>OX451741.1:134669276-135320517 GCA_948472305.1 Vicia faba
ACCTTCTTCTCCGATGAGGAGGTTTTTGGTACCTGTGAAATACATAAGATCAAAGCATACAAAACATATTATCCCCCTTAAAATTTCCTCCTGAGTTCAAATATGGAGTCTATTTTGGCTAAAACTTTATGTATCATGGGTTTTGAATGAGAAACCCTAGCACGGTTCAAAAATGGTGAATCTAGATTTGGACGTTATCAACTCCATGTGATGGCTACAACCTGTTCTAAGCATTCATATATATTGATCTAGATGGTTAGAAAGATCCAACAACGCATAACATTAAAAATACAATTATTGGAAAAAAATTGCAATCGGAGGTGATGAACATGGTCATTTCAAGCATGGGAAATCATTGAAGACCAATCGTACTTACTCTGTAGAGGTTCAGGAGGTGATAAGGTTGCTTGAATCTGCTTGAATGTGACTAGAATCTGCTTGCATAATTTCTCCCTAAAACGGCCCGTGTCATGTGACACGGCCACCCGTGTCATGCCTTCTAAAGCATTTTTCTGGGATTTTTAATATTTGCACTTCTATGCCTCAACTTGTCCTGTTTATTCTTTTGAAAACGAAAACAAATGATATATGGATAAAGATATCAAAGTTTGAGGAAACTTACCTCTCTTGGAGAAAACTCGGAAGCCTCTTCTAGTTGTTCCAGGTGCAATATTATGATTGATTATGCTCCCTTGGACCTTCTTGAAGCTATGCCAATCCTCACTTTGTGCTGAAAGTTTCTAAATCACTCCAACCAAGTTAACTTGAAAGGCACTATTTTTGAGTTTGGAAGATGGTGATAGTGATGTTATAGAAGTTTCTCTTGTGTTTGGACAACTTCTATAAGATGTATGGGAAGTATTTGGATGGTTTGTTTGGACAAAACTTGCAAGGTTTGAGAGGTTCAAAGATTTGAACTTCAAGGCTTAAAAATGGAGGTTTTGTAGACAATTCTGGTTTTTTGAGAGTAAATGAGTTTTGAGGACTTGTTCATCTCTCTTTATCTTGCAACTGATCTCTCTATTTATAGGCAATAGGTTTTAAGACAAGGGTTAATCAGATTTGCAAGATCACATGTTATGGCTAGGTTCGATTCTAAATGAAGCAAGCTTGAAGATCATAGTTCCAATGCTTTGTACTTTGATTCATAGAGTTGTTGGATACTTTAAGCATCCTTATCTGATTTTTTATGTTGAGTGTGTGTAGAAGGAACAAGTTAGAGGATCAAGAAGAGTTGACTTTGTGATTAAAGTTACTTTACAAGAATGGCAATGTTAACTTTGTGCCAAAAGTGGAAAAATCATTTGGAAGATGCTTAAATCAAATGGACCATAGCTCAAAAGTTTGTGTAAACATTAAATTATGGTGAGATTTGCAAATTAGAAGGCCTGCAAAGCAATATTATGCAGCATAACATGTAGATTAGATTATGTGTTCTTCACCAAAATGACTTGTAATTCAAGAATGGATGCCCAACTTCATGCCTTTGGATCTCCTAGCTCAAGTAGGATAAGTTCATGCTCTTGGATGTTTTGGAAAGCTTGAAACGTTTTCTACAACTTTCATGTTGACCACTTTGGCTAAATCAAATTGGAACTTGATGAAAATTAGCTTAGAAGTTGGGACAAAAATCTGACCAAACCTGTTGAAAATTTCTCTAAGTGTTTATGCAAAAATGTCATGACTTCATGACCCTGTATCTTTAAATCTAAGAATCTTTTGGACATAAACCCTTTAATACAAAGTTGTAGAATCCATAAAGATCTACAACTTTCATGTTGAAAGTTTTCCTTGAATCATCTTGCATCTTGGTGAAAAATTGTCATGAAGTAGTGAAATTATCAAGGTTAAAAACACTTAGAAATTTTCTAAGTATTGAAAACTTTAACTTTTTGTTGACTTTCTTGACTCTTGATGATCAAGTTTGATATTTTTGAGTATCTTGATGAATATTGATCTTTGAAATTAAATGTTGATCAAAAAGTCAAAGTTTGACTTTCTGTGTATCAATTGACTTTTCATCAGTTGACCAATTTTCAGCTATTAATCCATTGATCTTGAGAAATGATTTGAGCTATGAAGTTAGGTCAAAGTATTGTGTTTGAGTTCTTTGGTGAGAAATGTCTTGAGAAAATAGAGGAAAAATTTTGGGGTACAACAGTTGCCCCTGTTCAATCTTCTTAAACCTGAAGAGTTAGATTGGCTTGTTCGTCATTCGTGACTTGAAGGTGGAAGATGATTGAACACTTAAGTGCCCAGAAATTTGCACTCGTTTATGCATGAAGTAAAACTGTTTGTTGATTATGTAGGGAATGGGCTTATAAGCTTGTATATGCCATCCGAAGTAGCTTTGGTTTATTTAATCTGATCCAGAAAAGGTCTACTGAGACAAGTTTGAGAATAAATCTTTGGTCGATTTAATCTAAATGATATGCTGGAATAGGCCCATGTTAAGCCGTGTCTGGAAAGGTATTAGAAGGAACCTGTGCATGATTGCTTCAGGATGAGCCCGTGTGAAGTTGCATTTGAAAATATATTAGAAGGAACTCGTGTAAGATTGCTTCAGGATGAGCCCGTGTGAAGCTACATCTGGAAATATATGAGAAGGAACTCGTGTAAGATTGCTTCAGGATGAGCCCGTGTGAAGCTGTATCTGAAAGTATATGAGAAGGAACTCGTGTAAGATTACTTCAGGATGAGCCCGTGTGAAGCTACATCTGGAAATATATGAGAAGGAACCCGTGTAAGATTGCTTCAGGATGAGCCCATGTGAAGCTGCATCTGGAAATATATTAGAAGGAACCCGTGTAAGATTGCATCACGATGAGGCCGTGTGATGCTATATTTGTAAATATATGAGAAGGAACCCGTGTAAGATTGCTTCAAGATGAGCCTGAGTGAAGCTGTATCTGGAAGTATATGAGAAGGAACCCATGTAATATTACTTCAGGATGAGCCCGTGTGAAGCTGCATCTGGAAATATATTAGAAGGAACTCGTGTAAGATTGCTTTAGGATGAACCCGTGTGAAGCTGCCTCTGGAAGTATATGAGAAGGAACTCGTGTAAGATTGCTTCGGGATAAGCCCGTGTGAAGTTGTATATGAAAATATATGAGAAGGAATCCGTGTAAGATTGCTTCAGGATGAGCCCGTGTAAAGCTTCATCTGGAAATATATTAGAAGGAACCCGTGTAAGATTGCTTCAGGATGAGCCCGTGTGAATCTGCATATGGAAATATATTAGAAGGAACCCGTGTAAGATTGCTTCAGGATGAGCCCGCGTGAAGCTGCATATGAAAATAAATGAGAAGGAACCTGTGTAAGATTGCTTTAGGAGGAGCCCGTGTGAAGCTACATTTGGAAATATATGAGAAATAACCCGTGTAATATTGCTTCATGATGAGCCCGTGTGAAGCTACATATGGAAATATATTAGAAGGAACATGTGTAAGATTGCTTCAGGATGAACCCGTGTGAAGCTGCATCTGAAAAATACGAGAATGGGCCTGGGTAAGGTTGCTTTGTCTGGTCGTGTAGATAGTTGCCCTATCTTGTTTCAGGAATTAATCTTGGACCTGTTGTTCATAGTTATTTGCACTGTCTTGTTTCAGGAATCAATCTGTCATTGTTGAAAATTGTTGATGATATTTATTTGTTGATTGATATTTCCTGAAAAGGTAAAGAGTTAGTTGTATGCAATGTCATGATGTATGAAATGCATTGCGTAATCATGTTCTCAAAAATGAGGTTTTGCTATAAGTGCTTCGTATGCATACGCTATGATGTATGAATGTGAAATGTTGTTGAAGTGTATCTTTGTCTGGGAAAATAAATTCCTGACTACTGTTTGGGATGAAGAGTATGTGTATCTTTAATCTTGTCCAGAATGCTTCCGCTGGGGATTCCATTTTTATTTTTTGAGGAAAATCTGCAGGGGATGTTTTGACTTTTGTTTGAGGAAACTCCGTTGGGGAATGTTGATTTCTGCTTGAAGAGAAGATTTCAGGAAATTTGGTTGTCCGTTGCTCTACTGGGGAATTTATTTTTTATATACCTTGACTGGGGATAAAAGAGATGGATAAACTTTTGATTCATCTGAGGAAGATAATTATTATATACCCTAACTGGGGATAAAAGATATAGATAACCTCCCGACTTGTTTAGGGAGGATAAATTTAACTGGTATCTGGTCCGATTCCAGGTTTTGCAGCAAGTCTTTGGGGATAGTGGCAACTTTACTGGGGAGAAGAATTTTTTCAGTGATTAGCTGGGGAATTTGTAGGTTGTTGGGGAAATAAACCCTTGTTGATGGAGAAATGTTCTGCTGAGGAAACTAATTCTCTTGGGGGAAATTGAATTTTGCTAGAGAGAGGAAACCCTGCAAGATCTCTTTTTCAGTTTCAGAGGAATAAGCTCAGTCGGGGAAGAGAAATTCCATGAGTTGTACTAATTTGGAACTCCGTGGGTGGGTGATATTACCAGGGAAAAGGTCGTGCTCCTTTATCCGCTAGGGGGATCTGTAGGCGAGTATGACTATGTTATCAGCTGAATGATGCCCCACTTTTTGTTTGAAGGCATTTAGACTTGTCAGGGAATGTATCTTTGTTGAAGATGAGATGATGAAGATGACTCTGTGGGGATAATCCCATGGAGATTGCCCTGTGGGGATGACTTGAACATTGTCCTATCTCCTAGAGTCCTTGGTAAATGCTAATCAGAGTGATAAGTCTTTTATTGTTAGACAAGTGATGAAATAACGGACATAGTTGTACGCTTTAATCCCTAACTTTTGCCTGGACCATCTTTTCAAATTTTCAGTCCATCGGGATACCCTTTTTTTCCCAAGCCATCTATTCAGGTTTTTGACTTGTCCGGTGTACCATCTTTATGTATATATATCCCTAATTTTTGCTCGAACCCTTTTGGTTCACCGGGAAGCCCTTACTTTTGCCTCTGTCAGTCAACCTAGCGGGTCTTTTTTATGCATAGTATCTTCCGACTATGTTTGTATTCTCACGGCACGGGGAATTGTCAATGTCCATAGTAGTAAGTGTTGTAGCACTACCAGCAAATGTTTGCTTGGTCGTACGTGACCCTTTGCTGGAATTCATGTTCAATGCCCTAAGTGATTCAGATGGAGACCTGCCCCTGGCTATTCAGGACTTTATGAGAGATTTCTTGGAATCTCGACTTAACTGCCACAGATGAGTTGGACAATAAAATGTCATGCCCCTTGATTATGGAAGGTTTGTTATTTGAAGTGATTCCATTTACTGAGAGGATCTCCTTTCATTATATATTCGTTGTGGAAATTTCTCTGTTGTCGAACAATTGGCCATATACAAACAGTGGTATTCAAACAATGTAAAGTTTATATTTGTTTTGAAGTTTTGAAAATGCATTTTTAGCAAACAACATAATTTTGTAAGAATATGAACTCAACTCAGGATTTATAGTAAACCTTACAGGAGTCAGGATACCTTTTGTAATTGTATGCTTTCGAACTAACCTATGCTTCAGCTAGGACTTTTAAGGGTTGTAACGTGGCCTGGTTCGCGGTTTAAGAAACAAAGGATAAGGCTCAAAGTTTATTTGTACCCAACTCATTCTTCGTGATGTCCTTCAACCCTATACTCAGTTAATTATGCCTTTGGATTCAAATTGAGTATGGAATGATATTTTGGTGATGGTTCAGATACTAGAAGTTTATTTGAGAAGGCAATCATTTTTTGTAACATTTTTCTATTGTTGAGGATTTGTAGAGACCTCTTTTTTTAATTTATTATCCCTTATTTTTTGTCTGACTATTTTTGTTTTGAGATTACAGTCAGCTGAATGCCCCTATTTTTCTTAAGTCAGCAAAACCGACTGTTATATACTGGTTTTGCATTTGTATTCGTAAATGTTGCGGTAAGCAAGAGTTCCACCGTCTTTTCTTTTATCCAACAAAGGAAAGGGTGAAAAGAACAGAAAAAGACCTTTTAGAGAGTTTTCTAAGTAAGGGGTAGATTATGGAAAGGGAAGGTGTTAACACCCTTTCCATCTGTGGTTTTCCATGGGCTCTTATAGGTTTTCTCATTTTGAAATACCTTTGTGCTTTGTGTGTTTGAAAATGCTTTGAAAATTCCTTAGTATGGCGAACTTTGTAACGTTTTTCGGGGTAGTGGAGAAAGTATACAAAGTGTTTTGAAATTGTTTTTGAAAAGTAGTTTTTTGTGTAAGTGCAAAATGTTTGAGCAAACTTCTAACAACTATCTACTTTTATACTCGAAAAGGGTCGTTCTTTTCCTCTTTTCCTTTAGACAGTGCTATCCTACTATTAGTGAGTAGGTAGCCCTATCGTTGGATGTTTGAGGGACAATCGAAAGGGACGTTACAGTCATGAAGGAAACTTGGCAAGAAATTTTAGTAATTGTCCTAAAGTTCTAAGATCACTTTTAACTGAGGTAACGTCGAGAGGGTCATCGAGGGACTTGTGATCTTTCAAACTAGAGGACAGCCACTAAAGCTTCTCACGTTTCGAGAATTATGATTGTTTTCCGAAGGCAACCAAAGTAGGGTACCCTAGAGGTGCGCATGTGCAATTGATTTAGTTCAAGTACTTATATTGTGTTATTAGGTTTGCTAACGTGTTAATTTTAAGTTTTATCATGCACACCTAGTTAATAACAGTTAATATTTACAGAAATTTAAAGTGCGAAAATTTAAATCCTAGACTATTACAACGCTTTGGGAGAATTACATAAAAGTGCAAGAAAATAAAATGCAGAATTTTAAATCTAGAACTATTACATCCATAAGCAATTACAATATTTATATAAAATGCGAGAATAAAAATAAACGCGTGCGAAATAAATATTACATCTAAAAAACCTAAAAGAGTTATAAGTAAACAAAAAATCTTTTTTTTTGTTTTGTTAAGAAAACAATTAACTCTAAATTTAATTTTAATTAAGAAAATAAATGTTGAATGAAATAAATCCTAATTCTAATATTTTTTTATTTAGAAAATAATTTAAATTAAAATGAACCTAAGTCTAATTGATTTTAAGTTGATAAAATAAAATTAAAATGATTAAACAATTAATTAAAATAATTTTAGAAAAAACCTAAAATCTAATTATTTATTTTTTTTTATTTTTTTATTATTTGTTAAAAGTAAAAATATTAAAAAAAACTAAAAGAGAAATAAGAAAAAAATATAAGATAAGGGACTGGTGTAAAAAATAAAATGGGGGGGGGGGGGGGGGGAGGGGGTTGTTGAAACTTGTTAGGCCCATTAGCAAGAGCCCAGAGGCTGCGTCCAATCTGATGGGGGAAGCAATCTAGGGCACATGGTGAATTATATGTTTGGATATGTTGGATCTTAATCAGATGACGGTGAGTTGATGGCATACGGTGCACATATGGCAATGGTATGCATGGAATCTGCAAGAGAACGTTATCAAAAATCAAAATGCTGGACCTGGGACTCGAACCCAGGTCCTCTCTTTTCACACCAACGCGCTTTACCAGTTGATCTGCCCATTCAATCGTTATTATATATCAAACAATAATAATATATTGGAAAAACAAAGTCAAATCTTAGTCAGCAAATCACGCGCGCTCCAGGTGGGCCCCTGATATTTGAACAAGCCAATCAGGAGTGGAGAGAGGAAATGAACATTTGATTAAACTAATAGAACGCAAGGATAGCTCTACGCTAGCTCTGACCGTCGCCTGCAATTAGTCAAGCCACTAGCCACGGTGTTCACAGTCACCTTCTCCGGCGAGACAAAAAGCAAAACCTGCAATTTCAAAGCAACTAAAACATCCCACCCCCCTTAAAATTTCCCAAGGAATTCAATGGTGGCCTTTATTTAATCTGAAGGTTCCTGTATCATGAGATTTGAAGATCCCTGTTTAAAAACCGTTGATAATGGTGATCTATGATTATGGCCCTTTCAAACACATAAAGCACGTTAGAACATCCATAAATAATTATTGTGATACGGTGGGAGAACTGACTAGGGTGTTTTGTGTTTAATTGTAAATGTTGCGGTTAGCAAGAGTCGCCACCGACTTTTCTTTTATCCAAAAGGAAAGGTGAAAAAGCACAGGAAATACCTTTGAGATTATTTCTTGAGTTCGGGGGGTAGATTATGAAAAGGGAAGGTATTAGCACCCTTTTCATCCATGGTTTTCCATGGGCTCTTAGTTACTTGATAGATCACTTGATTTTTGTTTGAATGTGCTTGTGGGTTTTGAAAGTATTTTGAAAATATAACTTCGTAATGATTCTCGTTTCTATAAGAACGCATACAAAAGTGTTTGTTTCGAAAATGATTCAAAAAAGTGTTTGTGAGATATGTTTTTGAAAGTGATTTTCAAAATGTGTCTTTGTAATGATTCTCGTCTCTATAAGAACGCATACAAAGTGTTGTCTTTTAAAAAATGCTTCAAAGTGAGAATGTTGGTGTATAGAATGTTTTTGTTGTGAGCAAGCAACAACTAGGAGCGAATCTACCTACTCAAAAGGTCTTAGATTTTCTTTTTCTCATTCTTTAGGTGTTGCTATCTTACCATTATTTTGGTAAGAAGCCCCATCGTTGGATGTGAAGGGACGGGCATGGTTCATCGTATAGTCATATAAGGCAACCTATGGATGTTTTAGCAATGTTGTTTAGGGACTAGATCGTTTACCGAAGGCAACATCAAGGGTCATCGAGGGACTACGATCTTTTATCGAGGGTCTTTGCTAAAACGCCCATGTTTGAGGGACATAACTATTTTTTCCGATAGGCAACAAGTGAGATTACCCTAAGGTGTGCATATGTGCAAACTGTGTTTGATTGCATACATTTTTGTCTGATTAGGGTTCTTTATTTGTTGATTTCATGTCTTGCCATACACACCCTAATTACTAGCAATATATGAAAGCAATAAAAAGTGCGGAAAGTAAATATCCTACGCTATTACAATCATTAGGGGGATGGGGTGTACAGATTTACAAATGGGGATTGCAAATAAAATTAAATCCTAAGTTACTATTACAACCATATTGAATGGATAAGAATGTACAAGAAAATGTGAAATGGACTTGTTTTGTTTAAGAAAAGAAATAAGTTTTGTTTAAGAAAATATTTTTAATCTTTTTGTTTTAAGAAATAAAATAAAACATGTAAAATGTAAAATGTTTTTGGTGTTTTTGATTAGTGAAAATAGAAGTGATAGCAAAAATAGTAATAAAAAAATAGAATCAGCACATTGTTGAACTAAAAGAGATCAGAAGTTATGACTCTGGCGTGCTGCAAAAACAGAAATCATATATGTAGAAATAGGTAAAGTCAGAAGTTCTGGGCCCGCCGGGAACAAAGAAGATTTCAGAAATTCTGATGCCGCTGGCAGCCTAGAAATGCTAATATTGCTGAAAAGTCAGGAGTTTTTGGTTGTTGAGAGAGTTTGGAAGTTCTGATGATAAACTCTGCCTCTTTCTTCATGCTAATCAGAACATCTGCAACTTGGTCATTTCTCAACAGAACAGAAAACACAAACATAGCAATTATGGTAGGTTTCCCTCATGGTTTCAGAAACATAAAAAATGTCAAGACCGTAAATCAGAAACAAGCATGTATCTGCTAAACCTCGTTTCCTTAAGAAGTTCTGAACTAACGTTCTCCCTACTTAGGCAAACAAATACATGAAACCTCAGAATATGTATAGCATCAGAATCAGGATGTTTACATTGTATTTTGAACATGCAAATCTAACAATGCCTAAGTAATATGAGGAGGGTCAGCAGAAACTTACCTTGCAGCTGGAAAATGTTCTGTGAACTTGAGTCTGGTTTTGACTGCTTAGGATGTTCTGATCAGTTTCCTCATGTACTCAGTAGGCTGGAAACTTTCAACTTGGGCTATGAATGGTTGGAAAATTCTGGAACATCCAAGGAGCAAAATTATGACTTTTTGAGGTGGAGGTTGATGGAGAGTGTGTTACAGTCTGGAAAAAAATTAGGATGTCTTCTAAATATATATCAGAAACTGTATGGATGACTTGGTCAAGAAACACTTGAGGAAAAATGGAGTCTGAATGCAAGAATCAAAAGCTAATAGGTTTTGTATTTTTGTGTTTGCAGTTTTGGACTCTTGGAATTTTAGCAGGGGTTCAAGGCTTTTTCTTTTCTCAAATTTCCCAACCCTTTTACAGTTGCCAATGGATTTCAATTTATAGGCAAAGATCTTGTAGCTTGGAGAGTACAACCATCACATGCTAGGGTGCTGCCTTGTTCTTGAAGCAAGTATGGTGGTTAGCAGCTTTAGCAGTTCCTAAGCTGGAATTGTAAGCAGGAACTAAGGAAAGGTAACCTCAAAAGCAAAAGCATCGCATGGGCCCAGCACACTCTTGTACAAGAGTTTGCTTTTCCAAGATAGTAATGGTACTTATATGCCACACGTGGGGAAATCCTTTGAATAAAGACCCAAAAGTGGTTGTGAGCATTAAATGATGATGAGATTGATCAAACAAGAAATCCTGCAATGTGAGATTCTGCATCATTGCTTAATTCTGGATCATAAGTTCAACTTCAGCATGACTTAGAATAGACATCCAACTTTTGATCTTTGTATCTCCTTGCTCTAGCATGTTCTGAAGGAGCTCTCGGACTTTCTAAGAAGCTTGTAGCACGCTTTGTAACCTTCTTTGAATTACCATTGCAAACTCTGACTGAACCTTTATGAAAACTGGCCCAGAAGTTCTGACCAAACCCTGTCTTGAAAGTGTCCAGAATTTACTGAGTGCTTCAGTTTCATGGACGTGTCTTTAAGGATTTAACTTGAAATCCCAGCATCTCTAGGAGAAGTTATATTCTGTAATGTTTTAGATCTTATTGAAATCTATAAATTTTGTGCCAGAATTTCTTCCAGAATCAGCTTGCATCATGGTGATAATCTGACCAGAAGTTCTGAATTTGTCATACTTCTTAAACACTTAGAAAAATTCTAAGTATTTAGAATTTTGACTTTTCCAAAGTAATTTTGACTTTTGAATTTCTTGATGAAACAAACTTCATGCTTTGATGAAATATGATTCTTGGAACTTGATTTTTTGATCCAAAAGTCAAAGTTTGACTTTTTAGTATGCAAATGACCATTTTGCCCTTGTGAATGACTTTCTTGAAAAATTTGTAATTCAAGGCTTAAAATTGGATGGGAACAAACCTGAGGGTCCAGGGTACAACAACTATAATAACATGAATGTATGAAATGAATTGATTTATATTACGTGTATAAAAGGTTTTGAATTCAAAATTTACCCAAGTTCGGTGACGTGTAGGTCTGAGGTTCTAGAGTGTTGCACGTCTGACAAATGGCTTGGATGATCTCCTGACGATCTCAGGGATTGAAATGAGAGGTTTATTTGGATGGAAATGGGCTGGAGGTGTCTGTTTGAAATTTTGCAACTCTATGATTTTTTCTCAACTTATGTATGGCTCTCTTGGTGTGTTTTCCAATGTGTGTTTGGCTTGCTAACATGCTCCTTATATAGAGGGGATGGAGAGGACAATATATTATGGCAAGAATCATTCTTAATCATGGTCCATGAAAGCAAAATCAAGCATTTTGAAAGAATGCCATAATTGCACGCTCTTGCCTCTTTTGATCAATGCAATGTATCTGGACATTTGTGATGAAATTTGCACGAAAAATGGATCCTCTTAATGGGCCAAGTCAGGCCTAAATGTTATGGCCTATATTTTCTAGTATTTCTTCCATTTTATTTAATTTTAAATCAAATAAAATCAAAATAAAATACAAGGAAAATCATGGTCATGCCAAAATGAGTGGAGACGTCATTTATAAGCTTAGGAAGATGTTTAAGGCCTAATAAAATAAGCCATTGTTTTAAAAGTTCAAATTTGCTCAATACACCATTCTTGAAATTTCCCAAATTTCCTCAACTTGGGCAAGCCACAACTTGCTCAATTTTTATCTCATGATGATGATCTTAGACTTTTTGGAAAGTCAAAGATGTCTACTTCAATCTATATTTTGATCAATTTTGCATTTGAAGATGTTATCTTGATGTAAAAGGTCTTGGAAAAAAGTGGCTTTTGTTGACTTTTTGAAAATGACTTGTAATGTCTGAGTTTATATCTTTCAAATGGTGAATTTCTTGAACTTGTGGGCTGAAGAGAAGTTGTAGAGGATTGGATTCTCTTCAAAATGAGCTTTGGTGGGAAATTTTTTGATAAAGTATGAGAAGGTTATGCCTGGTCAAAGTTTGGTTGACCTCTCCAATAGAAACCCTAATTTAGAAATTCATGACTTTTGATGAATTAGGAGCATTTCTTGAGGAATCGTGATCAACCCTTGATCAAATGATGGATATCACTTCAAAAATTTTATGTTGACCAAAAAAACTTGAAGTTTGACTATGCATGGGCCACAGTTGACTTTTGACCTAGCATAGTTGATTTTCCAATACTTGAGTAATTGACAGAGAAAACTTATAGTGCAAGGCATTCAATTTGTCATGGACCATCTTGAAGGCATATTATGACCATGGAAAGCATTTGAAACCTTTGGAGCTCAACCATCTTGATGAAAATTTAAACCCTAGTTGGGGATTCATTGCCTTAGGAAGAGAATTTGTTTGATCAATTCTTGGTCAACCTTGAGCAATTGAGGACCTCTAGGAGTATGTCTTGTGTGAAAATAGGAGGGAAAATTTTGGGGTACAACAGCGGGCTTTTCTCTTGAGAGATAATGACTGCCTATTCTCTGGGGAACCAACACCGTCTTTTGATTTTGGAAGGATATCTTTGGTATTGCTTGCTATGTATGAAGTGAGAGTTTTACAACTGAACATGCATTTGAATTAACTGAGAAATTACCCTGCCCCGAGTTATGATTAAGGGTTCCAATTTGTGTGAAAAAGAAAAACTCCTACTTCTTAGGCTCAAAGGGGTTAACTAGGGATTAACTTTCTTATAACTCCACTGTTTAGGATTTGAAAAAACGCATGTGCATCGTCAGCAAGGTCTGTTCAAAAGCATACTATATGAGATCATGGTATCATTTTTGTCATCCTCCCTCTAAAGGCTTGTACCTTTTAATTGAGAGTTGAATATCACAAAACAAAGCAAGAAAGCAGTTTAAATTTAATGAAAATGAATTAATTCAAGACAAACATTTGAAATGCATTAATGGGAAAACCAAAGTTTGACATGATAGTAATTGTTTGAACAAACAAGGAAATTACAAATAAAAACTCGAATGAAGAAGCTTTCGTCGTTGGCAGTAGAGGAAATCAAGTTATTCCGGTGGTTGCTGCTATTTAAATCTTCCACAACATTAACCTAATCCTAACTATGATTCGGCATGGGATCAGTGATCACGTTGAGAGTCTCATAAGGATCAAATTCAATCTCTTTTCCGTCAATCATGTTTTTAATCTTGTATTTCAATGCCCAACAATCGTTAGTATCATACTCAGGACTGCCGGAATGATAGGCACATCTTGCATCGGGATTGTAGTTATGAGAAGAAGTTTTGGGGTTTAGATGAGGTTCTATCAACATAAGCAGATTCATCCTTAACATGTGTTGCAATGCTTGAGACAGCGACATGTTGATTTTTGTAAATTGTATCTTTGAGGAATTTGTCCTTTGTTGATTGTTTTGTCGTTGTAGTCGTTGAACTGGGGTCATGTTAGAAATCAATATTGCTCTTATTGAATGATGACGAACAACATTAGTTTCCGTCTTACCAACAAATGGTTTCTTTACAGCAGTAGAGGTTGAGATCATTGGGATCTTCCCACTTTTGATTCCACCTTCGACTCATTTTCCAGTCAAAATCAACTCAGTAAACCCTAACGATGAACTCCCAATCAGCAAATTAAAGAATAGACCAGTTAAGGTGCCCATGAACATGTCCACTAATTCTCTGTCAGTCAAAGGGGGTTGCACCCTTCCATCCAGGTCCCTCCAATTTTTAGCATACTCTTTGAAGCCTTCATTTGAACCCATAGTCATGTTTTGCAACTGCACACGAGTTGGTGCAAGATCAGTGTTGTATTGGTATTGTTTGTAAAAGGCAGCAGCTAGATCCTCCCAGGTGTGGATATTAGTCCCGTCAAGTTGGTAGAACCATTCCAACTTTGTTTCAGATAAGCTTTCTTGGAAGAAGTGCACCCATAACTTTCTATCATCGGCGTGCGGTTGAATATTGCGGACATAAGACCTCAAATGCATCTTTGGACAGGAGACCCCGTCATATTTGGCGAAGATAGGGACCTTGAATTTGCGGGGAATGACCACCCCAGGAACCAGACCTAAGTCTTTGAAGTCCAAACCAAGCAATGTTTGGATCTCCACAGTCTTAAGTCGGTCTTCGAGTTGTTTGTACTTATCATCCGCCGATGGATATTGCTCCTCAGAATACTCTTCTTCCTCAGTAGCTTGGTTATTTTCTCCCCTAACTCTAGTGCTTTTAGCTTCCTCTTCCTGATTGTCTTCTTCCTCAGAAGAAGCCTCTTCTATTTGAGCTAGTTGGGGAGGCCCCTTGAACCTTCTTCCCATGTTGATAATAACAACCTGTTTCTTAGTCTTCTTCTTGGTGACAAGGAGTGCCATCATTTCTTGCTGGCCTTTAGCTAGGTTGGGGAGAGTCTCTTGGAATTATGCGTGTTGGGTTTGCAGATCTTTGACGGTTTTCTCTAGAGCCATCTTATACTTAAATAAATAGTAAAAAGATGAGGAAACCAGTGTCGAGAAACCTGTTTATGATATGATGCATGCTGTGTAGATGCAATGTTTTCAAGGACCTCGTGGGGTAACCAAAATTTTAAAAGTCGAATCTGACTGCAGTTTTGGTTGAAGAACTTCGTATCATTGAATGTCCTTCTATGAGAATCAAGCTCACCATTTCGAGTGGGTCATAGCCTTTGACTCAAGACAATGTGCTTTGGTCTTTGAAATCATTGGTTAGAGGAAAATAAATCCTTTTTCCCCTTGTTAGACATCGGTTTATGATAACTTGCATCAATGGCCCTTGTGATCCTTGAACTTGTCAGTGAGAATGGTATGATGTTATGATGTGTATGCTATGCACCAAGAAAAAATGTAAGGTAGTGAAAACAAATAAGTTTTGCAAGAAGTCCAGGTTATTAGATAATGACTACAAACAAATCCTGCAAGGAATTCAATCTTGTTAGATAATTCAAACAAGTCACACAAGTAGCCTTAGGTTCAAAGGCTTGCATGGGGTTTATTGGTAAGTACCCTCTTGAAGTTTAGTTGGTTCAACCTGTCCTAAAATATGTAACCAGGTTCTAAGGAATCTCAATATCATTGATCTTTCTTCATTGAGCATTGTTTCAGCATAATCAATCTTTTCTTGCAGCCAAAATATCCCGAAAGTTCGATCTTAATGAGTGTAGTATCGAGTATCAACCAATCTTCATTTTTGCACCAAAGCTGTCTATATCACTACTTTATAATGGCCAAGTTGTTCAACTAAGGTTCTACGGTCAGTTAGTTCTTCATGAATCCACACAGCGACCCCGTATTCTCCTTGATTCAACACAAGGGACACCGGTACCAACAAATATGTCAAACTAACATAGCCATCGCTTCAACCATATCGGTTACTCCGTACAATTTCCACAATCTATTTCTACTTACCTAATGTGCCCCAAATCTGGGTATAGAATCTTTACAAGTAATAAACCCAAGCACAACCCACAAATGTAAAGAAAACAAAGAAAACAATTAAATCAAATAAAGGTGATCTAGCTCTTAAGGTAACGCCACTTTTAGTTTTTCCCCATCAAAGTCGCCAATTCTGTGATACGGTGGAAGAAATGACTTGGATATTTTGCGTTTTATCGCAATTATTGCGGAAAGCAAGAGTCGCCATCGACTTTTCTTTTATCCAATAAAATAAAGAGTGAAAAGAACAGGAAAGACCTTTTGATATATTTCTTGAGTTCGGGGGGTAGGTTATGAAAAGGGAAGTTGTTAGCACCCTTTTCATCCGTAGTTATCTACGGGCTCTTAATTGCTTGATCACTTTAAAGTGCTTTGTGTTTGTGTAATTTTGAAAATATTTTGAAAACGCTAAAGTTTAGCAAACTTTCCAATGATTCTCGTATCGTTTAGAATGTATACAAAGTGTTGGTTTTGAAAATATTTGTTGAAAAGGGAATGTTTTGAAAATTCCAAAGTAAGGAAATTTTTGTAATGATTCTCGTATCGTTGAGAATGTATACAAAAAATTTTGTTTTGACAAATGTTTTGAAAGTGTGAGGTGCAAATGGTTTTGTTTGTGAGCAAGAAATTATGAGCAATCTACCTACTCAAAGAAGTTTTTTTTCTTTTCCGCCTCCTTTAGGGACTAAGATCATTCTTCGAAGGTAAAACTGGAGGCTCATCAAGGGACTATGATCTTTTAATCGAGGGTCTTTGCTAAAACATCCCACGTTCAAGGGACATGACTGTTTGTATCTGAGGCAACAAGTGTGGGTTACCCTAGAGGTGCATGTGTGCAAAGTGTGTTGTTTTCAAGTATTTTGTCTTGAATTAGGGTTGTCTAATGTTTGATTTTAAATCTTGCCATACAAACCCTAATTACTAGCAATGATATGGTAAGCGATAAGTTGCAAAATTTAAATGTCTTACGCTATTACAATACTTTTGGGGATGGGGATACAAATTTACAAATGGGGATGACAAGTAAAAATAAACCCTAATTACTATTACAAGGCTTTAACAATTACATAAATTGTAGCGCGAAATAATAAAATGTACAAAAATGTAAAGATGAAGAAAAAATATTGCTTTTTAGGGGTTTTTTGATAGAAAGGGTTTTGTAGTTAATTTAATTACAAAAGGATTTAATTAATTTTAAAATAAAACTTAAGTCTAATGATGTCAATTATTTTAGAAAATAACTTGAATGTTTTATCTAGAAACAGTTTTTTGTATAGTGTTAGGACATCTCCAAGCAATACGATATGTCCAAAGTAACCTAAAAACTCAAAATTAGGAATTTAAATGCCTGAGCTAACATGGGCTGTGTCAGCGAACACGGGAACCCGTGTCAGAATCTGCCCAATGCTCCTTGCTCCTTTTTCTATCCCAACTGAATTGACACGAGCCGTGTTGAGTGACACGGGCGCCCGTGTCAGCCCCTGTCCTGCCTGTTTTGCCAAATTTCTGACCCAGCTGTGTTGACACGAGCCGTGTCATGTGACACGTGCACCCGTGTCAGCCCATGCCCTGCTTTTTTGCATGTTTTCTCCCTGACACGGCCCGTGTCAGGTGACACGGCCACCCGTATCATACCTTTTAAAGCATTTTCTGAGATTTTTAATATTTGCTCTTATATGCCTCGATTTGTCATGTTTATTATTTTGAAAACAAAAACAAATGATGTAAGGATAAATATATCAAAGTTTGAGGAAACTTACCTCTCTTGGAGAAAAGTATGAAGCCTCTTCTATCTGCTCCAGGTGCAATATTATGATTGATTAATCTCCCTTGGACCTTCTTGAAGCTATGCCAATCCTTACTTTATGCTGAAAGTTGCTGAATCACTCCAACCAAGTCAACTTGCAAGGCATTGGTTTTGAGTTTAAAATGTGGTGATAGTGATGTTACAGAAGTTGCTCTTGTGTTTGGACAACTTCTATATGATGTATGTGAAGTATTTGGATGGTTTGTTTGGATAAAACTTGTAAGGTTTAAGAGGTTCAAAGATTTGGACTTCAAGGCTCTAAAATGGAGGTTTTATGGACAATTCTGGTTTTTTGAGAGTAAAGGGGTTTTGAGGGCTTGTTCATCTCTCTTTATCTTGAAATTGATCTCTCTATTTATAGTCAAGAGATTTTAAGACAAGGGTTGATCAGATTTACAAGATCACATGTTATGGCTAGGTTGGATTCTAAATGAAGCAAGCTTGAATGTCATAGCTCCAATGCTTTGTACTTTGCTTCATAGAGTTGTTGGATACTTTAAGCATGCTTATCTGATTTTGTATTTTGAGTGTGTGTAGAAGGAACAAGTTAGAGGCTCAAGAAGAGCTAACTTTGTGATTAAAGCTACTTTGCAAGAATGGCAATGTTAACTTTGTGCCAAAAATGAAAAAAAACATTTGGACAATGCTTAAATCAAATTTCCATAGCTCAAAAGTTTGTGTAAACATTAAATTATGGTGAGATTTTCAAGTTAGAAGGCCTGTAAAGAAATATTATGCAACATAGCATGTAGATTGGATTATGTGTTCTTCACCAAAATGACTTGTAATTCAAGAATGAATGTCCAACTCCGTGCCTTTGAATCTCCTAGCTCAAGTATGATAAGTTCATACTCTTGGATGTTTTGGAAAGCTTGAAACATTTTCTACAACTTTCATGTTGACCACTTTGTCTAAATCAAATTGGAATTTGATGAAAATTGGCTAAGATGTTGGGACAAAAATCTGACCAAACCTATTGAAAATTTCTCTAAGTGTTTATACAAAAATGTCATGACTTCATGAGCCTATATCTTCAAATCTAAGCATCTTTTGGACATCAAACCTCTAATACAAGGTTGTAGAATTCATCAAGATCTACAACTTTCATGTTGAAAGTTTTCCTTGAATCATCTTGCATCTTGGTGAAAAATTGTCATGAAGTAGTGAAATTATCAAGGTTAAAAACACTTAGAAATTTTCTAAGTATTGAAAACATTAACTTT
Source organism: Vicia faba (assembly GCA_948472305.1). Lineage (NCBI taxonomy): Eukaryota > Viridiplantae > Streptophyta > Magnoliopsida > Fabales > Fabaceae > Vicia > Vicia faba. Next base: position 134,688,001 of record OX451741.1, read on the forward strand.
TTGTTGAATTTCTTGACTTTCTTGATTCTTGTGATCAAGTTTGATATTTTTGAGTATCTTGGTGAATCTTAACCTTTGAAATTCAATGTTGATCAAAAATTCAAAGTTTGACTTTTTGTGTATTAGTTGCCTTTTCATTAGTTGATCAATTTTCAGCTATTAATCCATTGATCTTGAGAAATGATTTGAGCTATGAAGTTAGGTCATAGTATTGTGTTTAAGTTCTTTGGTGAGAAATGTCTTGAGAAAAGAGAGGGTAAATTTTGGGGTACAATAACCCGGATAGTGTTTTTGTGAGCGGAGGACATAACCTACAACAAAGAACAAAGATAAATCTATTGGTCCTTGAAATGGTTAGTGAAAATGATATGGTATGATGTCATGATGTCATGTTCGAACAATTAATCATACACAAAAAAAAACATACAACGCCTTAGGTTCAAGCTTGCATGGAGTTTGTAGGTAAGTACCCTCTTAAAGTTTTAGTTGGCTCAACCTGTCCTAAAAAAAGTAATCGGGTTCTAGGAGCCTCAATATCACTTATCTTTCTCCCATGCATTATTTCAGCACAAGCATCTGATTTGCGACCGAAATATCCCGAGAGTCTGATCTCAATGAGTGTAGTATCAAGTATCAACCAACTTCAGTCTGCACCAAAGTCGGTCATCTCAATACTTTCTAATGGATAAGTTATGTCAACTAAGGTTCTACAGTCAGTTAGTGCTTTATGACACCACGCGGCAGCTCAGCATTCTCCTTGACTTAACTCGAGGGACACCGGAACCAACCAATGTGTCACACTAATGTAGCCATCGTTTTAACCATATCGGTATATGTCGTACAGTTTTCACGATTTATTGCTACTTACCTAAAATGTATGAGATCCGAGTATAGGATCGTTACAAAAATCCGAGCAAAATCCCGAAATGTAAAGCATACAAATCAAGCAAGTAAAGCATTTTAAATGTGATCTAGATCTTAAGGTAACCCCACTTTTATTATTTCTCCAGCAGAGTCGCCAGTTCTGTAATACGGTGGGAGAACTGACTTTTGGTTTTGCATTTTATCGCAAATGTTGAAGATAGCAAGACTCTCCATCGACTTTTCTTTTATTCAATAAAGGAAAGGGTGAAAAGAATAGGAAATACCTTTGAGAATTTTTCTGAGTAAGGGGGGTAGGTTATGAAAAGGGAAGGTATTAGCACCCTTTTCATTTGTAGTTATCTACAGGCTCTTAATCGCTAGCTCACTTTTGAAAAATGCTTTATGAATATGTAAGTTTGAAAATATTTTGAAAATGCCTAAGTTCGACAAACTTTGTAATGATTCTCGTACCATTGAGAACGCATACAAAGTGTTTGTTTTGAAAATATTCTAGAAAATAAGTGTTTTGTGTAAAAAAAAAAATTGTTTGTGAGAAAGCGATTAAGAACTATCTACCTACTCAAAAGTCTTTGTTCTTTTCCTCCTTCTTTAGATAGTTCTATTTTACCATTAGTTAGTAGGAATCCCTATCATTGGATATTTGAGAGACAGGCGCGGATCATCGTACAGTCCTAAAGGCAACTCATAGGGAGCTTTAGCAATTTTTCATAAGCGACTAAGATCGTTTATCGAGGCAGCATCGAAGGGTCATTAAGAGACTACGGTCTTTTAACCGAGGGTCTTTGCTAAAGTGTCCCACGTTCGAGGGACATGATTGTTTTATCAGAAGGCAACAAGTGGAGTCACCCTAGAGGTGCGTGTGTAAATATTGCTTTTGTTTTCAGTTAATTTATCTTGCATATTAGGGTTAGATATGGTTGCTTTTAGTCTTTCCATGCAAGCCTATTAGCATACATCTAACAGAGTTATAAGGAAATCGGTAAAGAAAGAAAATGAAATTCCTACACTATTACAATGCTTCGGGAAGGGGGATACAAAACCATAAAAATAGGGGGAAGAAACAGTAAACCCTAGTTTAAGCTATTACAACCTTTATCAATTACATAATTCTGAAAAATTAATGCAAAAATAAGAAAAGCGCGAAGATTGTAAACGAGGAAAAATGTGGAAAAATTGTCTTGATAAAAAATGATGATAATTAATCTAACCTAATTATTTTTAAATTGATAAAAAGGAATTAAATTAAACCTAAAATAAAAAACCTAAATTATTTTTAATGGAGGATAATTTAATGATAAAACCTAAAGAAACTAATTTAATTAATTCAATTAATTTGATTAAAATAAAAGTTAATTATTTAATTTATTTAATTTAAAGAAAAATCATAGATCTAAGTTAATTTTAATTTTAATTAGCAAAAAAGTTTAATTATTTTAAAAAAATAAATTGAAAAAAAAAAAAGGAAATGGTGGGCCTGAAAGAGTAATCTGGGGGTGTGGGAGACTTTATAATGTATGGAGACTTTATATTGATGTAAATTGCCTTGACAAAAAGTGTTTTTTGTTGACTTTTGAAATGACCTATAATGTATGGGCTCATATCTTTAAAATGAAGCACTTTTTGGAATTGAGCATAAATATACAAAGCTGTAGAGAATTGAATTTCCTTCAAAATGGGCTTTGGTTGGGGAAAATTTGATGAAGCATGTGAAAGTTATGCTTGGTTAAAGTTCAGTTGACTTCTCCTAAGGAAACCCTAATTTGGCAACTTTTAACTTTTGATGATTTGAGGGCTTTCCTTGGGTAATCATGATCAACCCTTGATCAAATGATGAATATCACTTCAAAATGTTAATTTGACCAAAAATATTGAAGTTTGACTGTATGTTGACCATAGTTGACTTTTTATCCAATACAGTTGATTTTCAATCATCTGAGCTATTGACTGAGCAAACTTGTGATGCAAGGCTTGAAACTTGATATGAGCATCCTTGAAGACATATGAAGAACCATGGAATCCACTTAATACCTTTGAAACCCAATCTTCCTTGAGAAACTCAAAACCCTAGTTGTAGACTCATTGCTTGGGAGGAGGTTTGATTGGTCAACCCTTGAGTATCCTTGAATACTTGAGACCTTTAGAAGAATGTTTTGATGAAAATGGGAGGAAAAATTTTGGGGTACAACAGTGATCCCGTGATTTTATCATTTGCATCAAAACATAGAGTCTAACCCACATACGAGTTATTGTATTAGTTGAGAGTATCAAAGATGGGTGCAGAGAAATGACACACCAAAGTCTACAAATTCCCTAAACTTGCCCTTGATAGCTTAAGAAGGTTGAGTTAGCTTGCAGTTTCCAAAAATCAAGATGAATTCAAGAAGACCTATTCTAACCTCATTCCTCTCCTGAACACCAATGTTAATACCATGGTCGTGCAAACTCTTATCCAGTTCTATGATCCTCCTCTAAGGTGTCTTACATTTCAAGACTATCAACTCGCTCCTACATTGGAAGAATATGCTAACATCTTGGGAGTTGAAGTCAAGAATCACATGCCTTTTATCACTTCACAAGGAACCCCAAAGTTACACTTGATTGCCAAAGCACTTCATTTGACCTTAAGAGAAGTAAAGGATAATTGGAAACCTAAGAAGGATGGCACATTGGGTTTCAATTTACAGATCTTGATGGATAAAGTTATAGTCTTTGCCAAAAAAAATTGTTGGGGTGCCTTCAACTCCTTGCTAGCTCTTATCATTTATGGAGTTGTCTTATTCTCCATCCAAGAAGATTTTATTGATGCAGAAATAGTCACCATTTTTGTGATTGGAAATCCCGTACCTACACTTCTTGCTAACACATACCATTCCATTCATTCGAGGTTCGGGAAAGGAGGAATTGTCACTTGTTGCATGCCTCTCTTGTACAAGTGGTACATGGCTCACTTACGTATAAAGGGACCTTTTATGGACAATGAACACACCCTCAGGTGGTATCAAAGGATCATGGCGCTCACTTCTCATGATACCAGACGTTTTAGCAATGAGTATATCAGTATTGAAATCATTTTTAGTTGTGGTGAGTTCCTGAACGTACCACTCATGGGAACCAAAGGAGGGATCAACTACAACCCAGTGACGTCTCAGCGTCAACTAGGTTATTCTCTACATGGTCCACCAAAAGATAAAGATGTAGGAGAAATTGTGTTCTACAACAAAGGAGGGGATCATGAACTGTTAGCAAAAGTAAGAGAAGCTTGGAAGAAAATTCATCGCAAATGAAGAACAACTTTAGGAAGGAAGGATTGGACAGCAAAAGCACCCTACACTGAATGGGTGAAGAAAAGAGTTGAAATTTCTTTGCTACCATTTCATCTTGAGGCTCCTATGTATCCACCACCCCTTTCACCACACACTGCCGCTTTCATGTAGGTCCAGATCCTTAACCAAGAGCTGAGTGCAGAAAATGAAGCTTTAAGGACACGGGTTACCAAAGCAGGTATCACAAAGAGTGAGTTGACTTATCAACTCAAGATGAAAGATGATTTTCTTGAAGAAAAAAATAGGTTCATCAACAAAGAAATGAGCAAGAGACTGATAATTGGTCATCTTAAATCGTCTTACTCCACCATCGACAATAACAAGGAGGAAGTAAATAGCATACTAAGGGAGAATGCCACATTGAAGAAACAATGGGATACGCTCGCAAAATCAAAGAAGGATATCGAAGATCATTATGAAAGTTAGATAGGAGACTTGAAAGAACAACTCAAAGCAAGAGGAACAATACTCGAGAGGGAACGTACCCAAATAATGAAGACAAATCACCAGCTCAAAAGGTGTCAACAAAAGATGAAGGAATCTTTGGCAACAATAGAGGAATTCAAGAATCAAGGAAGCAAACATCAGCCAGAAGACCTGAACAAAATAAAACTTCATGAGGAAATCGATCATTTGTAAAGGGATCTCGGAAAAAGGGAGATGCTTATTCAAGAGTTACTCAAGAATCCCGAGCAAGCAAGAACAAAGAAACTTTTTGAAGAAGCTCGAGATTAGAGTGAGGAGTATTTAGGATGGGACAAACTTGTTAACATAGAGTTTGGAGAAACATCTTAGGGTTCTCTTTTCGTTACTGTAGTGATCACCTTCATGCTTGTTATAGGGAAACGATTTTTTTCATCTCATACATGCATTCATGCATTCATAACAGGTGGAATCTCTTCCTAATTTTGGTTCTTTCTTCAGTTTGACAAGCTGACGTCCCACAACTACAAGACTCGAGACAACGGAACAAGACTCACAATGGAAGAACTCAGCGACGATCTAAATGAGATGAGAACCACGGTTAGAGAACAGATGGATCAATTCATGGAAGTTATGAGGACTATAGTTCAAGGTCAAGAAGAGTTAAGGCAACTGTTTGGAGGCCTCCCACTACAAAAATCACTACTCAGACTTCAGGTGGAGTGCCACCCCCTAACAGTGTAATCCCACGTCCTGATGGTTTTGTACCACCTCCTGTTGGTTTTGTACCACCTCTTGCTAGTTTTGTGCCACCTCCTAGAACTAGTTTTGTACCACCACTGGCTCTGGTTTTGTACCTCCTCCCGTAACTAGCTTTGTTCCTCTCATCAGCTTTACCTTTGTGCCTCTTGGCCGTTTTCAATCAAATGGTTATACTCACCAACTTTCTCAACTCATCGCTGAGGGAATACAAGTTCCACATGTTAGGAGAAATGTTGGGATCTCTGCTCCATATCAGGTGGATGATAAAGAAGACATTTTTTCACTACAAGATGCTGCTTTGCCCATTGAATTCGAGAGAAAATTTCAACTGCTTGAAGAAAGGGTGAGAGCCATGGAAGGCCATGCTATTCATGGATTAGATTTTACTGACTTGGGTCTAGTTCCTAGTATCAGAATCCATGCAAAGTTCAAAGCACCAGATTTCGACAAGTACAAAGAGATGATTTGTCCTAAGACTCATATTCGGGCTTTTTACAAAAAGATGCCAGCTTACTCAGAGAATGAAAGAATGTTAATGCACTTTATCCAAGATATACTATATGGGGCATCCTTGGGATGGTATATGCATCTAGAATTAACTCACATTTGTATCTGAAAAGATTTAATTGAAGCCTTCATCAGACACTACTAATATAATAATAATATGGCTCCTAACTGCATCCAACTTCAGAATCTTTCTCAAAAGGAAAATGAGTCTTTCAAAGAATATGCCCAAAGGTGGAGAGAGCTTGCTGCTAGAGTACAACCCCCTTTAATGGAAAGAGAATTGGTGGACATGTTCATGGGGACGCTGCAAGGTCCTTATTATTCAATGATGATTGGAAGTACTTCTACCAGGTTTTCAGAATTGATTATGGCGGGTGAACATGTTGAAGTGGGCATCAAGATGGCAAAACTCCAAGCTGCTAATGCAAGTTCTTCAAATGGAACAAAAAAGCCTTTTGGGGGATATGCTAAGAAGAGAGAAGGAGATACCAATGCAGTATTTTACTCCAAAGGAAAAGTAAAGGCATACCCGGCATCCTATCAGCAAGCTGCTGCAATAATTCCATCAAATTCTCAATAGAGTGTTGCTCCTCAATGACCACAACAGAATTATGCCCCCAGGAAATATCTACAGATATCAAAGTATCCTGAGAGAAACTTTGACCCAATAGCAATGTCCTACGTACAACTACTACAACGTCTACTCAAACTACAATTGGTGGAACTCTGCATTTTGAATCCTCCATCAAAGTTTCCTGCTAATTACGATACCAATGGAATATGTGACTTTCACTCTAGGGCGCCAGGTTACAATACTGAGAACTGCAGGGCCTTGTAGCATAAGGTTCAATATTTGATTGACTCAAAGGCCATTGAATTTAATCTAAATGATCAGCAAAATGTAATACATAATCTAATTCTATCTCACCATGGTCCAGCCACAAATGTCGTCGAGAGACGCGAAGGCTTAAACCTAGTGAAAGATGTGAATCAGTTGAGGATTTCTTTGTCCTTCGTCAAGAAGAAGCTACTTGAGCGCAACATTTTTCTGGGTTGTGCTTTAGATTGCAAGCAATATGGGGACCAGCCCAAGGGATGTGAAGAGTTAAAGATGGGAATTTAGAAAGTGATTTATTAGAATTTCATTCAGTTCGACAGACCCTCAGACGGTGATCTTTTTTGCAGCAGCGTTGCAGTTATAGCGTATGATGAACAACAACTATGAACATGGTGTACGGATGTCTTGGCCAATACCAAGTCTTTGACATAAACTTGGTAAAAGCAGATTTTGTGGAAATCCATGCTACTATGTGTAGAGGGGGAAATTTTGCAAGGCATTACTATGGATCTTGTCAAATTTGTTATTGAGACTCACAAGGGTGCTATGTAGTAAGAAGAGACCTTCAAGTTTTGATGGATAATGACACTATCCAAATCCTCAGAGATAGTAATGAAAATGGCATGAATATGATGGAGAGTCATTCAGATGATCTTTTTGTCTCAGATATCAACACGATGACTCCTCCAGAAATTCATACCAAATTCATAGAGTTAGGATTGATTGTTGTCAGTCATAATGGTGATCCTAGCCAGTACCTAGCTCATAATGTGAATTTAATGGGAGGGAACCTGGTACAAACACATGAGGATTTTTACAGGGTATAACAACATGACTATGATTCTTGCTGAATTTATTGTAAGGATTATCAAGGATGCTCTGTTATGAAGAGAGACCTTTAACACCTTCAACTTCTCTTATATCAAAGTACTATCCAGACTTACGAAGCAACACCAAATAATAATATGGCAGTTATTTCTATTCTGGACTGGCTCAATGACTAGGATTGGCCTAATCCGTCTAACCCCTAACACGGTCTAATAACAGTGACCCAACATCCAGTTCGACCACGCCCCTGGGGGGGCACAACCAGCAATGCCCGACACGTGCGCGCTTGAACCAGTTAGCGGTTATCTCCTCGTCCGCCTGACACGAGTCGAGCAGAAAACCAGGAAATGACCAGAACGCCTCTCTGCCCATAATCCGCCTCCTCCTCAAATCCAAATTCTAGTAACAGGCACACCTGTCCATTTTGACGGAGTCTTGGAAGTTACCTATTTTTATGGACACACATATCTAGGCCCAAAAATAGGTACCAATGGCCAAGCGTCGGGGGCACTATATAAACCCTCACACATGTGAGGGCCAGGTATCCAATATTCAAAACCTAAACCCTAATATTCTACTTGTATATCTTTGCACCCATTCTTACTTGATTATTGGAGTGCCTTGCAGGTACAACCCCCCTTTTCTCCACAACTTTCCAGCAAGCCAGATATCATCCTTAGGCTCATTTGCAGGTTCTGATCAACCGATAAGATCAGTGGCGCCATCTGTGGGAATCCATCTTCCCCGTTTTCTTTCCCCAGAATCTGAAGACCAAAGATACTCTCAATTCTCCAATCATGGCCGATCAAGTTGATCTCCACCTCTCTGGAAAGATTTTTCTCTCCCTAGTCCTCAAGACCGACGGAAGCCAGAAACATCCTCACCTCCAGGACGATTTCAACGCCAAGGATGGGGAGACTGCATTCCTAGATTTAATTGATTCCCAGCGCGACGACCATCAGTTCTTGAATGAGCAACACCCCAAGTACCCTACCGAGGAATTTCCTAAGATCCTGCAGCCAGTCCTTGTTCCTCAGATTGTTGACTCGACCATAGCAGCGTTGCTCGCTGCCCTCAACTGAACTAACACACTTATCCTATAATAGAACAAGAGGATAGGGGCCTGGGAGAAGAAACAATCAAGGTCCCCTCCTTGGGGGCATCGACGACACGACGCCACCAGTATATCACCGCCAAGGCATGGTCGTCCACTAAGAAAGGAGAAGCAAGACGTTTCTTTTCTCAAGAAATGTGATCGCACACCTCCCAAGAAAGATCAAGGCTCTCCATCTTCCAAGAGGACAAAGAGAGACCGCCGAGTCGACCACAGCAGATCATTGTCGCCCAGATCAAGACAACAACAGAGAATCCCCTCTCCTCGACGAGACAACGATTCTCGATAGGAAAGGAACAATCACTCCCTGCCATCATCCCCCAAAGGAAGCGATGATGACAAGCCTTGTAGCCTGTTATCAAGAGATATAACAGATACCCAGCTCCCGGTCGTCCTGGAGAAGCAACCCTCATTGGGAACATACGACGGTACGAGTGAAGCTGATAAACACAAAATATTGACGCCTTCCTCGACTACTAAGGAGTAAGGGGCTTTGTTGTACCCCAAAATTTCCCATCCCATATTCCTCAAGATTTGACAAGAATAATCTTCAAATTACTCAAGATGGCTCAAGAGGTAGACAGTCAGAACACCTCATAAGACAGCTGAAATTAGGGTTTTGGTTCTTTCAAGGAATTTGGGGTTTTCAATGGTTCAATCAAGTCTCATAGGCCTATATACATTCTCAAGCATCTACATGCCAAGTTTCAAGACTCACAGTGCCAATTTGCACAGTCAAAAGCTCCATTTGATCCACAGTCAACTGCAAGGGCAAAATGATCATTTTGCAGTCAAAAGTCAGAATTTTTGGTCAACATCTTATTTTGAGTTCACAATCATCATTTTATCAAGTCTTGATCATGATTCCACAAGAATAGCTCAAAGATCACCAAGATGCAAAAGTTACTATTTTTGGACAGTAGAAAAGTCAACTGTATCTTGACCAGGGCATAACTGTTTCATGGTTTGTCAGAAAAATCCCATCCAATTCTCATTTTGAAGGGGATGCAATTTCCTGCAATCCATCTTCACACTCCAAGTTCAAGAAATGCTCTCACAAGAAGTTATCAATTTTGACATTATAGGTCAAATTCAAAAGTCAACAAAAGTGCACTTTGAGTCAAAGGCCATAACTTGAGATTGGTAAATCCAAATGACATGGGACCAAAGGCATTGGTTATAGGACTTCAAGAGCTTTCCAAAATGTCCAAGAACATGGTCATATGATCAAAATTGAGCAAGTTGTGCATTGGAGAAGTTGGGAAATTTTCATGAATTTGCAAAAGTCAACTTTGCTCAAATCACCTTATTTTTGCTAATGGGCCTCAAATCTCTTCTTGAAACTTCATCCATGACTTATGCACGACCCATCAAGCTTAATGGAATTTATTTTCTTATTTTTATTAATTAATTGGATTTTTAATTGATATTAATTCATTTAATCAATTTAAATTGTAGGAAAATACAAGATTTGGTTTTTAAATCTTTTTGTGAAGTAAATATGACCTAAAAAGGCTGGCAAATTTGTGCACAAGTCAAAGATGCAAAAAAATCCAGATTTGGCAACATTATTCAATCATGAAAAATCAAAAAGATTTGATTTCCAATCAAAGATTTAATCATCAATACTCATGGGTTGGATCCAATTTTTTGACCTAAATCAATTGCTTTATATGTACGCAAGCTAACCTAACCTAATGGACGTGAAAAAGCTGCAGAAAAAAACCATAGCATATTGAGAAATTTCCAAGAAAATTGAAAACTGACTTTTGCATTCTAGGGCGATTCAAGAGTTTTTGTTGATTCAAACACCTTGCAGGAGTTCCCAGGAGTGTTTTGCAATCAAATTCCAGTACCAAAGCTCAAGAAATCGTTCATTACAGAACCACGGTTTGCCTTCTTTATCTAGAATCGTAACTCTTAAATCATGCATATTTAACGTGTTTTCTTGATTGATTTGTGTTGCTAGGAACCATATGAAGCTAATGGTATGACTTAATTGAACTATAACTCCCTGAATCACAAGATGCCATGAACGATTTTCTAGGGTTCTTAAGCTTTGAATTAGGGCTTTTTGAACCAGGAAAAATTAGGACTCCTAAGGCACATGGTTGGAATCGTTAGGCCAAGACGAACAAGCCTAATACTTCGCGAAATATATATATATATTGTGGTGCTAATCGCTATTATTCGTGCAGCTAGTTTGTGGGGGTTAAAAACCCCCGCTATCTAATGTTCTTTATGCATAACGAATGAAGAAGATGATGAGGTGTTAGCACACCATTGGACTGTTTGAAAAGAGCGCGCGTTTATTTTGTTTTACAGCATATTAATTTGTTTCCCAATATAATAATCGCCACTTATTTTACTAACAATTGAAGCAGCGTAGTGGAGCGGTTAAGGCATTGGCATGTGAGCGCTGGGACCTGGGTTCGAATCCCAGGTCCCCCAAACATTTATTTGTTATTTTTCTTCAGGCGCTCTTGTGTATGCTTGCAAAAGGATGTCCACCATGTGCTTCAGATCTCAGCACGCCAAGTGGCCTCAGACCTGATCCAAGGGTCTAGATGGAAGGATTACCATGCTCCCTAGTCAATCAACGCACGGGTGATCAGGAAAGTCAACCGGCTGGAGAGTTTGTGGGCCTGAAAATTGCCAAAGATACCTCCTAATTGGGCCAACACCCCCTGGGTTATTTTCTTTTATTTTCTTCTTCTTTTATATTTTTCACTTAATTATTATTAATTATTATTATTATTTATTTAACCAAATTAATTTTTTTCATAATCAAATCAGAAAACTAAAAATAATGTTATTTTTATTAGTTATTAAAATTAATTTCACCCTTTTATTATTTTTGTAAATAAATATAATTAACTAATTTAGTTTAATTAGGATAATTCTAACTTTTTGCAATAATTTAAAATCAACATAGAATTAGGGTTCTTGATAACTTTTAATCATGTTTTCTTTTTTTATTTATTTCCTTAAAACATTAAAAAACCAAAAATATTTCTTTTATTTAATTAATTAATTAGTTTAGGTTTAATTTAATTAAATGCAAAATAACAAAAACTTCTTTCTTTCTCAAAGAGGGTCAAAACCCTACAAATTCTCCGATTCAATTTTCTCTCGCGCGTATGTTTGTTTTATTAATTTTTGATTCCAATTATGTAATTGTTCTGAGGATGTAATAGCTTTAATTAGGTCTTTTTATCGCTTTCATTTATTTTCCCGCAATTTACTTTTCAAGGGTTGTTTTTGGCGATGTAAATACCTGACGCCTTGTAATAGTGTAGCTTTACTTTCCGCAATTTATTTTCCGCAACTATTAACTGCTAGATGCATGCTAACTAGGCTATGCATGACAAGACTTATTCTCAAAATAAAATCAAAACATACCTCACCATAACATGTACAATGATAATATTGATTGAAACCTGACACACTCGCACATGTCACTCCTAGGGTACGCCTCACTTGGTTGCCTCGACGTGGTCATTGAGTATAGGGTGTTTTAGAGGTCGCCCTCCTGTCTAAAGATCCAAGTTGCCTCGGAACGGTTGCCTCGATAAAAAACGATCTAAGACATTAGGGTTACCGCTAAGGCGTCCTACCATTGCTTTAGTGACCACATGTCCCTATAATCGAATTGACCCGAAAACTCCAACGAAGGTGCTACCTACTTATCAATAGTGGGATAGTACTGTCTAAAGGACATTTACACAGCTTAATTTCTTTTGAGTAGGTAGAGGTTCTCAGGCACTCGCTCTTTCAAAACAAAAAATACTTTTCCCACCTACACTTTTCTGACAAAAGTTTTCAAACAACATTTCATACACTCTTGAGGACAGACACAAGAGTTAAATCGAAGTTTTCAAAACAAAACTTTTTTCAAAACCCACAAACACAAGAAAAGCAAAACATTTTGAAAACATAGTGAGCAAGTACCTAAGAGCCCGTGGATAACCACTGATAGAAAGGGTGCTAACACCTTCCCTTTCTATAATCTACCTCCCGAACCCGAGAAACATCTCGAAAAGGAATTTTGTTGTGCTTTTGTCCTTTCCTTGTTGGAGAAAATAAAAGATGTTGGCGACTCTTGCTTACCGCGACATTTTTCTAAACGCAAACGCGAACCATCATTCCAAAACAGTCAGTTCTATTTCCACCGATCACAGAACTGGCGACTCTGCTGGGGATTTATATAAGTGAGGTGTATCTTAGGATAAGAACACTTATGTTTTCAATTGTATGCCTTGTTTGATTTAATTTTATGGGCTTGTATCAGAGTTTCATAGATCCTAACCCGGATCTGGGGAATACCCTTTAGGTAAGTAGCAATAAACTGTGAGGGACCTGTCCGGCGTAGACCGACACGGGTGAAGCAGTAGCTACGTTAGTGTGACACCTTGGTCTGTACCGATATCCCTTGTGTTGGAACGAGGAGAATATGGGTCTTCTGAGGAGTCATTAAGCACCAACTGACCTTAGAACCTTAAATTGACCAACTTGGCCATAAAAAAGTAGCAGTATGCTACACTCATTGAGGCTAAACTCTCGTGATGGTTCCGGCCGCAAGAAAAGGTTGCCAAACTGGAATTATGACCGATCGAGGGTAGTCAGTGATATTGAGATCCTCTAGAACCCGGTTACTATTTTCTAGGATAGGTCTTAACCAACTGAAACTGAAAGAGGGTAGTACTTAAACTTCATGATGGCCTGAACTCTAAGGGCTCTTTTGTGTGACTTGGGTGCCTTTACCATGTTTTCCTTTTGTGAATACTTGTGGTGTGCCTTTATCATAACATCATAACATCATAACATCATAACATTGCATACATCTTGCATAAGAGCTAACCCATTTCAAGGATCTCAAGGGTTTGTGATGCAGGTCGTGATGAACCAAATGTCTAACAAGGGGCAAAGGGGATTTATTTTCCTCTAGCCAAGGTTGTTTGGAGATCAAACATGATGACTTGAGTCAGGGGCTATGACCCACTCGATATGGTGAGCCTAACTCTTGAAGAAAGACTCTCAGCAACATGAAGTTCCTTTAATCAAGCTACCAGATCCAAATTCTAACAAGTTTCTCTGTTTACCCCGCGAGATCCTTGAAAACATCGCATACATATATCATACATATCATTGCATTACAGGTACCATCACAGGTCACTTATCTTCTTCGCTGTTTATTTCAGCAATCATCATGTCTACTGAACCTTCCACTGAACAAGATATCAAGGCCCTCCAGGCCCAGAATGCCCAGTTCCAGGAGTTGGTTATGAGCCTAGCCCAGGGTCAACAGGATTTGAAGACTCTGATTCTGAAAGAGAGGAAGAAGAAGAAGAAGAGGACCGTCCTATTCAACACTGGACGCAGATTTGGGAATGGATTACAGAATGAGGTTGAGCTGACTACCTCATCTGTAGGGAAAGACAACCCACAAGAGAGAAGGGTTCCTAGTCCCGTGGTCTCCGACAACGAGACGGATTATGATGAAGAACAGTACCCTCCGGCTGAGGATAAGTACAAACAGTTGGAGGACCGCCTGAGCACCATGGAGATTCAGAATGTGCCCGGGATGGACTTTGGAGATCTAGGCTTATCCTCTGGGGTGGTGATTCCCCATAAGTTCAAGGCACCTGCTTTTTCCAAATACGACGGAGCCTCCTGCCCAAAGCTGCACCTCCGGTCGTATGTAAGGAAGATCCAACGTTACACTGCTGACAAGAATTTATGGATCCATTTCTTCTAGGATAGTCTTTCAGGGACTCAACTCGAATGGTTCTATCAGCTGGATGGAGCCAGTATCCGTAACTGGGAAGATTTGGCTATTGCGTTCTATAAGCAGTATCAGTATAATTCCGACCTCGCTCCTACGCGTACCCAACTCCAGGGTATGTCAATAGGGACGGGTGAAGGATTTAAAGAGTATGCTCAAAAGTGGAGAGACCTTGCTGGAAGGGTGCAGCCACCTCTAACTGACCGTGAACTTGTTGATATGTTTCTGGGGACCCTGTCTGGTCCATTCTTTAACCATTTGATTAGAAACTCTTCAGCCGGGTTCACATACATTATCTTGACTGGTGAAAGAATTGAAGTCGGCATCAAAAGCGGGGAGATTCAAGAAGCTACACCTCCTGATACTCAGAAAAAGCCCTACAATGGAAAAAAAGAGTCCAATGATGTGTATGGTAAAAAGAGTCGTCATGATCAACATGTAGGGGCAACCCAGACCTCCGATCCCACGCTTGTTCAACAAAGACAGAGCAATAGGCGTAGGTTAAGATATCAAGAAAGGAAGTATACTGACATCAACATGCCTTTGTCTCAAGCGTTACAACAATTGCTGAAGGTGAAACTGATCACACTAAAGGATCCTCCTCAAAATCCTGATACTTCCTCTTCCAAGTATAACCCGAGTGTGAGATGTGCCTACCATTCTGACAGTCCTGGACATGACACCGACGATTGTTGGAGTTTGAAGAACAAGATCCAAGACTTGATTGATGCCAAGGAAATCAAGTTTGATCACTGATCCTACACCAAATCATTGAGAATGTCTTTTGTTTTAGTTGAATTTTCAAGTTGTACTTTTCTTTGCTTATTCAAACAATTATTGTCATGGCAAGCTATTTTATTTCATTAATGCATCGCATATGTCTGTTTTGAATCAATCCATTCGTATTCACTATATTCAAATTGCTTTCATTTTTTTGTGATGTTCAACTCTCGATTAAAAATTCTAAGCCTTTTGAGGGAGGATGACGAAAACGATGCCACGATCTTTACAGTATGCTTTTGAACAGACCCTGCTGATGAAGTCCAGGCATTGTTTCAAATCCTAAACAGTGGAGTTATACGGAAGATAATCCCTCGTCAACCCCTTTGAGCCAAAGAAGTTGAAGTTTTTCTTTTTACAAAAAAATTAAAACCCTTAATCACAACCCGGGGCAGGGTAGTTTTCTCAGTTGATCCAGGTGCACAATGAAGGGCATCAAAGAAGTCCTTCCGAGACAAAAAGACAGTGATGGTTCTCTATAATTGTCAAGACAGGCAGTCATTATCTCTCAAAATAAAAGCCCAATAAGTCAAAACCTATGAAGGAGACTTACAAAAAAACTGGGGCATCCCGCTGACTGTAGTCACAAAAGAAATAGTTCAGGCAAAAGACAGGGATAATAAAATCAAAAAGAAAGAGATCCTACAAACTCTCAACAAAAAAAATGACTGCCTATTCAAAATAAACTATCAGGATTCGAACCATCACCGAAATATCAGAGCAAAGACTCAAACAAGGTCTAACGCACGATTAGCTGAGTTTAGGTTTGAAGAACATCACGAAGAGGGGGTGGGTACAAATAAATTTTGAGCCTTTATCCTTTGTTTTTTAAAACCGTGAACCAGGCCACGTTATAACCCTTAAAAAGTCCTAGATGAAGCACGAGTTAGTTCGAGAGCATATTGTTACAAAAGGTATCCTGACTCCTGTAGGGCTTGCTGTAAAATCCTGAGTTGACATCACATTTTACAAAAATTTGCTTGTTTTCTTAAAAAACTGCATTTTCAAAAACTTCAAGACAGACATAAGCTTTGCATTCTTAAAATAACATTGTTCGCATATGACTATTTGTTCAACAGCAGAGAAATTCGCACGACGAATATCTAGTGAACAAAAGCCTTTTCAATAAAAAGGGTCACCTCAGGTGGAAGAAACACTTCCAACCAAGGGGCAGACATGAGCATTGTCCATCATCTAGGGCAGTCAAGTCAAGATTCAAGGAATCTCTCAAAATGCTAGGGGAAAATCTCTGCCTGAGTCACTCGGGGCATTGGACATGAATTCCAACAACGAATCTTGCATGATCAGACATCTTCTGGTGGTATAGCAACACAATGCTACCGACAGTGACAACTCCCTGCACTCTGAGAGCGTGGACATAGTAAAAAAAAAATACTACGCATAATCAAAGACCCGCTAGGTCGACTAGCCTAGGCAAAAATAAGGGCTTCCCGGCGAACCAAAAGGGTTCGGGAAAAAATAAGGGGTGAAAATGAAAAAAAAATTGTACACCCGGCAAGTCGAAAACCTGAAAAGGCGGCTTGAGCAAAAAAGGGTATCCCGATGAACTGAAAACCCGAAAGGGCAGTCCAGGCAAAAATTAGGGATCAAAGTGTACGACTATGTCCCGTCATCTCGTCACTTGCCTACCAGAAGAAGATTTGTCAATCGGCAGTTATCAAGCACCTCCACAGGTACCTTCTCCCACAAAAGCTGGGGCAATAAGAATTGTCTGAACTGTACAAGCTGCGCAGTCCTCCAGGTACAAGGTCGATTCAGTTGAAGGGTATGACCGAGATACCTTCACTCCCTGGAGAGTAAGACAATAATGGAAGCTCTCCCCACTGAGAGCCACAACTACAAAGGAATCAGCGATACTCTCCCCCGAGCAGAGTTAATTTCCCAGCATAGTCCAAAAGGCTTCTCCGCCAGAGTTGAATCATCTTACCCAGTAGATTCTGGAAGCTTTGTCCCCTGCAGAGTACAAATGCATCTCCCCAGCCATATTCAGAGGTTATCCCCACTAGAGTCTAACTGGGTTATCCTCAGCGAGTTGCAAAGATCATCCTCAGCAAAGTTCTTTCTAGCCCCAGCGGAGTTCATCATCAAAATCCCCAATAGAGCTTATCAATGGAATCCCCAGCGGAGTTATCGTTAAAATCTCAGCGAAGTTCCTCCTCCCCACAGAGTAATTCCCCGCAGAGTAATCTCTTCACCAGGCTTATTCCCCAACGGAGTCATCTTCTCCTACAGGTTTATTCCTGCAATCATCTTCGTGCATCATCCCCAGTGGAAACGAAGAATTCAACCAGACTCTTCAATACCAGCCCAGGATTTAACAAACTCCCCGGCATTTGTCAAGGATTTATTTTCCCAGACGAAAATACATTCATAAACATATCACATTTCACATCTCCTATTTACATACATGATAAAGTGCATACGACACGACTTCATTTATTCTGGAGAACATCATGACATCATGCATCTCATACATCATGACATTGTGTACAACTAACTCTTTACCTTTTCAGGAAAGATCGATCAACAGATAAAAGTCATTTCCTTTTGGAGTAGCAGTCGTCCAAGATTCCTTCACCATTCCCGTTGAGGTAGTAATCGTCCAAGATTCCTTCACCATTCCTTTTGAGGTAGAAGTCATCCTAGATTCCTTCATCATCCCGTTGAGGTAGAAGTCATCCTAGATTCCTTCATCGTTCTGCTGAGGTAGTAATCGTCCTAGATTCCTTCATCATCCGGCTGAGGTAGTAATCGTCCAAGATTCCTTCACCATTCCCGTTGAGGTAGTAATCGTCCAATATTCCTTCACCATTCCCGTTGAGGTAGTAATCGTCCAATATTCCTTCACCATTCCTTTTGAGGTAGAAGTCATCCTAGATTCCTTCATCATCCCGTTGAGGTAGTAATCGTCCAAGATTCCTTCACCAGTCCTGCTGAGGTAGTAATCGTCAAAGATTCCTTCATCATCCTGCTGAGGTAGTAATCATCCAAGATTCCTTCACCATTCCTGCTGAGGTAGTAATCATCCAAGATTCCTTCATCATTCTGCTGAGGTAGTAATCGTCCCAGATTCCTTCATCATCCTGCTGAGGTAGTAATCGTCCTAGATTCCTTCATCATCCTACTGAGGTAGTAATCGTCCCAGATTCCTTCATCATCCCGTTGAGGTAGGAGTCGTCCCAGATTCCTTCATCATCCTGCTGAGGTAGTAATTGTCCCAGATTCCTTCATCATCTATTTGGAGTAGCAATCGTCTCAGATTCCTTCATCACATCATTATCAAAAAAAAAAACCTCCTCTGATCCAGTTAAATTGATTCCTAAAGATTTTTCTGAAGCCAGTCAATGGAGAAAAAACCAGATAAATCGATTCCTAAAGATTTTTCTGAGGCGAATCCTGTCAAGGGAGACAAAATCAGCTAAGTCAATTCCTAAAGATTTTTCTGATGACAACTCGTCAATGAAGACAACCTGTCAACGAAGACAACTACTAACCAACAATCTCCAGGTGGCATCTATAAGCCCATCCTCCTATCCATCATCTCTCCAAATGGCATCTGTAAGCCCATCTCCACAACTATCCATTACATCTCCAGATGGCATCTATAAGCCCATCCTCCTATCCATCATCTCTCCAAATGGCATCTGTAAGCCCATCTCCACAATTATCCATTACATCTCCAGATGGCATCTATAAGCCCATCCTCATATCCATCATATCTCCAAATGGCATCTGTAAGCCCATTCCCGACATCACATTGCTGATACTACGCTATGCGAGTGCAAATTTCTGGGCACTTTAGTGTTCAATCATCTTCCACCTTCGGATCACGAAAGGCACGCAAGCCAATCTACATCCTCAGGTTTAAGAAGATTGAACAGGGGCAAGTGTTGTACCCCAAAATTTTCCCTCCCATATTCCTCAAAATTTGACAAGAATAATCTTCAAATTACTCAAGATGGCTCAAGAGGTAGACAGTCAGAACACCTCCTAAGACAGCTAAAATTAGGGTTTTGGTTCTTTCAAGGAATTTGGGGTTTTCAATGGTTCAATCAAGTCTCATAGGCCTATATACATTCTCAAGCATCTACATGCCAAGTTTCAAGACTCACAGTGCAAATTTGCACAGTCAAAAGCTCCATTTGATCCACAGTCAACTGCAAGGGCAAAATGGTCATTTTGCAGTCAAAAGTCAGACTTTTTGGTCAACATCTTATTTTTAGTTCACAATCATCATTTGATCAGGTCTTGATCATGATTCCACAAGAATAGCTCAAAAATCACCAAGATGCAAAAGTTATTATTTTTGGACAGCAGAAAAGTCAACTGTATCTTGACCAGGGCATAACGTTTTCATGGTTTGTCAGAAAAATCCCATCCAATGCTCATTTTGAAGGGGATTCAATTTCCTACAATCCATCTTCACACTCCAAGTTCAATAAATGCTCTCACAAGAAGTTATCAATTTTGACATTATAGGTCAAATTCAAAAGTCAACAAAAGTGCACTTTGAGTCAAAGGCCATAACTTGAGATTGGTAAATCCAAATGACATGGGACCAAAGGCATTGGTTAGAGGACTTCAAGAGCTTTCCAAAATGTCCAAGAACATGGTCATATGATCAAAATTGAGCAAGTTGTGCATTGGAGAAGTTGGGAAATTTTCATGAATTTGCAAAAGTCAACTTTGCTCAAAACACCTTATTTTTGCTAATGGGCCTCAAATCTCTTCTTGAAACTTCATCCATGACTTATGCACGACCCATCAAGCTTAATGGAATTTATTTTCTTATTTTTATTAATTAATTGGATTTTTAATTGATATTAATTCATTTAATCAATTTAAATTGTAGGAAAATACAAGATTTGGTTTTTAAATCTTTTTGTGAAGCAAATATGACCTAAAAAGGCTGGCAAATTCGTGCACAAGTCAAAGATGCAAAAAAATCCAGATTTGGCAACATTATTCAATCATGAAAAATCAAAAAGATTTGATTTCCAATCAAAGATTTAATCATCAATACTCATGGGTTGGATCCAATTTTTTGACCTAATTCAATTGCTTTATATGTATGCAAGCTAACCTAACCTAATGGACGTGAAAACGCTGCAGAAAAAAACCATAGCATATTGAGAAATTTCCAAGAAAATTGAAAACTGACTTTTGCATTCTAGGGCGATTCAAGAGTTTTTGTTGATTCAAACACCTTGCAGGAGTTCCCATGAGTGTTTTGCAATCAAATTCCAGTACCAAAGCTCAAGGAATCATTCATTACAGAACCACGGTTTGCCTTCTTTATCCAGAATCGTAACTCTTAAATCATGCATATTTAACGTGTTTTCTTGATTGATTTGTGTTGCTAGGAACCATATGAAGCTAATGGTGTGACTTAATTGAACTATAACTCCTTGAATCACAAGATGCCATGAACGATTTTCTATGGTTCTTAAGCTTTGAATTAGGGCTTTTTGAACCAGGCAAAATTAGGACTCCTAAGGCACATGGTTGGAATCGTTAGGCAAAGACGAACAAGCCTAATACTTCACGAAATATATATATATATATATATATATATATATATATATATATATATATATATATATATATATATATATATATATATATATATATATATATATATATATATATATATATATATATATATATATATATATATATATATATATATATATATATATATATTGTGGTGCTAATCGCTATTATTCGTGCAACTAGTTTGTGGGGGGTTAAAAACCCCCGCTATCTAATGTTCTTTATGCAGAACGAATGAAGAAGATGATGAGGTGTTAGCACACCATTGGACTGTTTGAAAAGAGTGCGCTTTTATTTTGTTTTACAGCATATTAATTTGTTTCCCAATATAATAATCGCCACTTATTTTACTAACAATTGAAGCAGCGTAGTGGAGCGGTTAAGGCATTGGCATGTGAGCGCTGGGACCTGGGTTCGAATCCCAGGTCCCCCAAACATTTATTTGTTATTTTTCTTCAGGAGCTCTTGTGTATGCTTGCAAAAGGATGTCCACCATGTGCTTCAGATCTCAGCACGCCAAGTGGCCTCATACCTGATCCAAGGGTCTAGATGGAAGGATTACCATGCTCCCTAGTCAATCAACGCATGGGTGATCAGGAAAGTCAACAGGATAGAGAGTTAGTGGGCCTGAAAATTGCCAAAGATACCTCCTAATTGGGCCAACACCCCCTGGGTTATTTTCTTTTATTTTCTTCTTCTTTTATATTTTTCACTTAATTATTATTAATTATTATTATTATTATTTAATTAACCAAATTAATTTTTTTCATAATCAAATCAGAAAACTAAAAATAATGTTATTTTTATTAGTTATTAAAATTAATTTCACCCTTTTATTATTTTTGTAAATAAATATAATTAACTAATTTAGTTTAATTAGGATAATTCTAACTTTTTGCAATAATTTAAAATCAACATAGAATTAGGGTTCTTGACAACTTTTAATCATGTTTTCTTTTTTTATTTATTTCCTTAAAACATTAAAAAAACCAAAAATATTTCTTTTATTTAATTAATTAATTAGTCTAGGTTTAATTTAATTAAATGCAAAATAACAAAAACTTCTTTCTTTCTCAAAGAGGGTCAAAACCCTACAAATTCTCCGATTCAATTTTCTCTCGCACGTATGTTTGTTTTATTAATTTTTGATTCCAATTATGTAATTGCTCCGAGGATGTAATAGCTTTAATTAGGTCTTTTTATCGCTTTCATTTATTTTCCCGCAATTTACTTTTCAAGGGTTGTTTTTGGCGATGTAAATACCCGACGCCTTGTAATAGTGTAGCTTTACTTTCCGCAATTTATTTTCCGCAACTATTAACTGCTAGATGTATGCTAACTACGGTATGCATGACAAGACTTATTCTCAAAATAAAATCAAAACGTAGCTCACCATAACATGTACAAAGATAATATTGATTAAAACCTGACACACTCGCACATGCCACTCCTAGGGTACGCCTCACTTGGTTGCCTCGACGTGGTCATTGAGTATAGGGTGTTTTAGAGGTCGCCCTCCTGTCTAAAGATCCAAGTTGCCTCGGAACGGTTGCCTCGATAAAAAACGATCTAAGACATTAGGGTTACCGCTAAGGCGTCCTACCATTGCTTTAGTGACCACATGTCCCTATAATCGAATTGACTCGAAAACTCCAACGACGGTGCTACCTACTTCTCAATAGTGGGATAGTACTGTCTAAAGGACATTTACACAGCTTAATTTATTTTGAGTAGGTAGAGGTTCTCAGGCACTTGCTCTTTCAAAATAAAAAAATACTTTTCGCACCTACACTTTTCTGACAAAAGTTTTCAAACAACATTTCATACACTCTTGAGGACAGACACAAGAGTTAAATCGAAGTTTTCAAAACCAAACTTTTTTCAAAACCCACAAACACAAGAAAAGCAAAACATTTTGAAAACATAGTGAGCAAGTACCCAAGAGCCCGTGGATAACCACGGATAGAAAGGGTGCTATTACCTTCCCTTTCTATAATCTACCTCCCGAACCCGAGAAACATCTCGAAAAGGAATTTTGCTGTGCTTTTGTCCTTTCCTTGTTGGAGAAAATAAAAGACGGTGGCGACTCTTGCTTACCGCGACATTTTGCTAAACGCAAACGCGAACCAGCATTCCAAAACAGTCAGTTCTATTTCCACCGATCACAAGCGCCATCAAGTGCAGACTGTTCCCGACTACACTGAGGTAAAGTGCCATGTCTTGGTACAAAAGCCTCCAAGATAGTCACACACGATCTCGAAAACCCGCAAGAAGGCAATCAAATTAGGGTGAAGGTGGGACGGAACAAGATAGAGATGCCTGAAGACTGCCACCTGGAAATCCGAGAAGGTATGCCGAAAACCCATCTCTTTTATCAAGATATCGTACATAGAGAATTTGCGAGCTTTAAACTTCGAGCAGACCCGACTTTTCTTCTTGGAGATGTATATCGCCCACTTCTCCTCGGCACCCTCGCGATCCATCTCTAGGTCCACCGATGTAAATATATTATCGAGATACTCGATAAAGTGAGAAACATACTTTAGCGGGCTTGGTCCGACCCAAGCCAATGGATCCTCCTCGACCACAGGCTCACTTGGACCTACTCATTCAGTAAGATCCATCTCTACGTCCCACTTGGCGGCTTGTTTCCATGGAAACCCTGGCTCCCACGCACCCGGTATGTACTCATATGCCCTTGAGGTACTCGTCTCGCTAGATACATAATTAGTGGAACTCTGAGCAGAATCACTAGGCTCATTAAGAAAATCATCATCAACACTAGTAGTCATTGTACTTGAAAAGAAGAGGATAACAGTGAGTTTGACATCAATGTAAAATCCACCCTTTCACGACTAATCAAGTGAAAGGGCACCAAGGAACGAGGACCCTGTCCCCAACCAGAGGCCTCACTTAAACAACTATGAGACGATCATCACTCTCCCCGACTAAATGAGTTGGACTCACCCAAAAAACAGGCGGTGAATGACCAAAATGACCTTAATCCATAAAAAATGGCACCACCGCAGTTCCAAACTCCCCATGAAGAACAAATGGCACCACCGACAGTCTCACCTGGCGAAACCACCGTCTCCAACCAACATTCTGCCGGGATTTCTAAGCGATAAGTTACCTTAAACCCTAAACACATGCTTTCTAAGAGAAAAACTTTGTAATCTAAGTTATGACAAAAACTAAATTCACAAAAGTAAGGGGAATCAAGGAAACTTACCGGATCAAATAAAGGAATGGAGAAACAGACGGTGGTGAACGAAGAAGTAAGCAAAAACTCTGGAAACTACTGAAGTTGAGCAGGAAGCCGATGAAGTCGAGCAAAAAACGGAGTGAACAAGCAGAGGAAGAGCAGGAGAAAAGTGAAAATGAAGCTCTTTCCCCTCCTTTTATAGAGTGGACTCGCCAGCGTGTGGGAGAGCACGCGCCTAGGGAACCATAAAAGGCTTCATCGTTACGCCTTAGTCCCTAGGCTAGCCATCATCATTCCTCTCTGACATAACGTGGCTCGATACAAGCGTGGCACATAATCTCTCCAAACTCCAACCAATTGTTCCTCTCCTCGGTTAATGAACAACAAGCAATTTTTGGACTCCTCGTACAAAATTGCGACTCGAAACATGAAAACTCCTTAAAACTGCTCAATTGTTTCTCTCCCCACAAGACAAACACGACGAGTATCACTTGTACTCCTCGTATGAAATCGATTGAAAAGCAACCCCGTTTCGCGGGCTGACTCTAAGTCATCACTCCTGCACCGAGAAGCAACGACCATGGGGGCTGCTATTCTGGATTGGCCCAATGACTAGGATTGGCTCAATCCACTTAACCCCTAAAACGGCCTAATAATAGTGACCCAACATCTCGATCGACCAAGCCCCTAGGGGAATGACCCAATTCTCGACATACGCATCTGACCCAGTTAGCGGTTATCTCCCTGCCCGCTCGACACGAATCGAGCAAACAACCAGGAAATGACCAAAACGCCTCTTTGCCTAAAACTCGACTCCTCCTCGATCCAACGGCTAGTAATAGGAACACCTTCCCGTTTTAACTGAGTCCTGGAAATTACCTATTTTTGCAGACCCGCATATCTAGGCCCAAAAATAGGAACCAATGGCCAAGCGTCAGGGGAAATATATAAACCCTCACACATGGGAGGTCCAGGTATCCAATATTCAAACCTTAAACCCTAATATTCTACTTATATCTCTTTGCACCCATTCTTACTTGATCATCAGAGTGCCTTGTAGCTACAACCCCTCTTTTCTCGTCAACTTTCCAGCAAGCCAAATATCATTCTTCCGCCCATTTGTTAGTTCTGATCAACCGGTAAGATCAATTTACATACCATATGATCCCATTCCAATACATGTGGCAACAAAGGAGCCTCTTTTGAGGATCACCATGCCAGGTCCTATTCCATTCGAAAGTAGTAAGGCAATACCCTGGAACTATGGGGGAGATGTGTACTATCAAGGAGAAAAGCAAGAACCTCTGGTGGACAATATTGTGGGGATTGGCAGGATTACTCGTGGCGGTAGATTTTTTTTCTCCTCTCAGCAAACCTAATGATGCCAAAGCCAAAGAAAAACAAGTGAATATAGATAATCAGGGGCAAGAACCAAGATCATCTTCCTCCCCATAAGTGAAATAAATGGAGGAATTAATGAAGATCATAAAGAGAAGTGACTTTAAGATAGTGGATCAGCTTAATCAGATGTCATCCAAGATAACCATCTTATCATTGCTACTTTATTCTCACACTCATTGTAACGCATTGTTCAAATTCTTGGGCACCGCTTATGTTTCCGAGGAAATTATTGTGAATCAACTAGAATGAGTTGTTATTGCCGTAACTGCAGGAAATAGGTTGGGATTTACAGACCCGAATTTACCTCCAGAAGGAAAGAATCATAACAAGGCGTTGCATATTTCCATAGAATATGTTGATACAACTCTACCACGCGTGTTGGTAGATACTAGATCTTCCTTGAATGTCTTGCCAAAATATGTTTTGAACAAACTTAACGTTGAAGGTGTGGAGTTAACACCAAGTGATGTTATTGTTCGTGCTTTTGACGGAGCAAAAAGATCTATGTTTGGAGAGATTGTGTTGCGTGTCAAGGTCGGCCTTCAGGTGTTTGATGTGACCTTTTTTCGTTATGGTAATTCACCCTTCTTACAGTTGTCTATTGGGGATTCCTTGGATCCATAATACAGAGGCAGCAACTTCAACCCCTCCATCAAAAACTGAAGTTTATTGCAGATGGTCAGATTATAACTGTTTGTGGGGAGGAGGATATCCTGGTTAGTCATCTGGCGTCATTTTGTTATGTTGAAATAGAAGGAGAGATTCAGGAAACTCCATGTCAAGCTTTTGAGATTGTTCCCACTAAGAAAATCCTTCCTGCAGTGGTTAAAAAGTCAAAGAGTTATATGACATCATTGAAAGAAGCTAGAGTTGTAGTAGAATCAGGACACCTTGAAGGATGGGACCGAGTCTTGAATTTACCTACAAAATTTGATAAGTTGGGATTAAGCTACCATCCATGGAATCAGGAGCGAGGTAAGTTATATCCTAGAGGCAGAGGAAGTTTTGGTTCAAGGGGTCGTGGTTCTCCGTCTTTCATCAAATTTGTCAGTGCTGGCACCATCAATGAAAGTCAGATACAAGTAGTGGATGACGAGATCAACAATGATAACAACATCAATAACTGGATTCATCCTTGTGTTCATAGATAAGAGCTTCATAACTGGACTACTGAAGATATCATTCTTGTCACTTTTCATCATAAGTAATTTCCTTTTTTAAGAAAAAAAATTCTTGTGCTCTGCTCAAGGCACAATGAAATCTTATAGGGCCCCTTTGTCTTTGCATGTTTTATCATTAAATAAAGGATGTTTTTATTCAAAATTGAGTTCCATGTCTTTCGATTATACTTTTTTATTAAAACTGGCAATGTTTTCTTTCTTTTTATTTTTTCTTTCAAAAAAAAATCACTCGCATTCTAAAAGCATAAATCCCTTTATACATATTCACCCTGGTTCCCATTGATGATGATACTACTATGATTCTCTATGACTTCAATAATCCAATTTACCATGCTGAAGAAGATTATGAACTCTCCAAAGAGTTGGCTAGGCTATTGAGGAAGAAAGAAAAGTCTATTCAACCACGAGGAACCTTTGGAAGTTATCAACTTGGGTACCAAAGATGTAAAAAAGGAAGTCGAAATAGGGGCTACTTTAGGAGAACCTGTAAAACAGAGTCTGATTGGTCGACTACCAGAATATGTTGATGTATTTTCTTGGTCGTATGAAGACATGCCTGGAATGGATACAGATATTTTCATGCACCATTTGCCTCTCAAGGAAGATTGACCACCCATCAAGAAAAAGCTCCGAAGAATACATCCAGACATGTCCATAAATTAAAGAGGAGGTTCAAAAACAGTTCAATCCATGTTACCTAAAAAGAAATCAAGTATCCCCCATGGGTTGCGAACATTGTACTTGTACCAAAGAATGATCGAAAGGTATGAATGTGTGTCGAATATAGATATTTGAACAGAGAAAGCCCTAAGGATGATTTTCCGCTTCCTCATATCGATATTCGGGTTGACAATACCGCTCATTCAAATGTATTCTCCTTCATGGATGATTTCTCTGGGTACAACCAAATCAAAATGGCCCTGAAAGACATGGAGAAAACTACTTTAATTACCCCTTGGGGCACCTTTTGCTACAAAAAGTGATGTCGTTCGGTATGAAAAATGCTGGCACAACATATCAATGTGCCATGGTGACTCTTTTCCATGACATGATCCACAAAGAAATTGAGGTTTATGTTGATGACATGATTGCAAAGTCTCAAACTGAGGATGAGCATTTGGTACACCTACAGAAACTGTTTTAGAGGTTAAGAAGGTCACGATTGAGGTTAAACCCAAACAAATTCATCATTGGGGTAGGATCTGGAAAACTGTTGGGTTTCATAGTGAGTCAACAAGGAATTGAGGTCGATCCTGAAAAAGTAAAAGAAATACAAGAGATACCCGAGCCAAGAACATAGAAAGAATTTTGCGAGTTCCTAGGAAGATTAAACTACATTGACATATTCATCTCCCACTTAATAGCTACATGTGAGCTAATCTTTAAGTTGTTATGGAAGGATTAAGCCGTGGAATGGAATGACAGTTGTCAACAAGCCTTTAATAAGATCAAGTAGTATTTGCAAGAGCCTCCAATTCTCCTACCTTCAGTGCCAGAAAGACCTTTGATTATATACTTGACAATACTTGAGAGCTCTATGGGTTGTGTACTCGGTCAACAAGACAAAGCAGGAAGAAAAGAGCACACAATCTACTATCTGAGTAAAAAATTTACCAACTGCGAGTCAAGATATTCACTACTTGAAAAGACATGTTGCGCACTTGTATGGACCGCCAAGCGCCTGAGGCAATACTTGTTGACACATACAACACTCTTTATATCCAAGATGGACCAAGTTAAGTACATCTTTGAAAATCCAACTTTAATAGGAAGAGTTTCCTGTTGGAAAATGGTGTTAACAGAATATGACATCCAATATGTTACCCAGAAAGCTATCGAGGGTAGCGTATTATCAGACTATCTTTCCCACCAGCATATGGATGATTATCAACCCATGAAATTTAACTTCCCAGATATGGACATTATGTTGGTTAAGGAGTATCAAATACAAAAGAAGAACCCAAACCAGGAGTGTGATGGACGCTCGTATTTGATGGTGCCTCGAATGCCTTAGGGCATGGCATTGGAGCAGTCATTACTTCCCATACTGGTTTTAACCTTCCGTTCACTATAAGGATTTATTTTGATGCCACCAACAATGTTGCAGAATATGAAGCTTGCATATTTGGTTTAGAAGCAACCATTAATTTAAGAATCAAAACTTTGGTAGTATATGGAGATTTAGCCTTGGCAATCTACCAGATCAACAGGGATTAGGAAACCCATCACCCCAACTTGATTCCCTACAGAGAACATGTCATGCAACTAATTCCCTACTTTGATGAAATCAGCTTCAACAATAACCCAATAGAGGAGAATCAACTGGTTGATCCCTTAGCCACCTTTTCTTCCATGTTCAAAGTTAAATGGGCCAACGAAGCACCTAGCATTAAAATTGAACGATTGGGTGAACTAGCTTACTGCTTTGAGTTGGAAAGGACTGAAAATAACAAATCATGGTACTACGACATTCAGAGGTACCTTGAAACACAATAATATCCAGAGGGAGCTTCTACAACTGATAAAAATACTTTATAGAAGTTATTATCCAAATTCCTTCTCAACGGTAAAATTCTCTACAAAAGAAATTATTATTCAGTGCTGCTCAGGTGCGTGGATAGACACGAAGCAACTAAGATCATAGAGGAAGTACATGAGGGTTCCTTTGGAACGCGTTCCAGTAGCCACACCATGGATAAGAAAATCCTAAGAGCTGGATATTATTGGACCACTATAGAAACTGATTGCTTTCATAACACCAGAGCTTGCCACAAGTATCAGATCTACGCTGAAAAAATGAACGTATCGCCAGCACCTCTGAATGTCATGACTTCTCCTAGGCCCTTTGCTATGTGGGGCATTGGCATGATCGACCGAATCGAGCCAACTACTTTTAATGGACACCACTTTATCCTAGTTGTCATCAACTACTTCACTAAATGGGTAGAAGATGCTTCATATGCCAACATCACTAAACAAGTGGTTTCTCGCTTCATCAAGAATCAAATCATTTACCGCTACAGAATTCCTGAAAGCATAATACTAATAATGGATCCAATCTCAACAATAAGATGATAAAAGAGTTGTTCCAGAACTTCAAAATCCATCATCACAACTCTTCACCTTATCGGCCAAAGATGAATGGCGCAGTGGAAGCTGCAAATAAGAACATCAAGAAAATTGTACAAAATATGGTAGTAACATACAGGGATTAGCATGAGATGTTGTGTTTCTCTCTACATGGCTATTGTACTCCAGTCCGCACCTCGACCGGGGAAACCCCTTTTTCACTTGTTCTTGGGATGGAGGCTATCTTGCCAGTGGAAGTAGAGATACCTTCCCTAAGGGTTATAATGGATGTCAAGTTGAATAAAGTAGAATGGATCCGAACAAGGTTTGACCAGTTGAACCTTATTGATGAGAAATGATTGGAAGACATTTTCCATGGCTAATTATACCAAAAGAATGAATAAATCTTTCGACAAGAAGGTTCAGCCTCGATACTTCCAAATCGGAGACCTCGTGTTAAAGAAGATCCTGCCTCTTAACGGTATAGATACCAAGGGAAAATGGGCCTCAAATTAGAAGGGCCGATGTTGTGAAGAAGGTCTTCTCAAGAGGATTTTTGCTACTTACAACTATGGGTTGCAAATATTTCTAGCTCACAGTGAATGCAAACACAGTTAAAAAATACTTCGCATGAATAGACCCACTAAGTTGACATCTTAGGCAAAAAATGGGCATCCCGGCGGATCACAAAAAGAAAAGATCCAGGAAAAATTAGGGATAAAAAAGAATAATAAAAAGAAGTACATCCGCTAAGTTTAAAACCTTCAAGGGTAACTTAGGAAATAAAGGGTATCTCGATGGACTGAAAACCCCCAAAGGGGCTGTCCAGGCAAAGGTTAGGGATTTAAAAGCAAATGAATGCGATCTACAAATTTTCTCTACAAACAACAAATGACAATCCTGAGGGGAAGGGACTAATCAAGTCATTTTTATTCGAAAGGAAAAGGTGATAAGAGCTTTGAGGATATAGTGGTTATAGTATAATCAAAACTCAGTGTAAATCAGATTTTTCCCATTTCCAGTTTAAGCTTTTACTCACACAATCACCTCTTTTTAGGGATTGTTTCCTCATGTAAAAATGCCTATTTACAATCTAATTTCAATAAATTTCTCTTCATCCAAAACAAGTTGTGTTTTCTTTTACTGCTTTGAATATTAAAACGTTCTATATTTTCTGGAAAAAAAACTATCACATTTAAGACCTTGAGGGTCACGAAAACTTTTTGAAAAAAATGAATAAGAACATTGGAAACTACTTAGAAATGTCAAGTAAATGAACACAATCATTTACACCACGCCAGAGGAATAAGTGATTATTAAGATACTCACAAAGACTGTTGTCCACTCATAAAGCAGATACATGTTATCTCCCCAGATCTGACAATACAATTAATTCACTCCCCACAGGGACCAGACCGGCATGTTCTTCCCCAATATAGCCTCTTCTCATAAGCAACATTTCATAATAAAAATCGCATCATGGCATCCTCATTATGTAGCATATCCTATAAAAAGGATCATTACATCATAAAAACCAAACATGTATCAGAAGCATAAGTTAGCTTGATCTTCCCTGCAGAGGATGACCCGAAGACACTTTTTTTCATCATTACTACTCCCTAGAAGCATAATATTGAGTTTTCTTCGATGAAGTCACCCCTCGACCACTTCTAAATTTACTAGTGTTTGCATTGTATCTTATTTTGATACATGTCCATTCCAACACTCGGTCGTGTTAATCTCTTCACTAACTATCATTTTATACTCTGACAATTTTTCTTTGATCCCTAGCAAGGTCATTGACTTAAACACTCATTTGTATCAAATCATTCTTGGATACTCGTTTGTATCTTATTTCGATACTGATTTAAGCACTCTTTTGTGTCAAATCTTTCTTGGATACTTGTTTGTATCTTATTTCAATACTGATTTAAATACTAGTTTGTGTCAAATATTTCTTGGATACTCGTTTGTATCTTATTTCAATATTGGTTTAAACACTTGTCTGTGTCAAATCGTTCTTTGATACTCGTCTGTGTCTAACACTTATCTATGTCAAATATTTCTTTGGTACTCATCTGTATCTTATTTTGATACCTATTAAAACACTCATCCATGTCAAATATTTCTTTGATACTCATCTGTGTCTGATTTAAACTCTCATCTGTATCAAACCTTTCTTTGATACTCATTTGTATCTTATCTCGATATTGATGTTCACCCCCAATATTCGTCCGTGTTGTCTTGCTCTATGAATCCCCAGTAGAGTCCTTGGTTCAAAATTGTATGTGTTTGATTCCTTCCAACTCTCGTATGTATTAATCCTCAAATATTGTGTAGCATATCATTGAAAACAAGTTTCCTTTCACCAGCAAAGATCAAACTTGTCTTTTTCTATAGACAAATTTTATGATTCTTTTAGTATTTAATCTCCTTATACCCTGAATTTTTGAAAGGTGAAAGACAATCACACCTCCAGGTCTAAGATGATTAAATAGGGGCAGCTATTGCACCCCAAAATTTTCCCTTTGAGTTTCAACCACAGTTAACTCAAATCTCACATTCATTCATCTCCACATGCATTTTTGTATGCATCATAATCATTCATAACGTGTGTTCTCAAAGCATGGGATCACATTTTATTCTCAAGATTATGTTTTTGAATAGGAGAGACTCATTTCTCAAGATATTTTATAATCATGATCTTCAAAGTATCATCAATCATTGGGTTTCATCATTTTGGTTTGAAGAAAATTAGGGTTTTTGGCCTTCATTAGTGGAAAATCAGGAATTAGGATTTTGTGGCTTGAAATTCAAGGTTGATTACTTCAAGGTATCATCAACAATACTATCTTATTTTCATCACAGCATCTCAATAGTTTCATAATCACAAGATTGCATTGAAGTCAACTGTCACACAAAAATCAAACTTTGATTTTTTTGTCAACATTAAAATTCAAGGTCAAGAATCATCAAAACATTCAAAACTATCAAACTTGATCATCAAGAATCAAGAGAATCAAGAAAGACAATAAAATTCAAAGTTGAAGAACTCTTAGAAAAATTCAAGTGTTTTGTGCATAAAAAGCCCTAACTTCACAAGCAAGTTTTACCAAGATTCAAGCTGATTCAAGGAAAACTTTTAACATTAAAGTTTTATGGAATGAAGAATTCTACAACTTTGTAAATGAGGGTTGATCCCGCAAAAGTGCTTAAATTAAGAGATATGAGCCCATGAAATTGTGATACTTTTTATCCAACACATAGAAAATTTCTCAAACAGTTTTGATCAATTTTTTCTCCCAACTTCTTGACCAATTTTGACCAAGATCCAGGATGATTCAAGGAAAATGTTTAACATGAAAGTTGTAGATAATGTTCCACGATTTCCAAAATGTACAAGAGCATGAATTTATCATTCTTGAGCAAGGAGAATCGAAGAGATGAAGTTAGGCATTTCATGCTTGAATTTCAAGTCATTTTGTGAAGAACTCGAGAGAAATTCTCATAACCTTACCATGAAATATCACTTTTCAAGCTATGTTGCTTCTAAATCTCCACATAATTAGAGATTTACACAAAATTATGGTGCATTACACAAGGATTTTAAGTTTTATCCACTTGATCATATCATTTTTGGATGAAATTGCAAAAAGCTCCATATCCATTTGCATAAAGACCACTTTAATCACAAAGTCCACTCCTTGAGCCTTTAACTTGTTTCTTCTTATCACACTTAACATGAATGCTCATAAGAAATATCCCTAAGCCTACCAACCACCCTATTGATTCATTAGAACCATGACATTCATGTAACTTTCTCACTTACATTCCAACCAAGTCTCAAAACCTTAAGGCTCAAACCTGATCAACCTTTTCCCTTAACCTTTTTCCTATAAATAGAGAGGTAATTTTCAAGCCAAGACACCAATTTACAAGCTCTAAAACACCCTCAAACTCTCCCAAACCAAAATTTTCACAAAAATATTCATTTGAGCCTTGAAGTCCTTATCTTCGAAACTCATCAACCTTGCCATTTTTGTGCAAACTAATCATCCATACATCTTATACATATCATATAGAAGTGATCCAAACACAAAAACAACTTCTCTAACACCCCATAATTCTCTCTAACCCGTGGCCATTGTTACTTGAACTTGGACTTGAGTAAAAGGATTGACACCATCTTAGAGCAAAGTAGTTATATCAATAGCTTCACCAAGGTCCCAGGAAGCTAATCACATAGTTTGTTTGCACTTGGAGCTTCTAGAAGAAGCGTTGAAATTTCTCCAACTTGGTAAGAAACTCAAACCTTGAAATCCTTATACACGCATCATTTGTGCATACATTCTGAAGCAAAAATGTAGATATGATGTCTATGAAGCTAACCATGTAATTAGTTTTCATTGATTTTTCCTGTGGGATGAGAATCGTGTCTCTGAAATTTTTTAGGGTTTATTCGGTACAAGAAAAATTTGTGTTCATCTTTGATCTATAGCTTCTGAAAGTTACACCATTGCATTCCTTGTGAAATTGTAGACAAGTTTGGTCTTTAGAGTTTTAAAAATGGTTGAGAATTGAAAAGGTTACAAATTTAAAAATGGAGGGTTAGTTTTTGTTGTTCGTGAGGTTGAAGATGATACAGCCATGGCGCCATTTGTTCTATTTTGAAAAATTGAGTTTATAATATATTTATTGGTTTGTGTTTAATGAATGAAACAGCCACCCCAGTGGCAAGAGCATGCGTACTAAGTATTTGCAAACATAAGGGCGAGGGTTCGAACCATAGTGAACCCCCCCCCCCTTTTGCATTTTTTCTAATTTTAATGATTTTCTGAACTTGTTTCAAATATATTTTGATAAGGGAACTTATTGAGCACCATGGGCCTGGTGGTAAATCTGTTGACCACTAACCATAGGGTCCTGAGTTCAAACCTTGTTAGCAACGGGCCTTATTTTTAACACTTGTTTTATTTTGTTTTTATCAAACTTTAACTAAATTCTTTTCACCTATCAAAATAACTACTTTTGAGCTGATTTTGTGTACACTACTAGTTCACCACTTCTATTTTATGAATATAAAAAATATCAGAAAAATATTTTTTATTTCACCATTTTCTAATTAAATAAAAATAGGAACTTTTTAGGGTTTTAAAAGGCCTTTCCATGATCCTTTGATTAATTTCTCAACTTCTCTCACAAAGCTGGATCTTACCATGATAAATCTTGATTCTACCTTTATATCTTGACTCTTAAGTAAGCATTTCATGATAGCTTGAGTTCATTTTAGGGTTTTCTCACTCAAATCTAAAACAAACTATGAAACATGTTCAAAAATCAAAGTTATGCTCCATAACTTTCATCTTGATTGTGATGCAAACATTGTTTCAAACATTAAACTCCTTCATGTTTTCACAAGTTTGTCTCACTTTAAAACATATTTCTTTCATAAATTCCTTTAAAGCATAAACCATAAAACATCAAAAACATGCTTTCAACTTTCACTCTTTTGTCACGAATTTTTTGCCAAATAAAATTCATTGATTCTCATCCACTCGTGTGCTCATTGCTTGAGTGAATAACATGTTCCCTTAAGCTTACTTAGTTTATCCTAAACCCTTGATGAAAATTGAATCAAGATATACATTAGTATTTCAACCCAAGCATGACAACATTAGGTTAGATTCCCCCACAATCTAAATTATAGGATCAATCCTTGCATTATAACATTAGGATCCACAAGTCTCCTATTAGACTTTTCTTTTCCTTTTGTATTGCATCATTAAGACTCAAATATTTTTTCAATAAAAATCCAAAAGCACTTAACAATATTCAAAACCTTTTCAAAACTAAAGGTATAAAGGTGATGGGTGTCTCCTTGGGTGAAGGTCCACTTGTTACCCTTCTTCCTAACAAAAACACCATCCAAATCCAAATCATTTTTGCCTTAGGAATTTTTCACTTTAAAACATTTTAAAAAGGATATGTTAACTCAATTCTACACAAAACAATGATGCGTAGTCTCCAACGGTCGAGTGGCAACGTTAACTGTTAGAATGCAAATTTAGCATCATCCATAAAAAACATGCAACAAACAAAAACATTTTTAAGAAGAACTATGGTGTTCTGATTCCCTTGTGGATACATAGGCATTGAGTTTTAATACTCACACGAACGCACTAATAAAAACCTTTTCTTTTCCCCAATGAATTAATGCATACATTTCCCTCTAGCAAGTAAGTTTTAGATATACACACCCATTGATTAGAATAACAAGAGTGGTACCCATGGAGTACCACGGATGTGAGGGGTTCTAATACCTCCCCCTTGCATAATCGAATCCCTTACCCAAGATTTGGTTGTGAGACTATCTTCTTTTCCCAATATCAAAGGTTTTATCTATATTTTTCTTTCCCTGTTATTTTTTGGGATAAATAAAGTTAGGTGGCGACTCTATTTATTCCATCTGAAGTTATTTGTTTTTTTTAGTAGCTCCACCAGGATCTTCATATGTGGATGTCAAGCTCAAATGTCGAGGACATTTTCTCTGACATATGGAAGATACTTTTAGTCAAAGGAGCCAGATTTATGGAAGCTTGCATGTGTCTATCTGTGCTGAACTGGAACAGTTTATTTTGGTTCTAGGGGGAGTTTATGTTGTTCTAGAGTTGAAAGACCTTTAAGAAATCTCAGATATAATATCTTGACATCTTTGTTTTGAGAATTTATTTTTCTTAACATGCCTAGCTGGTGTTTCTCACAAACAGGATAAAGGTTGTTTGCTCTAACTTGATATCTCTCATCAAGTCTATGAGAACATGGAACTCTTGTTATGCTGAAGTAGAAGAGACACTCAAGGGGTTGTGTACTATGGAGATGTATCATCCAAACTACTTGTGATGAACTTTCTAGTGATGGGTCTTGAAAGATTGAAAGAAGAAGACTTTTTTGAACAGTCTATTTGTGGCATGATGATCACTCACTACCTTGGTTGATGTATGTTAGAAGGTGTTGTACCCAAAAATTTACCCTCCCATATTTCTCAATACATTCCAACTGAGGTCCTCAAATTTCTCAAGGAAGTTCAAGAGTTGACCAGACAAACTCTCTCCTAAGGCAGTCTACCCCAAATTAGGGTTTCATTTTACATCAAGATGTTTGAATCCAAGGGTACCAAATGCTAACCATTGTCCTAATATGTTCTCAAGATCATCCATGTCAAGTTTCAAGCCTTGCAGAGGAAATTTGCTCAGTCAATTACTCAAAGGCCTGAAAATCGATTATGCAAGGGCAAAAGTCAATTGTGGCCCACATACAGTCAAACTTCAAGATTTTTGGTCAACATTCTAATTTTGAAGTATTATTCATCATTTGATCAAGGGTTGATCATGATTCCTCAAGGATTGC
The DNA here is from genome assembly GCA_948472305.1 of Vicia faba. Lineage (NCBI taxonomy): Eukaryota > Viridiplantae > Streptophyta > Magnoliopsida > Fabales > Fabaceae > Vicia > Vicia faba. Next base: position 134,725,083 of record OX451741.1, read on the forward strand.
TCACAATTCATCAAAACCCAAAAGTTGCTAAATTAGGGTTTTGTAGGAAAAGTCAACTCAACTTTGACCAAGCATAACTTTCTCATACTTTATCAAAAATGACCCATCCAAAGCTCATTTTGAAGAGGATGTAATTCCCTAAAATCCATATTCATCTCCCAAGTTCAAAATATGCACTCACAAGAAGATATGAATTTGGACATTATAGGTCATTTTGAAAAGTCAACAAAAACACCTTTTGGGTCAAAGCTTCATACACGAACATGGAAGACTCAATTGAGATGAGGACAAAATGGTTGCTTAGAGGACATCTTAAGCTTTCTAAAAAGTCCCAGAACACCTCTCTAGGATCAAAATTGAGAGAGTTATGCATTGGAAAAATTAACCCTTTTTGCAAAATTGCCAAAAGTCAAATGTGTCCAAAATTGCATTTTTTGCTAAATGGGCCCAACATTTTATGCTTGCATTAAGTTTGTAATCTGACCCACGACCCATGAGCCCTTCCACTTGTAATTATTTTGTTTTTGTTATTTATTTTGATTTTATTTCAATTAAATCAAATAAAATCAATATAAAATAGTAAAAATATCAAAAGCTAATTAAATCTTGAGATTTTGTGCATGTTTAGGTTCACTATACAGCTGGAAGTGAGATCAAATCGTGCAAGACTCATATGGACACAAAAATATTGGATTTTCTTAATTTGGAAAGATTTTGTACAAAGATCAAATCATGAATCAATATTCATAATTGGAGAAGATTTGAAACCAATTGCAACCCTAATTCATTCTTGGATACATAAGGGACAATTGCAGACTAAAAACAAAGAGGGGGGAGGCGTGAAAGAGAGAAAACAAATTTTCAAAAAATTCAAGAAAAGTTGCAAACTAATTTCCAAGTTACAGACCACTTCAAGGCATTCTAGTCATCCCAATCGTTTGCTGGACATCCCTGGATCGTGTTGCAACCACTAGAAAGCTTCCATACACTCAGAATCACGTTGTAAGAGTCATACGGTTCTTCTCTTTTCTTGAATTTGAATACATTAATTTTGACATATTTAGCATGTTTGATTGGTATATTCATGATCCTTGAGTTATTTGCAAGCTAATGGTTGTATTTAATTGCATTTTTATTGACTGTATACCAAGATGCCATGGCTAGGGTTCGTGCTTTGCTTTTAGGGATTTTTCATACAGGAACAATTGGCCCTAATGGAGGAGACCATTGTGATCAGCGGGTCAAACCCAGTTGATCCATGGTCTTGAATTTTATTTATATTGCTTGTATGCAATTTCTAAAATGCACAGGGTTATAGCTACAGTGCCATGTCTGTAGGTAAAGGTTCAGAGTTTTAAACGACATATCCAGGGAAAAAGATGATGGCGTGTCACAACATTACTGGCCGGTTTAAATTCTGGCCAGAAGCCTGTAGTTCTGATCTATTTGTTTGTTTCTATTGTATTGATAAACTAACACCCAACGCGGTTGGTCAGAAGAAGGAAGTCAAAAGCTCATGATTCTGGATTCCATCCCAAATGTAAGCTTTTGGCATTTTCCCCCTTTGTGTTCACCAGCTCCAGTGCCTGCACTTTCTGAGGGTCATCTTTTGGACCCATCAACCAGGACCAGATCAAGCATCATATGGTCATCTTTTGGACCCATCAACCAGGACCAGATCAAGCATCCTATGGTCATGATCTGCTGGATCCACCAGCCAGGAGCAGGCCCAGTATCATCATCCTCTAGACCATCATCCTCTGGACCATCATCCTCTTATCAGAGCCGCTGACAGCATGCCCTTGGGTTATTTCTTATTTTTCTCTAATTTTCCTTTCTTTAGTTATTCTGCTTTTTTATCAAACACCAAAATTACCCTTTTTTAAAATAACCAACAAAAAATCATAAAAAGAAGACTTATTTTCTTAATAAATGTTTTTTTTAATTTAATTAGTTTAATTAATTTAAGGCAATTCTAATTTCTTTCACAATTTAAATTAATTAGAATTTAGGATTTTCTTTTTTTTCTTCAATTGTTTCATTACTTTCTTAAATAACAAAAAATGACAAAAAAAAATATGTTTACTTTAATCAATTACAATTAGGTTCAGTCAGGGGTCAAAACCCCAGTCGCTTCGTATTTAATTCGTCGTGCGTGTTTATTATTTTTTCAATATTAATTTAACTGCTCACGGTATGTAATAGTTTAAACTAGGATTTTCTTTTATTTATCGTTTTACAGTTTTTTTTGGCTATGTAATTAATCCCTACCCCGAAGCCTTGTAATAGCGTAGGTTTTATTTCTCGCATTTTAATTCTCGCAAATATTAACTGTTTAGATGTATGCTAATAGGATTGTATGGCAAGATTGCATGATGATTTAAAACGGCTAGAAAACCCTAATGTGCAAAGATAATAAATGAAATCAAATCACTCGCACATGCGCACTCTTAGGGTATACTCTCACTTAGGTTGCCTTCGGTAAACGGTCATTAAGTATAGGGTGTCTTAGTGGTTTCCCTCTTGTCTAAACAAAAGATCAAATGTCCCATTCAGAAGTGTTGCCTCGGAAACGTTGCCTGGAAAATGTTGCCTCGAATATGATCTTAAGACTTTAGGGTTATTACTAAGACATCCTAACCTTGCTTTAGTGATCGTACGTCCCTTTCGAATTGACCCTTACAAATCTAACGACGGTGAAATCTACCTCTCAATAGTAGGATAGCATTGTCTAAAGGAAACGAGAATAGAAACAATTCTTTTTCGAGTAGGTAGATGCTCATAGGTACTTGCTCAAAACAAACTTTTTCACACCAAACACTTTTCAAACAAAGTTTTCAAAACACTTCGTAACACTCTTGAGGACAGAAGCAAGGGTTAAAACGAAGTAAAACAAAAACTTTTCAAAACAAACACACACAAGCAATTTTAAAGATGAGCAAGTACCTAAGAGCCCATGGAAAACCATGGATAGAAAGGGTGCTAACACCTTCCCTTTCTATAATCTACCACCTGTATTCAAAATCTCGAAAAAGGAATTTTTCTGTGCTTTTTTCCTTTCCAGTTGGATAAAATAAAAGTCGGTGGCGACTCTTGCTTACTGCAACATTTTGTGAATACAAACGCAAAATGCAAAACCAGCATTTTTTAAAACAGTCGGTTCTAGTATAAGACGATTTTAAAATAGTAATTGGCCGAGTAAACTTCTATTTGGTCGAATTCCAAGCTTCACATTACCTTATACTGTTATCTAGTCGTGTCCCAGGCTTCAGTGTCCTTTGCCGTTATTTGGTTGTGATCCAGTCTTCACAGCGTCTTATACCATTATCTGGTCGATTCCAGGCTTCATGATATCTTTTATTGCTATCTGGTCGATTTCTAGTCTTCACAATAACTTGCTGAGGGTTAAGCTATTTTCTAGTCGATTTTCGGGCTTCATAGCTTAAATTTAATATATACCACTATCTGGCCAATTCCAGGCTTCATGGTATCTTGTATTGCTATCTGGTCGATTTCCAGGCTTCACAATAACTTGTTGGGGATTAAGCTATTTTCCAGTCGATTTTCGGGCTTCATAGCTTGAACTTGAGATATACCATTATCTGGTTGATTCTAGGCTTCATAGTATTTTGGAGAAATCAAGATATTATCCGATCAATTTCCGGGCTTCATAGCTTGAACTGGAATAGAAATCTTAGTGTCGATTTGACTGAACCAGAGAAAACTTGTGAGAGCTTGATTGTATCTTTCCCTGAAAGGTAAATAGTTAGTCGCATGTAATGTCATGATGTATGAAATGTATTGAGTAATGATGTTATCAAAATAAATGAGATTGCACTGTATGATGCGTATGTGCATGCTATGATGTATGGACATGCAATGTTCTTGTGGTATTCCCTGGCTGGGGAGAATAAACCCTGGACTGCCGTTGGAGAGTACAAGGAGTTGAGTTCTTCGTTCTCACTGGGGATAGTGACTAAAGATGAGTAGCTGGAGACTTGTGTCTGTCCTGCTTGAGAATATTTCGCCGGGAGAGACTCTATTCGAGAATAACCCTTGTGGGAGAATGACTTTGTGGGGGAGAGAGATACTCTGTTGGACAATCTGCTGATTTGGAGAAATAAACTCGGCTGGGGGTGAACTTTTGTTGCTGGTGATAGATAAATTCTGCTTGGGGAGAATTTTGCTGACTCATTCGTGATTATGAACCTCGGCTGGGGAGAGCTAACACCACTGTCTTTGGATATTTCCTACTCCGCGGGGAATGTATGTACCTTCAGTTATATTCTCAAGCTGGTTCTATCCCTGTACCTGGTGGGTAGAGAAACTGTAAGGTTTGGACACCTCTTGTTTGCCCCTGTTCCTAGAATTACGAGTAATTGTCTTTTGTTTCACATGTAAATATTTATGAGCAGCAATTACTTTCAAATGCATATATCAAAAATGAATCATTGGACGTTCTTGCAAAACAAAACAGAAAAAGAAAAACAAGTTGAAATTTCTTGTGAAAATGAATTGTATTGATTTTGAAGTTGGCCTGTAATAAGCATTTTTGTACAAGAGGCTGACGTCCTAGTAAGAGAACGCCGCCGAAAGATAGAAATTATACAATTTTGTGAAAAAAGAAAGAAAAACAGCTATGTGAAACAATCCCATTGGATTCCAACTCTACTATTGCCCTTATATCCACGAGCGTCTCATCACTTTGCTACTTGGTCGAAGGTGGGTCAGATTGATTGGCGTCGTCCGAGCTTGATAGTTGATACTGAAGTCTGATTACAAGATGATCCAATGAGACATAGTGTTACGCTTTGATCCCTAATTTTTGCCTGGACCGCCCTTTCTGGTATTCAGTCCACCGAGATACCCTTTTTTGCCCAAACCGCCTTTTCAGGTTTTCGACTTTCCGTGTGTATAGTTTTTTTCATTTTCATCCCTTACTTTTGCCCGAACCTTTTGGTTCGTCGGAAAGCCCTTATTTTTGCCTAGGCCAGTCAACCTAGCTAGTCTTTGATTATGTGTAGTATCTTTTTACTATGTCTGCATTGACGGGGTGAGGAAGGTCATCACCATCCATGGTGGTTAGAATCATAGCTCCTCCCGAGAAAATATTCTTAACCACAAATGGCCCTTCGTACGTGGGGGTCCATTTGCCCCTGGGATCACCTTGCGGCAGTATGATGCGTTTGATCACCAGATCCCCCACTTGATATTCTTGACGTCTAACTTTCTTGTTAAAAGCCTTGATCATTCGCTTTTAATACGTCTGACCATGACAAATAGCAGTAAGTCTCTTTTCATTGATTAAATTCAGTTGATTAAGCCGGGTTTGGATCCAGTCGTCTTCGTGCAAACCCGCATCCTTCATAATCCGAAGAGAAGGTATCTGGACTTTGATGGGTAGGACTGCCTCCATGCCATATACCAGAGAATAGGGGGTTACCCCTGTCAATGTCTGTGCTGAGGTACGGTACCCATGAAGAGCGAATGGTAACATCTCATGCCAGTCTTTGTATGTCACCGTCATCTTCTGCACAATCTTCTTGATGTTCTTATTAGCCGCTTCAACGGCCCCATTCATCTTTGGCCGATAGGGAGAAGAGTTGTGATGCTATATCTTGAACTGTTTGCAGAGCTTGGTGATCATCGTATTGTTGAGATTTGTACCATTTTCCGTAATGATTCTCTCTGGTACACTGTATCGATAGATCAGATTGTGTCTGATAAACCGCGCTATGACGTTCTTGGTTACTGTAGCAAAGGAAGTTGCCTCGACCCACTTTGTAAAGTAATCAATAGCTATTAGAATGAAACGATGTCCGTTAGACGCAGTAGGTCTGATCTCGCCAATCATATTGATGCCCCACATTGAAAAAGGCCAAGGAGCTGTCAAAACATTCAGGGGAACTGGAGGTACGTGCACCTTATCAGCATAGACTTGGCACTTATGACAGGTTCGGGAATGCTGATAACAATCGGCTTCCATAGTGGACCAATAATATCCTGCCCATAGGATTTTCTTTGCCATGGTATGTCCACTGGAATGAGTTCCGAAGGTACCTTCATGTAACTCTTCCATGATCCTTTCTGCCTCGCTCTTATCCATACATCGCAGTAAGGTTGAGTCATGGTTATGCTTATAGAGGACACCATTACTGATGAAGAACTTTGCAGCGAATCTTCTCAGAAACTTCTTATCATTAACAGATGCACCCTCGGGATACTCTTGAGCCTCAAGATACCTCTTTACCTCGTGGAACTAGGGTTTATCTGCTACCTCTTCAGTCTCGATGTCACAGAAATGTGCGGGTTCGTCCAACCTCTCGATGGTAATCTGGGGAGCTTCATTGTCCCACCTGACTTTGAACATAGAAGACATGGTAGCTAGCACGTCCGCTAACTGATTCTCCTCTCTTGGGAAGTGTTCAAAGGTTATCTCCTCAAAGTGTGGGAGCAATGTCAGTACATATTCTTTGTAAGGAATAAGATTTGGGTGCTTCGTATCCCACTCGCCTTTGATCTGACTGATCACTAGAGTAGAATCTCTGAATACACTCAAGAACTTAATCCTTAGGTCAATAGCAGCTCGAAGACCCAGGATGCACGCTTCATACTCCGCCATATTGTTGGTGCAGTTAAAACATAATCGGGCGGTGAACGGAGTATGACAGCCCTCAGGAGATATAATCACAACACTGATGCCATTACCCAACGCATTAGAGGCTCCATCAAAATGCATAGACCATCAGGATCCTTCCTCAGGTCCTTCATCCGGTCCAGGTTCTTCACAGTCGGTCACCAACATGATGTTCTCATCTGGGAACTCGAAATTCATGGATTGGTATTCATCCACGGCCTGATGTTCCAAATGATCCGCCAATACACTCCCCTTGATTGCTTTTTGGGTTATGTATTGGATGTCATGCTCAGTTAAGATCATCTGCCATCTTGCTATTCTTCTGTACAAGGCAGGCTTTTCAAAGATATACTTGATTGGATCCATCTTTGATATCAACAAAGTGGTGTGAGTCAGCATATACTGTCTCAGCCGGCGAGCAGCCCATGCCAAAGCGCGGAAAGTTTTCTCGAGCAATGAGTATCGGGTCTCACATTCGGTAAACTTTTTGCTAAGGTAGTAAATATCATGCTCTTTTCGGCCAGACTCCTCATGCTTCCCCAGCACGCATCCCATCGAATTGTCCAGTATGGTCAAGTATAAGATCAAAGGTCTTCCTTCAACTGGAGGCATCAGAATTGGTGGTTCTTGAAGATATTATTTGATTCTTTTGAAAGAGGTTTGACATTCATCATTCCATTCTACCACTTGATCCTTCTTCAAGAGCTTGAAGATTGGCTCACAAGTAGCGATCAGGTGCGAAATGAACCTGGAAATGTAATTCAGACATCCCAAAAAGCCTCTAACTTCCTTTTCAGTGCGTGGAGCTGGCATCTCTTGTATAGCTTTTACCTTTGCAGGGTCCACCTGAATGCCCTTATCACTGACGATGAAACCCAACAGCTTACCAGACCTTACCCCGAAGGTGCACTTGTTCGGGTTTAACCTCAGCTTGTACGTCTTCAACCTGTCAAACAGTTTCTGGAGATGGTCAAGGTGCTCTTCCTCAGTCTGGGACCTCGCTATCATGTCATCAACATAAGCCTCGATCTCATGGTGAATCATGTCGTGGAACAAAGCGACCATGGTGCGCTGATAAGTGGCCCCAGCATTCTTCAACCCAAAAGGCATGACCTTGTAGCAAAAGGTGCCCCACTGTGTAACAAAGGTTGTCTTCTCCATGTCCTCAGAAGCCATCTTGATCTGATTGTAACCAGAAAAACCATCCATGAAGGAGAAGATCTTATGCTGCGCGGTGTTGTTGACCAGAACATCGATGTGAGGAAGTGGGAAATCATCCTTAGGGCTTGCCCTGTTCAGATCTCTATAGTCCACACACATTCGTACCTTACCATCCTTCTTAGGCACTAGAACAACGTTGGCAACCCACTGTGGATAAGAAGTGACAGCTAAAAACCTCACGTCAAACTGCTTCATGACTTCAGCTTAGATTTTTTCAGACATCTCAGGGTGCATACGACGAACCTTCTGCTTTATCGGAGGACAGTCTTCTTTAGTTGGCATGCGATGAACCACAACATTGGTGTCCAAACCGGGCATATCTTCATAAGACCAAGAGAAGATCTCAACATAGTCGCGTAGCATTTGTATCAACCGTTGCCTGACACCAGGCTCCAGATTTTCACCTATATTGACCTCTTTCCTGTCTTCCTCTGTACCCAAATTCACTGGCTCAACTGGCTCTTCATGAGGTTGTATGGCCCTTTCTTCTTGCAGTAACAGTCTAGCAAGTTCTCCAGGCACCTCAAAATCATCCTCACCTTCGTCCTCGGCTTGATTGATCGGATTTTCGAAGTCATAACTGGCAGTTGCATAGTTTTTATCAATGGGATCTAGAGTGGATATGGATCTGCATTATGATACGTGAGTGTGTGTAAGAGAATAGTTGTTTTGATAAAGTGCGAGATAGAAAAGAAAAGCAAAGAGCGCAAAATTTGTAATGCAAGAAACGTCCAATGTTTTATTAATGATATATGAAATGACAAATAATAAGCCCTCACAAGCAAAGCCAAGGTGCCTCGGGCAAGGCACCGGGCCATAAAGTTTAAAACTGTCTGTTACAACTCTTAAAACAAAAGTCAATTACTGTGGAATAAAAGAAACAGGTATGAAGTCCTTCGCCGTCCAGTTGTTCAAACTACAGTTGGTTATAGGGTAGATCTAGCTGTCGATATCTGAATCTTCTTCACCATCTTCAACCACATTAACTCCCTGATTATTGATGTGCAGAGGAGGTCTTCCAATCCGTGCGTTCCTAACAGACCTTTGAGCCCCTGTAGTAAAGCCCAAACCAAATTTATCAGTTTTGTGCGTGAAATCAGGGAGCTGACCCCAATTTGTACACCTACCTTCTTCAATTACAGCCCTGGCATCCTTCAGAGAAGCCATCTTCATCGGAGGTTTGTCAGTACCAACTTCAGTTGACGCCAAGGGCTGGGGGACCTCTTCAATGTTCTGACAAGGGGTTTCGATGAATTCCCCATCCATCTCCACGTAGCGAAAGGAGTTGAGATGACTCACCATGTACTCCTCTTCACCTTGTACCGTGACAATCTTCCCCTTTACCAGATATTTCAACATTTGATGGAGCGTGGAAGTCACTGACCCCACCTTATGAATCCAAGGGCGACCTAGCAAGCAAGAATATGATGGTTTGATATCCATCACATAAAAGGTGGATGCAAAAGTCTGAGAGCCAACTTTAACAGGGATTTCCACCTCCCCGTGCACCATCCTTTTTTACCCATCGAAAGCCCTGACCACAATATTGCTCGGCTTCAGAATCAAACCTTCACAGTCCAGACGGTCTAATGCTTTCTTTGGCAGAACATTCAATGAGGACCCGGTATCCACCACCACATGGGCCATAATATTTCCCCTGCACTCGATCGAGACATGCAGAGCATCATTATGATTTCATCCTTTGGCAGTCAAATCTGCATCTGAGAAACCCAGCCCATTGTCGGCAGTCAGGCTAGCTACGCAATCTTTGAATTGATCGGCTGAAGTTTCCTGTGGCACATGTGCAGTCTTGAGGAATGCGATTAGAGCCTTTGCATGGGCTTCAGAACACAATAACAAGGACAACATGGAGATTTTTGACGGGGTCTGCCCCAGCTGCTCGACTACGTTGTAATCGCTCTTCTTGATAATCTTCAAAATTTCCTCTATCTCTTGTTTCGAGGTTTCTACAATGATCTTCTTAGGTGCCTCCATCCGGGCAGGCTCACCTATGATTTCTTTGCCCCGAGTCCTAGATGGCTCGGCGACATGGGTGATAACTGGGATAGGAACTGGGATGGTAGCTGATGTACCAGCAGATGGAATGACAACGGGTTTGTGAACAATCGGAGGAGAAATCTCGGGAGAAAAGAGTCTTCCACTTCTGGTGACCTTGCTAGCCCCGACAATATTGATGACATCAACATCAGCTTCCTCACTTTTTATGTCTTGTTTAACGCCATGGTAATACACATCATACCCATAGTGCCAAGGGACAGTCTTATCTGAAGTGTATGGGATAGGACCAGGGACAGTAATTATTAACGGAGCAATTCTCGGGACGGGTGTAATCCTAACAGGCTTTCTCGAGGAAACCTTGGAAGGATTGGTGGAAATGGTTATGATGGCAACATCTTGAATTGGAACCAACGGAATCATAGTCTTTTTGAACAAGATCTCTTTATTATCCATCACGCGTTGAACACCTGATTTCAATAAGTGGCAACCAGCAGGAAGAATTGAACACATGTTGCAACCTTCACCACAGCCCAGAAATAAACTGGCCAACAATAAAGTCTTCTTAACCGTCATCAAAGGAGTATAAATTTCTTCCACAGAGGTCACAAATAAATCATCGTCCACGACATTTACTCCATGACCATGTTTGGGCATGGGAGCAGTTATGACGTTGGGCTTCTCTGGAGCGTCAAACTCAATCTATTTGGCTTCGATCAAGTCTTGCACTTTGTTTTTCAAGGCCCAACAGTTGCTTGTATCATGGCCTGGACTTTCAGAGTGATAGGCACAACGGGAATTCGAGTTGTAATGGGGAGAAGTGGTGTTGGGGTTCTTAGGGGCTTCCCTCAGAGTTACCAGGTTGGTCTTCAATAATTGTGGTAGAATTTGAGACAAGGTCATATTGAGCTGAGTGTACTGCCTTTGTGGTCTTTCTACCCTTTGTTGATTGTTGCATTGTGGAGCAACGGTGGGTCTTGATATCACTACCGCATTTACTGCTTGACGGTGTTCAGGTCTGCTTTGGCCCCTCGGGCCGTAGACTGCACTAGCTTCTTTCTTACCGGTGAAAGGCTTCTTTACTGCACTTGATGAAGTATCCTTCTATATCTTACCACTTCGGATACCAGCTTCTACTCTCTCTCCAGTCAAAATCAACTCAGTAAACCCATATGACGAACTGCCGATCAGATGATTGAAAAATGGACCAGATAGCGTCCCTAGAAACATGTCAACCAACTCCCTGTCAGGCAAAGGGGGTTGGACTCTTCCAGCCAAGTCCCTCCACTTTTGAGCATAGTCCTTAAAACCTTCACTTACACCCATAGACATACCCTGAAGTTGAGTACGAGTGGGAGCAAGGTCGGTGTTATACTGATACTGCTTGTAAAAAGCAGCAGTAAGGTCTTCCCAGTTTCGGACATTGGCTCCTTCCAACTGATAAAACCATTCAAGTTGAGTCCCTGACAGACTATCTTGAAAGAAATGTACCCACAAATTTTTATCAGCAGTGTGGGGTTGGATTTTTCTGACGTACGAGCAGAGATGGAGTTTTGGAAAGGATACTCCATCGTATTTGGCAAAAACCGGAGCTTTGAACTTATGAGGGATCACCACTCCCGACACCAGTCCCAGCTCTCCAAAATCCAGACCAGGGATCTTCTGAATCTCCATAGCACTCAGACGGTCTTCTAGTTATTTGTACCTATCCTCAGCAGGATGATATTGCTCTTCATAGTAATCCGTATCATTATCAGAAACTGTTGGACTGGGGTCCTTTGTCCTTTCTTGGTTCTCCCCTTCCTTGGATGAGGAGGTCAGATCAGCTGATTGTCTTATCCTTTCTCTGAATCTTCTACCCATGTTCAGAATACCAACCTTCTTCTTTTTCTTCTTCTCTTTCAGAATCAGAGTCTTCAAATCCTCTTGTCCTTTAGCCAAGCTTAAGAACATCTGCTGAATTGGGCATTTTGTGCCTGAAGATCTTTGATGGCTTGATCAGAAGAGATTTCTGCTGAAATAAACAGCGAAGAAGATGAGAAACCTATAATGGTACCTGTAATGGCGTGCATGATAATGGGATGCGTATGTAATGATTTCAAAGACTTTGGGAGATTTAAATTTGTAAACCAAAAGTAAAAAAACTTTATTAGATTAACTTATAAAAGGTTCAACAATGCCTTTATGGCGTTACAAAAAAATAAATGGAAAACAAATCTAGAACTAGAAAAAACAAAATCAGAAATCCCATGGACGCTTCCTCTTCGTGATGACATAGTCATTGATCACTCTTTCCTCCTCGAGCTGCCTAGTGAGCTTCAAGATCTTCCTTTCTTGATCATGGTACTTTTCCTGGTAAGTATCCCTCTCCTCTTTTAGCTGAATCCAGGATCTCTGTAATGCCCCAAGATCAGTGGGCGTGTAAGGATAAAGGACTGTGTAAGGAACACCCTCTTCGTTGGTGGGCTCCATAATCACTAGAAATACAGCTTCATAAGGCATCCCAAGCTTCTGGGCACGAGCTCGGACCCACTGGAGATAAGGCTGCATAGGGAGAGAAGTCCTTGGTCCCAACTCTTGGGGGTCAGATCTGTTCACCATGCCCCAAGCTCGTATAAACCTCTGACGGTGCTCGTCAACGTCTTCCTTGTAGTCAAATGCAATATCCTCAAGAAGTAGCTCATGAGGACCATCTCTCCGAGGGCGACCAAATTGTCGCAAAGCTAGACAAGGACTGTAGGTTATACCCCCTTTGATTCCAAGCAACGGGACATTAGGGTATCCCCCACAATGATCAATGACAGCAGTGTCTTCCATAGCCCGGGAGCTCCAAAGAATATCTGTATGGGAAAGAGACATTATCCTGTAAGACCATCCCAAACCTTCTTCGTTCTTCAACACAGACTTGGGGAGGTGCGAAATAAACCACCTTGACAGCAACGGCATGCAACACATGAGAGTCCCTCTTCTTTTCACGGTACGAGTATAGAGGGAATGCAAGATATCACCCAGTAACGTAGGCACAGGATTGCGAGAGAGGAATATCTTAACCGCATTCACATCCACAAAGGAATTAGGATTCGGGAAGAGAACTAAACTGTAGATAAGGAGAGCCAAGATATCTTCGAAAGCCTGAAAATCTAAATTATCCCATAATAGCTTAGCCTAATCCATCAGAAATTTGGCTAAGAAACCTTCGACCCCGCTTTGTGTCTCCCAATTGGATACTACATCAGCCTGTTTTAGATGTATAGCTAAGGCAATGTCTTCTGGTCTATGAGTCTCTTCCATACCTGTGAAAGGCACCTGCTCTAGGATGGATATACCCAATAAGTGAGAGAACTCTTCCAAAGTGGGAACCAGTTGGTAATTTGGAAAGGTGAAGCAATGATGCACAGGATCGAAGAATTGGAAAATCACACTCATCATCTGCTCATCAAGCTTTGAGGTAACCAGGCTAAGAAGCTGACCATGTCTCTTAATGAACATAGAGGTCTCAGAAACTCTTGAGGCTAACTCTTTGAGTTGAGCAGGTATTTGCACGAAGTTAACTCGAATGGTATTTCTGCGCACTGAAGCCATAATCTGCAAAACAGAACAAAGGTAAATCCCCTAGGTCTTTGAAATGGTTAGTATAATGAAGTATGCATGCTATGTTATGATGCATGATGTCATGATGAAACAAACAACAGGTATAGAAGATAATAGGCATGGCAAAGGCAAACAAGTCACACAAAAGCCCTTAAGTTTAAGGCTTGCATGGGGTCTAAGGTATTACCCTCTTAAAGTTCAGTTGGTTTCAACCTGTCTTAGCAAAAGTAACCGAGTTCTAGAGGTTCTCAATATCACTGACCATCCTCCATCGGTCATGGTTTCAGCTCACGCAATCTTTTCTTGCGGTTGGAACTATCTTGAGAGTATGGTCTCAATGAGTGTAGTATCGAGTATCAACCAGTTCTCAACTTTACACCGAGGTCGGCTATCTCACTACTTTCTAATGTCCAAGTTGGTCGATTAAAGGTTCTAAGGTCAGTTGATGCTTAACGACACATGCAGCGGCCCCGTATTCTCCTTGTTTCTCCATAAGGGATACTGATACCACCCAATGTGCCACATCAACGTAGCTACTGCTTCAATGGTATCGGTCTATGCCGTATAGTTCCCTCACAGTTTATTGCTACTTACCTAAAAGGTGTCCCCAGATCCAGTTTAGGATCTATAGTAACTCCCAAACAAAACCCTTAAAGGTAAAGCAACCAAAACAAACAAGAGAAGTAATTTATGATGAACTAAATCCTAAGGTATACCCCACTTATTTAATCCCCAACAGAGTCGCCAGTTTTGTGATAGAGTGGCAGAACCGACTGTTTTAAAAAATGTTGGTTTTGCGTTTTGCGTTTGTATTCGCAAAATGTCGCGGTAAGCAAGAGTCGCCACCGACTTTTATTTTATCCAACTGGAAAGGAAAAAAGCACAGAAAAATTCCTTTTTCGAAATTTTGAGTACGGGGGGTAGATTATAGAAAGGGAAGGTGTTAGCACCCTTTCTATCCATGGTTTTCCATGGGCTCTTAGGTACTTACTCATCTTTAAAATTGCTTGTGTGTGTTTGTTTTGAAAAGTTTTTGTTTTACTTCGTTTTAACCCTTGTTTTAGTCCTCAAGAGTGTTACGAAGTGTTTTGAAAACTTTGTTTGAAAAGTGTTTGGTGTGAAAAAGTTTGTTTTGAGCAAGTACCTACATAGCATTTACCTACTCGAAAATGAATTCTTTTTATTCTCGTTTCCTTTAGACAATGCTATCCTACTATTGAGAAGTAGATTGCACTGTCATTGGGTCAATTCAAAAGGGACGTACGATCACTAACGCAAGGTTAGGACATCTTAGTAATAACCCTAAAGTCTTAAGATTATATTCGAGGCAACATTTTCCAGACAATGTTTCCGAGGCAACACTTCCGAACGGGACATTTGTGAAGAAGTGAAAAACACAAGAAGGGGGTTGAATTGTAAAACTTGAAATCAAATGCAGACAACACGTTATTTTTATCCTGGTTCGTTTGATCTCAAACTACTCAAGTCCACCCGTCACGGTGATTTCGCCTCTCTCCAACGAGGTCTTAATCCACTATATTCAACTGAATACACAACTTCTTTAACAACTGTTAAAGCCTTCTTGAGTATAACCACAGACCGGTTTATCTCAAGGAAATTCTTTTACAGATAAATGAACAAAGGTGTGTTTGATGTTTTCTAGAAAAATTATATATCACAACTGTGATAATACACAATATTAAGCTTGGATAAAACTAGATTGCTAGAGCTATAGAGTAAGCGCTTGAGAACTTTAGCAAACTGGATGAGTGAGAACGAAAAGATGATTGGCTTATGCGTATGTGTGTATTGGAGAATTAACCATTTCTTTTCTCTCAGATTTGTTTATATAGCCTTGGAATAGATACGTTGATGTCCATAACTTCATTTCAATGCAAATAACGTTCTTTCCTTTTTGAGAAGATCTTGTCTTTGATAAAGCCGTTGGTAATTAATCTGCCTTGAACGCTTAGTAACGTTGACACTTCAGAATGTTCTACTCATGCTAATCAGAGTATTCTTGGCTTTAGCTTATTCTGGAATTTCTGAGTGCTGATGACATGGTTAGAATCTTGATCAGAGTCAGAGTATGTTTTGCGCAGATTCTGTTCATCAGGCTTCAGCGTAGCACATGTTTGATCTTCTGATGTGACATATCTTTTGATGCTGATGTTGATATTCTGATGCTGATTCCATCAGAGTTTCTGTAAATACACAATATAATTTTAAGTAGCATATATGTCTTATAAATCTTACAATTTATTTAATCTTGTATTTTGTTATCATCAAAACTCTAACTGAGGGTTATAGAATCAAACTATGTTCTAACAATCTCCCCTTTTTTGATGATGACAAAAACCAGATTTTTTCAATTAAAATCAAGAACAAAAATGTATCTGGGATAGACAAATAAATAATAAACGGTATCAGAGATTAAGGATAAGGAATAAACGTATCAGAGAAAACAGATGAGGAATAAAAGGTGTCAGAGTAACGAAGAGAAAAATTCCCCCTGAGTTGATTACTTCCCTTTAATTCCATGAGACCTTGAGCATCAGAACTTTACTTTATCAGAGTTCATCAGATTCTTGTACCTGTAAGCTTTTCAGAAGAAAGACATTCAAATATATCAGAATGTTAGAATGTTTGAGACTTATGTCTCAGTAATCCGTTATTGAAAAATATCATTCTTTCTCCCCCTTTTTGTCAGTTATCAAAAAGCACAAATAATCAGAGTAAAAAAATGATCAGAGCTAAAAAAGCGATTATATTCAAAACAGAGGCAATGATAGTTTAGAACAAGTAAAAATATTACAGACAAACATGTAAAGAAAACAGGGAAAACACAAGAAAATTCTAAGAAGAAGGAGGAAGTCGTGTGAACAGAGCTTCCAACATGCTCTTGATTTGATTGTTGGTTTCCTGTTGCTTAGATACCATGTTTGCTATAGAATCAATCTTGATATCCTGCTTGTCCATCCTTTCATTCATCAGCATATCAGATCTCTTCAAATCCTCCAGAGTCTGCCTATCAAGAGAGGAAGCTTGAGGATCTTCAGATACAGTCTGCTTCTCAGAGCTTTCTGCAATAACTTCTTCTTGACCCAAGTCTTCAGCTGGAATCGTCTGTTCTTCTGCAGGTTGAACTATAGATGCTGGACGCTTTTCAGACCAAGGCGCAATGTCCAGATGGAGAGCTTCTTCCTTCAGTAGCTTGCTCAGAACTGGAATTTCCATTTCCTTCAGTAGATTGCTGAAGTTCTGTTGAGCCTGTCCATAGCTCTGGTCTTGCAACTTGAAGGTTTCAACGCAAACCCATCTTCTGAATTTTGTCCAGAGGAAGTCTAATACAGCAGGATCAACCACTTCCAGACTTGCTTGTTTCAAAGAAGTGATCCACTTCTGTATATCTGTTTCAAAGTTCAACATACTGGAACCAACATCTGGATGTTTCGATTTAGGGATGGCTGTTTTCTGTTTTATTACAACAAGGCATTCAAAAACTGTTAGATCAGTGACTGTCTTGTTGTGGTTTTCTGTTTTTGCTTTTGGTGAGGGAGTGGGAGAGTCAGAAATGACGATTGGACTTGATGGGGTATTTGGTGGAGTTGTTTCTGGTGAAGAGGGAAGTTGAGACATATTCACAGTGGTACCACAGGGCAATTGAATGGCCAAAGGTTGTGGTTTAGGAGATTCAGAGGTTTGAGCCTCAGAGGTTTGAGTCTCAGGTTGTGGAGAGGGTGGATTAATTTCTAGTTGAGGAGAGGAAGGTTGTGGGATTTCTGGTATTGGTGAGAGGGGAGTTTCTGGTATTGGTGAGAGGGGAGTTTCAGGTTGTGGTGAGATGGGAATTTCTGGTTATGGATTTGGATTGTCTGTTTCGGGAGCGGAAGAGTGTTGTTCTATATCAGAAAGAACTTGTGCAAGTTATGGTTCTGGTATTGTTGCAGTGTTTGGATTTTGTGGTTTGGAGCGGGATCTTCTGAGGGTTAATGACTCAGAAGGGTCAAAGTCAATGTCAAAATCTTCAAAGGTTTGAGGAGTTGGGATTTCAGATGGAGTTGGAATAGATGTGGAAACAGTAGTTGAATATAAAACAGTTACAGAAACAGGATTACCTCTTTTCTTTGGAGTTTGTTGAGATGATCCTTCTGGAGCAGCTTTTCTCTTCTTTGTCTTCTTCAGAACAACCTCTGGTGCCTTCTGCTGAAGATCTTGAATATTTAGATTAGGTATTGTACCATCAGCTTTACAAGCATCCAAATATCTCAGAATGATTTGAGGCTTAGAGTCGATTTCTGAGAACATAGGGAAGTCGTCCAGAGGGACTCTTCTGCTAGAGATTTCAGCAAAAGGAGTGATGCTGGGCTCCTTCTTAATGTTCTCTATCAGCTTCATTTTCTTTAGATTTTTGGCATTCAGCTGTTTGCCAGCAGAAGGTTCCAGGGTGCTGATTTCTTGTGCCTCTGTCAAATGTTCAATCAGCCTATTCTCTGTCAGAATATCTGATATCAGTCTTCCCAAGGGTATCCAATCCCTTTTAGTACGTTCATCTTCTCTTGTTTCCTTGACGCTTGTTCTGAGATGGTTGAACAGAAGATGAGCTAGATTAATCTTGACCTTCTGGGAGATGAAATAGATCAGAAACTGTTGATCTATGTTTATGTAATCAGGAGAGCTGGTAGGCTTCCTGTGGTTGAAACAGCCCAGAATGATCTTTGCCCAAATTCTGTGCTTGTCTTTCAAGTCCCTTATCTTGCTGGAGGCAAGCTCCAGCGTGAAAATTTCCCTTGCTATGACAACAACATCTGCACACCTCTCTGCCATATCAATACAGCGAATACCACCACCATTGTACCCTATGAGTCTTGCAATCAGGTCTTCAGTAATCACAATCTTCTTCCCCATGATGTAAGAAGTGACTTGGTGGTTTGAAGAAGAAGCATGAATCCAAAATTCCTTTACCAGAATAGGAAAAGTTGGACCCACCAGCCTGTCGGAGTACTTTTCCCAACCTTGAGCTTGAATCTCTTCTGATAAATCAAAACCATTCTCCTTGAGATTGTTGAAATCCACTATTATTTCAGACAGAACTTCAAGGTTCTTGATTGGAGTGAGAAGCGTTTTGAGAGGAACTTCATATTGCTCAGATGATGCATCTTTCTGGGAACCTGAAGTTGGAATGCTGGAAGAAGCCATGTTCACACGAGGTTTTTGAAAGAGAATTAAAAGGGTTTTCTTGAGAAGGAAGAACACATAAATCAGAAATATTGATAGAAAACGAAGGTGACGGTTTGGTGTGAATGGTGTGAAGTGTTTAAATAGATTTCTAACAAGTTTTTGAAGACCTAAACGTTTAAGAGAGAGAAATAAATCATGATTATTAGCATTTAATGATAACTGATTTTAGGGGATTCAGTAAGATACTTAAACGGTTACCCATGACATGTGTCTCAATGCATCCAATCAGGGTTTTGCCTTTTCAGAAGCGTGAACGCATGGTCAGCCTCAGGAAACAGCTGATGACTGGATGACACTTGTTTGCTTGAGTGAACAGCACATCTATTCTTGAACTGAAGCGCTCAGATCTTCATGGATATATTCTGATACAATCTGCATTTCTAAAATTCTGAAAGAGGATTCATCAGAAGTTCACAGAGAAATAAACACAATTTTGAAGGTTAATATATAAAATTAAAACAGTTTTATTCTGGACATAGCTTCATGCTGAGATGTTTTAGGATGAAGTTGAACCTATCTTCAGAAAGTAGTTTTGTGAAAATATTAGCCCATTGATGGTCTGTGTCGATAAATTTTAAATTTAAAATCCCTTTCTGAATATAGTCCCTAATAAAATGATGTTTTATTTCTATATGCTTAGCCCTAGAATGCAAAATTGGATTTTTACTTAAGCAAATAGAAGAGGTGTTATCACAGAGGATGGGAATGTTACTCTCAAATATCTGGAAGTCCTCAAGTTGGCTTTTCATCCAGAGCATTTGTGCGCTGCATCCAGCTACTGCTATGTATTCAGCTTCTGCTGTTGATAGAGAAATTGTGGATTGTCTTTTGCTGGACCAAGAGATCAGATTTTCTCCCAGAAACTGGCAGCTTCCAGAAGTGCTTTTACGCTCTACTCTGTCTCCAGCAAAGTCAATATCACAGTATCCTACTAAGCTGTAATCACTTGATTTTCTATAAAACAGACCCAGATTAGTAGTACCTTTCAGATACTTGAAAATTCGCTTAACAGCTGTTAAGTGAGATTCTCTAGGATCTGATTGGAATCTTGCACAAATGCATACGCTGAATAAAATATCAGGCCTTGAAGCTGTCAGATAAATAAGAGAACCAATCATACCTCTGTAGACCTTATGTTCTACCTTTTTCCTTACCTCTTCTTTTTCCAGAATGCACGTGGGATGCATTGGAATCTTTGATGGCTTACATTCTGAGAGATCAAATTTCTTCAGAAGTTCTCTGACATATTTGCTCTGATGAATGTAAGTTCCTTCTGGGGTTTGATTGATCTGAATGCCCAGAAAGAATTTCAGTTCCCCCATTAGGCTCATCTCAAATTCTGCCTGCATACACTTACAAACTTCCTTCCCAGAGAAGGTTTAGTGGATCCAAAAATGATATCATCAACATAAATCTGACATACTAAAATGTCATTCTTAACTGTCTTACAGAATAAAGTTGTGTCCACTTTCCCTCGGGTGAATTCCTTTTCTAACAGGAAGTTACTCAGTTTTTCATACCAAGCTCTAGGAGCTTGTTTCAGACCATACAGTGACTTCTTTAGTTTGAAAACATATTCTGGGTTTTTTGAACTTTCAAAACCAGGGGGTTGGTTCACATATACCTCTTCTTATATATAGCCATTTAAGAATGCACTCTTAACATCCATCTGATACAGAGTGGTTCCTTTATTAACAGCAAAAGAAATTAAAAGTCTGATAGATTCTAACCTGGCGACTGGAGCAAAGGTTTCTGTATAGTTTATCCCATCTTGCTGACTATAACCTTGTGCTACCAATTGTGCCTTGTTTCTGATGACTTCACCTTGTTCATTCAGTTTGTTTCTGAACACCCATTTTGTTCCAATGACGTTGAATCCTTTTGGTTTAGGAACTAGATCCCATACATCATTCCTTGTGAATTGATCCAGCTCCTCTTGCATTGCTAGAATCCAGTCATTGTCCAGAAGTGCTTCATCAATTGAAGATGGTTCAATCAGAGAAACAAGTCCCATGAGGGATTCTTCAGAGTTTCTGAAGCTGGCTCTTGTTCTGATTGGATCTTCCTTTCTTCCTAAGATTGTTTCTTCTGGGTGATCCATGCTGCTTCTGGATGGTCTTTTCTAAGGTTGATCAACAGAAGGTGCTGGATTGCTTGCAGTGCCTCTTTCTGATGTTGAGGGAGTGTCTCTGTTAAGAGCTTCAGATGACTTGTCTTCAGTACCTGTGAATTCAACTTCCATACCTGCAAGTAATTCATTCTGCTTTGACTTTTGAGAGTCAAGCTTATCATCAAAACGAACACTGATTGATTCTTCCATAATCTGTGTTTCTGTATTGTATACTCTGTATCCTCTTGAGCATTCAGAGTATCCTAACATAATACACTTCTGTGCTTTAGAGTCAAACTTGTTCAAATAATTTTTAGTATTCAAAATAAAGCAAGTACATCCAAATGGATGAAAATATGAAATGTTGGGCTTTATGTTCTTCCACAATTCATATGGAGTCTTTTCCAAAATAGGTCTTATGGAGATTCTATTCTTAATGTAGCACGCTGTGTTTATTGCCTCTGCCCAGAAGATCTTAGCAACGTTAGTCTCGTTGATCATGGTTCTGGCCATTTCTTACAATGTTCTGTTCTTTCATTCTACAACTCCATTTTGCTGGGGAGTTCTAGGACAAGAGAAATCATGCAGAATGCCTTTGTCATTAAAAAAAGATTCAAAATCTTTGTTTTCAAACTCTCCACCATGATCACTTCTGAATTTGACGATTCTAAGATCCTTTTCGTTCTGAACTTGATTGTAGAAGGTGACAAACACAGAGTGTGACTCGTCCTTGTGTCTTAAGAACTTTACCCATGTCCATCTGCTATAGTCATCTACGATTACTAACCCATACTTCTTGCCACTGACTGAAGCAGTTTTAACTGGTCCAAATAAGTCAATGTGCAGAAGTTCTAATGGTTTAGAGGTGGAAACAACGTTTTTAGATTTGAAATCTGGTTTTGCAAACTTGTCTTTCTGACATGCTTCACACAGAGCATCTGAATTGAACTTCAGGTTAGGAAGTCCTCTGACCAGATTGAGTTTGTTAATCTGAGATATTCTTCTCATACTAACATGCCCCAATCTTCTGTGCCAGATCCATTGCTCGTTGTTAACAGACAGAAGACACTTTACATTCTGACTTTTCAGTTCAGAAAGTTTGATTTTATAAATGTTGTTTCTCCTCTTTCCATTAAATAGGATAGTCTCATCTTTCTGACTAACCGCTTTGCATGAATTTTGATTAAAGATCATATCATAACCGTTATCACTTAATTGACTTATGGATAACAGGTTATGCATTAATCCATCTACTAATAAAACATTACGTATAGAGGGAAGATTTCCATTACCTACTGTTCCAGAGCCAATGATCTTTCCCCTTTGATTTCCTCCAAAGCCTACGTGGCCTCCAGGCTTAAGTTCCAGGCTTTGGAACATATGCTTTCTTCCCGTCATGTGTCGTGAGCAGCCAAAGTCCAGGTACCATGACTGGTGTTTCTGCTTTGTTGCTAAAGATATATGCAACATGTATTATTTTATCCTTAGGTACCCATATTTTCTTGGGTCCTGTTTTGTTAGTTTTACCAAAACTCTGGTTGAATTTTGGTTTGACAGAATAATTACTACTAGTATATTTGATGTCGTGTGTGTGCCCATATACAAAGTGAGAATCAAGTGAAGTGCGTTTTATCACTAAATCCATGGCATTCCTTGGTGTAGGTACCTTACCTTGGTATCCTATTCCTTTTCTGCCATTTCTGCTAACTCCATAGATCATTGAAGCCATCTTGCTTCTATCTACGTTTTTAACTAGAAACTTCTGAAAGTTGTGATCATACTCCTTGATGATCTCATCAGCACTGCTGGGAGTTTCAAGGATTGTTTCCTTCTGAGAGTTTTGTAATTGATTTTCTAATTTTAAAATTTTATTTTTCAACTCAGAATTCTCCAATTTGAGACTCTCAGTTTTATCAGAGTCAGAAGCTAGATTCCTTTTCAGGTTTATGAATTTGACTCTGATCTGCTGATATCCTTCCAGAATTTCATTAAGGCTTTCAGCTAGTTCAGCCTTAGTAAAGTTAATATCAAAGTCAGGAAATACCTCTTCTGTGTCTGATTCAGAGTCTGATTCAGAAGCTTCACTGTCTTCTGTTATGTTTGCCATGAGAGCTATGTTTGCTCTCTCATCATCTGATTCTGAGTCATCTTCAGATGTGTCAGAGTCATCCCTTGTAGCCATGAGAATTTTCTTCTTTTCCTTGCCAAACTTATTTTTGGGCTTTTCCCTCTGAAGCTTTGGGCAATCACTCTTGTAGTGTCCTTGCTCGTTACATTCATAGCAGATGATGTCTTTGTTGTTTGGCTTTCTGCTTCCTGAAGAGCCTTCAGATCTTCTGTATCCATAGGAGGGTTCTGACCTTCTGTATCTGGAGGAGGATTCATTCTGATTCTCTGATCTTCTTGGATTCCTGAACTTTCTTTGTCTCTGCTTCCACAGTTGGTTCACCCTTCTGGAGAGGAGAGACAATTCATCTTCTTCTGATGAGGACCCATCAGAGGTTTCTTCTACAGCCTGCAAAACTTTGGAGTCAGATTTTCTGTTAGATTTTAAAGCTAATGGCTTACCTTTCTTTTGAGGTTCATCAGCTTCTAGCTCTATCTCGTGACTTCTGAGGGAGCTGATAAGTTCCTCCAAAGAGATTTTGTTGAGATCCTTAGCTAGCTTCAGCGCTGTGACCATTGGCCTCCACTGTTTTGCCAAGCTTCTGATGATCTTCTTAACATGATCAGCAGTAGAATACCCTTTGTCCAGAACTTTGAGACCAGCAACCAGAATTTGAAATCGTGAAAACATTGTTTCAATTGATTCAGCTTCTTCCATCTTGAATGCCTCATACTTCTGAATGAGCGCAAGAGCTTTAGTTTCTTTAACTTGAATGTTGCCTTCATGCGTCATTCTCGGAGAGTCAAACATATTCTTTGCAGTGTCTCTATTTGATATCTTTTCATATTCAGAGTAAGAGATGGCGCTGAGAAGAATTGTTTTGGCTTTGTGATGATTTCTGAAGTCACGCTTTTGTTGATCAGACATTGCTTTCCTGTCAATCTTCTGACCACTTGCATTCACTGGGTGCGTGTATCCATCAGTCACGATATCCCACAGATCAGCATCGTGGGCCAGAAAGAAGCTTTCAATTATATCTTTCCAGTAATCAAAGTTCTCTCCATCAAAGACTGGAGGTTTGCCACTGAATCTGTCTCTTTCTTCATTGTTGTCATTGATGATGTTTTGATGTGGTCCTGCCATAGTGTTTTTCTAACGCTGGATCTTGTACTGAAACGGTTAAGTGTTATAAGCTCAGAACCAGGCGCTCTGATACCAATTGAAGAAGTGAAAAACACAAGAAGGGGGATTGAATTGTAAAACTTGAAATCAAATGCAGACAACACGTTATTTTTATCCTGGTTCGTTTGATCTCAAACTACTCCAGTCCACCCGTCAAGGTGATTTCGCCTCTCTCCAACGAGGTCTTAATCCACTATATTCAACTGAATACACAACTGCTTTAACAATTGTTAAAGCCTTCTTGAGTATAACCACAGACCGGTTTATCTCAAGGAAATTCTTTTACAGATAAATGAACAAAGGTGTGTTTGATGTTTTCTAGAAAAACTATATATCACAATTGTGATAATACACAATATTAAGCTTGGATAAAACTAGATTGCTAGAGCTATAGAGTAAGCGCTTGAGAACTTTAGCAAACTGGATGAGTGAGAACAAAAAGATGATTGGCTTATGCGTATGTGCGTATTGGAGAATTAACCATTTCTTTTCTCTCAGATTTGTTTATATAGCCTTGGAATAGATACGTTGTTGTCCATAACTTCATTTCAATGCAAATAACGTTCTTTCCTTTTTGAGAAGATCTTGTCTTTGATAAAGCCGTTGGTAATTAATCTGCCTTGAATGCTTAGTAACGTTGACACTTCAGAATGTTCTGCTCATGCTAATCAGAGTGTTCTTGGCTTTAGCTTATTCTGGCGTTTCTGAGTGTTGATGACATGGTTAGAATCTTGATCAGAGTTAGAGTATGTTTTGTGCAGATTCTGTTCATCAGGCTTCAGCGTAGCACATGTTTGATCTTCTGATGTGACATATCTTCTGATGCTGATGTTGATATTCTGATGCTGATTCCATCAGAGTTTCTGTAAATACACAATATAATTTTAAGTAGCATATATGTCTTATAAATCTTACAATTTATTTAATCTTGTATTTTGTTATCATCAAAACTCTAACTGAGGGTTGTAGAATCAAACTATGTTCTAACAATTTGATCTTTTGTTTAGACAAGAGGGAAACCACTAAGACACCCTATACTTAATGACCGTTTACCGAAAGCAACCGAAGTGAGAGTATACCCTAAGAGTGCGCATGTGTGAGTGATTTGATTTCAGTTATTATCTTTGCACATTAGGGTTTTCTAGCCGTTTTGAATCATCATGCAATCTTGCCATACAATCCTATTAGCATACATCTAAACAGTTAATATTTGCGAGAATTAAAATGCGAGAAATAAAACCTACGCTATTACAAGGCTTTGGGGTAGGGATTAATTACATAGCCAAAAAAAACCGTAAAACGATAAATAAAAGTAAATCATAGTTTAAACTATTACATACTGTGAGCAGTTACATTAATATTGCAAAAGTAATAAACACGCGCGGCAAATTAAATACGAAGCGACTAGGGTTTTGACCCCTGACTGAACCTAATTTTAATTGATTAAAGTAAACATATTTTTTTGTCATTTTTTATTATTTAAGAAAGTAATGAAACAATTGAGAAAAAAAAGAAAATCCTAAATTCTAATTAATTTAAATTGTGAAAGAAATTAGAATTGCCTTAAATTGATTAAACTAATTAAATTAAAAAAACACATTTATTAAGAAAATAAGTCTTCTTTTTATGATTTTTTGTTGGTTATTTTAAAAAAGGGTAATTTTGGTGTTTGATAAAAAAAAGCAGAATAACTAAAGAAAGGAAAATTAGAGAAAAATAAGAAATAACCCAAGGGCCTGCTGTTAGCGATGGTCCAGAGGATGGTGATCCAGAGGATGATGATACTAGGCCTGCTCCTGGCTAGTGGATCCAGCAGATCATGACAAGAGGATGCTTGATCTGGTCCTGGTTGATGGGTCCAGAGGATGCTTGATCTGGTCCTGGTTGATGGGTCCAAAAGATGACCCTCGGAAAGTGCAGTCGTTGGAGCTGTTGAACACAAAGGGGGAAAATGCCAAAAGCTTACGCCTGGGATCGAATCCAGAATTATGAGCTTATGACTTCCTTCTTCTGACCAACTACGTTGGGTGTTAGTTTATCAATATAATAGAAACAAATAAATAGATCAGAACTACAGGCTTCTGGCCAGAATAAACCCACCAGAATTTAAACCGGCCAATAAAGTTGTGACACGCTGTTGTACCCCAAAAACTATATTGCCAGATTCATCTCACATCTGACTTCTACCTGTGAGCCAATTTTCAAACTCTTGAAAAAAGATCAGGTAGTGGAATGGAACGACGACTGCCAAGCTGCTTTTGATAGAATCAAGGAGTATTTACTAGAACCTCCTATTCTGATGCCACCCGTCGAAGGAAGACCATTGATCATGTATTTGACCGTCTTGGATAACTCAATGGGGTGTGTTTTGGGCCAGCATGACGAGTCTGGTCGAAAAGAGCATGCTATTTATTACCTTAGCAAAAAGTTTACCGACTGTGAGACTCGCTACTCGTTGCTCGAGAAAACTTGCTGCGCTTTGGTATGGGCTGCTCGCCGACTAAGACAGTATATGCTGACTCATACTACTTTGTTGATATCCAAAATGGACTCTATCAAGTATATCTTCGAGAAGCCCGCTTTATCTGGAAGGATAGCTAGATGGCAAATGATCTTAACCGAGTATGACATCCAGTACACCACCCAAAAAGCTATAAAAGGGAGTGTACTAGCTGACCATCTGGCTCATCAGGCTATCGAAGACTATCAACCCATGAGATTTGACTTCCCAGACGAGGACATCATGAATTTGGACAACGTTGAAAGTGATGGACCGTATGACGGACCCGAAAAGGGATCCCGATGGACCCTGTACTTTGATGGTGCTTCAAATGCACTCGGAAACGGTATCGGCGCAGTACTCATTTCTCCGGAAGGTTGTCACACTCCTTTCACGGCCCGACTTTGCTTCAGCTGCACAAACAACATGGCTGAGTATGAAGCTTGCATCTTTGGTCTCAAGGCTGCTATAGACTTGGGGATCAAATCTTTGATCGTATTTGGGGACTCGGCTTTGGTCATCAGCCAAATCAAAGGAGACTGGGATACCAAGCATCCTAATCTTATCCCATACAAAGAACATGTCCTGACATTGTTGCCTCATTTCGAGCAAATTACCTTCGAGCATTTCCCGCGATAAGAGAATCAGCTAGCCGATGCTCTAGCCACAATGTCCTCCATGTTTAAACTCAACTGGGATAATGAGGCTCCCCAAATCACCATCAAGCGAATGGATGAACCGGCACATTGCCACGAGATTAATACCGAAGAAGTAGTGGAACAACCTTGGTTCCATGAAATCAAAAGGTATCTCGAGACTAGAGATTATCCTGAAGGAGCTTCCATAAATGACAAGAAGTTCTTAAGGAAATTCGCTGCTAAGTTTTTCCTGAGCAACGGCATCCTTTACAAACGAAGCCATGATTGTGTATTACTCCGATGTGTGGATAAAGCTGAAGCAGAGTTGATCATGACTGATATACACAGCGGCACATTTGGCACTCACTTGAGCGGGCATACAATGGATAAGAAGATCCTAAGGGCAGGCTATTACTGGTCTACCATGGAAGCTGACTGCCATCAACATTCCCGTACTTGTCACAAGTGTCAAGTCTATGCTGACAAAGTTCATATTCCTCCGGTTCCCCTCAACGTCCTGACTGCCCCGTGGCCCTTTGCAATGTGGGGCATTGATATGATTGGAGAGATCAAGCCCACGGCTTCCAATGGACATCGCTTCATCCTGGTTGCCATTGACTACTTCACTAAATGGGTCGAAGCAGCTTCCTTCGCCTCTGTCACCAAAAATGTGGTTGCTCGCTTTATCAAGCAAAATCTCATATGTCGGTATGGTGTTCCAGACAGGATCATCACGGACAATGGTACAAATCTGAATAACACAATGATCACTACATTATGCGAACAGTTCAAGATTTATCATCACAATTCATCTCCCTATCGGCCGAAGATGAACGGTGCTGTTGAAGCTGCGAACAAAAACATTAAGAAGATCATTCAGAAAATGACAGTCACTTACAAAGACTGGCATGAGATGTTACCGTTTGCTCTGCATGGATACCGTACGACGACACGTACTTCAACTGGGGCAACCCCATTTTCTTTGGTTTATGGTATGGAAGTTATTTTGCCTATGGAAGTCCAGATCCCTTCTCTAAGGATTATGAAGGATGCAGGTTTGAATGAAGATGATTGGATGCAGACCCGACTTGATCAACTCAATCTGATCGACGAGAAGCGACTTGCCGCTATATGCCATGGTCAGGCGTATCAAAAACGGATGATCAAGGCCTTCAATAAGAAAGTCAGACGTCAAGTGTATCGAGTCGGGGATCTCGTAATCAAGCGGATTATCTTGCCGCAAAGTGATCCCAGGGGCAAATGGACTCCTACATATGAAGGACCATTTGTGATCAAGAGCATATTTTCTGGTGGTGCAATGATTCTGACCACCATGGACGGCGATGATTTGCCGCACCCTGCGAATGCAAACATAGTCAAAAGATACTACGCATAAAATAACCCGACAAGTCGAAAACCCGAAAGGGCGGCTTGGGCAAAAATGGGCATCCCGGTGAACCAAAAACCCGAAAGGGCGGTTCAGGCAAAAATTAGGGATAAAAACGAAAAAAATCTGTACACCCGGCAAGTCGAAAACCCGAAAGGGCGGCTTGGGCAAAAAGGGGTTTCCCGGTGGATCGAAAACCCGAAAGGGCGATTCAGGCAAAAGTTAGGGAATTAAAGCGTATGACTATGTCTCGTCGGATCACTTCAAAGACAATCTCTTCATCAACCAGTTTCAGACTTCTGATCAATCCAGTCATCGTCAAACGAAGCATTGAATGGACAGATATTCAGAGTTGTGAAGGCTATAGCAGAATGGGTTCCCATGGAATTATTTCACATAGCCATCCTTTATTTTGTATAAAATCTTTCAATATTTACGACAAGGTCCTCTTACTAGGATGATTGTCTCCTTTGTACAAATATACTCAAAGAAAATCAATACAAATACTCTTCCCAAAATTTGTGTCATTTCCCTTTTCTTTTTCTCTTGCACTATTTGTTTTATTTTGAGAAACGTCCAATGTTTTGTTAAATAGGCATATGCATTTGAAACATAATCTTTTCCTAATTGAACCTAAGAAAGAGGATTACTGATAGGATGAAGGTATAGATGGATATCTTGACACCCTTTCGAAGGAAACCCCCCAAGAGATTCGGAATCCACATCCCTAGCAAACCCTGAGGCTTATCTCCAGCAGACTCTCGAAGCTTATCCCCAGTAAGGTTCTGGAAGGTATTTCCCCGCAGAGCACGAACGTCTCTCCCGAGTTTTATTCAAAGTTATTCCCCACAAAGGCTTATAACTGGGTTATCCTCAGCTAACAGCCACGGAAGATTGCACTCGCCAGAATTCTTCCTATCCCCAGCGGAGTTCATCAAGAGTTTCCCAACACAACTTATCAATATGATCCCCAAAGGAGCTTATCCTTGTTATCCCCAGCCAGAGGATCCTCCAGAACTCATTTCCCCTCAGAGTTTAAGTTTCAGTATCCCCAGCCGAGCTAAAACTTCAAATTGTCAATCCCCAGCAGAGCTAGACTAATGAGCCTTCTCCCCACAGAGTCTTAGAAAGAGAAATCTTGAGTTCCCCAGTGAGATCGCCAGAGTTACTTCCCATCAAATTGAAGATTCTCAGTCTTACCTCCTCAGCATGAGTCTACTAGATTGATACTCCCCAGTAGAGGTCATCAGGAATTCTCTTCTCCAGCAGCAGCCAAGGGTTTATTTTCCCCGGCAGCAGTCAAGATGCTTTTATCTTCAGCCGCCTCAGATTCATTTATCCTCAGCAAGATAGCTCGTCAGCTTACATGCGCATTCATCACATTCATGTCATAAACATCGATGTCACGTATATTTCATCATGCATCATAACATTGCATACAACTAACTCTTTACCTTTTCAGGAAAGATCAGTCGACAGACTAAAATTATTCAACTTTAAGATTTCTGAAAACAGTTCACGGGTTCTCCAAGTAAACGGATGTTAACCTGTCACTTGTTCAGATTCTTCTTCAAGACTTCTGAAAACAGTTTATGGATTCTCCCCAACAACGGATGTTAATCTATCAACTTGTTCAGATGCAACTTTTGAAAACAGTTTACGGACGCTTCCCAACAACGGATGTTGCTCTATTGCTTATTCAACTTCAAGATTTCTGAAAACAGTTCACGGGTTCTCCAAGTAAACGGATGTTAACCTGTCACTTATTCAGATTCTTCTTCAAGACTTCTGAAAACAGTTTATGGATTCTTCCCAACAACGGATGTTAATCTATCGACTTATTCAGATGCAACTTTTGAAAACAGTTTACGGACGCTTCCCAACAACGGATGCTGCTCTATTGCTTATTCAACTTCAAGATTTCTGAAAACAGTTCACGGGTTCTCCAAGTAAACGGATGTTAACCTGTCACTTGTTCAGATTCTTCTTCAAGACTTCTGAAAACAGTTTATGGATTCTTCCCAACAACGGATGTTAATCTATCGACTTATTCAGATGCAACTTTTGAAAACAGTTTACAGACGCTTCCCAACAACGGATGCTGCTCTATTGCTTATTCAACTTCAAGATTTCTGAAAACAGTTCGCGGGTTCTCCAAGTAAACGGATGTTAACCTATCGCTTGTTCAGCTTCTTCTCCAAACCACTGAAAACAGTTTACAGATTCCTCCCAACAACGGATGTCAATCTATTGCTTGTTCAGACCCCCCAGTTCAGAGATGGTCCCAAGCTGGGACACCTTCCTGATATTCCCTTCCAGATGGCATCTCTAAGCCCATCCCCGACAAGATTTTTGTCACTCTCCCAGATGGCATCGTTAAGCCCATCTCCAAGTGGCATCTCTAAGCCCATTCCCGCATCCATTGCTTTGACGAGTGCAAATTTCCGGGCACTCTAGTGTCCAATCTCCTTTTACCCTCGAGTCACGAAAGGCAAACTTGCCAATCTAACTCTTCGGATTCAAGAAGATTGAACAGGGGCAACTGTTGTACCCCAAAATTTTCCCTCCCATTTCTCATTGATTTCTCACCACAAAGCCCTTGAAGCTCAAGATCCAGTTAGGGTTTCATCTGCTCAAGACCTCTCCTTGCACTGTTGACTCAAATTAGGGTTTGTGTTTGCACAAAGATGCTTTGACCTAAAATGCCCAAGATGACTTTCATGCTTCATATTGGACTCCCAAGTTTACCCATATCAAGTTTCAAGTCTTGATTCCAAGTTTTGCCCAGTCAATTGGACAGTTGACCTAGAAATCAACTGTATTGGGGAAAAAGTCAACTGTGGCCAATTAACAGTCAAACCTCATGAAATTTGACCCACATCAACATTATGAACTCATATGAACCATTTGATCAAGTTTGGATCACAAATCCCCAAGAAACTTGATCAGATCACCAAAAGGGTAAAATGGTCATTTCTAGGGTTTTGACTGCACAAAGGCAATTTTTGACTATTTGACCTAGCCAATGGCAAACCAAGCTCACACATGGACTCAAGGACCCCATGGAATTATCTTGACATGCTCAACAAGTTCAAAAGATCCCAAGTACACAAGATTGACAGTTGAATTTCCCAGCCAATTGATCAGTTTTGACTGTATACTGAAAAGTCAAACTTTGACTTTTTGGTCAAAATCAAGGGTCAAGATTCATTTTCCATCAAAACTTGCCAAATCATGAAACTTGTTCACCAAGAAATCACAAAATACAAATTAGGGTTTAAAATGGAATTTTTCATAACTTAGAATTTTTCTAAGTTATGGAAAACCCTAATTTTTTCCCAACTTTGCCCCACTTTTTCACCAAGATCCATTTGGATTCAAACAAAAGCCCAAACATGAAAGTTGTAGCTTGTTGCATAATCTACAACTTTGATTCACAAAGTTTTCTCATTTGAAGCTTGCATCTCAAGTTACAAATTTTTGAATAAGGGCACTAAACCATTCTTAACTTAGTGAATTTTTGACCTATTTTGACAAGGTTTTCTACCCCACTTCAAGGACATTTTCCATACACTTCCACTTGGAATTTCAATTTTCATTTCAAATATGGATTGTAGTACACATTCCAAGCTTTCCAAAATGTCCAAGAACTTCTCAAACAACCTCATGGTTAGGGAGAATCGAATTTCACAATATGGCAAAAACTCACTTTTGAATTGGCCATTTTTCATGTTCATAAGTTATGCAAACTTCTCAAAACCAGCATGCCCTTGATTACAGGTCCTTAAACCAAGTTACACTCAATAATTTAATGCTTGTTCATTGTGTCAAAGTGTTATTCTATGAGTTCAAGTATTGTATACAAGTTTAATCCATTTTTAGATAAAGTAAACTATCCATTTTTGCAAAAGTTCACTTTATGTCCAATTGGTAAATCAAGCAAGTACAAACCAAATATCTTTAGCACAAGATTATGAACAAATTACTCTGATCAAGAGAAGCTTTGCAGCAGGATTAGGGGTCCTCCACTGACCTAGAAACACAAGTGGCCTTTCTTGCTTAAGTTAGAAGAAACATTGCATAACTAACATCATCTTTCATATCAGCTTAGATACACAAGAACAAAGTTATCAAACACATTACACACATCATAACCAAGCTATTGCACGAGCCATTTGCCTCCCAAACATCATCAAACCAAAAAACACCATCAAACTGCAAAAATAGAGTTGCCTCTGCAGTTTGAGTGCCAACTTCTATTTCTCTCAAGCATTCTTGCCAAAACCAGTTCACATACCTTCCATACCATCTATGCAAGCTAACCAAAAGCAAAGGCACGACCTGTAATCACTCTAACTACTTCCACCATTTTCATATTTCTGATTTGCAGGTGAAGTTCTCTAGCTCGATTCAGAAGCTTTCAAGACAAAGTAAGCATTGGAGTAGCATTCCTGGACCTCAAGGAAGCTTTTCCAATCATCACCTTGCACTGAAAGTTCTTACATCTCCAGATAGAACTTCAACTGAACATGTAGTTTTTTGAATTCGTATCTCTCTTATTAGGCATCATTAGCTTTAAGTTTGTGAATAAACAAGGTTCTACTCATGCCACTGAACATGTACATGTTTTTACTTTTCATTTCTTTTGCTTGAGTTGTGAGAATTTGGAGTTTGAAAATGGCAGAAAAACTAGGTTAGGATTTGGGGGAGGAGAAATTCTCCCTCATCTTAGAGAGTTAGATCAAGTTATGCATATGGTTAGAATCGTGGTTTCATGCTTAACATCTTTTGTGTTGGAAGTTTGTTCCAAAAATCAAAGAATCAGGACATTCGAAGGGAGCTTGTTTGCGCGCGTTTTTTGAACAAACTTTGTTCAGAGGTTGAAGAAGGTGTCTTCTTGGGCTGGGCCTGAGCAATTTTCTTATTCACACCACTTTTCCTGTTTTGCACCCCCAAGGCCCATTTGCTTATTTCTTTGACTTTTTGACCTTTTTCTTTTTTGATTGACTTTGTTTATTTTTTCTCATGACATAAAAAATATAAAAATATTTTTTCTCACCATTTTTAATTTATTAGGTATTTATATGATTTTTCTTTTGATTAATACTTAGATAAATAAATATAGGCATTTCATTAAAACATTGAGAAATAGGTAAAAATACTTTTATTTTCATTTTTATTTTATTATACTCTCTGAAAATATTTTATATAAAAAATACCTTTTTTTTTACATATTAAAAATTATTATTATATATATAATACATATTTAGAACTTAATACATATATATATATATATATATATATATATATATATATATATATATATATATATATATATATATATATATATATATATATATATATATATATATATATATATATATATATATATATATATATATATATATATATATATATATATATATATATATATATATATATATATATATATATATATATATATATATATATATATATATATATATATTTATTAATATATTTAGGTTAGAATACAAAAATATCTATATTTTTCATTTTTATTAATATTTGATATAAAAGATACTTTTTATAATATACTTCATTTTATTTTTATTTTTGTACATAATAAATAAATACTTCTATTAAATTAAATAATAATACATTTTATTTAATAGAATTAGGGTTTTACCCTAAATGTGAAAAAAACCCCAAAAATAATACCTTTTTATTTTCTTTTTATTCTTACATAAATAATTCTTTTTTTTCATACATACAAAAACCATTTTTTGCATCTTGTATATTTATTCTTATTTTATTTAATTTATGCAATTAATCATCTTGTAAAATATTTCAATATTGATGTAATAGTTTTAGGTTTACATTACTTGTCAAAATCCCCATTTGAACATTGTACCCCCCTCCCTATATTATTGTGATGTAATAGCGTAGGAATATTAAATTTCACACTTTATCGCTTTCTAAACATACTATGCTAGAATTAGGGTTTTGTATGCGAATAAAAATGAACAAAATAGTTGGACCTAATACAAGATAAATGAGCATGAAAAATGGACAACACATCTCACACTTGCACCCCTAGGGTACTCCACTTTGTTGCCTTCAAATAATTGGGCCATATTGTATGTTGAATTTCTTTGGGTAAAAACAAACAATCAAATGATCATAGTCCCACAAAATGTTGCTTAAATAAATGATCAAGTCCCTTTTAAAGAAAATTGCCCAAAGACATTTAACAATTGCAACTATGGTCTAAACGATGACCCGCGCCCGTCCCTTTAAACTCCTAAAACAAGATTGTCCACCAAATGCAATGGTGGAACAAAATTGTCAAAAGGTTTAAAACATAAACAAAAATCTTTGAGAAAACTTTAGGGTAGATGAACTCTTAAGTACTTGTCAACTTTCCAAGAAAACACTTGCCTTATTTCAAAACTCACTTCACAAACACTTTCAAAACAAACTTTCAAAAAACCTTGAAACATCTTTTTTAAAAGACAAAGCACCTTTTGTAAAACATTCGAGTAAAGAATTGTTACAAGGGTAGCCTATACAAGGCATCTTTTCAAAACATTTTCAAAATCACACACCAAGCACCATTTCAAACAATTGAAAACCAAGGCAAGTTGATCTAAACAAGTACCTAAGAGCCCATGGATAACCATGGATAGAAGGGGTGCTAATACCTTCCCCTTCTATAATCTACTCCCCGAACCCAAGAAAATCTCAAAGGTTTTTGCTGTGCTTTTTAAACCTTTCCTTAGGATAAAATAAAAAGTCGGTGGCGACTCTTGCTCAACCGAAACATTTGCGAAAACAAACGCAAAACCATAGTCAGTTCTCCCACCGTATCACACATGCCATCGTCTTCTTCCCTGGATCTGTCTTTTAAAACTCTGAACCTTTACCTACAGACATGGTGTTGTAGCTATAACCCTGTGCATTTCAGAAATTGCATACAAGCAATATAAATAAAATTCAAGACCATGGATCAACTGGGTTTGACCCGTTGATCATAATGGTCTCCTCCATTAGGGCCAATTATTCATGTATGAAAAATCCCTAAAAGCAAAGCACGAACCCAAGCCATGGCATCTTGGTATACAGTCAATAAAAATGCAATTAAATACAACCATTAGCTTGCAAATAACTCAAGGATCATGAATATACCAATCAAACATGCTAAACATGTCAAAATTAATGTATTCAAATTCAAGAAAAGAGAAGAATTGTATGACTCTTACAGCGTGATTCTGAGTGTATGGAAGCTTGCTAGTGGTTGCAGCATGATTCAGGGATGTCCAACAAACGATTGGGATGACTAGAATGCCTTGAAGTGGTCTGTAACTTGGAAATCAGTTTGCAACTTTTCTTGAATTTTTTGGAAATTTGTTTTATCTCTTGCACGCCTCCCCCCTCTTTGTTTTTGGTCTGTGTTGTACCCCAAAATTTTCCCTCCTATTTTTCCACAAGAAAACACGGCTTCGGGCTTTTTCTGACTTTTCAGATTGGTTTAAAAATCAGTCAAACAGACTTTTTCTTAGCAGTCTATCCAAATTAGGGTTTCCATTAACTTTTGAATCAGTTCAAGCAAATTATTAGGGTTTGGTTGAGTTTGGCTCAAGGTTTGATCAGACAGGCGTTTCTTTGGTGTTAAGTCAAGAATTAGGGTTTTGCGCGCGCAGTTTCAGAAGAGTTTGAATCCACAGTGTTTTTGAATCCACAGTGTTTTAATTGGTTGTTACACTGTTTTGACATTTGTTCAAAATTTCTGTCTAAACATCTGGGATAAAGGCTAAGGCATTTGATTTGAGATGGGATAAAAGCTGAGGTATTTGAATTGAAAATTTGCAGTGTTTGATTTAATCAGTAAAGAGATAAGCATGTGGACGTTTGTTTGATTAACTGTGCATTGCTATGGTTAATTGGAGCGCCGGGTTTATTATTGATTAATGCTAAGTGGCGAGACTACAGTGTTTATTAATTAATTATTTATTCTAAGTTAGAATAGTTGGGATTTATTTCCATTTATTATAATTTAAGAGTTATAAATAATTAAATAAACAATTAAAGAGAAATAAAAGAGAAATCTGACCAAAAAAGGCTTATTTATTTCATTTTGAATTGTTTGTTACAGATATTATGTGAATACTGTAAATTCATTTACAGTCATTTACATTAATATTATTACAAATAATTAAAATGAAATAAAACTACATCCTAAAATTATCCTAAGTCTTCTGATGCTCCCCTGTGCTCAATTGATTTTCATCTGCAACAAAGAAAAGAAAAGAAGTCAGCACAAATGAAATCAAAAGCAGACAGTTATTTTAAAACTCATCATTAAAAGTGAATGGCCGGAATCAGTTATTCACCCTCTCTGCAAATCACAAGAATTACTCTTGGTTCACAAAGAGGGAAAGAGAAATATGCTTGCAAAAAAATATGGATTACACAAGTTCAAAATGTCAAACAAGGCTGCATAGTTCAAATTTTAAACCAAGTACAAAGGCAAACTGAACTATTGCAGATTGAAAAATGCCTAACCAAGTCCAATGTCAACCAAGCTATCAAACTATCCAAAAACTGTCTAAAAGCTATCAAAAGGCTGTCAAAAGGATATCAAGAAGTACAATATGCAGAAAATCTGGAAAAAGAAGATAAGAGATATGCAAAGCAAAACCAAAGTGCAAGCAAGATATTCAAAATCATCATTTTCAAGCCAATCACTTTTTCAGAGCATAGTACAGTTTTAAGCAATAAACAAATGCTTTTTAATCTGTAGAGAGAGAGAGAGAAAAAGAGAGAGAGAAAAAGGCTTACAGCAGGCTTAGGCTTAGGAAGATATATAAAACAAAAGATATACTAGTACAAAAGAAGAGGCAGAATATCATAAAAAATATAGAAGCCACAAACTGTATCAACAAACAGCCTGCCTCCAAAACAAGCTCCAAACCTCAAACCTGTGTCAAACACAAACTAACAGCATAAGCCTTAACCTGCCACATCCTGCATAAACCTGTAACACAAGCCTCAAACAGAAGCCTAAACATCCTGCATAAACATAATCCTGTGACCCCAACAAAAAAGAAGCTTCAAATCTAACTTGCTTCAAACTCAACCTAAGCTTTTCAAACCAGAAGCAAGCAACAAAACCTGCCTAAGCAAGCCTGTCAACTAACAGCCTGAAGCATGTCTTCAAACTCAACCTAAACCTTGAAGCCTTCAAGCTAGAAAAAACCTTTACAAACAAAGCATGCTAACTATCTAGAAGTCTGCCTATACTGATAAGCCTGACAAGACAACCATCATCCAAATACCCAAACCAATATCAAAATCGAAATACCAACAAAACCCTCAGAACAATGTTCATCATAGGGTCAAAAAAAGCCATACAACATGTTTCAAACCACAGGCCAGCCTCAGAAATAATTTCATCATAGGTTACACAAATCCCAATCTAAGAGTCAGTATCATCATCATTGGCAGAAGCAATACAGCATCAAACACTAAAGCATTCAATCCCAAAAGCCCTCAGAGATTACCTCATCATAGGGTTAGCAAATCAAAGATATCAAAATCGTCAAGAACATCAACATTCCAACAAATACTCTCAGAGCAAGCATACAGAAGCAAAGAGCAAGCATACAGAAGCAAAGAGCAAGCATACAGAAGCAAAGGGCAACCAGTCAGAAGAGGAAAAGAAGCAACAAGCAGGGTTTTCAGAAAGCTCATCATAAAACCACGAAACAAAGATACTGAATACCAGATTTCCAGCAAGCACAGCATCACACGTTCCCCGCCTCTGGCCGCCTAAAGCGCCTCCAGCTCTCTCCTCCTCTCCAAGCAACGAACCCTCCAAAGGTAGTATTTCTACTCCTTCTTCTCACATCTCACATGAACAACAACACAAATAATCAATAACACACAAAGTTAAAAACATGCAAAAGCTTAAAACCTTAAAAATGCGTTAAGGCATAAAACTGTGAGATTGTTACCTTGCAAACATCGCCTGGATACGACCATGGGGAAAGAAGAGAGGGATGATGGCGCCTGGAAACGGGGACAGAGAGAAGTGTCAGAAGCGTGGCTCAAGGAGATGAAGAGGACAAAGGTGGAAACGGCGCCGCTCAAGTGTAACCCTAGTTCTGAATGAGGCAAATGAAACAAAACAATTTCAACCCTAAAATAAATGTTGTGAAATCTCCTTGGGCCGGTTCGCCCCATCAAAAGCCTAAGCTAATTTCAAAACAGGCGCACCCTTTTTTTTTTACTTATTCTGATTATTTGTTTTGGGCCAAGTACAAATTCCCCTTTAGCCCACTTAATTTTAAAACTAATACCCTCCTTTTCTTATATCATATCATATTTTTTTTTTGCTAAATAAATTAACATACTAATTCTTTACATTAAATTTTGTTAACAATACTCTTTTATTTTCTTTTTATAACATAATTAAATTTTGTAAATAAAAAATAACACTTTAACCTTTTTATATATATACAAAATTTTCTAGAATGTTTTATATTTTATTTTAGAACAATTAAAAAAAAGCATAAAACTTAGGTTTATTAAGTTTAGCATTTTTGCTTAATTTAGATTTTGTATATAAAACATTAACAAAATACATAAACAATGGATTTTTATTAAGTTAAAATTTTCTTTTCATTTAAACTTCTGTTTGTACATATTTAACAAAAAGACAAAAAATAAATAACAATACTTAATAATACATTAAGTTAACATGTTTATCACTTGTAAATAATCACATGCACTTACACAAATACTTTTGATACATTGATTTCATTCTTATACATTGATACATTGATACATTGATATTGAGAATGCGATTCGATTTGGTTGTAAATATATTTGGACACTACTCTCCTAATAAGTCTCATCTCCATTTATAAATATTTGTACCCCCACTCCCGGATACTTATTTGTAATAGCGTAGACTTTAAATTCCCGCAATTTATCGCTTTCAAATATACCATGTTTAGACCTAGGGTTTGTATGTAAATAAAATCAACCGCTAGATAACCTAATACAAGACAAATGCATGAAATCAATACACCATTCACACTTGCACCCCTAGGGTAATCCCGCTTGTTACCTTCCAAAATGGGCCATGCTTGCACGTTGAGTTTCTTTGGCAAAACAAAACAAATCAAATGATCATAGTCCCTCGATGACGCTTTCGAAGTTGCCTAAACAAAATGATCAAGTCCCTTCAAGCAAAATTGCCAAAGACACTTGGCACCATTGCATTCATGGTCTATACGATGACCCGCGCCCGTCCCGTTAACATCCTAACACAAGATTGTCCACCAAATGCAATGGTGGAACAATACTGTTAAAAGGGTTAAAACATGAGAAAAATCTTTGAGTAAATTTAAGGGTAGACAACTCTTAGTTACTTGATCAAACTTGCAAAACACACTTGCCTACTTTCAAAACCACACTTCACAAACACAACTTTCAAAAACAAACTTTCAAAAACATTTGAAACATCTTTTCGAAAAGACACACATCTTTGTAAAACATTCGAGTAAAGAATTGTTACAACGGTTGCCTAGACGAGGCATCTTTTTCAAAACATTTTCAAAACCCACACACACACAGCACCATTTCAAACAATTGAAAATCAAGGCAAGTGATCTAAAAAAAGTAACTAAGAGCCCATGGATAACCATGGATGAAAAGGGTGCTAATACCTTCCCTTTTCATAATCTACCCCCCGAACCCACAAAACATCTCAAAAGGTTTTTCCTGTGCTTTTTAACCTTTCCTTTAGGATAAAATAAAAAGTCGGTGATGGCTCTTGCTAAACCGAACAAGTGCGAATACAAACGCCAAACCTCAATTCAGTTCTCCCACCGTATCATAGAACTGGCGACTCTGTTGGGGAAGAATTTAAAAGTGGGGTTACCTTAGGGTTTAGATAACCTTTACATTCTTGCTTTGATTGCTTTGATTGCTTTACTTTTGGGTCCTTGTTTGGGTTTGTTGTAAATCCTACACCCGGATTTGGGGCACCTCTTTAGGTAAATAGCAATAAAACTGTGAGGGAACTGTGCGGGGTATACCGACATGGTTGAAGCAGTAAGCTATGTTAGTGTGACATATTTGTGAGTACCGGTAACCCTTGAGTTCAATCAAGGAGAGTACGGGGCCGCTGAGTGATGTCATGAAGCACTAACAAACTCTTAGAACCTCACTTGACCATCTTAGCCTTTTTAGGGGTAGTGAGATGACCGACTTTGGTGCAGTCCGAAGTTGGTAGATACTCGATACTACACTCATTGAGGGTTGTTTTCTTGGAATATTTTGGTCGCCAGTTAAGTGGCTAAACCAAAACAATGAACACAGAAAACAATCCAATGATATTGAGCTCCTTAGAACCCGGTTTCTATTTTAGGACAGGATGAGCCAACTAACTTCAAGAGGGTACTTACCTACAAACCCCATGCAAGCCTAAACCTAAGGACTTGTTTGCTTTGTGTGAACATGACTACTTGTATATACACTCACTTGCTTTTGCATACATGTACATAACATCATGACATCATACCATAGCATTTTTTCACTAACCACTTCAAGGATCTCGAGGGTTCTTTTGATGCAGAGTTACATTGAACCAGACGTCTACCAAAGGGCAAGAGGTTTCTCCTCTAAACAAATGCCATCAAAGATCAAGTGCAACAACTTGAATCAGGGCCTATGACCCACTTGACATGGTGAGCTTGATTCTAGTGGAAAGACATCCACCGATGCAAAGTTCTCCAATCAAAGATCGAAGTTCAACCTCTAACATTTTCTTGTGTTTACCCCAAGGGATCCTTGAAAACATGCATCCACATATCATGCATTGCATCATGACAGTTTTTCCTTTTCAGGTTTCCTTACTCTCCTACTGTTTATTTTAGTATAGATGGCTCTAGAGAGGACTGTCAAGGACATCCAGGACCAAAATGCTCAACTTCAGGAAATGTTCTTGAACCTGTCCCTGGGGCAAGAAGAAGTGAAAGCTCTCCTCACAAAGGGCTTGGTCCAGGAGAATTCAAACAATGCCAGGAGTGATCAGCTGGGGGAACTACAGTTTGATTTGGCAACATTGAGGATCCAAGTGATGGGACAACTGGTGGGCCAAATGGCTCTCATCCAGGACTTGTCTCAAAGACAAGAGGAACTCAGAGTTCTCGTCAACCAACTGCTTCGGGACAACCAAGTGGGGCAAACATCTGAGGTTGAAGAGCAAGCCATCATTCAACCCCCCTCCAGACAAGAAGACAAGGGGAAGGCTCCCCTACTTACTTCAGGGTCACAAGCCCATCAACAACCGCGTCAGCGTCAATGGGGTAATCAGCATAAGCAAACTACATCTGGAAGACAGTTCACTGAGACTGACATACCGTCATCTCTGATACTGGAGCGCTTGTTGGAGGTCAATATGACTGCTTTGAGGGATCCTATTCAGAAGCCCAATACCTCCGCTCCTAACTACCATCCCGATGCATTTTGTGTATACCACTCCTATAGCCCGGGACATGACACCGACGATTGTTGGGCCTTGAAGAACAAGATTCAAGATCTGATTAACATTGGAGTGCTGAGGTTCATGCCAGACGGCGAGATGAAAATCTTTCGTTAAGAGTTTCTCCACCTAAAGTGACAAAGCTCAAACTGAGAGACTTTTGTTTCATTTGAATTCTCAAAGTTGTAATAGCTTTTGTTATTCAAACAATTATCTATTAATGTCAAACTCTGTTTCATTAATGCATTGCATATGTTTGTCTTGAATTCATCCATTCGTTTTCACTACTCTTATGCTTTCTTTATGATATTTAACTCTTGATAAAAAGTTGCAAGCCTTTAGAGGGAGGATGATGAAACAATACCATAATCTCATACAGTATGCTTTTGAACAGACCTTGCTGATGATGTACAATCATTTCTTTCAATTCCCAAACACTGGAGTTATAAGGAAGATAATCCCTAGTCAACCCCTTCGAGCCAAAGAAGTAGAAGTTTTCTGTTCTAAACAAATCGAAACCTTTGATTTAAACCTGGGGCAGGGTAGTCTCTCAGTTAATTCAAAAAGGTGTGCATTAAAGTCGCAAACTCTCAGTTCGTAGTACAACGAACGACATCAAAAAGAGAAAAGCATTCCTCTGGAATCAAAAGACAGTGATGGTTCCTTATCTCATAGGCAGTCATTATCTCTCAAAAAAGAAAAAGCCCACTAAGTCAAAACCTATAAAGGAGGCTTAAGAAAGCTGGGG
The DNA here is from genome assembly GCA_948472305.1 of Vicia faba. Classification (NCBI taxonomy): domain Eukaryota; kingdom Viridiplantae; phylum Streptophyta; class Magnoliopsida; order Fabales; family Fabaceae; genus Vicia; species Vicia faba. The sequence continues at coordinate 134,767,995 of OX451741.1, forward strand.
CATCCCGCTGACTGTGATCTCGAAAACAGGGACAGTCAGGCAAAAGTTAGGGATAACAAATCAAGAAAGAGGTCATTACAAATCCTCAACAACATGAAAAATGTTGCAAAAGAAAAAGGAGATGATGACTGTCTTCCAAAATTCAACTGGTGAACCATCACTCAAAAATCCGTTCCAAATTCGAATGGAGTTCGACGCACAATTAACTGAGCTTAGGATTGAAGAACATCACGAAGAGCGGGTGGGTACAAATATATTTTGAGCCTTTATCCTTTGTTTCTTAAACCGTGAACCAAGCCACGTTACAACCCTTCAAAAGTCCTAATTGAAACATGAGTTAGTTCAAAAGCATACTGTTACAAAAGGTATCCTGACTCCTGTAAGGCTTTGCTCTAAATCTTGTGTTGATTTTGTCTTATAAAAAAGTTTTCTGCTAAAAAACGCATTTTTCAAAACTTTGAGACAAGCATAAACTTTGCATTATTTGAATATCGTTGTTTGCACATGGTTATTTGTTTGACAACGAAGAAATTCATACAGCGAATGTTCGGAGGAACGAAAACTCTCTCAGTGAACAAAATCACTTCAAAAAGGATGACACTTACAACGACAAATCTCCTATCAACAAGGGGCATTACATGTCACCATCCAATTAACCTGGGGCAGTCTAGTCAAGGTTTCAACAGATCTTTCAAAGTTCAGTTAACCTGGGGCAGTCCAGTCAAGATTTCAAGAAATCTCTCAATTTGCAGAGTAACCTGATTCAAGACTCCTTCATCATCACTTGGGGCATTCGAATGTCAAAAGTGTTCAACAATTCCTTCATCACCTGTTGGAAGATGCAGTTTCAGATACGCTCCAGATACGGTAGCCATTCTGTCACTCATTCAGATCCTAGTTACAGTTTCAGATACACTCCAGACACGGAAGTCATTTTGCTACTCATACAGATCTCAACTCCAAGATACAGTTTCAGATACGCTCCAGACACGGTAGCAATTCTGTCACTCATTCAGATCCTAGTTACAGTTTCAGATACACTCCAGACACGGAAGTCATTCTGCTACTCATACAGATCTCAACTCCAAGATACAGTTTCAGATACGCTCCAGACACGGTAGCCATTCTGTCACTCATTCAGATCCTAGTTACAGTTTCAGATACACTCCAGACACGGAAGTCATTCTGCTACTCATATAGATCTCAACTCCAAGATACAGTTTCAGATACGCTCCAGACACGGTAGCCATTCTGTCACTCATTCAGATCCTAGTTACAGTTTCAGATACACTCCAGACAAGGAAGTCATCCTGCTACTCATACAGATCTCTTTCCAAGATGCAGTTTTACACAGACTCATCATGAAGCAACCCTACACCGGTTCCTTCTCAAATTCAGATGCAGTTTTACACGGACTCATCATCAAGAAAACCTTACACATAATTCCAGATCAACACCTGCAGCAATCAAAAGATTCTTGCAATCCCCAGCGGAGCTAAAACTTCCAACTATCAATCCCCAAGCAGAATGAAGACTCTCATTCTCAGTTCCTCGCAGAATATTCAAATATTCTCCAGTGAAGATCTCCTCAAGACGGGAATCCCCAGTAGATTGGCATACAACCCAAGCTCCTGATTCCCCAACAGCGGTCCCAGGACTTCTCATTTTCAACGATCAAAGGATTTTCAATCTCCTGCAGCAGTCAAGGATTCACTTTCCCCGACAGCAGTCAAGATTCTATTATCTCCAGCCATCCAGGATTCATCTATCCTCATCAAGACAGTTCATCAGCTTACATGCACATTCATTACATTCATATCATGAACATTGATATAACATACATTGCATCATGCATCATGAAATTGTATACAACTAACTCTTTACCTTTTCAAGAAAGATCAGTCGGCAGACAAAGATCATTCCGAGATTCTTTCTAGAAATAGTTTAGATGTGACCCAGACATGGCGACATTCTGATACTTACTCCAGATTCTTTCTAGAAATAGTTCAGATGTGACCCAGACATGGCGACATTCTGATACTTATTCCAGATTCTTTCTAGAAATAGTTCAGATGTGACCCAGACATGGCGACATTCTGATACTTATTCCAGATTTATTTAGATGCAGTTTTACACGGGCTCATCGTCAGGAAACCCTACACCGGTTCCTTCTCTACATTTCAACTTTTGAAAATAGTTTACGGACGCTTCCCAACAACGGATGTTGCTTATTCAACTTCAAGACTTCTGAAAACAGTTCACGGGTTCTCCAGTAACGGATGCTAACTTATCGCTTGTTCAGATTCTTCTCAGCTTTTGAAAACAGTTTACGGACGCTTCCCAACAACGGATGCTGCTCTATTGCTTATTCAACTTCAAGACTTTTGAAAACAGTTTACGGATTCTCCAAACACGGATATCAATCCATTGCTTATTCAAGACCCCCAGTTCAGAGATGTTCCAAAACATGGACACCTTTCTGATACTCATTCCAGATGGCATCTATAAGCCCATCCTCCTACCAGCAACTTCCAGATGGCATCTCTAAGCCCATCCCCCAACAAGATTCTGTCACATCCCTAGATGGCATCTCTAAGCCCATCACCAGATGGCATCTCTAAGCCCATCCTCCTACCAGCAACTTCCAGATGGCATCTCTAAGCCCATCCCCCGACAAGATTCTGTCACATCCCTAGATGGCATCTCTAAGCCCATCACCAAATGGCATCTTTAAGCCCATTCCCTCTACCATCACATCACCGAGTGCAAATTTTTTTGGGCACTCTAGTGTCCAATCTCCTTTTACCCTCGAGTCGCGAAAGGCAAACTTGCCAATCTAACTCTTCAGGTTCAAGAAGATTAAACAGGGGCAACTGTTGTACCCCAAAATTTGCCCTCCTATTTTTCCATAAGAAAACACAGCTTCGGGCTTTTCCTGACTTTTCAGATTGGTTTAAAAATCAGTCAAACAGACTTTTTCTTAGCAGTCTATCCAAATTAGGGTTTCCAATAACTTTTGAATCAGTTCAAGCAAATTATTAGGGTTTGGTTGAGTTTGGCCCAAGGTTTGATCAGACAGGCGTTTCTTTGGTGTTAAGTCAAGAATTAGGGTTTTGCGCGCGCAGTTTCAGAAGAGTTTGAATCCACAGTGTTTTTGAATCCAGTGTTTTAATTGGTTGTTACACTGTTTTGACATTTGTTCAAAAATTTTGTCTAAACATCTGGGATAAAGGCTAAGGCATTTGATTTGAGATGGGATAAAAGCTGAGGTATTTGAATTGAAAATTTGCAGTGTTTGATTTAATCAGTAAAGAGATAAGCATGTGGACATTTGTTTGATTAACTGTGCATTGCTATGGTTAATTGGAGCGTCGGGTTTATTATTGATTAATGCTAAGTGGTGAGACTACAGTGTTTATTAATTAATTATTTATTCTAAGTTAGAATAGTTGGGATTTATTTCCATTTATTATAATTTAAGAGTTATAAATAATTAAATAAACAATTAAAGAGAAATAAAAGAGAAATCTGACCAAAAAAGGCTTATTTATTTCATTTTGAATTGTTTGTTACAGATATTATGTGAATACTGTAAATTCATTTACAGTCATTTACATTAATATTATTACAAATAATTAAAATGAAATAAAACTACATCCTAAAATTATCCTAAGTCTTCTGATGCTCCCCTGTGCTCAATTGATTTTCATCTGCAACAAAGAAAAGAAAAGAAGTCAGCACAAATGAAATCAAAAGCAGACAGTTATTTTAAAACTCATCATTAAAAGTGACTGGCCGAAATCAGTTATCCACCCTCTCTGCAAATCACAAGAATTACTCTTGGTTCACAAAGAGGGAAAGAGAAATATGCTTGCAAAAAAATATGGATTGCACAAGTTCAAAATGTCAAACAAGGCTGCATAGTTCAAAATTTCAAACCAAGTACAAAGGCAAACTAAACTATTGCAGATTGAAAAATGCCTAACCAAGTCCAATGTCAACCAAGCTATCAAACTATCCAAAAACTGTCCAAAAGCTATCAAAAGGCTGTCAAAAGGATATCAAGAAGTACAATATGCATAAAATATGGAAAAAGAAGATAAGAGATATGCAAAGCAAAACCAAAGTGCAAGCAAGATATTCAAAATCATCATTTTCAAGCCAATCACTTTTTCAGAGCATAGTACAGTTTTAAGCAATAAACAAATGCTTTTTAATCTGTAGAGAGAGAGAAAAACAAACAGCCTGCCTCCAAAACAAGCTCCAAACCTCAAACCTGTGTCAAACACAAACTAACAGCATAAGCCTTAACCTGCCACATCCTGCATAAACCTGTAACACAAGCCTCAAACAGAAGCCTAAACATCCTGCATAAACATAAGCCTGTGACCCCAACAAAAAAGAAGCTTCAAATCTAACCTGCTTCAAACTCAACCTAAGCTTTTCAAACCAGAGGCAAGCAACAAAACCTGCCTAAGCCAGCCTGTCAACTAACAGCCTGAAGCCTGTCTTCAAACTCAACCTAAACCTTGAAGCCTTCAAGCCAGAAAAAACCTTTACAAACAAAGCCTGCTAACTATCTAGAAGCCTGCCTATACTGATAAGCATGTCAAGACAACCATCATCCAAATACCCAAACCAATATCAAAATCGAAATACCAACAAAACCCTCAGAACCATGTTTATCATAGGGTTAAAAAAAGCCATACAACCTGTTTCAAACCACAGGCCAGCCTCAGAAATAATTTTATCATAGGCTACATAAATCCTAATCTAAGAGTCAGTATCATCATCATTGGCAGAAGCAATACAACATCAAACACTAAAGCATTCAATCCCAAAAGCCCTCAGAGATAACCTCATCATAGGGTTAGCAAATCAAAGATATAAAAATCGTCAAGAACATCAACATTCCAACAAATACTCTCAGAGCAAGCATACAGAAGCAAAGATCAAGCATACAGAAGCAAAGAGCAAGCATACAGAAGCAAAGGGCAACCAGTCAGAAGAGGAAAAGAAGCAACAAGCAGGGTTTTCAGAAAGCTCATCATAAAACCACGAAAGAAAGATACTGAATACCATATTTCCAGCAAGCACAGCATCACGCGTTCCCCGCCCCTGGCCGCCTAAAGCGCCTCCAGCTCTCTCCTCCTCTCCAAGCAACGAACCCTCCAAAGGTAGTATTTCTACTCCTTCTTCTCACATCTCACATGAACAACAACACAAATAATCAATAACACACAAAGTTTAAAACATGCAAAAGCTTAAAACCTTAAAAATGCATTAAGGCATAAAACTGTGAGATCATTACCTTGCAAACATCGCCTGGATACGACCATGGGGAAAGAAGAGAGGGATGATAGCGCCTGGCAACGGGGACGGAGAGAAGTGTCAGAAGCGTGGCTCAAGGAGATGAAGAGGACAAAGGTGGAAACGGCGCCGCTCAAGTGTAACCCTAGTTCTGAATGAGGCAAATTAAACAAAACAATTTCAACCCTAAAACAAATGTTGTGAAACCTCCTTGGGCCGGTTCGCCCCATCGAAAGCCTAAGCTAATTTCAAAACAGGCGCACCCCTTTTTTTTTACTTATTCTGATTATTTGTTTTGGGCCAAGTACAAATTCCCCTTTAGCCCACTTAATTTTAAAACTAATACCCTCATTTTCTTATATCATATCATTTTTTTTTTGCTAAATAAATTAACATACTAATTCTTTACATTAAATTTTGTTAACAATACTCTTTTATTTTCTTTTTATAACATAATTAAATTTTGTAAATAAAAAATAACACTTTAACCTTTTTATATATATACAAAATTTTCTAGAATGTTTTATATTTTATTTTATAACAATTAAAAAAAAGCATAAAACTTAGGTTTATTAAGTTTAGCATTTTTGCTTAATTTTGATTTTGTATATAAAACATTAACAAAATACATAAACAATGGATTTTTGTTAAGTTGAAATTTTATTTTCATTTAAACTTCTGTTTGTACATATTTAACAAAAAGACAAAAAATAAATAACAATACTTAATAATACATTAAGTTAACATGTTTATCACTTGTAAATAATCACATGCACTTACACAAATACTTTTGATACATTGCTTTCATTCTTATACATTGATACATTGATATTGAGAATGCGATTCGATTTGGTTGTAAATATATTTGGACACTACTCTCCTAATAAGTCTCATCCCCATTTGTAAATATTTGTACCCCCACTCCCGGATACTTATTTGTAATAGCGTAGACTTTAAATTCCCGCAATTTATCGCTTTCAAATATACCATGTTTAGACCTAGGGTTTGTATGTAAATAAAATCAACCGCTAGATAACCTAATACAAGACAAATGCATGAAATCAATACACCATTCACACTTGCACCCCTAGGGTAATCCCGCTTGTTGCCTTCCAAAATGGGCCATGCTTGCACGTTGAGTTTCTTTGGCAAAACAAAACAAATCAAATGATCATAGTCCCTCGATGACACTTTCGAAGTTGCCTAAACAAAATGATCAAGTCCCTTCAAGCAAAATTGCCAAAGACACTTGGCACCATTGCATTCATGGTCTATACGATGACCCGCGCCCGTCCCGTTAACATCCTAACACAAGATTGTCCACCAAATGCAATGGTGGAACAATACTGTTAAAAGGGTTAAAACATGAGAAAAATCTTTGAGTAAATTTAAGGGTAGACAACTCTTAGTTACTTGATCAAACTTGCAAAACACACTTGCCTACTTTCAAAACCACACTTCACAAACACAACTTTCAAAAACAAACTTTCAAAAACATTTGAAACATCTTTTCGAAAAGACACACACCTTTGTAAAACATTCGAGTAAAGAATTGTTACAACGGTTGCCTAGACAAGGCATCTTTTTCAAAACATTTTCAAAACCCACACACACACAGCACCATTTCAAACAATTGAAAATCAAGGCAAGTGATCTAAAACAAGTAACTAAGAGCCCATGGATAACCATGGATGAAAAGGGTGCTAATACCTTCCCTTTTCATAATCTACCCCCCGAACCCACGAAACATCTCAAAAGGTTTTTCCTGTGCTTTTTAACCTTTCCTTTAGGATAAAATAAAAAGTCGGTGGCGACTCTTACTAAACCGAACAAGTGCGAATACAAACGCCAAACCTCAAGTCAGTTCTCCCACCGTATCATAGTCTGCAATTGTCCCTTATGTATCCAAGAATAAATTAGGGTTGCAATTGGTTTCAAATCTTCTCCAATTATGAATATTGATTCATGATTTGATCTTTGTACAAAATCATTCCAAATTAAGCAAATCTAATCTTTTTGTGTCCATATGAGTCTTGCATGATTTTATCTCACTTCCAGCTAAATAGTGAACCTAAACATGCACAAAATCTCAAGATTTAATTAGCTTTTGATATTTTTACTATTTTATATTGATTTTATTTGATTTAATTGAAATAAAATCAAAATAAATAACAAAAACAAAATAATGACAAGTGGAAGGTCTCATGGGTCGTGGGTCACATTAAAAACTCAATGCAAGCATAAAATGTTGGGCCCATTTAGCAAAAAATTCAATTTTGGACACATTTGACTTTTGGCAATTTTGCAAAAAGGGTCAACTTTGCTAATGCATAACTCTCTCAATTTTGACCCTAGAGAGGTGTTCTCTGACTTTTTAGAAATCTTAAGATGTCCTCTAAGCAACCCTTTTAGCCTCATCTCAATTGAGTCTTCCATGTTCATGTATGAAGCTTTGATCCAAAAGGTGTTTTTGTTGACTTTTCAAAATGACCTATAATGTCCAAATTCATATCTTCTTGTGAGTGCATATTTTGAACTTGGGAGATGAATATGGATTGTAGGTAATTACATCCTATTCAAAATGATCTTTGGATGGGTCATTTTTGATAAAGTATGAGAGAGTTATGCTTGGTCAAAGTTGAGTTGACTTTTCCTACAAAACCCTAATTTAGCAACTTTTGAGTTTTGATGAATTATGAGAAATCCTTGAGTAATCATGACCAACCCTTGATCAAATGATGAATAATACTTCAAAATTAGAATGTTGACCAAAAATCTTGAAGTTTGACTATATGTGGGCCACAGTTGACTTTTTTCCTAGCACTGTCGATTTTCAGGCCTTTGAGCAATTGACTGAGCAAATTTCCTCTGCAAGGCTTGAAACTTGAAATGGATGATCTTGATAACATATTAGGAAAATGTTGATCATTTGGGACCCTTTGGATTCAAACATCTTGATGTAAAATGAAACCCTAATTTGGGGTAGACTGTCTTAGGAGAGAGTTTGTCTGGTCAACTCTTGAACTTCCTTGAGCAATTTGAGGACCTCACTTGGAATGTATTGAGAAATATGGGAGGGAAAATTTTGGGGTACAACAGAATGAATCTCCTCTTTATATGTTATTTAACACCTCAAAGTCAAATAAAAATTCTGGACTTTTGTCTCTGAGAAGAAGGTTCTTGAGGTGTGTAATATATGGGTTACTACATGGTTTATGTCTTTTCAAGAGGTGTGAATAGATTACTATAGGTGTTGTCTCCAAAACCATACTAAATGATGTATGATCATGATGATGTGTTAAGATAATGCATGTGGTCTAGCCCTATCAAATTATCGTCTTTCCAAGAGAAGCCGTGAAGAAAGGAACATGAGAAAATGCTCTATTGATAAAGGTATGCGTGTGACTGATTGCAAACACTATTATGGGAGTTGGGTATTTTCCTGATGTGTTTATGAAGTATTATATTCTAAATATTATGATTCAATCAATTCCTAAGACCTTTAAGGGCGAAAGCCCTAATTAAGCTAGGATGAATCATCTAAGTTCCCTATGGTGGGTTGGAGAAATAGAATGGGGGAAGATAAAAGTATGCATGTGACTGATTGAAAATACTCTAACGGGAGTTGGGTATTTGTCTGATGTGTTCATGCAGTATTATATTTTGAATATTATGATTCAGATAGTGGTTTGGATTTCATTCATCTTCATGGATCTCTGGTGTATGGTAGTATCATTTGTTGTATTTGCATGAAGATATGTTCCTCTGATGAAGATGTGCATGTGAATGATCGCAAATATCTTGTAGGGAGCTGGATATTTGTATGATGGGTGTATGCAAGCCTGAAACCTGAACTCTTTGCTTCAGAAAATGTTTGAGAGGTTGTTTCTTTTCATGGTATACTGGTGAGTATGGTGAATGCATGGCTAGTATCATGTCGAAGATTCCTCTTATAGCAGCAATTGCTAGTTGGTGCAAGGAAAGGCTATCAAATAGTGTGATCTGATCAGAATGTTAGTGGGGAGATGGATTCTTCTGCTGCAAGGGAGGATTGTATAAGCAAACTGGGAATTTGGGTTATGGAGTTTGTGAACTTCAAACCAAGTGTGCATGAGATCTTACCTAACCAAAGAATCATGGTAACTTGAAGTAGTTAGTAGTCTTGGGTGTGTTCTCAGTGAGCTGGTGCATCAACTTCAGGATTATTTTCATAATGTGTGAATGTTTTCAGCTAGTGTGTGAAGTTATGGTCCTTCACTATGAGGATGTGAAGTTCTTCATATGACTTCATCTGGAGGTTGAGTGCTCTTCTTCAACAGGATCATTGTTTATCCATGACTGGGGAAGTTATTTGCATGTCTATGGATTGTTGCTGCAATGGTGCAAATGTTATCAAGCTTGTGTGTAGTTCAAGCTTGTGGAAATTATGTTCCTCTAGTGAAGTTGTGATGTCAGACAAGATGTTGTGACACTTGGCTACCAAAAATGTAGTTGGTTTTCTCCTGACAGAGCATGCTTAACTCCTAGCCATGTGAAGCTAGTTGTTTTAATCATGTGCTCACATGCTTCTTTGGAAGATTCTGAAGGGAAATCTTGGTTTTGTTTGGGAGAATTTATTTTTATCTGCAAATTTTGGTGGGACTCTATGGAGATTCTTGCATTAAGAATTGTCACTCATGTGATGTTCTGATGGAGCATGAGTAGAATCCAGTAGAAGGAAGTGTGTTCTGCTTTAGTCCATATTGATAAGTCTTGGAAACGTCTTAGACTGTTTTGGTGAAGAAGTTTTTGTTTGAGGCTTTAGACAGTGTCTGACAGAATGTCAGGACATTTTTCAAGACATGTTTTTTTAGGCCAAACAAGGAAGTCTTTGGACGGTGCGACCTATACACGTCTGATGGAAGTGTGACATGCGTGTTTGATCATGCATGTGTATTAAGGCATGAAGAATTCTTTGTGGACGTTGCACACGTTATTTTTGGTACAGTTAGTTTCCTCGAAAAATGCTCTTTTTGACTATGACTGTTGCTACAGTAAAGATTCGTTATTCCCAAAGTAACAGCCCGGGTATTTAAAGGTGTCATCCCTTCACTTTCATTCATATTATGCTAGTCTATTTTCATTAAAGCTCTTATGGCTTTTATCTGAGTCTGGGTGAGTATAGTCTGGGTATGGTTTTGTGGGGGAGGGTTTCTTTGTCATTTTTTGGCTGAAAAGGGGGGATAAAAGTATTGGTCACCATTTGGGTGTTGCATCTGTTATTTCACTTATTTTGCAAGGATGTTTAACAGGTTGTCTCAACTTCATGTCCAATATCTTGTCGTTTCTTGTCTCAGTTTTTGTGTCTTATGATCTGAGTTATGAACACATTTGTGTCATGTGTTCTGAGTTATCCGGTTGGTGTTTGGTTGCTTAGGGTAAAATTTATGTTTCTTCTTAAGGGTTCTCGTATGCCCCCAAAGTGGAAGATTTATCTCTTATTGACAAAAATAGGTTCCTGGGTTAAGAGGGAGTAACTGGATGGTTAGATGTATGTTTTGGTTATCTTCTTCCTCATGTGCAGAAAGATTTAAAGCTTCCGGCTGAAATGACTTCAGGACTTTTTGCTCCTAGATTTTTATTCCTGGATTTATTGTGCAAAAGAAGCTTCAGCCAAAGGTTTCTGGATCTGCAGTGTAAAAGGAGTTTTAGCCAAAATTTGTTAATAGGGCGAGATTGAAAGCTCCAAAGACTTGAGCTCAAAAGATATGACTAATTTTGGTAAAACTAGATATTAAACAAGATGTCTCATTATGATCATCCGACATCTTTTTTGATATAACTGGATGTTTGGATTCTGTGAGTGGATTATAAATATAGATCATTCTGGGAATATTTGGTAATCATAGGTTGTGTTCAAGTTAAAGAATTCAGAAGTGTTGAACTAACTTGTTTCATCATCAGAGATACATGTTGAATGAAGATGTCATGTGAAGAGCCATTCGACAATGCACATGTGACCAGCTGGACAGTTGGATTTAATTAGTTATTTCAGATACAGAATATTCTGGTAATATTATGATATCTTATGTGGCGCTCAGTTTGAAGATTGAAGAAGATTCAAGTTGATTTTAAGGAATTTTATCAGTTTCTAATTATGAAAATAAATTAGGAAACTAATGATAGAAGTCCTATTTTTATGTAGAAGATTGTGCAAAGATTTAGCAATTGTTTTGCTACATTGCTGAAGCCCAATCCAACCTAGAAGATTGTTATAAATAGAAGGCTAGAAACCTAATGTATGCTTGGAATGTATTATAATATTTTATAAGCCTTTAGGGTTTGTATTCCATCGGTATTTGTGAGCCTCTCTAATATCATGTTGATAGAAGAGTATGACTGTTGTTAGTTGAGTTGTAACTATGTATCTCTCATAAGTTTTTCAGTACTGAGTTGATTATTGATCTTGGAAGTAGCTTGTAAGCAACTCTAAGTATGTTTGTTAGTGAAGAGTTTTGACTGAACATATTTTCATTGGTATAGATCTAACTGAGGTGATTTAGGAAGTGAGATGTCGATTTCTCATATTTAGGGAGAACCTAGGTAGAAGTTGCATTGGGTAGGGATTAGGCGAGAAGTTGTAAATGAGGGAGTTTAGCTTTGAACTAATACTGCTGATAGTGGACCTTCTTTCTGGCTTGGTAGCCCCCATAGTAGGTGTAATTGTACACCGAACTGGGTTATCATATCTGTGTGTTATTATCTTTATATTTTGTTCAGTTTTGTTCTTGATTGATTAACATGTCATATAAGATGTTGGAACATCTATTACGACTCTGGACTGATAAGTTTTATATTATTAGTCTGGTGTATTCTGTCCATGTGTTATTTTGTAGAGATCAATGTCTCAACATGTGTTAGGATATTTGTAATTTGTATATCACAATTTCAATTATTATTATGTTAGTATCAATAAGTAAAACATGTTCCCTTCACAAGAAAGCAACACAAATTTCTAACTTATAACACTATGTTATAGTTTTATTTTTTTAAGCATACTATTATATTGTGTAATTATATTTATCATTGATCACATAATATTAAGTTTGTAATGAATTTTTAAAATATTTATTTTAAAAATTTATGAACATAGATATAATTATGTGTCTTATCCATAAAATTTAGCTTTATATTATTAACTTATTTAATAAACGGTTCAACAGTAGGTTTAATCGGTTGAACCAAATGAATCTTGAACCAAAAGTTTTTCCGATTCGACATCTGATCCAAATATTGGTTAGAATCAATAGTATAATTTGATTGCAAAAAGTAATTTTTAGACACAAAATACTCTCAAATTGATGAGGTGGCAGACAATGAGAAAATGTTAAAATGGTGTTTTCCATAACATTTAATTTTCTTATATTATAGATAGATTAGGTAAGTTAAAATATTAGTAAGAATTAATTTTTTATTATTATTTACTATTATTATTATTATTATGAGAAATATTTTATAATAATAATAATAATAATAATAATAACAATAATAATAATAATAATAATTATTATTATTATTATTATTATTATTATTATTATAATAATAATAATAATAATAATAATAATAATAATAATAATAATAATAATAATAATAATAATAATAATAATAATAGTAATAATATAAGGGTTAATGTAATTTAATTAAAATATCTATTTAATTATTTTTAGGTGTGACAATTACTTTAAGATATTTTTTCAATTTAAATAGTTATTTAAAAATAATGTGATAATAATAATAATAATGGTGATAATAAAACTTTTTATTTAATTGGAATAATAATAATAATAAGTTTATATTACCGTTAGGAAAATCACGTTAACGGTGAAATATTAGTGTGAGTGAGTAGGAGGTGAAAGAGACAAATTTAGACTATAAATAGTTAACGTGAGGATGAGAGCTAGGGTACGACGAAAATTAGAACTTTAAGTGAAACGACACATTTGGAGAAAAAAGAGTAGCAGTGCATTGTAAAGGGATAAGGGGGAACGTCGAGACCTGTAAAGCGTCGATTAAGGTAAGAGGGAGATTTCTTACTATATGGTCAGTTTAGCAGCAGGATGATGAGGGTTTCCTTACCCTCTCATCAGCGCCAATGATTTTTGTATGTTATCCATATGTTTGTATTGATTGATCATTTATTGTGTGTTTATACTGATTGTATGTATTTTGATTCAATGGGGTTTGCTTAACCCCTATGGTCAGAGTTTATATGATAAATATCTCACAAGTGTTAATTGTTATATTGATATTATAATATATGTGTTTGGAATTATGGAATTGATTGTGTCTACGATCTATGCCCAAATGGGATAATCCTATTTGGTTACTTTTTTTTGTGATCGATAAATATCGATATAGTATTTTGGATGATAAAATGAGATTTGGGAGAAATTTGTTTGAATACTGTAATGATCATATGAATTTGATGGATTATATGTTTTTGGTGATTTGTTAATAATGATAATCAATTTACCATAAGAATGACCATTTTCACAAAAACAACATAAACTGTATAATTTTTTAGATAAAACTGGTTTTTTTTCAAAAAAAAAAATTTGTGTTTCTGTACGGAATTGGGCGTCTGGAATCGAAAAGTTGAATTTTTTAAAAAACTTGAAAAATCGAGAAGATCGTATGGAATCGACAAAACCGTACAGAATCGAGAAAAGTCGAGAAATCAAAAATTGTACAGAAAAATCGGAAATTGTACATAACTTTATGGAAAATTTTAGATTTTCAGAAAAATTAAAAGTTGTATGGAAATCGGGAAAAAGTCAAAAAAATCTGGAATCGGCGGTGACGACAGTGAACAGCAATCAGGCGGCGACGACTTTAACGAGTGTGGTGGTGTTTCGGCGAGTTAGGGTGATTTCGAGAGTTTTGGCAGCTTTTGGACATTTTTCGAGTTCAGAGACCTTTTCTTTGAATCTTGAGTGAAAATTGAGATAAAAATAACCTTAAAATCAATCAAATATAATTCTATGAAAAATGAAATATTAAGGGATTTAATTTAGTTTTATTTTTGAAAATATAATTACTAGAGTATTTAAATAAACATATTTTTGGTGAGGTGATATTTTTGGTGACCTTATTGGTAATGTCCAGTTCATGATTGGAACCATTTTTTGTGCTTAATTACTTAATTAGTTTTGGGTGAATTATACTTCAATTTTTGGGTGAAAGGTATGTTTGAACATTAACATTTCCATACATACATATATTTTGGAGTTAGGTGGGACTTCAGTCTATTCGGTGGCCTCAGATCTATTGGTGGGGGATCATTGGTCTGTTTTAAAGGCCAAAGGCATGTCTCATATTAATTTGGTGGGGGATCGTCAGTTCAGGTGAGAGACCAGAGACCGTAGAATAAAATCAGTAACATACCTCTGATATCCACAAAAACTTGGTACCATGTGCATATAGGTGAAGGAGTTAGTGCTTACATAGGATTGCATATATTTGAGAATAATGTTTGAATGTTTATGTATGGGTTTGTTTTATATGCTCATATTAATGTTGTATTCATACTATCATCCTGTTGCTAAAATTTCACCGTGATTATATGTAAGTGTATTCTCACCCCTTTCTTGTTGGTTTTGTGTTTCTGTGCAATTTGTATAGGTGATCAGATAGAGTGATAGATTCGTGATTACCGTGAGATGGCTGAATATGCTCTTAACATTTATTATTTTCTTTTTATTAGTAGAATAAATTCCTTGATCTGTAACATCAGGAATTTGGGCGTTTGTATTTTGTGGTTTTGAATTGTAACTCTCCTTCATAGAGTTTTTCTGAGATGTTTTTATTCAGACTTATTATATGTTTGTCCATGTTTTCTGCTGCAAATTTTGATCTTCAATGTTTTATGCATGTGTATTTTGATGAAGTAACATCTTAAGTGTGAATTTATTTTTTAAAATAATTATTTGGGATTTAGGATGTTAGGAAAGGCACTACAAATCATGGTATACTCTTGTTGTATCAGAAAAACACTTGAAGAAAGGCTAATGCTTATGACTATTTTGACTTTGATTGGGGAGGTGAATAAGATGACAATAAAGTATACCTGGGTACATGTTTGTGATTGGAGAAAATATAATTTTATGGAGCTCAAAGAAACAAAATCAATTCATTATCTTGTGAGGTAAAGTATGATGTATCCTATTATTCAGCTTGCCAAACATGGTGGATGAAAATGTTATTGAAAGAATTGGAGTCTAGTGATGTGAAGATCAAATTGTTAGTTGAAAACAAATCAACAATTGACTTGGATAATCATTTAATGAGTAATGGAAGAAGCAAGTATATAAAAAGGAAGTATCATTTTCTAAGAGACCAAGTTAGCAAGGATAAATTGAAGATTGAATTAGGCATAGTGTAACACCCCAATTTTATTTATTAGTTATTTATTTTATTAATTATTATTTGAATATAGTAATTAATTAAATTGTGTGATTTTGTGAATATATGGATTATTTGGATTAATTGTTTATTTGTGTTTTTGGTTAGTAAGAGTGAGAATATCATTATTAAGTAAATGGGCCTTGGTAAGATGGGTTAGTGTGAGATTGGGTGAGATAAGCCCATTAATGAAACAAAAGTTAGTAAGAGGTTTTGTAAAAACAAAGAAAGAGAATTTTAAGAATAGAGAAGAGAAGAAAGAGGAGAAGAAGATAAAAGGGAGAAAAGAGAAGAGAAGAAGATAGAATCCTAGAGTTCTAAATTCAAGGTAAGGGTGGGTGATTGGCTTATTATTGGATTATATAAGAGTATGTAATAAGTAGTAAGCATGATTAGGGATTTTTGTTCTTCAATTTCTAGATTTTGACATGTTAGAGTTTGAATGTGAAATTATGAAACTGATGTTTGAATCATGTTTTGATGTTGGTAATTGATGATATATGTTAGATATATGTTATAATACATTTAAATAATGAGAAATGACAGTTTGGAATGAATTTTAGTGACCCAACTCGTGGAGGACAGAATGTTGCCCAAGTAGATTTTTCTACATGATCGTGAGGCCGCTCAGCGCGCTCTAAGACAAAATGTTTTATATTTTGTGTAATTGTTTGGTGATCATGTATGCTTATGATTTATGAAGGATTTCCATGAATTTTAATAATTTATTCGATGTGTTTTGGATTGGTTTTGGGGAACTTTTGATGAGAAACATAACACTTGATTTTGTGTATGTATGTTGGAAGTGATGATGAATGTGAATAACATGGTTTAGAATTGTTTGTTATATGTTATTATGATGTGTTAAAATGATGGATGCTATGAAAATGCATGGTATGTGATTGATAACATGAGATGTGTATGTTTGTGCAATGGTGATGATGATTCAAATATGATGAATTAAGTGATGTATGCTTGTATGATTAAGATTGAGGGATGGTCTTAATTGCATATGATTGTTTAGATTGCACATGCACCGTTTGTTGTCAAGAGGAAATATTCTCTAGTTTCGTGGAGACTAGTAACTTGTCTCAAACCGGAGGGATGAGTTTGAAAGCTTGAGGGATGGGCTTTTTTATGGTTATCTGTCTGAGGGATGGACCTGGCAGGACCAGTAATGATAACAATTGGTACCACGTGCATATTGTATTGAGTTGCATTAGAGTCATATATGTAGATGTGAAATGTTGAATTGGTGTTCAATATGTAGAATTGGTGTGAATGTTACATTTGCAGTATTTAAGATTGATTATCTTTGAATCTTGAACCGTTGAACAATGTTGTATATGTGAATTATATTGGAATATGTTAAATATATGATTATGTGAAATGTGATGAATTCAATTGATGTATGTATGTTACGCATTACTTATTATTATATATTTCTACAATGATGTGAATTCTCACCCTTATGTTGAAATAACATTTTGTACGACATTGCTCGGGTATCGATGTTAGTGGTGCTTCTTGCAAGGATTAGTTGGAGGAGCTAGTTATTTTATTAGCCTTATTTAGGTAGTGAGTCATGCTTTGATCATGTAACACGGGAAAATATTTGAACTCGTGTTTATTTTGAGAGATGTTTATTATACTCTCTTTATTTATGTTGTGTTGAGATTATGTGGTGGTGCTCTTTAGTGCCTAATGTTTTATGATATAATTTTTGTTGTACCCCAAAATTTTCCCTCTCACTTATCAAGAATTTGCTCACAAGATCTCCTTGGACTCAAGACTGCACTAGGTTTGATCAGCTCAAGACACCTCCTTAAACAATGATGATCAAAATTAGGGTTTGAGATTTCACAAGGATTTTTTAACTTCCAATACCCCATATGACTTTCATGGATCATTGTGGACCCTCAAGATCACTCATGTCAAGTTTCAAGCTTTGGATCACACTTTTGCTCAGTCAATTGAGCAGTTGACCTAACAATCAATTGTATTAGGGAAAAAGTCAACCATGGCCAATTTACAGTCAAACTTCATAATTTTTTATCCACATAAACATTTTAGACTCATATGTATCATTTGATCAAGTTTGGACCACAATTCCCTAAGAAATTTGATCAAATATCCAAAAGGGCAAAATGGTCAAAATTATGGTTTTGACTAGGAAAGGGCAATTTCTGATTTTTGACCTAGAAAATGATCAATTGGTTTAAGGCATGATCTCAATATTCCAATTGCATCATTTTTACCTAATGACATGGCTCAAAATATTGCTCAAGTCCAATGGATTGACAGATGAATTTTCAGTCAACTGATCAAAAGTCAACTGTATATTGAAAAGTCAAACTTTGACTTTTTGGTCAAAATCAAATGTCAAAGATCACAATTCATTAAAACATGTAAAAATATGAAACTTATTCATCAAGAAATCAAAAATTCAAGATTTCATTTTGAAAAGTTAAAATTTCTAAACTTAGAAATTTTTCTAAGTGTTGGAAATTTCTTATTTTTTTCATAACTTTGAGAAAACTTTTCACCATGATGCAAGATGATTCAAGAGAAACTTCAAACATAAAAGTTGTATATCTCTATGAAATCTACAACTTTTCTTCACACAACTTCTTCCAAAAGTTCTTGGATCTCAAGTTATAATTTTAAGAACATGTGGTCATGAAACAAAACACTTAGTGAAATTTTGCCCTAATTTGGTCAGGATTTTGACTCAACTTCATGAAATATTTTCATATAGTTATAAGGGGAATCTTCAAAATCAATTCAAAGATGGGTTGTAGATCATATTGCAAGCTTTCCAAAATATCCAAGAACTCCTTGAGATCATTTTTGAGTAGGGAGAATCTAAAACATAAAGTTAGGGTTTTATCACTTGATTTACAAGTTATTTTGTGATGAACCAATTTCAAAATTCAAACTATGCTACATAAACTCTACATTACAGGCCTCAAACTTGTTAGGCACTCCATAATTAATGGCTTGAACATCTCTTAGAGGTCTCATTTCAAGCATTCAATGCATGGACATGCTTTATATCCATTTTTGGAAGAAAGTGTACATTGCCATTTTGATAAAGTGCTTTTTTGCATAAAACTTGTTCTTGAGCCTTGCACTTGTTCTCTTCTGATCACACAAGTCCTATAATTCATTAGAAATGGTTTAAACACTTACAATCA
The DNA here is from genome assembly GCA_948472305.1 of Vicia faba. Classification (NCBI taxonomy): domain Eukaryota; kingdom Viridiplantae; phylum Streptophyta; class Magnoliopsida; order Fabales; family Fabaceae; genus Vicia; species Vicia faba. The sequence goes on from OX451741.1 coordinate 134,786,942, forward strand.
CTCATCCCATGCTTGTACTACACATTGAAACTTGGTTTCCCTCTTTTCTTGAAAATCAAGTAACCTAGCCAAAAGCTTGTAACTTATACTTCTGACTTGCCAATGCACTCCAATCCTTTTGCTTATAGATACACAAACTATTTGCATCAAATACACAAATGTTGAACCCCTGAAAAGACCTAGAACTCATAAACACATTTCATACCTCCATCTTCACACAAACTGACCAAAAACTTGAAACTCATAACTCCCTCGTGCGTTTTCAAGCCTTTTGGTTTATAAAGCTTCTAAACATCATTTAGAATTGATCCCACACCCTGTTACAAAAATGTAAAACCATTAACACCGTCCTCCATTTTTAAAAATAGAGCTTTGCACTTGGACTTCTCCAGAACTCCTCAGGTACTTTCAGCTCAAGCTAAGCATTCCATTAGCTTCCTGGGAACTTGAGGAAGCTAACCCAATCATTAGAACTCCTTGAAAGCAGCACAAACTTCAAACCTGATACCCTCTTGCAAGGTAAGTTTTATAACTTTGGAACTTTTCATACAAGCATCATCAATGGTTTATTTGTGAATGAAACATGTAGATATCATTGCCCTAAAGCTAACCATGTTCATAGTTTCCATTAATTTTGCCTGAGCTTAGAGAATTTTAAGATTGAATTTTCTGAGATTTTTAGGGTTCAGAATAGGGCCATTAAAATTCATGTTTATCTTTGATCTATAGTTTTAATGCTTTATATTTCTGAAATCGTGAGGAAATTTGTTACAAGTTTCATGTTTACAGTTTTCAGTTTTGTTGAGATTTGAACAAGTTACAGTTGGTTTGGCTGGAGGTTGAAGATGAAGTAGAAATCTGGGCGCGTTTTATATCATATATTTATTGTTTTGCTTATGTTAACAGATGTAGAGCCACTCCAGTGGTAGAAGCGTGCGCATGTAACCTTTGGGACCTGGGTTCGAGCCCTAGTGGTACCCTTTTAATTTTTCTCACATTTTTTTGCATTTTTCTGAACTTTTTTGGCAGGCGCTGGGCTTCAATCTTTAGGCCTATGTTTTTTTTTTGTTACTTCTCACCCCTGTGCATGCTATCAATACCCCTGGCCCAGATTTTATTTTCTTTCTTTTATATATATGTATTTATATTTATTTGTTTTCTTAAATATTTTCCTAATACTAAAAATCATAAAAATACAAAAAATAATAGATTTACATTTTGACATAGTTTATTTATTTTTCTCACACAAAAAATTATTTTATTAATCATACTTTATTTATTTTTACTAATTATTCTTGTAAATTTAATCAAAACTAGGTTTTTGTTTATTTTATTTTACACTAATTAAAATATATTATTTTTATATAAAAAAGGCCAAAAATATTTTATAATACTATAAATTATTTTCAAGACAAAAATATAAAAATACTTTTCTTAAACTTAATTTCCTTTTAATCAATTAATAGACTTAGGGTTTTATTTAAAATCTTTTCTTATTAAATTAGGTTTACTTTTATTATTTTAATTAATTATTTTCTTTTAATTAATTAGGTTAAAACAAATTCACTATTCCTAAAAAAATCCAAACAAAAATATCCATTTTCTTTATATTTGCATTCTTGTATATTTATTCATCTTGTACATTATTTATTTCAATTCTTGTACAAATTAAATATGGTTGTAATAGACTAATTAGGTTTAAATTCTTGCAATCCCCATTCATGAATTTGTACACCCCCTCCCACAAGTATTGTGATAGCGTAGTAACTTTAAATTCCGCAATTTATCGCTTTATATATAACATGCTAGTAATTAGGGTTTGTATGGAAAGACTAAAACCAAACTTAGAAAACCCTAATTCAAGACAAAATCAAGCATGAAAACAATACACTTGCACACAAAAACCCCTAGGGTAAATCCACTTGGTTGCCTTTACAAAATGACCATATTATGCATGTGAGGTATCTTAGCAAAAACAAACAAATACAAGATCATAGTCCCTCGATGACGCTATCTATGTTGCCTTTCAAATAATCTTGGTCCCTAAGAGAGAATGCTAAGATACCTTGCAACATTGCTAATCATGGTTATACGATGATCCACGCCTATCCCGTTTACATCCAAAGATAGGGTTACTTACTAAATCAATGGTAAGATAACAATGTCAAAGGAAAAGAAAATGAATAAGAAAGACTTTTGAGTAGGTAGAATGCTCCTAATTACTTGCTCAATTTCAAATAAACATCCTTGCTATTTTCAAAACAAACACCTACAGTTTCAAAACATCTTTCAAAACTTGAAAACATTTTTAAAAGATCAAACATCTTTGTATACATTCTTACGAACGAGAATCATTACAAAGATTGCCTAAACAATGGCCTATTTACAAAATACTTTCAAAAACCACACAAAACACAATTTCAAACAAAAGCAAGTGATCTAGCAAGTAACTAAGAGCCCATGGAAAACCATGGATGAAAAGGGTGCTAATACCTTCCCTTTTCATAATCTACCCCCCGAACTCAAGAAATAATCTCAAAGGTCTTTCCTGTGCTTTTTCACCTTTCCTTTTGGATAAAAGAAAAGTCAGCGACGACTCTTGCTAACCGCAACATTTGCGATCAAATGCAAAACCTTTAAGTCAGTTCTCCCACCGTATCACAGAACTAGAGACTCTGCTGGGGAATTTTCTAAAAGTGGGGTTACCTTAGGGTTAGATCATATTTACTTGCTTTCATTGTTTGACTTGTTTGCTTTATATTATGGTTCTTTGTTTGAGTTTGAATCCTCTACCCAGATTTGGGGATACCTTATAGGTAAGTAGCAATACGTTGTGGAAATTGTGTGGGGTATACCAACATGGTCTAAGCAGTAGCTATGTTAGTGCGACATATTTGTGGGTACCGGTATCCCTTGAGTTAATCAAGGAGAATACGGGGCCGCTGAGTGATGTCATGAAGCACTAATAAACTTTTAGAATCTTTACTTGACCAACTTGGCCTTTAGGACATAGTGAGATGACCGGCTTTGGTGCAGTTCGAAGTTGGTAGATACTCGATACTACACTCATTGAGGTTTGGTTTCTTAAGATATTTCGGTCGCCATTAAAGAGGCTTGTGCTGAGACAATGCTCAAGGAAAAAACCAGTGATATTGAGCTCCTTAGAACCCGGTTACTATTACTAGGACAGGTTTGAGCCAACTAAACTTCAAGAGGGTACTTACCTATGAGACTCCATGAAAGCCTAAACCTAAGGACTTGTTTTATTTGTTTGTGTATATTTACTTGTACATAACATCATGAGCATCATAACATCATACACATTCACTAACCATTTCAAGGATTTTGGGATTTACCTTTGTTCTTGTTTTGTAGGACATGGATTCTATTCGCAGGAAAACTATTCAAGTCAATCTTGTAAGAATCCCTCCTCAACTCAAGGTGCTAGCATCAAGGATTCCATAAAATTCTCCATTCACCGAGAGACATGGTCACCTACTCAACTTGGTCACCTCCAACACTGGTGAAGACATGATGAAGGTGCTCTTTCACTTCTTTGATCCTTTACACCATTGCTTCACATTTCCCAATTATCAACTTGTACCAACTTTGGAAGAATTCTCCAAACTCTTGAGGATTCCCATTCTCAATCAACTACATTTCAACGGTACGGAAAAAGACCCAAAGCCAGAAGAGATTGTTCAAGCTCTACACTTATAGTCATCTGATGTCACAACTAATTGGGAAACAAGGAGTGGTGTCAAAGGCTTCCTAGCAAAGTTCTTATTTGAGAAAGCCCGAAACTGTTGGAACTCTTTAGATTTGCAAGCCTTTGAGGAAATTGTGGCTCTCCTCATCTATGGGATGGTTTTGTTCCCAAATCCTGACCAACTCATAGATGTGAACACCGTCAAGATCTTCATATCTCGTAACCTGGTGCCTACTTTGCTAGGGGACATTCTACATTCTTTTCACACTCGCACTATGAGGAAAAGAGGTGTCCTTATGTGTTGCACTCCTCTCTTGGAAAGATGGTTTATTTTGCATCTTCCCCAATATGTATTGAAGAACGAGCAAGGTTCAAGGTGGTCACAAAGGTTGATGACACTCAAGCATTCAGACATTCAATGGTGTTCCCGATCCCTAGAGAATGTTACTATTATCGACCGTTATAGAGAATTCCCTAATGTCCCCTTACTTGGCATTAGGGGAGGTATCACCTATAACCCCTGCTTAGCCTTAAGACAGTTTGGTTACGCCCAAGGAACGGCCCTCATGAGATGCTCATTCAAGGTTTGGTATTTGACTACGAGAACGACGATCAAGGTCTTCGCCAGAGATTTATCCGAGCTTGGAGGATGTTGAACAAGGTAGATAGCAAGACATTGGGGCACAATAATTCCATCCCTCTTGAGCCTTACCTCAAATGGGTATGAACTCGTGCTCAAAGTCTTATGATACCTTATCCCTCCATTCTCCCAGTAATCATTGAGCCTGTTATGGAAGGAGATGTGCCATACACTATCCTGCATCCTGACATGCCCACCTCTCTTGAAGACTTACAAAGAGATTGGATACAACTCAAGGGGGAGCGAGATACTCTCGAATCCCAATTCTACGCTAGCGAGAAGAAGGTTTTGGAACTCACTAAGAAACTTTATGAGGAGCAGACTCTGAATGCCTACATTGCACCAAAGAGGATGTGTACTACCTTTTTATCTTAGATTTTTTTGTATTATTTTGCCCAAAGAGGCATTGATGTACTCAAGCTTTAATTTATTAATATAACGTGTGTTTCCTTTTTGTCTAAAACAAATTTGAATCTTTAAAATCCTTGAAATCATTGCATATGCATTTACCATTCATCATAACATAAGCAGGTTTCTTGCAACAAGTCTCCTCATATTTCTACTGTTTATTTCAGTAAGATGGATCTCGAGCAAACGGTGAAGGACCTCCAAGCTCAAAATGCCCAGTTTCAACAGATGTTCTTAACTCTAGCCAAAGGACAAGAAGAGTTGAAGACCTTGATGGTTGAGGAGAAGAAAAAGAAGACAAAGAAGATAACTGGGGTTCTAAACATGGAAAGAAGATTCCAAGGACAAGCAAGAAGGACCTTAGACTTTGCAACGACATCTGGTGAGAAAGACAATCAAGATGGGAAGGGCAAACAAACAGTTGTTCAGTCAGAGTCAGAAGAGGAAGAGGAAGAAGAAGACTATTCTGAGGAACAATATCCTCCAGCCGATGATAAGTATAAGCATCTGGAAGAACGGTTAAGCGCAATGGAAATTCAAAAAGTGCATGGATTGGACTTTGAGGAGTTGGGTCTAGTATCTGGGATTGTTATTCCCCCAAAATTCAAAGCACCGGTGTTCGCCAAATATGATGGAGTTTCATGTCCCAAAATGCATCTCCAGTCCTATGTGAAGAAAATCCAGCCTCATACCGCTGACAAGGATTTATGGGTACACTTCTTCCAAGACAGTATGTCTGGAACTCAACTTGATTGGTTTTATCAGTTAGAAAGAGCCAATGTTCATAACTGGGAAGATCTTGCTGCTTCCTTTTACAAACAATACCAATACAACGCTGATCTTGCACTCACCCCTACTCAACTCCAGAGTATGGCCATGGTTTCAAGTGAAGGCTTTAAGGACTATGCGCAAAAATGGAGGGACTTAGCAGGAAGAGTCCAGCCTCCTCTATCTGAAAGAGAATTGGTAGACATGTTTTTGGGCACCTTGTCTGGTCCCTTCTTCAATCACTTAATTGGGAGTTCATCGGCAGGTTTTATCGAATTGATATTGACCGGAGAAAGGGTAGAAGCCGGGATAACAAATGGAAATATTCAAAAAGATGCATCCTCTGTTGCTATAAGGAAACCATTTATTGGAAAGAAAGAAGTGGTTATTGTATATCCTCAAAGAAATCAAGATAGGACTGAACACCGTCCAATGGTGGGGGCTGTCATGATTCCTAAACCAGAGCTTACTCAGCAAAGAAGCAACCAGCCAAGAACAGAAAGACCAATCAGACAATTCACCCGAATTAATATGACACTATCTCAAGTATTGTCGTATTTGTTAAGGTCCAACCTAGTGACTTTGAAAGAAGATCCAAAGAATCCTAACACAACCTCTCCTCACTATCATCCTAATGCCTGTTGTGCATATCATTCTGAGAGTCCCGACCATGACACTAATAACTGTTGGGCTCTAAAGAACAAAGTACAAGATATTCTTGAAGCCAAAGAGATTGAATCCGATGCGCCAGAAAAGCCCAATGTCATTACTGCCCTTATGCCCAAACACGGCTGTGATGTCAACGTCGTTGAGGAAGATATGTTTGTTACTTCAGTTGATGAATTTGTGACGCCACTCCTGACTATCAAAAAGAATTTGTTGAATGCCAGTGTCTTCCCGGGTTGTGATAAAAGCTGTCATTTCTGTTTGTCCTCACCAACCAACTGTCCTTTGTTGAAAGCAGGCATTCAGTGCCTTATAGATAACAAGGAAATTTTGTTCGAGAAGGCTTCAATTCCAACTGTTTCTGATAATGATGTTTCCATCGTGACCATTTCCGACAATTCTTCCAGGGCCTTCACCAAAAGACCCGTTAGAATTACATCAGTTCCTAAAGTAGATCCTTTGATAATTACAATGCCTGGACCAATCCCGTATTCGCCAGACAAAACCGTACCATGGAATTTGGAGGGGATGTTTACTACCACGGTATCAAGCAAGATTGGCAAGCTGCTGAAGGTTCAAGTTCCGAGAAAGTTGACTCTGATGTCAGTAATATCGCAGGGACTAGTAAGATAACCCGTAGTGGAAGGGTTTTCTCTCCAGAAATTGCCCCTCCCAAAGCTATTTCTGGACCCGTAATCATTCTTGTTATTGTTGCTCCTCCAAAGGCTATTCCTAGTCCTGCAATCATCTCTGATAATACTCCTGTTGATAAAACTGTTACAATCCCTGTTATCACCCCTACAGACATTTCTGCTGCCGAGTCAACTAAGACTCGAGGTAAAGATATTCTGGTTGATCCTGTCCGGACGAAGGCACAATCAGTGGCTATCCCTGAGACCTCCCGGGAAGAGATTGAGGAAATTCTAAAGATCATAAAAAGAAGTGACTACAATGTAGTCGAGCAACTGGGGCAAACTCCATCAAAAATTTCCATGCTGGCTTTATTACTATGTTCCGAGGCTCATGTAAAATCCTTGGTAAAATTCCTGAAAACTGCCTATGTACCCCAAGAAACATCTGCCGATCAGTTCCAAGATTGCGTAGCCAGCTTGACTGCAGCTAATGGCTTAGACTTTTCAGATGCTGATTTAACGCCAAGGGGGAGGAAGCATAATGAGGCATTACATGTCTCAGTCGAATGCAGGGGTACGACTTTGGCTCATGTCTTGGTTGACATCGGTTCGTCTCTGAATGTGTTGCCTAAAAAGGCTCTTGATAGGCTTGACTGTGAGGGATTGACATTGAAACTGAGCAACATAGTAGTGAGGGCCTTTGACGGCTCAAAAAGGATGGTGCATGGGGAAGTGGACATCCCCATAAAAGTTGGAACCCAAACATTTGACTCAACTTTTTATGTAATGGATATTCGCCCTTCATATTCCTGCTTGTTAGGCCGACCGTGGATTCACAATGCTGGCGTTGTTACTTCTACGTTGCATCAAATGTTAGAATATACAATTCAAGGGAAAATCATCACCGTTCATGGAGAAGAAGAATATATGGTCATCCATCTAAATTCCTTCAGATATGTGGAGCTAGATGGTGAATTTATTGAAATTCTATTCCAGCACTTTGAAGAAGTCCCGCAGACTGTGGCGGTAACCAAGGTTGTGTCTCAAGTTCCCAAGATCACAAGGCCTCCACTCAAGATGTTGTCTTTGAAGGATGTCAGGGCGGTGATAGAAGAAAGTGGGTGCACTATTTGGGGACAACTCCCAGATATCCCATACAAATCTGATAAATTTGGTCTGGGTTTCACTTCAGGTGCGCAGAAAGTTATACGCTGCGCTCGTGCCGGAGGACCACCCTTGAAGATCAGCAACCACCAAGTCAGCACCGTGGAGGATGATGAAGACAACTATGACCTAGAGGATTGGATTTACCAAACTGTCAGTGGAGGGCTCAGTAACTTGGAGGTTAGAGATTTTTTCCCAATCACATTTATCCCACAGTAATTTGTCTTTACATTTTGTTGGATCTGTAATATTAAAACAATTCAGACTCTTAAAACATTGTGTCTTACCCGAGGCACAATGGTCCATTTGTAAGGGTTATTATCTCATTTCCATATGACATCAATGAATCATGGACATTTTTGCATACAAACTTTGTGACCATTGTTTTTATTTTTACATTTTCATTTCTTTCAAAGATAGTTATACTCTTACACACACTCACACTCACAATGCAGGTCTACATCCATTCTGGATCCCATGGGTAACAGTTCTGCTATGGCCTTTTGTGACTCTGAAAATCTAATCTACCAAGCCAAAGACGAAGGTGATGAAGATTGTGAAGTACCAGGGGAACTCGCCAGGTTACTCCAACAAGAAGAGAGGACCATTCAGCCCCACGAGGAACCAGTGGACACAATCAACCTAGGTACCGAAGAAGACAAAAGAGAAGTCAAGGTGGGTGCCAATCTGGAACCCAGTATCAAATAGTGTATGATTCAGTTGTTACACGATTATGTTGAAGTCTTTGCCTGGTCGTATGAAGACATGCCAGGACTTGATGCAGATATTGTGGTACATCACCTACCAACAAAAGAAGATTGTCCACCAGTGAAACAAAAGGTCTGTCGAATGAGACCAGACATGTTAGAGAAGATTAAAGCAGAAGCCATGAAACAATTCAACATTGGATTCTTAGTCGTCACCTCCTATCCGCAATGGGTTGCCAATGTTGTTCTCGTGCCCAAAAAAAGACGGCAAAATACGAATGTGCATGGACTACAGAGATTTGAATAGGGAAAGCCTTAAGGATGATTTCCCACTTCCCCACTGTTGTACCCCAAAATTTTCCCTCCCATATTCTTCAAGGTTTGTCAAGAATCATCTTCAAATAGTTCAAGATTTCTCAAGGGTTGCACGGTCCAAATGCCTCCTAAGCCAGTCAAAATTAGGGTTTTGGTTCTCTCCAGGAATTTGAGGTTTTCAATGGCTCAATCAAGTCCCATAGGCCTATACATATTGTCAAGCATCTACATGTCAAGTCTCAAGACTCACAATGTCAAATTGCATAGTCAAAAGCTCCATTTGCTTCACAGTCAACTACAGGGGTAAAATGGTCATTTTACAGTCAAAAGTCAGAATTTTTGGTCAACCTCTTATTTTGAGCACACAATCATCCTTTGATCAAGTCTTGATCATGATTCCACAAGCATGGCTCAAAAATCATCAAGGATGCAAAAGTTACTATTTTTGGATAGTAGAAAAGTCAACTGTATCTTGACCAAGGCATAACTTTTTCATGGTTCATCAAAAAAATCCCATCCAATGCTCATTTTGAAGGGGATGACATTTCCTACAACTCATCTTCACATTCCAAGTCCAAGAAATGCTCTCACAAAAAGTTATCAATTTCTACATTATAGGTCAATTTCAAAAGTCAACAAAAATGCACTTTAAGTCAAAGACCATAACTTGAGATTGGTAAATCCAAATGACATGGGACCAAAGGCATTGGTTAGAGGACTTCAAGAACTTTCCAAAATGTCAAAGAACATGTTCATATGATCAAAATTGAGCAAGATATGCATTGGAGAAGTTGGGAAATTTTTGTGAAATTGCAAAAGTCAACTATCCTTAAAACTTCAATTTTTGACAAAAGGGACCACTTTCTTCCACTTGATTCAGCCTTGTCATGCCATACACGTGTCCCATGATTAATTTCAGGATCAAACATTTATTTTTCTATTTTATTTAATTTTTATTGATTTAATTCATTTTAAATCTATAATAATTCAAATAAAATCTAAAAATCAATGGAATAGTATCTTTTTGATTTATACAGCTTTCATATATCATGTGCTGACCAAACAATTCGTGCTAGGGCTTATGTGTACACAAAATCTTAGATTTGATTCAAATATGGAAAGTTTGTCAATGGAGGAAAGTGTAAACCTAATTCTCTCATATACATGGATCAAGTCCCGGCTGTTGACCTAATTTTGTTCTCACATACATAAGAAAGCAGTACCAACAGAACACACGACCTAGACATTGCTAAAACGGCCAAAGCAAAACTGAAAAATTGTTGGAAAAGTGGGAGATCAAGAACAGGATTGCAGGCGTTTTCATACCAAAAGGAGCACGTAGCCTTCTTCCTTGCCGTCCACTGAAGCTAACGCGACCATTACCACGTCCAAAGACCACCTACAAAGCGCTGTAAGTTCTCACAAACTCGCCCCTGAACACTAAATCGAAACCTTCAATTCTTGCACTTTTTCTCAAAAACATTGGCATATTCATGTTCCTTGTTTGATTTCTAACCTAATGGCATTATTCAATTTCATTTTTAGGCCTTATATGATGATACCCGCGTCTAGGGTTTGTTTGTGTTGTTTTTAGGCATTTTGTTTCCAGGTACAATTAGAACAAATCATGAGCATGGATGAACTCAGGAGACGTGGACGATCATAACCATGGTTTTGGAATGAGTTTTTGAAGCCTAGGGACAATTTTAGGAAGGACCTATGGAGTTTCCTGCGGATAGAAATCCGCAGGTAAAAAACCAGTGACCAAGGAAGAAGACGCTGACGCGTCTCCCTCTCGTTCGTTCTTTTAAAAAATCGCGCGTTTTATATTTTTTTTCAGGTATATGTTTTTGTTTACCAATATAATAATTGTGTGTTGTCTTAATAACGAATGAAGCGTGCAGCTCAGATGGCCAAGGCGTTTGTGTATTGATCATTGGGACCTGGGTTCGAATCCCAGGTCCCCCAAAATAATTGTTTGTTCTTTTTCATCATGTATTCATATGCAGGCTCTCCCATGTGTTCCATCGTGTACCTCACAAATTAGTGCGCCAAGTGGCCTTGTGCATCAATCCAATGGCCATGGGATGGATGACCATCATGCTCCTGGTCAAAGCCAGCGTATACAACCTCAAAAGTCCAAGCAGGCTTGCATATTAGTGGGCCTGAAATTTCCAGAATAAACCTCCCAAAGGGCCCAACACCCCCTGGTTCTTTCACAATTTTCCTTTTATTTTCTTTTACTAATTTTTAATTATTAACTATTATTATTATTTAACTCACAAATTATTATTTTCCTAATAAATTCAGTAAATATTTATATTATCATTATTAATTATTAATTTCACTTTAATTCATTATTTTGTAAATAAAATGCTAACAAATTAATTTAGTTAATTAGGTTAATTTTGATTCTTTTCATAATAAATAAAATAAACTTAGAATTAGGGTTTTCTTGACTTTTAATTTATTTTATTTTTATTTTTCCATTAAAGACCTAGAAAACACAAAAATACTTTTTTCTTTTAATTAATTAAATAATTAGTTATTAGGTTTAATTTGAAATAATTGCAAAAAAAGGACAAATTTCTTTCTTTTCTCACCAAGGGTCAAAACCCTAAGACTCGTCCCGATTCAATTCTTTCGCGCGCATATTTATTTTTAATTCTTTATTTTGATTATATTTATGTATCTGCTCCGAGAATGTAATAGTTAATTAGGGTTTTTATCGCTTTCTTTATTTTCTCGCACTTTATTTTCAAGGGTTATGTTTTTGGCGATGTAAATACCCGACGCCTTGTAATAGCGTAGATTCAATTTTCCGCAATTTATTTCCCGCAAATTATTAACTATTAAAGATGCATGACAAGACTTGTATGAAAAATAAAACTAACTCGTAGCTCACAATGATGCATGCAAAGACAATTTAACATGAAACCTGACACACGTGCACATGCCACTCCTAGGGTACGCCTCACTTGGTTGCCTCGAGGTGGTCGTCAAGTATAGGGTGTTTTATAGGTCGCCCTCCTGTCTAAAGATCCGGTTGCCTCGAAACGGTTGCCTCAGATAAAAAGGATCTAGGACATTAGGGTTACCGCTAAGGCGTCCTACTATTGCTTTGGTGACCACAGATGTCCCATATAATCGAATTGACCCGAATAACTCCAACGATGGTGCTACCTACTTCTCAATAGTGGGATAGTACTGTCGAAAGGACTCTTACACAGCTTAATTCCTTAGAGTAGGTAGATTTCTCCTGGGTACTTGCTCTTTCAAAAAAAACAAAACATATTTTCGCACATACACTTTCAAAAAGTTTTCAAACAAACACTTCATACACTCTTGAGGACTGATACAAGAGTTACCTAGAAGTTTTTCAAACTAAACTTTTTCAAAACCCACAAACACTTGAAAAGCAAACAATTTTTGAAAACATAGTGAGCAAGTACCTAAGAGCCCGTGGATAACCACGGATAGAAAGGGTGCTAACACCTTCCCTTTCTATAAATCTACCTCCCGAACCGAGAAACATCTCGAAAAGGAATTTTGTTGTGCTTTTGTCCTTTCCTTGTTGGAGAACATAAAAGACGGTGGCGACTCTTACTTACCACGACATTTCATGAACCAGCTTTAAAACAGTCAGTTCTATTTCCACCGATCACAGAACTGGCGACTCTGCTGGGGACATATAAAAGTGAGGTGTACCTTAGGATTAGATCATTTTATGTTTTCAATTGAATGCTTTGTTTGCTTTAATATTGTGGGCTTGCATCGGAGTTTCATAGATCCTAACCAGGATCTGGGGAATACCCTTTAGGTAGCAATAAGTTGTGAGGGACCTGTCCGGCGTAGACCGACACGGGTGAAGCAGTAGCTACGTTGGTGTGACACCTTGGTCTGTACCGATATCCCTTGTGTTGGAACGAGGAGAATATGGGTCTTCTGAGGAGTCATTAAGCACCAACCGACCTTAGAACCTTAAATTGACCCAACTTGGCCATAGAACAGTAGCAGTATGCTACACTCATTGAGGCTAAACTCTCGCGATGGTTCCGGCTGCAAGAAAAGATTGCGAAGCTGGAGTTATGACCGATCGAGGGTAGTCAATGATATTGAGATCCTCTAGAACCCGGTTACTATTTTCTAGGACAGGTCTTAACCAACGAAAGTGAAAGAGGGTAGTACCTAAACTTCATGCTGGCCTGAACTCTAAGGGCTCTCTTGTGTGACTTGTGTGCCTTCAAACTTGAACTACTTGCACATTCTTGTTATCTGACAACATGAGTTCCTTGCAGGTTTTGTTTACAGTCCTTAATCTGGACTTATTACAGGGCTTACTTACACCTCACACCTTTGCATCCACGTACATAACATCATACGCATCATAACATCATACCATAGCATTTCCTTAACCATTTCAAGGATCTCAAGGGTTTGTGATGCAGGTCATGATGAACCAAATGTCTAGCAAGGGGAAAAGGGGATTTATTTTCCTCTAGCCAAGGTTGTTTGGAGATCAAAACATGATGACTTGAGTCAGGGGCTATGACCCACTCGATATGGTGAGCCTAACTCTTGAAGAAGGACTCTCAACAACATGAAGTTCCTTCCATCAAGCTACAAAATTCAAATTCTAACAACTTTCTTGTTTGCCCCGCGAGATCCTTGAAAACATTGCATACATACATATCATTGCATAACAGGTTATCCTTTACAAGTCTCTCATATTCTCACTGTTTATTTCAGCAATGGCTCTCCAACAAGACAACTATGAGTTCCATACTCAAGAGACTCAGTTTAGGGAAATCTTCCTAAGCCTATCCAAGGGGCAGGAAGAGTTGAGAACACTCCTTATGGGGAATTTGGTCAAGAGCAGTCCAGAAGACAGTAAGGATGAACGGCTGAAACATCTACAAGCTGAGGTAGAGGCAATGAGGACCCGGATCCTGGGACAGATGGCTCTCATCCAAGGCTTAGCTCGGGAGCAAGAAGAGCTGAGAACCATTGTCAACCAGCTTCGTCAGGACAACGACATGAAACAAACGGTCAAGGCTGGGGATCAAACCGGTAATCAGCCTCCAAGAAGACAAGAGTTTGGTATGGTGAAGAATGGACCTCTCCAAGGTGCTACTACATCAAGGGTCCAACAACCACCACACCAAGAACAACGGGTTGATCAGAGCAAGCCAGACAAGCCTAGGAGGCAATTCACCAAGCTCAACGTATCACCGTCTCAAGCTTTACAACACCTGTTGAGATTGAATCTGGTAATGCTAAGGGACCCTCCTAAAAATCCCAGCACTTCCTCTTCCCGGTATAACCCGAGTGAAAGGTGTGCATACCACTCTGACAGTCCAGGACATGACACCGACGACTGTTGGACTCTACAGAACAAGATCTAGGACTTGATTGATGAAGGAGCAGTGGAATTCACCCAAGATGGTCAGGCCGAGTTCTTCTACTATTCCTCCAAGGTTCACCATTCGAAGTGACAAGTCCTGAGACTAGAAGATTTTTTGTTCATTGGAATTTTCAAGTTGTATTTTTCTTTGCTTATACAAATAATTATTGTCATAGCAAACTTTATTACTTTCATTAATGCATCACATATGTCTGTTTTGAATTAATCCATTCGTATTCACTATATTCGAACTGCTTTCATTTTTGTGATGTTCAACGCTCGATTAATAATTCTAAGCCTCTTGAGGGAGGATGACGAAAATGATACCACAATCTTTACAGTATGCTTTTGAACAGACCTCGCTGATGAGGTACAGGCATTGTTTCAAATCCTAAACAGTAGAGTTATAAGGAAGATAATCCCTAGTCAACCCCTTTGAGCCAAAGAAGTTGGAGTTTTTCTTTTCAAAAATTAAAACCCTTAATCATAACCTGGGGCAGGGTAGTTCTCTCAGTTGATCCCGGTGCACAATGAACAACATCAAAGGAGTCCTTCTGAAACAAAAGACAGTGATGATTCCGTATAATCATAAGGACAGGCAGTCATTATCTTTCAAAATAAAAGCCCAATAAGTCAAAACCTATGAAGGAGACTTACAAAACTGGGGCATCCCGCTGACTGTAATTACAAAAGAAACAGTTCAGGCAAAAGACAGGGATAATAAAATCAAAAGAAAGAGATCATGCAAACCCTCGACAAAAAAAAAGGGAAATGACTTCCTGTTCAAAATAAACTGTCAATATCCGAACCATCACTGGAATATCAGAGTGAAGACTCAAACAAGATCTAATGCACGATTAGTTGAGTTTAGGATTGAAGAACATCATGAAGAACGGGTGGGTACAAATAAAATTTGAGCCTTTATCCTTTGTTTCTTAAACCGTGAACCAGGCCACGTTACAACCCTTAAAAGTCCTAGCTGAAGCATGGGTTAGTTCGAAAGTATACTGTTACAAAGGTATCCTGAATCCTTAGGGCTCGCTGTAAAATCTTGAGTTGACATTACGTTCTATAAAAATTGCTTGTTTTACTAAAAAATGCATTTTCAAAAACTTCAAGACAGACATAAGCTTTGCGTTTTTAATATAACATTGTTTGCATATGACTATTTGTTTGAACAGCATAGAAGTTCACACGAAGAATATCTAGTGAACAAAAGCACTTCCAATCAAGGGGCAGACACGATCATCGTCCATCATCTGGGGAAGTTAAGTCAAGATTCCAGGAATCTCTCAAAATGCCAAACAGCCAGGGGCAAATCTCTGCCTGAATCACTTGGGGAATTGGACATGACTTCTAGCAACAAATCTGGCACGATCAGACATCTTCTGGTGTTAATGACAACACAACATTACTGACAGTGATAACTCCTTACACTCTGAGAGCATGGACATAGTCGGAAAAAAAACTACGCATAATCAAAGACCCGCTAGGTCGACTGGCCTAGGCAAAAATAAGGGCTTCCCGGCGAACCAAAAGGGTTCAGGCAAAAATAAGGGATGAAAATGAAAAATCTGTACACCTGGCAAGTTGAAAACCTGAAAAGGCGGCTTGGGCAAAAATGGGTATCCCGATGGACTGAAAACCCGAAAGGGCGGTCTAGGCAAAAATTAGGGATCAAAGCGTACGACTATGTCCCGTCATCTCGTCACTTGCCTACCAGAAGAAGATTTGTCAATCGGCAGTTATCAAGGCTTCTACAGGTACTTTCTCCCGCAGAAACTGGGGCAATAAGGAATTGTCTAAGCGATCTAGTCACTCTGTCCGCCGAGGTACCAAGGTAAGTTCAGCTGAAGAACACGACCAAGATACCTCCACTCCCTGCAGAGTAAGACAAGAGTCAGCCATACTCTCCCAAGTAGAGTTGGTCTCCCGTCAGCCCTAACAAGGCACAGTATCCCTAGCAAGCCAGTGACACTCTCCCCAAGCAGAGTTAGTCTATTGTCAGCCTTAAGGAAGTTGGATATCCCCAGAAGATCTCAATATTCCCCAGCGGAGTATACAGATGTTCCTAAGCAAGCATCCTCGGCAGTCTTAATATTCCTCGACGGAAATATAAGATTGTTCCCCGGCGGAATACCAGACACCCCAGTGGAATCAATCTCCCCAGCACAGTCCAAAAAGTTTCCCCAGGAGAGTTGAATCATCCTCCCCAGTAGATTCTGGAAGCTTATCCCCAGTAGATTCTGGAAGCTTATCCCCAGTAGAGTCTGGAAGCTTATCCCTTTAAGAGTACATATCTCTCCCCGACCATGTTCAAAGGTTATTCCTCACCAGGGTTTAACTAGGTTATCCTCAGCTAATTACCACGGAAAGATCGTCCTCGGCGAAGTTCTTCCTATCCCCCAGCGGAGTTCATCAAATTCCCCAGCAAAACTTATCAACGGAATCCCCAGAGGAGTTATCTTCAAAACCTCAGCGAAGTACCTCTCCCCACAGAGCAATTCCCCGCAGAGTAATCTCTCCAGCAAGTTTATTCCCCAACGGAGTCATCTTCTCCTACCGGTTTGTTCTTGCAATCATCATCCCTAGCGGAAATGAAGAACTCTACTCTTCAGCATCAGCCCAGGATTCAACAAACTCCCGGCATTCGTCAAGGATTTATTTTCCCAGACGGAAATACATTCATAAACATATCACATCTCATACCTCGTATTCATAAACATGATAAAGTGCATACGACACAATCTCATGTATTCCTGAAAACATCATGACATCATGTATTTCATACATCATGACATCATGCATTTCATACATCATGACATTGCATACAACTAATGTTTTTCCTTTTCAGGAAAAGGTCAATCCAAAGATGATTACTGTCAACTGTCGCAGTTCCAGATTCGATACATGTATCTAGCCAGGGCATATCTGTGAGCGATTGATTATGGATTTGATACCTGTATCTAGCCAGGGCATATCTGCATGAAGAGTTTGAAGTTCCAGATTCGATACCTGTATCTAGCCAGGGCATATTTGTGAGCGATTGATTGTAGATTCAATACCTGTATCTAGCCATGGCATATCTGCATGAAGAGTTTAAAGTTCCAGATTCGATACCTATATCTAGCCAGGGCATATCTGTGAGCGATTGATTATGGATTCGATACCTGTATCTAGCCAGGGCATATCTGCATGAAGAGTTTGAAGTTCCAGATTCGATACCTGTATCTAGCCAGGGCATGTCTGTGAGCGATTGATTGTGGATTCGATACCTGTATCTAGCCAGGGCATATCTGCATGAAGAGTTTGAAGTTCCAGATTCGATACCTGTATATAGCCAGGGCATATCTGTGAGCGATCGATTGTGGATTCGATACCTGTATCTAGCCAGGGCATATCTGCATGAAGAGTTTGAAGTTCCAGATTCGATACTTGTATCTAGCCAGGGCATATCTGTAAGCGATTGATTGTAGATTCGATACCTGTATCTAGCCAGGGCATATCTGCATGAAGAGTTTGAAGTTCCAGATTCGATACCTGTATCTAGCCAGGGCATATCTGTGAGCGATTGATTGTAGATTCGATACCTGTATCTAGCCAGGGCATATCTGCATGAAGAGTTTGAAGTTCCAGATTCGATACCTGTATCTAGCCAGGGCATATCTGTGAGCGATTGATTGTGGATTCGATACCTGTATCTAGCCAGGGCATATCTGTGAGCGATTAATTGTGGATTCGATACCTGTATCTAGCCATGGCATATCTGCATGAAGAGTTTAAAGTTCCAGATTCGATACCTGTATCTAGCCAGGGCATGTCTGTGAGCGATTGATTGTGGATTCGATACCTGTATCTAGCCAGGGCATATCTGCATGAAGAGTTTGAATTTCCATATTCGATACCTGTATCTAGCCAGGGCATATTTGTGAGCGATCGATTGTGAATTCGATACCTGTATCTAGCCAGGGCATATCTGCATGAAGAGTTTGAAGTTCCAAATTCGGTACCTGCATCTAGCCAGGGCATATCTGTGAGCGATTGTTTGTGGATTCGATACCTGTATCCAGCCAGGGCATATCTGTAAGCGACTGATTAGAGGTCTACGCCTGTATCCAGCCAGGAAAGCTATCTCGATCAACTTTTTGAAGTTCCAGATTCGGTACCTGTATCTAGCCAGGGCATATCTGTAGACGACCAATTCCAGATTTGATACCTGTATCTAGTCAGGGAATATCTGTGGGCAATTGATTGTAGATTCGATACCTGTATCTAGCCAGGGCATATCTGCATGAAGAGTTTGAAGATCAACCCCTGTAACAGGCCAGGAAATTATCTTTCTTTCTCAGGTACGCAAGTTCTCTGGATGGCATCTTTAAGCCCATCTCCACAACTATCCATTACGCTTCCAAATGGCATCTATAAGCCCATTCCCGACAAGGTTCTGTCACATCTCCATATGGCATCTGTAAGCCCATCCTCATATCCACCATCTTTCCAAATGGCATCTGTAAGCCCATTCCCGACATCACACTGCTAATACTCCACTATGCGAGTGCAAATTTCTGGGAACTTTAGTGTTCAATCATCTTCCACCTTCGGATCACGAAAGGCACGCAAGCCAATCTACATCCTCAGTTTTAAGAAGATTGAACAGGGGCAACTGTTGTACCCCAAAATTTGCCCTCCCATATTCTTCAAGGTTTGTCAAGAATCATCTTCAAATAGTTCAAGATTTCTCAAGGGTTGCACAGTCCAAATGCCTCCTAAGTCAGTCAAAATTAGGGTTTTGGTTCTCTCCAGAAATTTGAGGTTTTCAATGGCTCAATCAAGTCCCATAGGCTTATACATATTGTCAAGCATCTACATGTCAAGTCTCAAGACTCACAATGTCAAATTGCACAGTCAAAAGCTCCATTTGCTTCACAGTCAACTACAGGGGTAAAATGGTCATTTTACAGTCAAAAGTCAGAATTTTTGGTCAACCTCTTATTTTGAGCACACAATCATCATTTGATCAAGTCTTGATCATTATTCCACAAGCATGGCTCAAAAATCATCAAGGATGCAAAAGTTACTATTTTTGGACAGCAGAAAAGTCAACTGTATCTTGACCAAGGCATAACTTTTTCATGGTTCATCAGAAAAATCCCATCCAATTATCATTTTGAAGGGGATGACATTTCCTACAACTCATCTTCACATTCCAAGTCCAAGAAATGCTCTCACAAAAAGTTATCAATTTCTACATTATAGGTCAATTTCAAAAGTCAACAAAAATGCACTTTAAGTCAAAGACCATAACTTGAGATTGGTAAATCCAAATGACATGGTACCAAAGGCATTGTTTAGAGGACTTCAAGACCTTTCCAAAATGTCCAAGAACATGTTCATATGATCAAAATTGAGCAAGATATGCATTGGAGAAGTTGGGAAATTTTTGTGAAATTGCAAAAGTCAACTATCATTAAAACTTCAATTTTTGACAAAAGGGCCCACTTTCTTCCACTTGATTCAGCCTTGTCATGCCATACACGTGTCCCATGATTAATTTCAGGATCAAACATTTATTTTTCTATTTTATTTAATTTTTATTGATTTAATTCATTTTAAATCTATAATAATTCAAATAAAATCTAAAAATCAATGGAATCGTATCTTTTTTATTTATAAAGCTTTCATATATCATGTGCTGACCAAACAATTCGTGCTAGGGCTTATGTGTACACAAAATCTTAGATTTTATTCAAATATGGAAAGTTTGTCAATGGAGGAAAGTGTAAACCTAATTCTCTCATATACATGGATTAAGGCCCAGCTGTTGACCTAATTTTGTTCTCACATACATAAGCAAGCAGTACCAACAGAACACACGACCTAGACATTGCTAAAACGGCCAAAGCAAAACTGAAAAATTGTTGGAAAAGTGGGAGATCAAGAACAGGATTGCAGGCGTTTTCATACCAAAAGGAGCACGTAGCCTTCTTCCTTGCCGTCCACTGAAGCTAACGCGACCATTACCACGTCCAAAGACCACCTACAAAGCGCTGTAAGTTCTCACAAACTCGCCCCTGAACACTAAATTGAAACCTTCAATTCTTGCACTTTTTCTCAAAAACATTGGCATATTCATGTTCCTTGTTTGATTTCTAACCTAATGGCATTATTCAATTTCGTTTTTAGGCCTTATATGATGATACCCGCGTCTAGGGTTTGTTTGTGTTGTTTTTAGGCATTTTGTTTCCAGGTACAATTAGAACAAATCATGAGCATGGATGAACTCAGGAGACGTGGACGATCATAACCATGGTTTTGGAATGAGTTTTTGAAGCCTAGGGACAATTTTAGGAAGGACCTACGGAGTTTCCTGCGGATAGAAATCCGCAGGTAAAAAACCAGTGACCAAGGAAGAAGACGCTGACGCGTCTCCCTCTCATTCGTTCTTTTAAAAAATCGCGTGTTTTATATTTTTTTCCAGGCATATGTTTTTGTTTACCAATATAATAATTACGTGTTGTCTTAATAACGAATGAAGCGTGCAGCTCAGATGGCGAAGGCGTTTGTGTATTGATCATTGGGACCTGGGTTCGAATCCCAGGTCCCCCAAAATAATTGTTTGTTCTTTTTCATCATGTATTCATATGCAGGCTCTCCCATGTGTTCCATCGTGTACTTCACAAATCAGTGCGCCAAGTGGCCTTGTGCATCAATCCAATGGCCATGGGATGGATGACCATCATGCTCCTGGTCAAAGCCAGCGTAGACAACCTCAAAAGGCCAAGCAGGCTTGCACATTAGTGGGCCTGAAATTTCCAGAATAAACCTCCCAAAGGGCCCAACACCCCCTGGTTCTTTCACAATTTTCCTTTTATTTTCTTTTAATAATTTTTAATTATTAACTATTATTATTATTTAACTCACAAATTATTATTTTCCTAATAAATTCAGTAAATATTTATATTATCATTATTAATTATTAATTTCACTTTAATTCATTATTTTGTAAATAAAATGCTAACAAATTAATTTAGTTAATTAGGTTAATTTTGATTCTTTTCATAATAAATAAAATAAACTTAGAATTAGGGTTTTCTTGACTTTTAATTTCTTTTATTTTTATTTTTCCATTAAAGACCTAGAAAACACAAAATTACTTTTTTCTTTTAATTAATTAAATAATTAGTTATTAGGTTTAATTTGAATTAATTGCAAAAAAAGGACAAATTTCTTTCTTTTCTCACCAAGGGTCAAAACCCTAAGACTCGTCCCGATTCAATTCTTTCGCGCGCATATTTATTTTTAATTCTTTATTTTGATTATATTTATGTATCTGCTCCGAGAATGTAATAGTTAATTAGGGTTTTTATCGCTTTCTTTATTTTCTCGCACTTTATTTTCAAGGGTTATGTTTTTGGCGATGTAAATACCCGACGCCTTGTAATAGCGTAGATTCAATTTTACGCAATTTATTTCCCGCAAATTATTAACTGTTAAAGATGCATGACAAGACTTGTATGAAAAATAAAACTAACTCGTAGCTCACAATGATGCATGCAAAGACAATTTAACATGAAACCTGACACACGTGCACATGCCACTCCTAGGGTACGCCTCACTTGGTTGCCTCGAGGTGGTCGTCAAGTATAGGGTGTTTTAGAGGTTGCCCTCCTGTCTAAAGATCCGGTTGCCTCAAAACGGTTGCCTCAGATAAAAAGGATCTAGGACATTAGGGTTACCGCTAAGGCGTCCTACTATTGCTTTGGTGACCACACATGTCCCATATAATCGAATTGACCCGAATAACTCCAACGACGGTGCTACCTACTTCTCAATAGTGGGATAGTACTGTCGAAAGGACTCTTACACAGCTTAATTCCTTAGAGTAGGTAGATTTCTCCTGGGTACTTGCTCTTTCAAAAAAAACAAAACATCTTTTCGCACATACACTTTCAAAAAGTTTTCAAACAAACACTTCATACACTCTTGAGGACTGATACAAGAGTTACCTAGAAGTTTTTCAAACTAAACTTTTTCAAAACCCACAAACACTTGAAAAGCAAACAATTTTTGAAAACATAGTGAGCAAGTACCTAAGAGCCCGTGGATAACCACGGATAGAAAGGGTGCTAACACCTTCCCTTTCTATAAATCTACCTCCCGAACCGAGAAACATCTCGAAAAGGAATTTAGCTGTGCTTTTGTCCTTTCCTTGTTGGAGAACATAAAAGACGGTGGCGACTCTTGCTTACCGCGACATTTCGCGAACCAGCTTTAAAACAGTCAGTTCTATTTCCACTGATCACACCCACATTGATGTTCCAGTTGACAATACGGTTCAACATAAAGTGTTTTCCTTCATGGACGGTTTCTCAGGCTACAACCAAATCAAAATGGCGCCTGAGGACATGGAGAAAACAACCTTTGTCACACAATGGGGCATATTCTGCTACAAAGTTATGCCATTTGGACTGAAGAATGATGGGGCAACCTATCAGCGTGCCATGGTAGCTCTACTTCACGACCGGATACATCACAAAATAGAGGTCTATATGGACGACATGATAGTTAGATCTCAAATAGAGGAAGAGCATCTTGATCATTTACAGAAACTGTTTGAGAGGTTAAAAAAATACAAGTTGAGGTTGAACCCAAATAAATGCACCTTTGGAGTGAGGTCTGGTAAACTCCTAGGTTTTGTCGTCAGCAATAAAGGTATTGAAGTAGATCCTTCCAAGGTGAAAGCGATACAAGAGATGCCTGCTCCTCGTACTGAGAAGGAAGTCAGAGGATTCTTGGGACGTTTAAACTACATTTCCAGATTCATTTCTCACCTGACAGCTACTTGTGAGCCAATCTTCAAATTACTGAAGAAAGATCAAGTAGTCAAGTGGAATGATGAGTGCCAAACTGCTTTCGACAAGATCAAAGTGTACCTGCAAGAGCCTCCTGTTTTGATGCCACCAGTTGAGGGAAGACCATTGATCATGTATCTGACTATTTTGGAAAATTCAATGGGGTGTGTGTTGGGGCAGCATGACGAGTTTGGCTGAAAAGAGCACGCTATTTACTACTTGAGCAAAAAGTTTACCGACTGTGAAACAAGATATTCACTGCTCGAGAAAACTTGTTGCGCTCTGGCATGGGCTACTCGCCGGCTAAGACAGTATATGCTGACCCATACTACCTTGTTGATATCTAAAATGGATCCAATAAAATACATCTTCTAGAAGCCTGCCCTTTCTGGGAGAATAGCGAGATGGCAGATGATCCTGACATATGACATGCAGTATACTACCCAAAAAGCAATAAAGGACAGTGTACTAGCTGATCACCTTGCTCACCAAGTTGTGGAAGACTACCAGTCCATGAAGTTCGAATTCCCAGATGAAGACATCATGATGGTAAACAACTATGGAGAATTCAGACCATATGACGGACCTGAACAAGGATCCCGATGGACCCTGGTTTTTGATGGGGCATCTAACGCACTTGGCAATGGTATTGGTGATGTACTCATATCTCCTGAAGGATGTCATACTCCTTTTACCGCAAGACTCTGCTTCAATTGTACAAATAATATGGCAGAATATGAAGCGTGCATTTTTGGTCTCAAAGCTGCCATAGACTTGGGGATCAAATCCTTAAATGTATTCGGAGATTCAGCTTTGGTCATCAGCCAGATCAAAGCGGAGTGGGACACCAAACATCCTAACCTTATCCCCTACAAAGAACATGTGTTGACATTGCTCCCATATTTTGATAAGATTACCTTCGAGCATTTCCCGCGAGAAGAAAATCATCTAGCAAACGCACTAGGCACAATGTCGTCCATGTTTAAACTTAAATGGGATAACGAGGCTCCCCAGATTACCATTGAACGAATGGAGGAACTAGCTTACTTTCACGAGATTAATACTGAAGAAGCAGTGGACCAGCCTTGGTTTCACGAAGTCAAGAGGTATCTCGAGACCCAAGAATATCCAGAAGGAGCTTCAGTCAATGATAAGAAGTTCTTAAGGAGATTCTCTTCTAAATTCCTCCTTAGTAATGGCATTCTCTACAAACGCAACCATGATTATGTGTTACTTCGATGCGCAGACAAGGTTAAAGCGAAAAAGATCATGGTTGGGTTACATGAAGGAACTTTTGGCACCCATTCTAGTGGGCATATGATGGCAAAGAAAGTCCTACGGGCAGGCTATTACTGGTCTACCATGGAAGCAGACTGCTATCAACACTCTCGAACCTGCCACAAGTGTCAGATTTATGCTGACAAGGTGCACGTACCTCCGGTTCCTTTGAATGTCTTGACAGCTCTCTTGCCCTTTACTATGTGGGGCATCGATATGATTGGGGAAATTAAACCAATAGCCTCTAATGGACACCGCTTCATCTTGGTGGCCATTGACTATTTTACAAAGTGGGTTGAAGCCTCTTTCGCTTTTGTCACCAAGAATGTTGTAGCCCAGTTCATCAAACAGAATCTCATATGTCGGTATGGTATCCCGGAGAGGATCATCACAGACAATGGTACGAATCTTAACAATAATATGATCATCGCCCAGTGCGAGCAATTCAAGATCCAGCATCACAATTCTTCCCCCTTACCGGCCAAAGATGAATGGTGTTGTCGAAGCCGCAAACAAGAACATTAAAAAGATCATACAGAAAATGGCAGTCACATACAAAGACTGCCATGAGATGCTACCATTCGCTCTCCACGGGTATCGTACCACAACTCGCACATCAACCGGGGTAACACCCTACTCTCTGGTATACGGCATGGAGGCTGTCTTGCCTATTGAGGTCCAGATCCCCTCTCTGAGAATTATGAAGGATGCAGGGCTGAATGAAGAAGATTGGATCCAGACTCGACTTGATCAACTGAACTTGATTGATGAGAAAAGGCTTACTGTTGTTTGTCATGGTCAAATGTATCAAAAACGGATGATCAAGGCTTTCAACAAAAAGGTCAGACGCCAAGTATATCAAGTCGGGGATTTGGTGATCAAACGTATCATATTGCCGCAAGGTGATCCCAGGGGAAAATGGACTCCAATATATGAAGGACCATTTGTAATCAAAAACATATTCTCTGGTAGAGCAATGATCTTGACCACCATGGATAGCGACAACCTGCCGCACCCTGCGAATGCAGACATAGTCAAAAGATACTACGCATAAGAGACCCGCTAGGTTGACACACATAGGAAAAACAAGGGCATTCAGGAGAACCAAAGAGGTTCGGAAAAAAATTAGGGATAAAACAAAAAAAAAATTATACACCCGGCAAGTTGAAAACCCGAAAGGGCGGCTTGGGAAAAAAAGGGTATCCCGGTGGACTGAAAACCCGAAAGGGCGGTCCAGCCAAAAGTTAGGGAATTAAAGCGTATGACTATGTCTTATTGGATCACCTTACGGAAAACCTGACAAACTCAGAGGTTCTAATCGATCCAATCAGCTTTAGACAAGGCAACAAACAGACAAGATGCTCAGAGACACGAAGGCTATAGTAGAATGGGAACCCCATGGGATTATTGCACATAGTTATCTTTTCTTTATATCAAAATTTTCATTTTTTACGACAACATTCTCTTTCTAGAATGTTTGTCTCATTGTACAAAAATACTTACTCAAAGTCAATATAAAGATATCCCTTTGAAAGTGTAAAACTATATGTTTTTCTTTACTCTTGTGTTTTGTTTACAAAAATGTCCAATGATTTATTGTTGGACATATGCATTTGAATATAATTACTGTTTACAAATAAACAAAACAGAAAGACAATCACTAATGGCTTTAAGAAATAGGGAAATCTCTCTAAGCTATTTCCATAAAATTCCCCGCAGTGTGTAGTCTAATCCCCAGCGGAATAAAACTTCCAGTTATCAATCCCCAGTAGAAGTCGTCCATTTTCTCAGGCTTCCCCAACAGGTTTTTACAAGAAGCACACAGCATTTCCCTTACAACAGAGTTTATTTCTCTAAACGGAAATTCATCAACACTTCAACTTCACAACATGAAGACTTACACTCCATATCCTCAGCAACAGTTAGGGATTTATTTTCCCCAATCCAAAAACAGTGCAAGAGATTAGTTTACATACGCATATATCACATCCATATATCATAAACATTGATAACCCGAATGCATATATCACAATCTCATTGTACCATGCATTTCATACATCATGACATTGTATACAGCTAATGTTTTTACCCTTTTCAGGATAAGATTAATCAATAGCTACCATTAAAAATGTGAAAAGTCTTTTCTGATACAGTTCAGATACGCTCCAGACACGGATGCCATTCTGATACTCATTCAGACTCAACTTTCAGATACAGTTCAGATACGCTCCATACACAGATGTCATCCTGATACTCATTCAGATTCAACAATCAGATACAGTTCAGGTACGCTCCAGACATGGATTCCATTCTGATACTCATTCAGACTCAACTTTCAGATACAATTCAGATACGCTCCAGACACGGATGCCATCCTGATACTCATTCAAATTCAGATTTCAGATACAGTTCAAATATGCTCCAGACACGGATGCCATTCTGATACTCATTTAGATTCAACTTCCAGATACAATTCAGATACACTTCAGACATAGACGCTATCCTGATACTTGTTCAGGCTCAACTTTTAATACAGTTCAGATACGCTCCAGACACGGATGCCATTCTGGTACTCATTCAGTTTGAGTTTACAGATACGGTTCAGCAATCATTTCTGGATGGCATCTGCAAGCCCATATCCGACAAACTTTCCATCACCCTTCCAAATGGAATCTTTAAGCCCATTCCCTATATCGTCAACCTTCACATCACTGAGTGCAAATTTCTGAGGCACTCTAGTATCCAATCATCTTCCACCTTCGAGTCACTAATGGAAAAACTCGCCAATCTAACTCTTCAGGCTTAAGAAGATTGAACAGGGGTAGCTGTTGTACCCCAAAATTTTCCCTCTCACTTATCAAGAATTTTCTCACAAGATCTCCTTGGACTCAAGACTGCACTAGGGTTTGATCAGCTCAAGACACCTCCTTAAACACTGATGATCAAAAATAGGGTTTGAGATTGCACAAGGATTTTTGAACTTCCAATACCCCATATGACTTTCATGGATCATTATGGGCCCTCAAGATCACTCATGTCAAGTTTCAAGCTTTGGATCACACTTTTGCTCAGTCAATTGAGCAGTTGACCTAAAAATCAGTTGTATTTGGGAAAAAGTCAACCATGGCCAATTTACCGTCAAACTTCATAATTTTTTATCCAAATCAAAATGTTAGACTCGTATGTATCATTTGATAAAGTTTGGACCATAATTCTCCAAGAAATTTGATCAAATCTCCAAAAGGGCAAAATGGTAAAAATTAGGGTTTTAATTAGGAAAGGGAAATTTCTAATTTTTGACCTAGAAAATGATCAATTGGTTTAAGGCTTGATCTCAAGAGTCCAATTGCATCATTTTGACCTAATTACATGGCTCAAAACATTGCTCAAGTCCAATGGATTGACAGATGAATTTTCAGTCAAGTGATCAAAAGTCAACTGTATACTGAAAAGTCAAACTTTGACTTTTTGGTCAAAATCAAATGTCAAAGATCAAAATTCATGAAAACATGTCAAAATATGAAACTTATTCATCAAGAAATCAAAATTTCAAGATTTCATTTTGAAAAGTTAAAATTTCTAAACTTAGAAATTTTTCGAAGTGTTGGAAATTTTTTATTTTTTTCATAATTTTGAGCAAACTTTTCACCATGATACAAGATGATTCAAGAGAAACTTCCAACATGAAAGTTTTATATCTCCATGAAATCTACAACTTTTATTCACATAACTTCTTCCAAAATTGCTTGGATCTTAATTTTTAATGTTAAGAACATGTGGTCATGAAACAAAACACTTAGTGAAATTTTGCCCTAATTTGGTCAGGATTTTGACCCAACTTCATGGCACTTTTTAATATATTTTCAAGGGTAATATTCAAAATAAACTCAAAGATGGGTTATATAACACATTGCAAGCTTTCCAAAATGTCCAAGAACTCCTTGAGATCATTTTTGAGTAGGGAGAATCGAAGACATAAAGTTAGGGTTTTATCACTTGATTTACAAGTCATTTTGTGATGAACCAATTTCAAAATTCAAACTATGCTGCATAAACTCTACTTTGCAGGCCTCAAAATTGTTAGGAACTCCATAATTAATGGCTTGCACAGCTGTTAGAGGTCTCATTTCAAGCATTCAATGCATGGATATGCTTTATATCCATTTTTGGAAGAAAGTGTACATTGCCATTTTGATAAAGTGCTTTTTTGCAAAAAACTTGTTCTTGAGCCTTGCACATGTTCTCTTCTGATCACACAAGTCCTATAACTCATGAGAAATGGTTTAAACACTTATAATCACTCAGCCCATGCTTGTACTACACATTGAAACTTGGTTTCCCTCTTTTCTTGAAAATCAAGTAACCTAGTCAAAAGCTTGTAACTTGTACTTCTGACTTGCCAATGCACTCCAATCCTTTTGATTATAGATACACAAACTATTTGCATCAAATACACAAATTTTGAATCCTTGAAAAGACCTAGAACTCAGAAACACATCTCATACCTCTATCTTCACACAAGTTGACCAAAAATTTGAAACTCATAACTCCCTCGTGCGTTTTCAAGCCTTTTGGTTTCTAAAGCTTCTAAACATCACTTAGAACTGATCCCACACCCTGTTATAGAACTGTAACACCATTAACACCATCCTCCATTTTCAAAAATAGAGCTTTGCACTTAGACTTCTCCAGAACTCCTCAGGTACTTTCAGCTCAAGCTAAGCATTCCATTAGCTTCCTGGGAACTTGAGGAAGCTAACCCAATCATTAGAACTCCTTGAAATTTTCTCAAACTTCAAACCCAATACCCTCTTGCGAGGTAAGTTTTCTAACTTTGGAACTTTTCATACAGGCATCATCAATGGTTTATTTGTGAATGAAACATGTAGATATCATTGCCCTAAAGCTAACCATGTTCATAGTTTCCATTAATTTTTCCTGAGCTTAGAGAATTTTAAGATTGAATTTTCTGAGATTTTTAGGGTTCAGAATAGGGCCATTAAAATTCATGTTTATCTTTGAGCTATAGCTTTAATGCTTTACATTTTTGAAATTGTGAGGAAATTTTTACAAGTTTCATGTTTACAGTTTTCATTTTTGTTGAGATTTGAACAAGTTACAGTTGGTCTGGATGGAGGTTGAAGATGAAGTAGAAATCTGGGCGTGTTTTATATCATATATTTATTGTTTTACTTATGTTAACGGATGTATAGCCACCCTAGTGGTAGAAGCGCGCGTCTGTAACCTTTGGGACCTAGGTTCGAGCCCTAGTGGTACCCTTTTAATTTTTCTCACATTTTTTTTGCATTTTCTGACCTTTTTTGGCAGGCGCTGGGCTTCAATCTTTGGGCTTATGTTTTTTTTGTTACTTCTCACTCCTGTGCAGGCTATCAACACCCCTGGCCCATATTTTATTTTCTTTCTTTTTTTTATATATGTATTTATATTTATTTGTTTTCTTAAATATTTTCCTAATACTAAAAATCATAAAAATACAAAAAATAATAGATTTACATTTTGACATAGTTTATTTATTTTTCTCACACAAAAAATTATTTTATTAATCATACTTTATTTATTTTTACTAATTATTCTTGTAAACTTAATTAAAACTACGTTTTTGTTTATTTTCTTTTACACCAATTAAAATATATTATTTTTACATAAAAAAGGCCAAAAATGTTTTATAATACTATAAATTATTTTCAAGACAAAAATATAAAAATACTTTTATTAAACTTAATTTCCTTTTAATCAATTAATAGACTTAGGGATTTATTTAAAATATTTTCTTATTAAATTAGGTTTACTTTTATTATTTTAATAAATTATTTTCTTTTAATTAATTAGGTTAAAACAAATTCACTTTTCCTAAAAAATCCAAACAAAAATATCCATTTTATTTATATTTGCATTCTTGTATATTTATTCATCTTGTACATTATTTATTTCAATTCTTGTACAAATTCAATATCATTGTAATAGACTAATTAGGTTTAAATTCTTGCAATCCTCATTCATGAATTTGTACACCCCCCTCCCACAAGTGTTGTAATAGCGTAGTAACTTTAAATTCCGTAATTTATCGCTTTATATATAACATGCTAGTAATTAGGGTTTGTATGGAAAGACTAAAACCAATACTTAGAAAACCATAATTCAAGACAAAATCAAGCATGAAAACAATACACTTGCACACAAACACCCCTAGCATAAATCCACTTGGTTTCCTTTACAAAATGGCCATATTACGCATGTGAGGTATCTTAGCAAAAACAAACAAATACAAGATCATAGTCCCTCGATGACGCTATCTATGTTGCCTTTCAAATGATCTTGGTCCCTAAGAGAGAATGCTAAGATACCTTGCAACATTGCTAATCATGGTTATACGATGACCCACGCCCGTCCCGTTTACATCCAAAGATAGGGTTACTTACCAAATCAATGGTAAGATAACAATGTCAAAGGAAAATAAAATGAACAAGAAAGACTTTTGAGTAGGTAGAATGCTCCTAATTACTTGCTCAATTTCAAATAAACATCCTTGCTATTTTCAAAACAAACACCTACACTTTCAAAACATCTTTCAAAACTTGAAAACATTTTCAAAAGATCAAACATCTTTATATACATTCTTACGAATGAGAATCATTACAAAGATTGCCTAAACAATGGCCTCTTTAAAAAATACTTTCAAAAACCACACAAAGCACAATTTCAAACAAAACAAGTGATCTAGCAAGTAACTAAGAGCCCGTGGAAAACCATGGATGAAAAGGGTGTTAATGCCTTCCCTTTTCATAATCTACACCCCGAACTCAAGAAATAATCTCAAAGGTCTTTCCTGTGCTTTTTCACCTTTCCTTTTGGATAAAAGAAAAGTCGGTGGCGACTCTTGCTAACTGCAACATTTGCGATCAAACACAAAACCTTCAAGTCAGTTCTCCCACCGTATCACAATTGTCATTATGGGATTTCAATTATTAATATCATTATGAGAGAAGATTATTCCGCTGCGAGATGCATATGTGTTAGTGCATGGAACATGATGTTTAAATGTGTGTTATGAACATGACCAGTATATTAGTGTTGTTGCCGTGAAGTATATGTGACGTCTTCTTGATATGCATGCTAATTTACGTTGATTATGTCATATATTTGCACGGGGGTTTAGGGGGTGTTACATTAGTGGTATCAGTGCCTGGTCGCCCAATTGGCCAGGTTATTAATGTGTTTATTTCCTTTTGTATTTGATATGTGTATATGACACAATTGGTAATGTTTGTATGATGAGTATTGTTGGTTGTTATGATCTCATGATGATGGTTGTAGAAAGGAATGATGATGCTATTGCTGAGGCGTTGGCAATGTTGGCCGGTGCGATTGGGCAACAACCGCACGTCAATGCTGGTAGTAGGGATGATGATGAATATCGTTCTTTATGGAAGTTCTAGATGAACAACCCGCCAATCTTTGAAGGAGCTCTGAACCTGACAAAGCACAAGTATCGCTGAAAGAGATTGAGAAGATCTTTCGGGTCATGAGTTGTTCGGATGCGCAAAAGGTGTAGTTTGGCACCCATATGCTTGAGAAGGAAGCTGGGGATTGGTGGAGTAAAATCGTTCATAGATTTGTTGAGGATGGGATTGAGGTTTGGCACTTTTCAGAGATGAATTTCTGGAGAAGTATTTTCCAGAGGATGTGTGTGGGAAAAAAGAGATTGAATTTCTTTAGCTGAAGCAGGGTAATGGAAGTGTGGCTGAGTATACTGCAAAGTTTGAGGAGCTGATTAAGTTTTGTCCTCATTACAACACTGCTAATGCTGAGAGATCTAAGTGTCTTAAGTTTGTGAATGGTTTGAGGCCCGAGATTAAGAAGGCTATGGATTATCAGTAGATTACACGATTTTTCGAGCTGGTTAACAAGAGTAGGATCTATGATGAGGATAGTCAAGATAGTGATGCTCACTATAAGGCTTTGCTTGATAAGAAGGGAAAAGGGAAATTCAAACGAAAATCCTATGTGACTCCTGTTAGTAAAGGGAAATAGAGAGCTGGTGATGACAAGAAGCCGAGTGGGGGAGGATCTCCTACTCCAATTAGGTGCTACAAGTGTGGTGTCGAAGGACATCGTGCTTTTGAGTACACAAGTGTTGATATTAAGTGTTTCAAGTGTGGCAAGCTAGGTCACAAGTCTCATGATTGCATAGGAGGTTTGAGTGTGACTTGCTACAACTGTGATGAGCAAGGGCACATTATTTCCAAGTTTGACAAGACGAAGAAGGAACAAAATAGAGGGAAAGTGTTTGCTTTATTTGGTTCTGAGACTGCTGTTGAGGATAGACTAATCTGAGGTACGTGTTTTATTAATGGTACACCTTTGATTGCTATTATTGATACTGGCGCGACACATTCTTTCATTTCTTTGGATTGTGTTAAGAGATTGAATCTTGAGTTATCTGATATGAATGGAAGTATGGTTATTGATACTCCTGATATGGGTTTAGTGACTACTTCATATATGTGTTTGAATTGTCCGTTGAGTATTTTTGGTAAAGACTTTGGGGTTGATTTAGTCAGTCTTCTGTTAGATCAACTTGATATTATTCTTGGGATGAATTAGTTGGAATCCAATCATGTTTATATCAACTGTTTTGATAAGACAATTATCTTTCTTGATTCTAGTTTTGAGAGAGATTTGTCTATGTCTGCCAAGCAAGTGAATGAGTATGTGCAGAATGGTGTTGTGTTGTTAGCTTTGATGGCAACATTGAATGTTGGTGGGAAATGAACGATTGGTGAATTATCAATAGTTCATGATTTTCCTGAGGTATTTCCTAAAGATGTAAGTGATTTTCCATCAGAGCGTGAGGTGGAGTTTACGATCGACTTATTTCTTGGAACTAGTCTGATATTGATGGCTCCATATCGGATGTGAGCATCTGAATTGAAAGAGTTAAAGAGACAAATTGAGGATTTTCTTGAGAAGAGATTCATTCTTCCTAGTGTGTCACCATGGGGTGTACCAATTTTGTTGGTTAAGAAGAAAGAAGGTGTTATGAGGTTATTTATGGATTATAGACAACTGAACAAGGTGACTATCAAGAATAAGTATCCCCTTCCGAGGATTGATTATTTGATGGATCAGTTGGTTGGTGTAAGTGTGTTTAGTAAGATATATTTCAGGTCTGGGTATCATCAGATTCGTGTGAAGGCTGGAGATATTCATAAGACTGCTTTTAGAACAAGGTATGGTCATTATGAGTATTCTGTGATGCCTTTCGGTGTGACCGATGAACCTGGTATATTTATGGAATATATAAACAGGATTTTCCATCAGTATTTAGATAAATTTGTTGTTGTTTTCATTGATGATATTTTGATCTATTCAAAGAGTGAAGAGGATCATGTTGAACATCTGAGTATTGTGTTATCTGTGTTTAAAGAGAAGCAGGTGTATGCTAAGTTTTCCAAGTGTGAGTTTTGGTTGAAGGAAGTGAGTTTCCTTTGGTATCTGATATCGAAAGGTGATATTGTTGTTGATCCATCGAAGATTGAGGTTGTGTCTTAATCGGAAGCTCTAAAATCTATTTCTGAGATTAGAAGTTTTCTTGGTTTAGCATATTATTATTTGAAACTTATTGAAGGGTTTTCCAAGTTAGCTTTATCGTTAACGCAATTGACTAGGAAGGGTCAAGCTTTTATTTTGACTGCACAGTGTGAAGCTAGTTTTCAAGATCTTAAGAGAAGGTTGACAATCACTTCTATTTTGATTTTGTTTGATCCGGCATAACCGTTTGTTGTGTATTGGGACACTTCATTGATGGGTCTAGGTGGTGTGCTAATGCAGAATCGACAAGTTGTAGCTTATGCTTCAAGGAAACTTAAAGTACATGAGGGGAATTACCCGACTCGTGATTTAGAGTTAGTTGATGTTGTGTTTGTATTGAAACTTTGGAGGCATTATTTGTTTGGATCGATATTTGATGTATTTAGTGATCACAAGAGTTTGAAATATCTGTTTGATCAGAAATATTTGAATATGAGACACAGAAGATGGTTAGAATTCTTGAAGGATTATGATTTTGGTTTGAATTACATCCGTGTAAAGCGAATGTTGTGGATGATGCATTAAGCAGAAAGTCTTTTCATATGTCGATGTTGATGGTGCGAGAGTTGGAATTACTTGAGCAATTTCGAGATATGAGTTTGGTTTGTGAAGAGACTTCTTCTGGAGTTAAGCTTGGTAAGTTGAAGCTTACTAGTGGCATTCTTGATAAGATTTGAGAAGGTCAGAAATCTGATTTGAGTTTGGTAGATAGATCAACATTGATCAATCAAGGTCGAGGTGGCGATTTTTGGATTGATGAGGATGGTATCTTGATATGTCGTGATAGAGTTTGTGTTCTAGATATAGATGATTTGAAGAGGAATATTCTTGAGAAATGGCACCGTAGTGGATTGAGTATTTATCTTGGAGCTACTAAGATATCAATATTTGAGGAAATTATTTTGGTGGCCAGGTATGAAGAAAGAGATTGTAGAATTTGTGTATTCTTGTTTGATTTGTTAGAAGTTGAAGATTGAACATCAGAAACCGTCTGGTTTGATGCAACCATTATCTATTCTTGAATGGAAATTGGATAGTATTTCTATGAATTTTCTTGCTGGATTACCTAGAACACCGAGTAATTTTGAGGCTATTTGGGTTATTGTGGATAGATTGACTAAATTTTCTCACTTTATTTTGATTAGAATGGATTGTCCAATGGAGAAGCTTGTAAAGTTATATATTGAGAGGATTGTCAGTTTGTATGATATTCTGTCTAGCATTGTGTCAGATAGGGATACGAGGTTTACTTCGAGATTTTGGGCAGGTTTTCAAAATGCTTCGGGTACGAAGTTGCGTTTGAGTTTTGTATATCATCTGCAAACAGATAGTCAAACTGAGAGGAGGATTCAGTCACTTGAGGATCTTTTGAGAACTTATGTTTTAAAATAAGGAGGTACTTGGGATAATTACTTGCCTTTGATTGAGTTTACTTATAACAACATTTTCCATTCAAGTATTGAGATGGCACCATTTGAGGCTTTGTATGGTAGAAGGTGTATGACGCCTTTGTGTTGGTATGAATCATGAGAGAGTGTTGTGGTTGGACCTGAGATAGTCCAGCAGACTACGGATAAGATTAAGATGATTCAGGAGAAGATGAAGGATTCTCTGAGTCATCTGAAGAGTTATCATAATAAGAGGAGGAAAGCACTTGATATTGAGAAGGGAGATCATGTGTTTCTTAGAGTTACTTCGATAAGGGGTGTTGGTCGAGCATTAAAGTCGCGTAAGTTGACACTGCATTATCAGATTCTAGAGAAAGTAGGTGAAGTGGCTTATTAGATTGCTTTGCCATTTTCGTTTGCTAATCTCTATGATGTGTTTCATGTGTCTCAATTGAAGAAATACATTGCGGATGCGTCTCATGTGGTCCAATTAGTTGATGTACGGGTAAGAGATAACCTGGCTGTGGAGACATCATCTATGCGGATAGAGGATCGGGAGTTGAAGAAATTTCGTGGTAAAGAGATTTTCTTGGTGAAGGTAGCTTGGGGAGGACCGATGGGTGGAAACGTGACTTGAGAACTCGAGAGTCAAATAAGGGAGTCTTATCCTGATTTGTTTGTTTGAGTAATTTTTTAGGACAAAAATATTTTAAGTGGGGGAGAGTTGTAACACCCCAATATTATTTATTAGTTATTTATTTTATTAATTATTATTTGAATATAGTAATTAATTAAATTGTGTGATTTTGTGAATATATGAATTATTTGGATTGATTTTTATTTGTGTTTTGGGTTAGTAAGAGTGAGAATAGTATTATTAAGTAATTAAGCTTTAGTAAGATTGGTTAGTGTGAGATTGAGGGAGATAAGCCCATTAATGAAATAAGAGTTAGTAAGGGATTTTGTAAAAACAAAGAAAGAGAATTGTAAAAACAAGAGAAAAGAAGAAATAGGAAAAGAGGAGAAAAGGGATAAAAGAGAAGAGAAGAAGATATAACCCTAGAGTATACATCCAAGCTAAGGGTGGTTAATTTGTTTGTTGTAGGATTATATAAGAGTATTTAATGGGTAGTAAGCGTGATTAGGGATTTTGTTCTTCAATTTCTAGATTTTGACATGTTAGGGTTTGAATGTGAAATCATGAAATTGATGTTTGAATCATGTTTTGATGTTGGTAATTGATGTTATATGTTAGATATATGTTATAATATATTTAAATGATGAGAAATGAATGTTTGGAATTGATTTTAGTGACCCAACTCGTGGAGGACAAAATGATGTCTGAAGCATATTTTTCTGCATAATCGTGAGACTGCTTAGCGCGTCCTGGGACAAAATATTTTATATTTTGTATAATTGTTTGGTGATCATGTATGCTTATGATTTATGAAAATTTTCCATGAATTTTAATAATTTATTCGATGTGTTTTGAATTGGTTTTGGAGGACTTTTGATGCGAAATATAACACTTGATTTTGTGTATATGTATGTTGTGAAGTGATGATGAATGTGAATAACATGGTTTGGAATTGTTTGTTATATGTTATTATGATGTATTAAAATGATGGATGTTATGAGAATGCATGGTATGTGATTGATAACATGAGATGGGTATGTTTGTGCAATGGTGATGATGATTCAAATATGATGAATTAGGTGATGTATGCTTGTATGATTAAGATTGAGGGATGATTTTAATTGCATATGATTGTTGAGATTGCACATACATCATTTGTTGTCAAGAGGCAATATTTTCTAGTTTCATGGAGACTAGTGACTTGTCCCAAACCTGAGAGATGAGTTTGAAAGCTTATGGGAGGGGCTTTTTGGTAATTATCTGTCTGAGGGATGGATCCGGTAGACCGATAAGGATAAAAATTGGTACCACGTGCATATTGCATTGAGTTGGATTAGAGTCACGTGTGTCGATGTGAAATTTTTAATTGGTGTGCAATATGTGAGATTGGTGTGAATGTTACATTTGCGGTATTTGTGATTGATTATCTTTGAATCTTGAACCGTTGAGAAATGTTGTATATGTGAATATGTGAATTTTGTTGGAATATGTTAAATACATGATTATGTGAAGTGTGATGAATTCAATTGATGTATGTATGTTATGCATTACTTATTATTATATATTTCTATAATGATGTGAATTCTCACCCTTCTATTGAAATGATGTTTTGTACGACATCGCTCAGGTTCCGAAGATAGTGGTGTTTCTTGCGAGGATTAGTTAGAGGAGCTAGTTCTTTGATTAGCCTTATTTAGGTAGTGATTCATACTCTAGTCATGTAACACAGGGAAATGTTTGAACTCATATTTGTTTTGAGTGATGTTTATCATACTCTCGTTCAAAGTTATTAATCCCGGATAGCAGAGCGGAGCGGCCGACCCCCGGGAATGGGAAAAGTGGAAATAGCGGGATCCCGGATAGCGGGATAACTTTTTGTATACTAATAATTATATAATAATCTATAAAACATATGTCATGTAATACTAAACTAATTTTACAACACTCATAAAATATTTATAAAATCTAATGTCAAACCAAGAACAATGCATAATCAAGATTCAAAACATAAAGATTCAAATTCAAACTTAGTACTATCATATGAAAATTCAAGCAAACATAGAAATCATGTAGCATCATCAAAATATTCCTTCAATTCTTCATTTTCTTGATATTCCTCCAATTCTTCATCTTCAACTTCTTCAAAATAGAAAGAAACGGTGTTTACAACAAAACAAAAATAGAAGAAGTAGAAGGTAGAAAGAAAAGAAGTAGAATAAGTTGAAGAATTAGAAGAAATTACCTGAGATGGCAGAAGGAGATGGAGGAAGAATCGAAGGAGAGTTGCAGGGAGATGGCGGCAGAATCGTAGAAGGAGAGTTGAGGAATTAGGGCACGATAAAACACAGCGAATGAGGGAGAAAGAAAACAAAAATTGTTTTAAAACAGAGGCATTTAAGTAATTTGGTCCAGAAAATTGTTTAAAAAAAAAAGAGAACCGGAGCCGCTCCACCCGGGAACTTCCCGCTACCCGCTATCCGGGAACGCGGCTGAAGCGGCCGCTTTTTCATCTCCGCTACCGCACCCTAAATAGCGCGCGGGGGGGTGCCGCACCGCTACGGTGCGCCGCTATAGCGGTCGGAGCGCCCGCTATTGACAACTCTGCTCTCGTTATTTCTATTGTGTTAAGATTATGTGACGGTGGTCTTTAGTGTCTAATGTTTTATGATAGAATTGTTATTATGGGATTTCAATTATTAATATCATTATGAAAGAAAATTATTCTGCTGTGAGATGCATATGTGTTAGTGTATGAAACATGATGTTTAAATGCGTGTTATGAACGTGATCGGTGTATTTGTGTTGTTGTCATGAAGTATTTGTGACACCCTCTTGATATACATGCTAATTTATTCTGATTATGTCATATATTTACGCGGGAGTTTAAGGGGTGTTACACATAGCAACAGAGCGGAACAGAGACAATTTTACCTCACCCAAATTCAAACTTCATTCCTCAAACAATCCTCATTCTCTGTCTCAATCCCCATTGCAAATGAATAATTAAAATTCAAATCCGTTTCAAACGGGTTCAGATTGCGTTCAGATATCTCCGTCCTGCCACTATCCATTTAGTGAAATAATTTTTTTAATAAAAATATTTATTTTTTTTCAAAATTAAATTAATTATAAATAATAAAAATAAAATAATCTAAAAATATTTCATCTATATATTTTAAATATTTAAATAATAAATACAAATCAAAATATCAATAAATTAATAACATATTTAATATTTTAAATTATCAAAACTAAATAATAAAATATTCAATGAAATAAACGAAACGAATATAGAGTAGATACTAGTGTCTTTATTATCTAACTTATCTTCATAATTTATAAAAACATATTTTTCCTATAATTTTGAGTAGATTTTCCCTATCAAGTTCGAGTTGATATTACAGAATGAATTAAGATGTAAAGCCTAGATTAAAGATTACAGGATTGAGTTACATAGGTATTCTAATCAAGCCAATGGAAAAACAAAGAAGATCTCAAATAATGGATGAAAATGAGAAGACTAACTTATATGAATTAGGAGGACTGTTAGCATTGTAATTCAAATTTAGTGATAATGAGTGGCAACACAACAAACTACCACGACACAAACAAACTATCACAAACTAACATTTAAAATCAACTACTTTTCATTACTAAAATATATGAACTATTTTTCTCTATACTAGTAAAGCATTTGTACAAACTATATAAATATTAAATAAATAATTTAATTGATACGTATTAACAGTATAAAATAATTTTACACTATCATTTAATAAAAAATCAATAATTTTTCATATTATTAAAAAAATTTAAAATTAAAGTGTGTTTTAATTAAATACATCATTGTGATTAGTTGACAGTGTAAAACTAATTTACAATGTCAGTGTATCACTTTTTTCTCTTAAATAAGTATTATATAGTAATAGTTAAAAAATATATATAAATATATACGAATGAAGAGAAAAAATGTTTCAATGATTATTGTCATATAAATACTAATTTAATTTATCAAATTGTAATAATTGTCAAGATATACGTAGAAATTATGTTGAAAAATATATAAATATATATATAAGTTTTAGAAGTTAATTTATTTCCTCTAATTTTGTTGACATGACAATGATAATTAGGACAAAAATATTATTATATATTATTTTAATGACATGAAATAATGACTGGACTTATTTATTAATTAATATTTTTTATAGATAAATTAATTATTAATTATTTTAATTATAATTAAGATTAATTCAAAATACTTATTATTAATTCATTTAATTTTTAAAAGATATATTCCTGGGCTTGTGGCCAAATATGCATATAGTTTGACAAAGCTATATAAAATATTAATATATCTCTAATACAAGGAATATGGGACTAACCTTATATAAGCAATGCTATTTTTTTTCCACAGTATGTTGTTGTTCCGGTACTATGATTCTCCAACAGATCAAAGAGATTAATATCTAGATACTGAATTTTTAAGACATTGCTTCAAATATCAAAGTTAAATACTGAATTTTTAAGTTAGGATCTAAAAACAAAAATCTCAAGTTAGGCATATACAACAATGTGCTATGAACATTCAGTTTTTTTCCTTTGCCCAAAGTTTTCAAGCTTTTTTTTCTTAAGCATAATGCAAAAATGTGTGCTAGAACACCGCAATGGCCAAGATATATAGATATTTCAAAAATACCAAAACATACAAAGTGTTTATGATGTCAAAATGGAATTTTTTATCCCATCGACAATAAATTGAAAGCAGTAAAGTGTTCACATTCTCAAAACCATTGAACCAAACACTGCATACGTTGTTCTGTCCACACTACGGTTTAAAAAAAACAGTAATATTATAATTATCATCACCATCATTGTTCCTGATTCTACTGCTGGGCGCACTGTACCCTCTGTGCCCCACCAGGCATATCATCATCTTCATCATATGCCTCCTGTTGTTGCTGCTGCTTCCTCCTTGTTTCCTCTTCCATATTGACATCATGAAGTGTAGTCTCCTCGCACTCATCGAGCTCCATGTCTGTCAACTGTGATGAAGGTTTAGCTGGAAGAACAGCCTCCAAACCCTTCACCTGATCCGGACTTAGAGTCTCGGGGAACTCCACAGTGAAGTGAATGTAAAGCTTGCCCTTCATAAAGGGGGGCCTCTGGTACAATGGCATTCCCTCATCATTAATAGCCTTGAATGAATCTGCGCATAACCAGCAACAAATACCAATTATTTTAACTAAGCATGAAATTGTCATTCTAATAAAACCAATACTAACACGTGTCAAACACCGGAAACACCTAAAATCTGAAATGTCTATGCTCTACATAGAATCATTACATACCAGGCTTGACAACTTCTCCAGGGTTTGATTTGATAAGGAGTTGGCGACCATCCAAGTGAGTAAGCACAAACTGGAAACCACATAAAGCCTCAGTAAGAGACAATGTGTGCTCTACAAAAAGGTCTTCACCCTTTCTTTTGAACTTGGGATGTTCTTTCTGCTGAAGCACGAAAACGATATCCCCAGTAACTGTGTCTGGCTGCCAAACACAAAAAAAAAAAAAAAACTCAAAGTCAGTATAAACTGTACATAATTTGAGAAGCTCCAATGCAAATATCCCTTAAATTCTCAACATACTGCTTCATCAGCTTCGCCAGGGAATGTAATCTTCTGGCTGTTCTGCATGCCCTTCTCCACGTGAACTTCAAGTACTTTCTTTTCTTGTACAACCTTCTCTCCCTTACACTGTGGGCAGCGATCTTTATCATTGATAGTCTCACCAGTACCCTTACATTCATTGCAAGGATGCTGCATTTGCTGAATCATTGATGGACCGAGATGCCTAATAGAAACCTTCATACCAGTTCCTTGACAACCAGCACATTTCAGGGAAGCTCCAGATTTAGAACCTTTGCTGTAAATATTTTCAAATAACGTCACTGAAATGAGCAACATTTATGCAAACAAAAAGACTAGCTTATGTTTGAATTAGCTTATTCTATGTTTTAACTGAGTTTAAAACACGGCATAACATAAAATTATCTGTAAAAAGAAACCTTCCTCAAAAAACTTGTCAAAACCAAAACTCTTATGATACTTACCCACTGCACTTTGAGCACAAGACATTCCTCGAGAGAGAAAGCTTCTTAGATGTTCCGAGATAAAGATCCTCCAAAGAGACCTTGAGAGGGTGAACAACATCTTCTCCACGTCTCTGCCTCCGTCCACGGCTACTACCACCTCCACCACCGCCTATTCAATGAGCCAAAACTCGTTTAAGATAACCAAACCATACAACCATTGATTAACGAAAGAGCAAACCAAATAACACAAAACCAGAATCCTCACCAAAGAAAGATGAGAAGATGTCAAATGGGTCATGGCCGCCACCAGCACCACCACCACCCATTCCTTCCTTAAGAGCATCCTCACCATATGTATCATATATCTCACGCTTCTCAGGATCACTCAGAACATCATAAGCTTGTGCAAGCTCTTTGAACTACACCCCGATTAATCAAAAATTCAATAAATCAATTCAATAATAACACATAAAGCCTCACCCTCAGTTGCTTTTGCAATCTCACCACCGATAATAACAGCACAAACTCAGTGAGAATTTTGACACAAAATGAAATAAAAA
This sequence comes from Vicia faba, assembly GCA_948472305.1. Lineage (NCBI taxonomy): Eukaryota > Viridiplantae > Streptophyta > Magnoliopsida > Fabales > Fabaceae > Vicia > Vicia faba. The sequence goes on from OX451741.1 coordinate 134,829,776, forward strand.
GCAAGTCTAGAGATGTAGAATTAATTTTAAAATAATTTTAAGGTGTTTGGTTCTTCTCAAGTAGAATTGATTATACCTCCAAAATTGATTCTACTTCAATCTAGAATTTGTAGTTTATGAATTTATGCGTGATTTTTAAAAGTTATCCAAACATACATCATTGTATATTCAAATGACTTTTCACCGGAATCAATTAAACATAATCAATTCACTAAAAAAAAAATTTCAATTCACTTTTAACCAAAATCAATTTACATAATCAATTCACTCAAAATCAGTTTTTTTCAACTCACTTTTACCCAGAATCAATTTTTTTCAACTCACTTTTAACCCGAATCAATTTTACATACTCAATTCCCTCAAAATCAAATTTTTATAATGAAAAATCAAATATACGCTTAAGTCAATTAAATCAAAATCATTATTGCTTCAACCAAACCCAAACAACTCCACACCTGAAACTTTGAGAAAACCTAACCCTAAATCAATGACAAATACCTTGTAAATGAAATCAAATAATCATCCAAAATAAAATAAAAAATCAAAATCAACGAAAAGAGATAACCAATTAATCGTCCATAAAACATACAATTAATCAAATTAGCATGAATCGAAAACAAATTGAATTTCAAAATCAAATTATTTCAAAAATATAAAGAACCCTAACCTTCTCGGGATCACCACCTTTATCAGGATGATTCTTAATCGCAGCTTTTTTGTAAGCTTTTTTCAAATCATCCTGAGACGCGCTCTTAGAAACACCCAGGATTTCATAGTACCTCGTACTATCACTTTTCTTCGGTGCTCTCCCAAACATCGTTGTACTCGAAAATCGAAAATCTAGTACAGATCGAAACCTATGTTCGAAGAAGAAGAGTTCTAGATCGGAATAAACTAGAAAGAGGAGAAACGAATTGGTTACGCCAATTTGTTATATTGGATTTGGTTGGATTTAATGGACGGTTGAGATTGTGTGGTTGTTAGAGTACGAATTTGGTTCCGTGTTTTGGTGAGGAGAGAAACGTGTGAACCGTTGGATTTTGAAACTTGGCTTATGTGGAATATTTGTTCTCGATCCTTCTTGGCAAGAGGGACGAAAATATTGTGGAAAATTGGTTGTTGCTTCTTGGAAACTAGTTAAGATTAGACTAAAATATATTTTTAAGTATTACATTTCTTTTCGTCTTTAAATAAAATATTTTAATCATTCGAAAAATTGTTCTTATTCAATTACATATCACACTTTTTTTAAATACAAATAGAAATTATACATCTCAAAAATAAAGTGAGTGTTCGATCCGTAAAGACGAAAAATATCCGAGAAGAGACGTAACTCAACTAAGGGTGTAGAGCGATAATCATTGTATCTGGAAAACAACATATCTACACTATCAACCTGAATATTGCATGTAATCGAAGTTCATGTGCTTAGAGTCGATTAGTAATCTGACCCATTAATGATCGTAAGGGTTGTCGGCACATTAAACTGAACATTACACAGTCTTGAACACACTCTGACAGCAACATTTATGTAGTTAAGAAGCCAAAGAGTCACCTCTTGAAAAAGGCTCTTAATGGCGCAAAAGAAAGATTATATAAAGGGGCTCCCGCCAGAGTGTTAGCTGAAGATTTTGATAATGTTATTAGAAGCCAAATGAATTAACGTTTTGATCGAAATGAGGTAAAGCGTCATGTTTCGAAGTAGCAAAAGCAGTGTTTCGAATAAGTATGTCAAAGCTTGGAGCTTCGAGTGGCAATTATGGGAACATATCTAAAGAAGTCTCGAAATAACAATAAGGCTGTGTCTGGAAAGAGCGTTCGAAACGGAGAAGTACCAAAGCATTTGAAATTCAAATGGAAGCGGGACTTTCGAAGTTTGAAAGTTATATGCTGGAGCATTTGGGGACACGTGGAAAGACGAAAGAAGCATTGTCCTGCATGTTCTAGACGTGGCATAATCCTATAGCAAGACCGTTATGGTCGAATTAGTATAAATAGAAGTCTTAGTATTAGGATTTCGTGTGTCATATCTATTATACAAAATACTCAGTAACATTCAAACTACCACATGGCAAGGGAAACGAATGCAAGAGAAATATATGTATGATAGCACCATGTATTTAGCACCATGTATTTCTGATTTAATGAAAACCTTTTACCATTTCCAGCACTTTCCTTTATCCTTTTGTCAAATAACATTTACAAGTTTTCTCATTTACAGTCTTTTCACTTCGAAATCTCTTCTTCAAAGTTTTACATCTTAATGTTTTCTTCATATTCCAAGCACTTTATATCTCAGAAAACTGTCATATTTTCCATACCTTTACCTTCAAGTCTTATCCTTCGAACGCATATTTTTACTTAAAGTCATTTAAAGATTTCTTGCATTAAACGCTTTCTTCATATTTCAAACCTTTTACGTTCCAGAAATCCTTTATATTAACTGTTTTGTAAGTCGAAACCATTTACTTCACTTTTGTGCAATTTTACATGTCTTTACAATTAGCATTTATTCATGTAACTTAGTTTTCACACATACATTTTGATTACATCTTTAGACTTTTAGAGAGAGAAATCGAAATAAGCCAAACACATATACAATATCAACCATGAATATCTGTTCGATCGTGAGAGTAGCCTTAATATCCAAGGAGTCCTAGGATCAATCTAGTTGATCCTGTGAGTTACCAGAGGAATTGAATAACAGTCAGAAAGATTATTCGATAGTTTGGAAGACTAGCGGTTGTTTACCAGAAATCACTGGAAACAAATTGGCACACCTGGTGGGACCAATAATTGGATATTAGAAATAAGGATTGTTGAGACATAACCATTACAAAAACGTTGGAACCTAAGAAGTTTGATGTTTTATGAACCTGAGAAGTGGTAAGATAACCAACAACAACCAACCTTTATCCAGAAGAAAACGTTTGGACAAAATGTCTAATTCAGACAATCAGCAAGGGGACCAAAATGGCCCACATACAACAGGCACTAATGCGTCCACTTCGATCGGAACATCTAATGTAATCCCTTCGAATGCACAGTTTGTTGCATCTTCGACCAGTAACATAGCCACCAATGGAGTAAGTGGCATATCAACTAATAGTTCGATCTTAGGAAATACTGGAGCCATTGACTACCCTGGGGGATTCGTTCCACCATCAGGGACACAATCCCATTTCGCCACTCCATTAACTAGACCACCCGGTCTCGATGGGAATAGAACCAGAAATTCCTCTTATGGAATGCCAACATCTTTTATGGCAGGTTTACACAATTCCACATCGAATTCATCTCCACAACTAGGGTCTGGGTCTGGGGCGAATCAGTTTATGACAAATAACCAAGGGTCGGTGGGTTATAGCACAATGCCTATCTTAACCACAGACAACCAGTTGGCTTTTAGGCAATTGATGGATGACAGTAACCATAATATGATAGGGGTGTTAGCACAAACCATGCAGGAGATATTTGCCCCAATAGTGCAAAATGTGACTGTGACAAACAGAGAAAACGCTGACAATATGAGTCGAATAGCAGATTTCTTTGCTCCCCCAGAAAGGCGTAGGCAGAATCAGGCAGGATTTCGAGCAAACATGCCTGTTATAGAACAAATTGCTAACGACCCAATTTATAGACCACCCAGAGAAGAAGTTAACTTAGGGGCCAGGGAACCAAGGTTAGAAGCCCCAATAAACCCAGGCCCACAAAGGGAAATTATGGAACCAGGGGCAAGGGTCGAAAGGCTAGAAGCCCCAGAGTTTCGAGAAGAACAACCTAGGGGAGTTGTTTTGGTTGGTCGAAATCAAGATGCTGATGCTGTCGTTCATAGAATTCGAAACGATAACATCTTGGCAGAAAACAACCTAACCACCATGATAGAGAGAGTCATGGCCCAGAATGGCCTCAACACAGGAATGAGAAGGCCAAATTACGCTTCTCCTATATTGGATTGCATAATGCATACTGATTTACCAAGGGGATATAAAGTCCCTAAATTTACAAAGTTCGCTGGGGATACCAATGAGTCAACAGTCGAACACATAGCGAGATATCTAATCGAAGCGGGAGATATAGCCAATAATGAAGATCTCAGGATCAAATACTTCCCAAGTTCCTTGACAAAAAACGCCTTCACATGGTTTACCACTTTGCCTCCTGGGTCTATTGACACTTGGGCTCTCTTAGAGAGATTATTCCATGAACAATTTTACATGGGACAGTCGAAAATAAGTTTGAAGGAATTGGCCAGTGTTAAGAGAAAATTCACCGAACCCATAGATGATTATCTGAACAGATTTAGGCTTTTGAAATCCAGATGTTACACAGTAGTGCCTGAACATGAGTTAGTCGAAATGGCCGCTGGTGGCTTGGATTATTCTATTCGAAAGAAACTAGACACTCAGTATTTGAGGGATATGGCTCAGTTAGCCGATAGGGTTCGACAGGTCGAAAGACTAAAGGCCGAAAAAGCCAAAGTCTTTAAGAATAGCAAGAAAGAAAGGATTTCCTATGTTGGGACTGAGGAGGCAGAAGAATATCATGAATTCGAATTCGAAGAGGTCGAAATCGACCTCGCTGAATTAAAACAGGCCCCGCCTTATTCCTGCAAATTGTTAGTTCCCACAAAAGGGAAAGACATTGTTGAAAATGAAAAAAGTGACAAATTTCCAAAGAAGGTTTATACCTTCGATGTCACTAAATGTGACGAGATTTTTGACTTACTTGTCAAAGATGGCCAACTAATTGTGCCATCAAATTTCAAAATACCTCCTTTGGATCAGAGAAAGAAGAGAGGATTTTGCAAATATCATAGTTTTCTAGGCCACAAAACCTCACAATGTTTTCTTTTCAGGGACCTGATTCAAAACGCAATCAAAGATGGCAAACTAAAGTTTGCTGATAAGGTGAAGATGAAAGTGGACGAAGATCCCTTGGACGTTGTAGACACCAACTACTCCGAGCCTGCGTGCATTGGAGAGGTCAACATGGTGGAAACTGATCAAAGCGACGCCCTAACAGGAGAGAAGGGTACTGGAGTTGAAAACTGGGTGATGGTCGAAGTCAGCGAGGAGGTCACTGAAGACATCCAGAATACGCCAGAGACTCCAATTGCCGCACCTGTAGCTGTTGCAAGAGAAACCCAGGCTACTGAAGTCCAGGGAAATCAAAACCAAGAATTAACACAAGTCACTGAAGGCTTGAGGCTGGAATTGGAGAAAGTCCAAATCACGCAGCCAATTTCTCTTCAGAAGGAAATATGGGACACTCTAGGGGAACCCAGTGGAAATTTTGACTATTTGGTCAAATATTCTTCCCCAGAGAGTTCGAAGGTTCAAATTGAGGATATAAAGCCCACAGGATGGGGTGATGATGAAGCTAAAGGGGGAGATGTTGAAATAAATATGGTGGATATGGAAAGACCTCGCTCTGAGATGGAGGAAGTGGAAAAATACTTAGAAAAAGAAAAGTATAGAATGGGGGATAATCACACTGGAGATGCTAGTCTCAAGGATTATCTCATGACATGCCACAAAGGAGATCCAGGCATGATATTGTGCCCTAGGTGCAGCATCCTCTGCAATCAAAGAATCGCTGCGAATTTCGAAAGGGTACAGAGGACTCGAACTGGCAACAATTGGCGCCAGGATAACCAGCTTTTTAGGTGCTATCCCAAGGTTGGAGAAAGTTTGCTGGAATTTGTGTTTCGCTGCTACAAAGGGGCAACCAAGTGCTTGATTTTCCCAAGGTGTTCTGCTGTGTATGACCAAAGCATGGCCAGGGCCTTCGAAACGATTCCTTTCGCCCCTTGCTGGAACCATCAAGAAACTGCCCAGATGGGCCCACGTTTCGACAGCAGACACAAACAGCGAAGGCCTGATAGCCCTCACCCCAAGGCTGCTCGAAGAGTGACTTTCAAACTCCCTGCTGAAGTGCCAACCGATAGATGGTTACAGGTCAGAAATGACAAAGGCAAAGATAGATGGAGAAACGCTGAAAGAAATGCACGCCATGCTGTGACATACAGGAGGCAATTCAACACGGCAAAAAGGGAGGAGGTGAGATTAGAAAATTACAAAGGAAGGAACCCCATGTCAAGATCCCAGTGGCGCAGACAGCAAAGGATTCGAAAGGCTGAGAGAGAAGCTGTGGCAAACAAAGGGGTTACTTCAACGAAAAACCAAGGTGAATCTAGCACCAATAAACCAAAAAATCAAACTGAAGACAAACCTCCAGTCAATAGGAGGCTCTTCTCTGAAGAACAACGCGATGAACCAAAGGAATACACTCCAGGCCCGGAAGAGGACGAAGATATGATAACAGATAACTTCGAATCGGAGGGGGAGTCTTCATTTAACTTGAACTGTAACGTGGTGTCTGTGCTTCCCTGCGAATTTGGGCAGGAAATCGAAATCGATGAATATGAGGAGGAAGATACCACAGATTTGATGAAACATAGGCCCGTGTGCTACTATGTGATGGACAATGGGGCTGTTGAGGAACAAAATGCGTTCTTCGAACGTCCAGAACCTGCAATGAAGAACCATCTCAAGCCACTTTTCATTCGGGCGAAAGTTGGTGTCCATGGTGTGAACAAAGTTCTAGTGGATGGGGGTGCTGCAGTCAATTTGATACCCCATTTCATGCTAAAAAGATTAGAGATCCGCGAAGGAGACATCAAGCCCCATAATATGGTTCTGTCCAATTATGAGGGAAAAGTGGGCAAAACACTGGGAGTGGTCCAGTTGGAATTGACAATAGGCTCAAGCTGTAGGCCCACCATGTTTATGGTGATCGAAGCCAAGGCCAACTATAACTTACTGCTGGGAAGAGAGTGGATCCATGGCGTGGGGGCAGTTCCTTCGTCAATGCATCAGCGACTAGTTCTGTGGAGAGATGATGGAATCGTGGAAAACATCGAAGCAGACCAGAGTTACTTTATGTCAACTGTCAATTTAGTTGACAAAAGGGATTATGATAAAAATCTGGCAAAGATTGCTCCGTGTGTTCCAAATGATGAGATTAATGAAACTAGAAACGCCCACTACTACATGACCCTTCGTCATGATGGCCTTTACTGGGATAGAACAATAATCAGTGAAGAAGAGGGAGTCGAAAGCACTATACAAAAACGGCCAGCAGGCTGGGACTTCGACAACCTTAGCCATGACTGAGTCTACCTTTTTCGAAAGGATTTCGGCCTATATGGCTGAGAACGAATCAAAAGCGGCCTTAGAGGCTGAAATAAAGAAATCAACTATAAAGACGGACGAAGTAAGTGGGGATGGTTCGAAATGCTCACCCTTCAAAGAGTTTGAGATGGATCAAAGGTTGGATGCCATCTATGATAAAGAACCCTTAGGCTTCGAAAGGGACCCCATAAACTCAGGTGCCAAAATGTTGGCACAGGACCCACTCGAAGAAGTCAACTTAGGGGATGAAAAAACGAAAAGAGTAACCTACATAAGTGCTAAACTTAGCCCAGGCCTCAAGAAGGAAGTGATCGAAGTCCTTAAGGAAAACAAAGATTGCTTCGCATGGGATTATGACGAGATGCCTGGTTTAAAGAGGGAGTTGGTCGAACACAGACTGCCAATCAAAGATGGCAAGAGGCCCATCAAACAAACTCCCAGAAGATTCGCACCAGCGGTTCTCACAAAAATTAAAGCTGAGATCGAAAGGTTGCTGCGTTGCAAATTCATCAGAACAACAAGGTACGTCGAATGGTTAGCGAACATAGTACCTGTTATTAAGAAAAATGGTTCTTTAAGAATTTGCATAGATTTTAGGGACTTAAACACTGCAACCCCTAAAGATGAATATTCCATGCCTGTGGCAGAAATGCTAGTAGATTCTGCTGCAGGGTTCGAATACTTGAGTATGTTGGATGGATACTCTGGGTATAACCAGATTTTCATTGCTGAAGAAGATGTTGCAAAGACAGCATTTCGTTGCCCAGGAGCCTTAGGCACCTACGAATGGGTGGTGATGCCTTTTGGTTTAAAGAATGCTGGGGCAACTTATCAAAGGGCAATGAATTCAATTTTTCATGATTTCATTGAAACTTTCATGCAGGTGTATATTGACGATATAGTCATCAAATCTATATCTGCAGAAACACATTTGCATCATTTAAGCCAATCATTCGAGCGAATGAGAAAACATGGCTTAAAGATGAATCCCCTTAAATGTGCATTTTTTGTGCAGGCTGGAGATTTTCTTGGTTTTGTGGTTCACAAGAAAGGAATTGAAATCAACCAGAACAAAACCAAAGCCATAATGGAGACGAAAGCACCTGCGTCAAAAAGGGAGTTGCAATCTCTGCTAGGGAAAATTAACTTCCTCAGAAGATTCATCTCGAACCTAAGTGGAAGAACCCAAGCTTTCTCTCTGTTACTTCGTCTAAAGCAAGGTCAAGCCTTCGAATGGAACGAAGCTCACCAGGAGGCATTTGACAGAATAAAAGAATACCTTTCTCAGCCTCCTATTTTGTCTCCACCTTCATGGGGGAAGCCCATGAGATTGTACATATCTGCCTCTGAAGTTAGTATAGGTAGTATGCTAGCACAAGAAGATAGCAATGGTGTCGAAAGAGCCATATACTATTTAAGTAGAGTGCTAAATGATGCAGAGACCAGATATAGCAATTTAGAAAAGCTATGTCTTTGTTTGTATTTCTCTTGTATGAAACTCAAGTATTATATAAAACCTGTTGATGTTTATGTTTCATCTCATTTCGATGTCATTAAACATATGCTTTCAAAACCAATAATGCATAGCAGAGTTGGCAAGTGGGCTTTAGCCTTAACAGAATATTCGTTGACTTTCATGCCTTTAAAAGCTATGAAAGGTCAAGTGATTCCTGACTTCATTGTGGACCATTCTTTGGTTGAGCAGACGGTCATGAGTTACGTCGAAATGCAACCATGGAAATTGTACTTTGATGGTTCAACCTACAGGAATGGAAGTGGTGTTGGAGTCCTTCTGATTTCTCCTGAAGGAATTCCAACAAAATTCAAGTATAAATTAGATGGTCCTCGTTGTTCTAACAACGAAGCTGAGTATGAAGCGCTCATTGTTGGACTTGAAGCTTTGTTGGAATTGGGGGCAACCAGAGTCGAAATTAAAGGAGACTCTGAATTAGTGGTCAAACAAATCACAAAGGAATACAAGTGCATAAAGGAAAATTTAATGGTATACTTCGTCATAGTCAATAGGTTATTGAGGAAATTTGAATACATGGATATTCAACACATACCAAGAATAGAGAACCAAGAAGCAAATGACTTAGCGCAGTTGGCTTCAGGTTATAAAGTGTCTACCAAGAACTTCAAGGATTTGGTCGAATTAAGGGGAAGAGTTATGGCTACTAGATTCACACCATCAGATCTGGAAAGTATGAGATTGGGATATGCTGAGAAACAGGGATTCGAAATATTAGCCATAAATACTTTGTCAGATGCAGACTGGCGAAGTCCATTGAAGAGTTATTTAGCAGACCCAACTCTAAAGGTGGATAGAAAAACAAAATATAGAGCATTGTCATATCTCCTCATGGGGAACGAATTGTTTAAAAAGACCCAAGAGGGTGTATTATTGAAATGCCTAGGAGAAAGTGAGGCATACTTAGCATTTTCTGAAGTCCATAATGGGGCATGTGGGGCACATCAAGCAGGCCATAAAATGAAATGGTTGTTATTTCGATACGGCTTGTATTGGCCTAGCATGCTCAAAGATTGCATAGACTTTGCTAAAGGATGTGAGGAATGTCAGAAACATGCAGGAATTCAACATGCCCCTGCAAGTGAGTTGCATTCGATCATCAAACCATGGCCATTTAGAGGATGGGCATTGGATTTGATAGGAGAAATAAATCCTGCTTCGTCCAAAGGACAGAAATACATCTTGGTGGGAATAGATATTTTACCAAATGGATCAAAGCCATACCACTGATAGTTGCTGATCAAGAGGCTATTATTGAATTTATACAAAAGCACATTATCTATAGGTTCGGATTGCCAGAGAGCATAACTACAGACCAAGGCTCTGTGTTTACTGGTAGAAAGATGCAAGGATTTGCCCAAGAAATGGGGTTTAGATTGCTAACATCAACGCCATATTATGCTCAAGCAAACGGACAAGTCGAAGCAGCAAATAAAGTAATAATAGGATTAATCAAGAAGCATATTGGCAAAAAGCCAAGAAACTGGCACAAAACTCTGGACCAAATATTATGGGCTTGTAGAACATCTCCTAAGGAAGCTACTAACACTACGCCTTTCCAACTCACATTTGGTCATGACGCAGTGTTGCCAGTAGAAATTCATCTACAATCAGTTCGAATTCAGAGACAAAACGAAATCCCAACTGCATTATATTGGGAAATGATGATGAATGAATTAGTTGAGTTGGACGAAATTAGATTACATGCATTGGAAATTTTGATGAGGCAAAAGGAAAGAGTGGCCAGAACATACAATAAAAGGGTGAAGAAAAAAGTATTCATTATTAATGACTTGGTTTGGAGAGTCATATTGCCTATGGACAAGAAGAATAAAGCGTTAGGTAAATGGTCACCTCATTGGGAAGGACCTTTTCGAATATTAAAAGTATTCTCAAACAATGCATACGAAATCGAAGAACTCATGGATGATAAACGTGTCCTAAAGGTTAATGGGAAATATTTAAAGAAATATAAGCCAAGCCTGCAGGAGATTCGAATAGTAACAACGTAAACAAAATGTTATAAAAAGCCAAGATGGCAAGATAAAATGCCAAAATGGCGTTGTTCGAATATTACATGTAAGAAACCAAAATTATAGTCAAATAAATGTCAAAGTCTAGAAATAAGAATTATTTTTCAACCGATTAAAAGTGCTTCGAAATGATTCAAGTTTCTGCTGAGCGAACCGCCTGGCTCCTTCCAAGGTTGCCACTTCTCCTTTAAGTTGTTCTGCAGTCTCCATTTCCGCAAGCCCCTGGTTGAGAAGCTCTTCGAATTGGTTACCAGCAGAATTGGTTTCGAAGGCTAGTTGTTGTTCTTTAGCCTCCTTAACCTTCTGTTGAAGTTCCGGAATCTGCCTTTCCCAAAGAAGGATGGACTCAGCTCGAGCCTCATAATCAGTTTTCGCCTGCTTCAGATGCATAGCTTGATCCTCATCTTCTTGAGAGAGTTTCGAAGCTTGTTCATAAGCGGCATCCATGGCAATGCGTTTCTCTTGAACCTTCTTGGCAGCAGATTCGTCTTGGAGAAGGTAACCAGTTACGTTGTCCAGCAAATTCTGAAGATCGAACAAGAGAGTACTAACTGGCAAGGAGCAGGTGGAAAGATTGACCTTTGTGAGCAGCTCCTTCATAGTATAGCAAGCAGTACTATCTTGCTTAAGCACTTCGAATATATCCACATTGAGAATGGTTTTCCTAATTTTATTAAGAAGAACAATTCTTTCATCTGTGGGAAGAGGATAGCTGGTCGAACTTGTGCCAGCCCTAGCAAGTGGGACGTCCCTCTGAGCCAACTTCGCCTTCATGTACCCAATAGGGTCATTTCGTCTCAGAAGTGCCAGTTCCTCGTCAGTCATTCGAGACAGAGAGGATTGAGGGAGTTCCACACGTAGGGGAGCCACGTCCATTTCAACCTCTATGGGTTCGTTGGTTGCATTACCATCCCCTTCATTCGTTTCGTGCTCTTGATCTTCTTCATCCTCATCCAAGTCCACCACTTCGATACCATCCCTTTCACTGCTATTTGCATTGGACTCCGTCCCAGCAGTCGAACCGTCATTGGCATTCTCCTCCTCAGATTCTTCGTCTGCAGATTCTTCGGCTCTTTGCCCAGAATCAGCTTTCTCTTCTTCAGTTTGAGTGTCCTTTGGGTCCTCTTGAAGAGTTTCAAGAGGGGACTTTTGAAGAGAAGCCCTTTGCAAATCCTCTGCAGACGTTTGAAGTGTTGTTTCGTTTATCTCTTTCAGAGGAATGGAGGTACCTTGATCATCCTGCTGTTCAGAAGTTCCAGCCAGAACCGCCATATTGGAGGAACCTTTATTTTGAACCAGGTTGCCGGAATCTCCTTGAGGAGAGGAGTTGAGCGGAGCAGCAGCTCTGGATGGTGAGTTCGAAATAGTGGATGCTGGATTCAAGATGTTCTGCAAGGAACAACAGAATGTTAAGAAAAAACATTCACCAAGGTAATAAGAAGTTAGTATTGTAAACAAAAATTTAAAGGTTCAATTTACCTGTGGACTCTCGGAGGAGAGGTTACTAGCTATGCGTTCCAACGGTGGGTGGGAGGTCGAAGGTGGATTTTTGGATTTGGGAGAGGGAGCAGCATCCCTGGAATCAAGTCCAGAGACACTAGGTGGAACGGTACTTTTTGAAATATCTTTCCTTGGTTTCTTCTTCGAAGCAGTATTTAAGTTTCCTCCAGCCTTGGGATCTTCCCCAGTGGTGCTTGATTTCCGCTTCTTGGGAGTAGGAGGAGGAAGCTTATTGGTCTGAAAAGATTTTAAACGAAGAATTAGATGCAAACCATAAAGCATGAGTGAATTCGAAACATCAAGGCTAAGTGATTACCGTTGGAATTGGAACACTGGTTGTTGTTGGTGTTATTGTTGTTGTTGTGGTTGCAGCAATAGTGGTTGTTTCGGGTGGAGTCACCTTGTCAGTAGTTTCGATGGAGGCTTGAGAGGCACTCCCTTCTTTTGACTTCGAGGCAGCTGTCTTTATCCTGATGGCTGAAAATCGAAACAATTAAAGCAAAGGTTAAAGACATAGAAAGTAAAAGACATTTGGGATTTTCCCAAGCATTCGCACCTGTACCTTGATCAGATTTAATTGACATGGCAGAAAGGTCGTATCGAAGGTGTCCGGGAAATCATGAAGCCAGTATCGAGCCCATGTTACAGTCTCAGATCGCTTTGGTTTCCTTTGAAGATATTTGAACATCTCTTTGCAAGTAAACCACCATGGATATGGGGGAAACCAAGCCAGAGCCAGTTCTGAGGTAGGTAATCTGGGAAATTTAGATGGATGCATTTCGAATGCCAACCTATACCTATCCTCAGGTGACAGCCCTGAAGGAAGTTTTAACTTAGAAACTTTTTGTTTAAATTTTTCCTTCAAGGTCTCAGCTGCTTGATGCACAGTGGATTCCAAGCGCGTGGGGTCATAAGTAGTTTCAAAATAATTTTGGAAAGCTTTAATCTCTTTGGCATGAGTAAACATACCTTTCTTTGTTGGTACCTGCACATCGAAGGCATCAATTAGTTTCTGTTGAATTGTAAGTGTATCGAACATATAAGTTTGATAAAACTTGGTCCACCATTCCAAAAATCCTTTAGCCGTGAGATGGGTAGGTTCGAAGGTTATCAGCTCAAATTGGGCAAAGCCTTGATATTGTTCTTGCTGTATTTTGGCTTCCCGTGCCTTGAAAGTTCGTCCAGAAGTGATGGCGCTCTCAGTGTGAAATAAAGGATCAGGAATCAGTTGGCATAAGCCAAACTGCCTCGAAACGAAGTTTGGTTGGTAGGCAAAGAGAAAAATTTGGTTCTTGGCTGGGGTTATTCTTGAAGAAATGAGTCTAGGCAGCAAAAAATCTCTCCATACATCCTGAATCTCCTTGCTCTTGATGGCTTCTGAGAGAGCCATGGTGAACCAAGAAGGTCTATGAGCCCTCGAAGCAAAAGGCGCCATGCTCTCTTCGAACTTGTGCCTTTTGGAGAATATCATGATGTACTTCGAGAATTGAACTTTGAAGTCATCTTTGTCATCATTGGGAGTTAATCTTCGAAGCCTAGTGCCTTCGACTATCCTATCATTTATCTCAGAATCTTGCTCATCAAGGGTGTTGGCGGTTGATAAGGAGGGTTCGAACATGGCATTTAGCCTTAGTTGGAGTAACCAAAAAGGGCCAGCCAATAGAATATTTTTGGAGGTGTGGGATTTGAGGCTCGAAACAGCTGACCTCAGGCTTTCATAGAGGTCAACTAAGAGCAGTTCACTTAGGCACACTTTTCGATTTTCATGCAAGTCCCTGGCTAGAGGAATGAACCTACTGGCTACCTGTAGGGATCTACTGCAGAAAACGTATCTTGACAGCCACAGGGTTAAGAAAGCAATGTGCTCTACGTCAGACACATTGTCCCCCTCAGCATGGTAATGACTGATAAATTTGGAAAAACTGGCTAGCTTGACTTCGAAGTCAATTATGCTTGAGTGTTCTTCGTTGTCGGGTATATAAGTTTCTCCCACTGGCGATAGCCCAGTGATGGCCGCTATATCGAAGAAGGTTGGGGTGATCATTCCACCTGGGAGATGGAAAGTGTTATAGGTACTGTCCCAGAAATAAAGGGACGCGAATAGCAGAGGGTGGCTGTAGGTGAAACCGGGCTTCGATAGCTTAATCAGGTTATAGATGCCTAATTCTTCCCATTGCTGGGATTTATTAGCTTCTACTTTCGTGAACTAATTTTGATAGGCAATATCAGAGGTGGGGCAAGATCGAAATGGCTTAAAATTACTTTTTACATAATCCAAAACAAAGGGGTCCTTAGGAGGAACAATTGGGGTTTCTATGGTATTTGAACTAGGAGATTCTACTGCCTTAGGGGCGTCCATTTTGTTAAATAAGGGTTTGAAGCTATAACAAACTGGGAAAATCGTCCTGGTGTCTTTTAATATTTCAAAAATCGTAAGAGGGCCATTTAAAGCTAACCTCTTACCAGCAACGTTGGTAGGAATGAGTACCTGTGACGCATACATCATTTCTTTTTCTTTTGAAATCATCTGAGGGGCAAGAACGGATTGACCTTGGTGAGTGATGATTTTACTTTCCATGGTAGCTCCTGCAGTTTTTCCTTTCTTCTTGGAGACTTTCTTGAGTTGGGATGAAGTAGAAGAAGACATTTTTGAAAGATGTTGAAAGCTTGGATTTTTGTTACGAGAGAAGGAGGGTAAAAGATTTAGAGTGTGAAAAGAAAAGAAAAGAGATTAAGTTGGTGATGTTTTATAACGGGGAAGTTTAAGCATCCACCGAATAAAGGTGTGATACGTGGAGATCATGGGTTGGTGTGATGAAGAGGTGGCGTGAAGTTAACATGGGTAATAGGCGTGATTTAAAGATAATCATTATTTGTAACTGCACCATGTTGTGAAGTGGCTCCAGGCGGTTAAGGAATCCAAAAGGTGCTATGATTGACGTGACTGGAGTCAAATGCATTAAATGTTATGATGATTTGAAAGTCCCATCAAAATCTTGTGTAGGTGTTTAAAATAGGTATTTCTCAGAGGAATCGAAATACATATTTTAAAGGGGCAATTTGTTGGCTGAAGATTTTGATAATGTTATTAGAAGCCAAATGAATTAACGTTTTGATCGAAATGAGGTAAAGCGTCATGTTTCGAAGTAGCAAAAGCAGTGTTTCGAATAAGTATGTCAAAGCTTGGAGCTTCGAGTGGCAATTATGGGAACATATCTAAAGAAGTCTCGAAATAACAATAAGGCTGTGTCTGGGAAGAGCGTTCGAAACGGAGAAGTACCAAAGCATTTGAAATTCAAATGGAAGCGGGACTTTCGAAGTTTGAAAGTTATGTGCTGGAGCATTTGGGGACACGTGGAAAGACGAAAGAAGCATTGTCCTACATGTTCTAGACGTGGCATAATCCTATAGCAAGACCGTTATGGTCGAATTAGTATAAATAGAAGTCTTAGTATTAGGATTTCGTGTGTCATATCTATTATACAAAATACTCAGTAACATTCAAACTACCACATGGCAAGGGAAACAAATGCAAGAGAAATGTATGTATGATAGCACCATGTATTTAGCACCATGTATTTCTGATTTAATGAAAACCTTTTACCATTTCCAGCACTTTCCTTTATCCTTTTGTCAAATAACATTTACAAGTTTTCTCATTTACAGTCTTTTCACTTCGAAATCTCTTCTTCAAAGTTTTACATCTTAATGTTTTCTTCATATTCCAAGCACTTTATATCTCAGAAAACTGTCATATTTTCCATACCTTTACCTTCAAGTCTTATCCTTTGAACGCATATTTTTACTTAAAGTCATTTAAAGATTTCTTGCATTAAACCCTTTCTTCATATTTCAAACCTTTTACGTTCCAGAAATCCTTTATATTAACTGTTTTGTAAGTCGAAACCATTTACTTCACTTTTGTGCAATTTTACATGTCTTTACAATTAGCATTTATTCATGTAACTTAGTTTTCACACATACATTTTGATTACATCTTTAGACTTTTAGAGAGAGAAATCGAAATAAGCCAAACACATATACAATATCAACCATGAATATCTGTTCGATCGTGAGAGTAGCCTTAATATCCAAGGAGTCCTAGGATCAATCTAGTCGATCCTGTGAGTTACCAGAGGAATTGAATAACAGTCAGAAAGATTATTCGATAGTTTAGAAGACTAGCGGTTGTTTACCAGAAATCACTGGAAACACAGAGAAATAAGCAAGATATTCATCTTTGGTCAATACGCAGTATCAGTGTAGCACCCAAATCCCCACAATACTACAAAAATCTATCCATTAAGGCTCTCTGTGTTCCTACAAGGAAGCCACTCGTTTAGTATTTCGCAAGAATATTTGGCGCCCACCGTGGGCCTCAGGAAAACTTTCCTAGGCCACACATCACACTCAGAAGACTGTCTACTGATGAGGACCCTCTAGACATGGCACAACTGCTGGCCATGGTGGATGTTCTTCGTCAGCAGAACGAAACATTGTAGGATATTATCCATATTCTGCAACAATAAAGCACGGCGGATGGGGAGCAAGAATGGGAGATTCTCGATCCCCATTCACGGTGACAAACAATCTGGGACGACCAAGTCTCCGAGAACTTCAAGTCACCAGCACTCTCATCATTTGATGGCAAAACTAACCCCAAGAGCATATTATTGTCATCAACAATCAAATGGTAATAGTAGGGCCATCTGATTCATTAAAGTGTAAACTTCTGCAGGCACCTTCAAAGACGTGACGGTAAGGTGATATATGAGTTTTCCTCAACTATTTGTGGTAAGCTATCAAGACCTGACCAAAAAATTGGTACAACTGTTCTCGGCAAACAAACACCGGAAGGTTTCAACGACTATCTTGTTCAATGTTCGACAGGGGCATGCGGAATCCCTACAGGAGTACTTGGTCAAATTCAATGAAGAAACCATCAAGGTTTCACATCCCAACCAAGAGTTGTTCGTGGGGGCATTCCAATACGGTCTTTGAGCCGTATAATTTAACGAGTCTCTGGTATAGAAACTGGCGCCCAACATGGGTGAAATAATCACCAGAGTTAAGTGTTACATCAAAGGTGAAGAAAGCAACCAGGAGAAGTGGTCCAGAGACACCATCGAAAAGACAAAAAATATGGAGGAAGGATCGGGGTGCAGAAAAGAGCATCCTTGGTCACTTGATTGATCCATTGCGAGGCTATATTGACGACCTTTTGAAGCGGAAGAAGACCTAACACCCTTGAATACTAGAAGAGGAACCATTCTGAAAGAAGTAGGCCACCTAAATCTGATACCCGGGTTGGGACATCCAAGAAAAGTCAACACTGTAATGGAAAGGACATTGGGGCTTGATGCAATTATCACCGGCTCCGAGGTCACTACACTGACGACTGCCATCAACTTAAAAAAGAGATCGAAGCACTTATACAGAGAGGACACCTCTTGCCATATGTGAAAGATTCTAAGTCACAATCTGGGAAAAGAAGCCCCGGAGAGAAGACTCCAAATCAGAGAGATCCTTGCACAATAAAGGGAAAGACATCGAAGAAGAGAACGAAACAAAGACTGCCTGACATACACTTAACACAATTTTTGGAAGGTTCGCTAGAGGTGAAGCAGACCTAGATTACATCAGCTTTTCCAAGTAAGACTCCATCAGAGTCCCGGCTCACGAAAATGATCTGATGATGATAAGAGTGTAAATTAGGGATTGGAGTATAAAGCGAGTCTTAGTGGGTCTTGGGAGCTCGGCTGATGTGCTATACTGGGATGCCTTCAAAGGAATTGACTTTGATATGACCAGGTTGTTACCATTTAAAGGCAGCTTTGTCAGATTCTTAGGAGAACAAGTCCACGTACTCAGACACATGCCATTGTTAACCATCTTCGAAAATGAAGCAAATGCAAAAACAGTCCGGGTAAGATATTTAATTGTCAACGCGACCTCCCCTTTAGGGTCAACTTCCGGACATTCCCTACAAATCTAACAAGTTTGGTATGGGTTTTACTTTGGAAGCCCAAAGAGTTGTTCGATGTACTCGCACTGGGGGACCACCATTACGCATCAGCAATCGTGGAGTCAATGCATTGGAAGACGGTGATAGCAACTGTGATATGGATGAGTGGATTTTCCCAACCATCAGCAGTGGACTCAACAATTGGGAGGCCAAAGATTTTGTTCCTATTACTTTTATTCAAGAGTAATTGTCTTTTAAATTTTTGGACTTGTAATATTTAAACAATTTAAACTTTAAAACCTTGTGTCTTACCCGAGGCACAATGGTCTATCTGTGAGGTTTGTTACTTCATCTTCATATGTCATTAATAAATCATGGGACATTTTTGCATGCAAATTTTACGCTTTTTGTTTTATTCTTCTACCTTTTACTTTATAAAAAATAGATATGCTCTTACACACACTCACATATCGAAATGCAGATCCACAACCACTCAGGATCCTATTGGTAACAGTTCTGCAATTGCCAATTATGACTTTGAAAATCCGATCTACCAAGTCGAAGACGAAGGTGAGAAAGATTGTGAGGTACCAGGGGAACTTGCTAGACTGTTACAACAGGAAGAAAGGGTAATACTGCCCTGCAAAGAGCTAGTTGAGACAGTAAACTTGGGTACTTAAGAGGACAAGAAAGAGGTCAAGATAGGCGCTAATCTGGAGCATAGTGTTAAGGAGCATTTAATTCAGATGCTACATGACTATGTTAAAATCTTTTCCTTGTCCTACAAAGACATGTCAGGACTCGACACTGATATTGTGGTTCATCATCTGCCGACAAAAGCAGATTGCCCTCTGTGATACGGTGACTGTTTGACGCTGGTTTGTGTTTTGCGTTTTGTGTTCGCAAAATGTCGCGGTAAGCAAGTGTCGCCACCGACTTTTATTTCATCCAACCGGAAAGGAAAAAAGCACAGAAAAAAAAATCCTTTTTCGAGATATTCTGAGTACGGGGGGTAGATTATAGAAAGGGAAGGTGTTAGCACCCTTTCTATCCATTGTTTTCCATGGGCTCTTAGGTACTTGCTCATCTTTTTAAAATTGCTTGTGTGTGTGCTTTGTTTTGAAAAAAAAATTTAACTCCGTGATAACCCTTGTATCAGTCATCAAGGGTGTGATAAAGTTGTTTTGAAAATTGTTGTTGAAAGGTGTAAGTGTGAAGAGTTTTAATTTGAGCAAGTACCTACTAGCATCTACCTACTCGAAAATAGATCATTTCTATTCTTGTTTCCTTTAGACAGCGTTATCCTACTATTGAGAAATAGGTAGCACCGTCGTTGGAGTTTGTAAGGGTCAATTCGAAAGGGACGTACGATCACTAAAGCAATGTTAGGATACCTTAGTAATAACCCTAGAGTCTTAAGATCTTTCTCGAGGCAACGTTTCTGAGGCAACATTCAAACGGGACATTAGATCTTTTTAGACAGGAGGGAAACCAGTAAGCATCCTATACTCAATGACCGTTTACCAAAGGCAACCGAAGTGAGAGTATACCCTAAGAGTGATATGTGCGAGTGATCTGTTTTCAGTTATTTGTCTTTGCACATTAGGGTTTTCTAACTGTATTAAGTTGTCATGCATTCTTGTCATACAATCCTATTAGCATACATCTAGACAGTGAAATATTTGCAGAAATTAAGATGCGAGAAAGTAAATCTACGCTATTACAAGGCTTCGGGGAGGGGAATTAATTACATAGCCAAAAACCCGGGGAAAAGCGATAAGTAAAAGCCCTAAATTAAACTATTACAAACCATGAATAGTTACAAAAATATTGTCAAAATAAATAATAAGCGCGCAATGAATCAGATACGAGTCGATTAGGGTTTTGACCCTTGACTAAACCTATTGACGGTTGATTAAAAAATGTTTTTGTCATGTTTTAAGAAAATAATGAAAAATTAAAAGAAAAACCCTAAGTTCTAATTAATTTTAAATTAATAAAAATAAATTAATTCACTCTAAAAACCTATTTTTGTATTTTTATTTATTTTAGAAAAAGAGAAAATAAAATTAAATCAAGAGTTTTAACCTAATTTCTATTTGATTTTATTTATGAAAATAAATTACAATTTCCCTAAGTTAAACTAAATTAAATTAAATTTGATAATAGTAAAAAAAAACAAATTCTAATTTTTTTGAAGTCTTGATTTTATAATTTTATGATAAAATAATTAATTTTTTAATTATAAATAATTAAAGGAAGTATAAAAAGAATTAAAGAAAAGAAATAAAGAAGAGATGAGATGGGCATGTGCTAGCAATTATGGGGGTATATTGTTGAAATTCTGAGCCCAAATAATCCAAGCCCGTTTGACTTCGCTGGATCTGATGCACATGTTGACTTGAGGTGCATGATGGACCTTCAATGGAGAGGCATTGGATCTAGATCGATGGTGAATTTGATGGCCAGATATTGGTGGCATATGGTGGACATGAGGACCTGTGGTGTACTTGATCTCCTGAAACAAAATAATATGAACAAAGGTTGGGACCTAAGGATCGAACCCAGGCCCTTATATCCAACTCCAATGCCTGCCTGCCAACTGAGCCACGCATTTTTGTTGTACACATAATGGAAGTAAAATAATATAATCAAAAACCAATAACATATTCAAAAAACGCGCTAAAATTCAAACCACCCAACCAGTGAGTGCCACGCATTGTCTTCTTCCCCAAACCGTCGTTTTAGCCTAAGATACTTTTACCTACAGACACCTTGCTGTAGGTGCAGACCTGTGCATCTCAAAAATTGCATATGTTTAAGATAAATAACCATGGCTGGTACCAATCAACTCGTCCCATTCTCACGAGTATCATGGTACCAGAATCAACGCCCAATTTTGCCTGCATTGGAAAACCCTAAACAAGAACACGAAACCCTAACTATGGCATATCTTGATTCCTGTACTAAAAACGCAATTAAACAATTCCAATAGCTTGCAAACTCAAGGATAAACAAGAATATATGAATCAAACGTGCTAATGATGAGTAAATCAATGAAATTGAAAACGAGTTTTTAGGAAAACCGTGTGACTGCTACACGCGGATTCTGGACCTGAGGCGACTTGCAATTGATTGGGATACGTTCCTGGGATGTCCAACAATCTGTTGGCAATGTTAAAATGGCATGGATTGGCCTCTAGAATGGAAATTGAATCACCACTTTTATTTGAATTTTTGAAGTTTGGTTCTAGCTTTTCCGCGACTGTCAACCCTTGTTCTTGCCTTGGACACGTTCAATATATATCATAGAATGCATTAGGGTTGTAAAAAATGATCACATCTTTGGAAATTTTCAAGATTTGATTTGATTTTCATGGCATATGCAAACTTTATATATTGAGCCAAATTATGCCTTTCTTGTCCCAATCAGCCTTGATTCGAATTGATCATGATATCCTTGCATTATTTGATTGAGATCCTGTCCAAAAATCAGATCACAACATATCTTTTTCATTATTCATCAATTATTTGATTTAATTGAAATTTTGATTAACAAAAAATCAAAATAAATTGAAAAGTGAAGCAAATAACATGATATTGGATATTTGGGTCGTGGATCATATTATAAGTGAGGTGCAAGCATAAAAAGTTAGGCTCATTTGGCAAAAAAATGCAAATTTGAGCACATTTTACTTTTGGCAATTTTGCAAAAATGGTCAACTTGGACAATGCATAACTCTCTCAATTTTGACCCTAGAGATGTGTTCTTGAACTTTTTAGAAATCTTAGGATGTCCTCTAAGCAACCCTTTTGGTCTCATATGAATTGAGTCTTCCATGTTCATGTATGAAGCTTTGACCCAAAAGGTGTTTTTGTTGACTTTTCAAAATGACCTATAATATCAAAATTCATATCTTTTTGTGAGTGCATATTATTAAATTGGGAGCTGAAGATGAATTGTAGGTAATTGCATCCTATTCAAAATGAGCTTTGAATGGGTCATTTATGATAAAGTATGAGAAAGTTATGCTTGGTCAAAGTTGAGTTGACTTTTCCTACAAAACCCTAATTTAGCAACTTTTGGGTTTTGATGAATTGTGAGCAATCCTTGATGAATCGTGATCAACCCTTGATCAAATGATTAATGATACTTCAAAATGAGGATGTTGACCAAAAATTTTGAAGTTTGACTGTATGTGGGCCACAATTGACTTTTGACTTAGCACAATCGATTTTCAGGCATTTGAGTAATTGACTGAGCAAACTCCTTCTGCAAGGCTTGAAACTTGACATGGATGATCTTGAGAACATATTAGGACAATGTTGAGCATTTGAGTCCTTTGTTGTTCATATATCCTGATGAAAAATGAAACCCTAGTTTGAGGTAGACTGTCTTAGGAGAGAGTTTGTCTGGTTAACTCTTGAAATTCCTTGAGCAATTTGAGGACCTCACTTGACATGTATTGAGAAATATGGGAGGGAAAATTTTGGGGTACAACAGCTTCCCCTGTTCAATCTTCTTAAACCTGAGGATGTAGATTGGCTTGTCTGCCTTTCGTGATCTGAAGGTGGAAGATGATTGAACACTAGAGTGCCCAGAAATTTGCACTTACATGAAGTGATATTTGATTTGTGATATCGGGAATGGGCTTATAGATTCCATTTGGTAGATGCTAGAGAATTGTCAGAAATGGGCTTAAATATGTCATCTGAAGAGATGTCGATCGCATAAGAGATTCCTTTGCGAGAACCTGTATACTTGTTGTTGAAGAGGACTTCGCTGGGAAATGCTGGTCTCTATCTTGAGAAAAATAGAGTTTTAGGAGCTTCAGTTGTCTGTTAGTCTACTGGGGAATAATTCTGATTTGGGAAGCGGAAGTGAATTGTGTGTTTGGTCAGGGTATATGTTACACCGCGACTCTCTGGGGAAATGTGAAATCAATCGTGTTTGATCGGGTCCCGGTCTTATAGTGTTGCGGACTGTTGTCTGGGGATCAGATAGGCAGAACCCGGATAGTAAGGCTGTGAGAAGGAACCTAGATAGTAGAGTTACTTAGATATGAAAGCCTGGGTAGTAGGGCTGTGAGAAGGAACCTGGATGGTAGGGTTACTTCGAAATGAAATCCTGGATAGTAGGGCTGTGAGAAGGAACCTGGATAGTAGTGTTACTTCGAGATGAAAGTATGGATAGTAGGGCTATGAGAAGGAACCTGGATAGTAGGGTTACTTCGATATGAAAGCCTGGATAGTAGGGGTGTGAGAAGGAACCTGGATAGTAGGGTTACTTCGATATGAAAGCCTGGATAGTAGGGCTGCAAGAAGGAACCTAGATAATAGGGTTACTTAGAGATGAAAGCCTGGATGGTAGGGCTTCGAGAAGGAACCTGGATAGTAGGGTTACTTCGATATGAAAGCCTGGATAATAGGGATGTGAGAAGGAACCTGGATAGTAGGGTTACTTCGATATGAAAACCTGGATAGTAGGGCTGTGAGAAGGAACCTAGATAGTAGGGTTACTTCGAGATGAAAGCCTGGATAGTAGGGCTGTGAGAAGGAACCTGGATGGTAGGGTTACTTCGGTATGAAAGTCTGGATAGTAGGGCTGTGAGAAGGAACCTGGATAGTAGGGTTACTTCAATATGAAAGCCTGGATAGTAGGGCTGCAAGAAGGAACCTGGATAGTAGGGTTACTTCGAGATGAAAGCCTGGATGGTAGCGCTGTGGGAACCTGGATGAGGTTGCATTTGTCGCACTGATAATTACTCTGTTTAGCTTCGAGTGTTGATCATGGACCTGCTGGAAATTGTCGATAATAATTGTCTTTCCTGAAAGAAATACATGGTTACTTATGTATGATGGATGAGATGCATTGTATGATGATGTTCTCAAAATAAATGAGATTATGTTATATGTAATGTATGCACATGTCATGATGTATGAACATGAAATGCTGACGTAATAATCTGAATCCGGGAAGATAAATCCCTGACTACTGTCTGGAGAGTATGAGAAATGGTATTCTTGACTGCTGTCAAAACATAGTTCCTTTACTTCTATTGGGGATGGTGAACAGAGATGATTATGCTGGGGATTTTCCCCTTGTTTACGGATAACTCTGCGGAGAATGACTCTGTTGGAGAGGAGATACTTTGCTGATAGATCGCTAATTTGGAGAAATAAACTCAGCTGGGGATGAATTTCCGTTGCTGGTGGTAATGAATTCCATTGGAGATTAAATTTCTGGTTGTGAGAGAAATAAACTCTGCTTGGGGAATAATTTACTGACTCACTCGTGATTGTGAACCTCAACGGGAGAGTTATGTCCTGTTCGGGAAAGCTAACATCAATGTCTTTGGATACTTTTTACTCTGTGGGGAGTGTATGTACCACTGCTCATGTTCTCAAGCTGACTCTATCCCATTACCTGATGAGCAGAGTAACTGTAGGGTTTGGGCGCTTCTTGTTTTCCCTATTCCTAGAATTACGAGTAATCATCTTTTGTTTCTTATGTAAATATTTATGAACAACCATTATTTTCAAATGTATATATCAAAAATGAATCATTGGACGTTCTTGCCAAACAAAACAGAAAAAGAAAAACAAATGGAAATTTCTTGTGAAAATGAATTGTATTGATTTTTGAAGTTGGCCTGTAATAGGCGTTTTGTACAAAGAGGCCGACGTCCTGGTAAGAGAACGCCGTTGAAAGATAGAAATTATAATTCGTATAAAAGAAAGAGAAAAACAGTTATGTGAAACGACCCCATTGGGTTCCAACTCTGCTATTGCCTTTATATCTTCAAGCATCTCATCACTTTGCTGCTTGGCCGAAGGTGGATCAGATTGATTGGCGCCGTCCGAGCTTGATAGTTGATACCGAGGTATGGGCGCAAGATGATCCAATGAGACATAGTGTTACGCTTCGATCCCTAATTTTTTCCTGGACCTCCCTTTCGGGTTTTCGGTCCACCGGGATACCTTTTTTGCCC
This sequence comes from Vicia faba, assembly GCA_948472305.1. NCBI lineage: Eukaryota > Viridiplantae > Streptophyta > Magnoliopsida > Fabales > Fabaceae > Vicia > Vicia faba. The sequence continues at coordinate 134,854,993 of OX451741.1, forward strand.
AAGTCGCCTTTTCAGGTTTTTGACTTGCCGGGTGTACAGTTTTTTTTTCATTTTCATCCCTTACTTTTTCCCGAACCCTTTTGGTTCGCCGGGAAGCCCTTATTTTTGCCCAGGCCAGTCAACCTAGCGGGTCTTTGATTATGCGTAGTATCTTTTCACTATGTCTGCATTAACGGGGTGAGGAAGGTCGTCACCATCCATGGTGGTTAGAATCATATCTCCTCCCGAGAAAATGTTCTTAACCACAAATGGCCCTTCGTATGTGGGGATCCATTTTCCCCTGGGATCACTGTTGTACCCCAAAATTTGCCCTCGTACTTTTCCATAAGAAATCACAGCTTCGGGCTGTTCCTGATTTTTTCAGACTGGCTCAAGAATCGGTCAGACAGACTTTTCTCGTCAAGTCAGACAAAATTAGGGTTTTCATTAATTTTAAAGCAGTTCAGGCAGATTGCTAAGGTTTGGTTGAGTTGGCTCAGGTTTTGATCAGGCGGACGTTTCTCTGACAATTCAAACAAAACTAGGGGTTTTGTGCGCGCATTCTCAGAAAGAATTAATTCTACAGTTCTTTTCAGTTTACTCTGAGATTTGGTTTGAGGCATTTGAATTGAGGACTTGCAGTATTTTGTTTAATCAGTAAAGGCTAAGGCAATTGATTTGAGATGAGATAAAAGCTGAGGTGCTTAAATTGAGAATCTACAGTGTTTATTTAATCAGTAAAAAGATAAGCATCTGGATGTTGGTTTATTTAACTATGCATTGTTTAATTGGAGCGCCAGGTTTATTATTGATTCATGCTAAATGGCAAGACCACAGTGTTTGTTAATTATTTTTCTAAGTCAGAACAATTGGATACTTCCAGTTATTTTAATTTAAGAAATTCAAATAATTAAATGGACAGTAAATTGAAAGAGGAATTAACTAATAAAAAGGATGTTTATTCACTTTGAATTGTTTGTTACAGATATTATTTAAATACTGTTAAATTTATTTACAGTTATTTATTAATATTATTACAAATAATTAAAATTGAAATAAAATTGAATCCTAAAATTCCTAAGTCTTCAAATCTTCATCTTCTACTGCTACTCCTCTCCATTTATTTTTATCCGCACAAAGAAAAGAAAAAGTCAAATGCAGATAAAATAATTAAAGAGCAGACAGATAAAAATTGGATTCATCATTAAAAGCAACTAGCCAGAATCAGTTTTCCCTCTCTGCAAATCACAAGATTTCTCTTGGTTCACAAAGAGGGATAGAAAAAAAATGCTTGCAAAAAGACATGAAATGCACAAAAGTTATAATTGCACAAATTCAAATTTTCAAACATACTGCATTGTCAACCAACTGCATGAAATGCCAAACAAACTATGAAGTCCAGAGGCAAACCAAACTGAATTGCCTAACCAAATCAAAGGGGCAAACTGAATAAAACTGTCCAAGCTGCCAAAAGGGTATGGAAAGATATCAAAGTACAAAATGCTGTCAACAAAGTATGCAGGAAAGCAGGGATTATACAGAGTAAACCAACTAGTGCAAGCAAAGATTCAAAGTCATCATTTTCAGGCCAATGCTTTTTCAGTAAAGTACAGATTATAAGCAATATAATATGCTTTAATACTGGAGAGAGAAGAGAAAAAAAAAGGAGAAAGAGGCTTACAAGCTTTAGGCTTTAGGAGATATAAAACAAACTGTAATAACACAGTACAAAGGGAGGCAGATATATCACAAAAAGAAAAAAAAGCTAAAAAAACTGTAACATTGAAACACAGTCCTGCCTCAAACAAACACAAGCTCTCAAAGCATATCAACCCTCTAAGATTGTAATCATTCAAAGCTCAAGCCTTACCTGCTGCAAACAAACCAGTTCAAAACCTCAAAAGGCCTTTCAAACAAAAGCCTATAAACCTGCATCAAGTCAAAAAGCCTCAAACTGAAGCTTAAACAGGTTTTCAACACATGCCTGCATAAAAGCCTGAAACCAGCATAAACAAACTTCAAGCAACAAAAGCCTTTAACCTGCTTCAACAGCAAGCCAAAGCCCATATCTGTCCAGCCTAAAACCTGTTTTTAAACTCAGTAAACACAAGCCCTGAACCTGCTTGTAAACCTGTGTCACAGCCATCAGTAAACCTGCTAGTCTAAACCACAAAGTATCAAAACCATACAGACCATACAAGCCTTAACCATCAATAAACATCAAAACCTGAACTGTCAAGCCTCAAAATGAAGCCAATGCCTGTAACTTCAAAGCCTAAACCAGTACCAAGCCTGTAAACAACTGAGGCAACCAAACATATCAAACATTCAAGGCAACTCAGAGTAAGGCAACACAAGCCCTCAGAATTACTTCATCACTGGGCCAACAACAACATCATCAAAGCATTTCAAGTCAACCAAACACAGAAGAGGCAAGCATACCAGAAGCACACAAGCAATCCCAAAGGCCCTCAGAGGAAACCTCATCACAGGGCAAGCATACAAGGCAGTAACCAACCTATCAGGTATCTCAGCAAGCCAACAAGAAGAGGAGGAAAAGGCAACTCAAGCATATCAAGCATATCATAAGGACATCATACAAAGCCAGCAACCAGAAGCAAAAGAGAAAAGGAAAAGACAGGTAAGCTAGGTTTTCAAGTATCATCATCAAACCTAATAAAAGGCAAAGGTAAAGATACCAGGAAAAGCAGAGCCAGCTCAACACCAAGCACCCCCGTCCAGCCACCCTAGGCGCCTCCGGTCCACCTCGTCTCCCTCTCCACAAGCCAAAGGTATAAATCCCTTCCTTTTTTTTTTCGTTAACAGAAACAACAACAATACTTAATCAGAATCAATAATTGAAATATAATGACATGCAAGGACAGAATTCAAAAACCCTAAAACGTCCAAAATCGTTACCTTTTTCTCATTTTTGCGTTGCCCAACCATGGAGGGAAGAGAGGTGGAAGCTGCACCTAGTAGCTGAGACGAAGAGAAGTTCAGAAACGTTTGGCTCAGTGAGAACGAAGACGAAGAAAGAGGACGAACAGCGCCGCACCTCTGTGTTGCCCTAATCCAAATGAAACAAAATAACCAAACCCTAAACGAAATGTGTCAAGCTTGCACAATGGGCCTTTCCCTTTCCAGAAGCCTAAGCCCAATGATTCAAGGCGCCTGACCCCTCCAATCTGGACGCACCCCCCCCTTTTTGTCTCTCTTTCACAATTCATTTTGGGCCATCCAAAAACCTCTAAAGCCCATTTACCTCTTTTTCCTATTTTTCTATTTTTATTCAAACTGAAATCTTTTTTTGTTTTATTTTCTTTTACATAACTTAACTCTTTTTTTTAATAATAATATTACTAACACTTTTCATTAATACTAAAATACATTAATACATAAAACTTAAAACATTTTTTCTTTTATTAAAACCCTTTTTTATTTAAATGTAAATCTTGTTTAAAACATTTATAAAAAATACATAAAGAAATAGATTTTTAGGTTGAATATTCTTTTTTTAACTCAAACATTTTGTACATGAAAATACTAACATAAATACATGAAAAATATAATTAAACTTCAAACATTTCTTTTTCTTTTCTTAAAACCTTGTTTTGTACATACTTAACAAAAATACCAATGATAACAATACATAAATAAAATACTTGATAATACATTAAGATTCACATTTTTCGCACCTTGTAAATAAATCACATTTACATGCACTTACACAAATACGTTAATACATTTACATTGCTCTTATACATTTGCTTATTCTTATACCTTGATACATATTACATTTGAGATCGCAATTCAATTTGGTTGTAAATTATTTGGACACTACTCTCCTATTTAAGTCTCATCCCCATTTGTAAATTTGTACCCCCACTCCCGGATACTTATTTGTAATAGCGTAGACTTTAAATTCCCGCAATTTATCGCTTTCAAATATACCATGGTTAGACCTAAGGTTTGTATGTACATAAAATCAAACGCTAGATAACCTAATACAAAGACAAATACATGAAATCAATACACAATCACACTTGCACCCCTAGGGTAATCCCGCTTGTTGCCTTCCAAAATGGGCCATGCTTGCACGTTGAGTATCTTTGGTAAAACAAAACGAATCAAATGATCATAGTCCCTCGATGACGCTTTCGAAAGTTGCCTATCAAAATGATCATAGTCCCTTCAAGCAAATTGCCAAAGACACTTGGCACCATTGCATTCATGGTCCATACGATGACCCGCGCTTGTCCCGTTAAACATCCTAATGCAAGACTGTCCACCAAATGCAATGGTGGAACAAAATTGTTAAAAGGGTTAAAACATGAGAAAATCCTTTGAGTAAAATTAGGGGTAGACAAACTCTTAGTTACTTGATCAAACTTGCAAAAACACTTGCCTACTTTTCAAAACCACACTTCACAAACACTTTCAAAAACAAACTTCCAAAAACATTTGAAACATCTTTTCGAAAAGATACACACCTTTGTAAAACACTCAAACACGAGTCATTTCAATGGTTGCCTAAGACAAGGCATCTTTTTCAAAACATTTTCAAAAACACACACACACACACACCATTTCAAGCAATTGAAAATCAAAGGCAAGTGATCTAAAACCAAGTAACTAAGAGCCCATGGATAACCATGGATGAAAAGGGTGCTAATACCTTCCCTTTTCATAATCTACCCCCCGAACCCACGAAACATCTCAAAAGGTTTTTCCTGTGCTTTTTAACCTTTCCGTAGGATAAAATAAAAAGTCGGTGGCGACTCTTGCTCAACCGAACAAGTGCGAAAACAAACGCAAAAACCCAAGTCAGTTCTCCCACCGTATCACAGAACTGGAAACTCTGCTGGGGATTCTGAATCTAAAAGTGGGGTTACCTTAGGGTTTAGATCACCTTTACATTCTTGCCTTGATTGCCTTACTTTTTGGGTCCTTGTTTGGGTTTGTTGTAAATCCTACACCCAAATTTGGGGGCACCTTTTTTAGGTAAATAGCAAAAAAACTGTGAGGGAACTGTGCGGGGTATACCGACATGGTTGAAGCAGTAAGCTATGTTAGTGTGACATATTTGTGAGTACCGGTAACCCTTGAGTTCAGTCAAGGAGAGTACGGGGCCGCTGAGTGATGTCGTAAAGCACTAACGAACTCTTAGAACCTTAATTGACCATCCTAGCCTTTTTAGGGATAGTGAGATGACCGGCTTTGGTGCAGTCCGAAGTTGGTAGATACTCGATACTACACTCATTGAGGGTTGTTTTCTTAGAATATTTTGGTCGCCAGTTAAGTGGCTAAACCAAAACAATGAACACAGAAAACAATCCAATGATATTGAGCTCCTTACAACCCGGTTTCTACTTTAGGACAGGATGAGCCAACTAACTTCAAGAGGGTACTTACCTACAACCCCATGCAAGCCTAAACCTAAGGACTTGTTTGCTTTGTGTGAATATGTTTGTCTGTATATACACTCACTTGCTTTTGCATACATGTACATAACATCATAACATCATACCATAGCATTTTCAATAAACCATTTCAAGGATCTCGAGGGTTCTTTTGATGCAGGGTTACGTTGAACCAGACGTCTACCAAAGGGGCAAGAGGTCTTCCCCTCTAAGCAAATGCCATCAAAGATCAAGTGCAACAACTTGAATCAGGGGCTATGACCCACTTGACATGGTGAGCTTGATTCTCGTGGAAAGACATCCACCGGTGCAAAGTTCTCCAATCAAAGATCAAGTGCAATAACTTGAATCAGGGGCTATGACCCACTTGACATGGTGAGCTTGATTCTCGTGGAAAGACATCCACCGTTGAAAAGTTCTCCAATCAAAGATCAAAGTTCAACCTCTAACATTCTCTTGTGTTTACCCCAAGAGATCCTTGAAAGCATGCATCCATATATCATGCATTGCATCATAACAGTTTTTCCTTTTTCAGGTTTCCTTACTCTCATACTGTTTATTTCAGTAGAGATGGCTCTAGAAAGGACTGTCAAGGATATCCAGGACCAGACTGCTCAGCTGCAGGAAATGTTCTTGAACCTGTCTCTGGGGAAAGAAGAAATGAAAGCTCTCCTCACAAAGGGCTTGGTTCATGAGACTTCAAACAACGCCAAGAGTGATCAGTTGGAAGCACTGCAGTCTGAGCTGACAACAATGAGGATCCAAATGATGGGGCATCTAGTGGGCCAGATGGCTCTCATCCAGGATTTGTCTCAAAGACAAGAGGAACTTAGAGTTCTCGTCAACCAACTGCTTCGGAACAACCAACTGGGGCAAACATCTGAGGTTGAAGAGCAAGTCACCACTCAACCCCCATCCAGACAAGAAGACAAAGGGAAGGCTCCCTTGCTTGCTTCAGGGTCACAAGCCCATCAACAACCTCGCCAGCGTCAACGGGGTAATCGGCGTAATCTAAATACGTCAGGAAGACAGTTCACTGAGACTGACATACCGTCATCTCTAATACTGGAACGTTTGTTGGAGGTCAATTTGACTGCTTTGAGGGATCCTATTCGGAAGCCCAATACCTCTGCTCCTAACTATCATCCCGACGCATTTTGTGTTTACCACTCCTATAGCCCGGGACATGACACCGACGACTGTTGGGCCTTGAAGAACAAGATTCAAGATCTGATTGACATTGGAGTGCTAAGGTTCATACCAGACGGCGTATGAAAATCTTCCGTTAAGGGTTTCTCCACCTGAAGTGACAAAGCTCAAACTGAAAGACTTTTGCTTCATTTGAATTTTCAAAGTTGTAATTTCTTTTGTTATTCAAACAATTAACTATTAATGTCAAACTCTGTTTCATTAATGCATTGCATATGTTTGTCTTGAATTCATCCATTCGTTTTCACTACTCTTATGCTTTTCTTTATGATATTTGACTCTTGATAAAAATCTGCAAGCCTTTAGAGGGAGGATGACGAAACAATACCATAATCTCATACAATATGCTTTTGAACAGACCCTGCTGATGATGTACATGCATTTCTTTCAATTCCCAAACACTGGAGTTATAAGGAAGATAATCCCTAGTCAACCCCTTCGAGCCAAAGAAGTAGGAGTTTTCTGTTCTAAACAATCAAAACCTTTGATATGAACCTGGGGCAGGGTAGTCTCTCAGTTAATTCAAAAAGGTGCGCATTGAAGTCGCAAACTCTCAGTTCGTAATACAACGAATGACATCAAAAAAGAAAGACATTCCCTTGGAATCAAAAGAAAGTGATGGTCCCTATCACATAGGCAGTCAATCTCTCAAAAGAGAAAAAGCCCACCAAGCCAAAACCTGTAAAGGAGGCTTAAGAAAGATGGGGCATCCCGCTGACTGTAATCGCGAAAACAGAGACATTCAGGCAAAAGTTAGGGATAATAAATCAAAATCAAAATAGAGAGGTCATTACAAATCCTCAACAACATGAAAAATGTTGCAAAAGAAAAAAGGAGATAATGACTGTCTCCCAAATTCAATTGGTGAACCATCACCCAAAATTCGTTCCAAACTCGAATAGAGTGCGACGCACAATTAACTGAGCTTAGGGTTGAAGAACATCACGAAGAGCGGGTGGGTACAAATATACTTTGAGCCTTTATCCTTTGTTTCTTAAACCGTGAACTAAGCCACGTTACAACCCTTCAAAAGTCCTAATTGAAGCATGGGTTAGTTCGAAAGCATACTGTTACAAAAGGTATCATGACTCCTGTAAGGCTTTGCTCTAAAATCCTGTGTTGACTTGTCTTATAAAAAGTTTTCTGCTAAAAAACACATTTTTCAAAACTTCGAGACAAACATAAACTTTGCATTGCTTGAATATCACTGTTTGCATTTGGCTATTTGTTTGACAGCGAAGAAATTCATACAGCGAATGTTCGGAGGAACGAAAACTCTCTCAGTGAACAAAAATCACTTTAAAAGGATGACACTTCCAACGACAAGTCTCCCATCAACAAGGAGGCATGACATGTCACCATCCAAATTAACCTGGGGCAGTCCAGTCAAGGTTTCAACAGATCTTTCAAAATTCAGTTAACCTGGGGCAGTCCAGTCAAGATATCAACAAATCTCTCAAAAATTCAGTGAACTTGGGGCAAGTCTCCTTCATCGCCACTTGGGGCATTCGAATGTCAAAAGTGTTCAACAATTCCTTCATCACCTGCTGGAAATTACAACCACCAACAGAATTACGACCAATTCTAAATTCGACGCCTGTATCTAGCCAGGGCATATCTGTGAGTAACTAATTGTAGATTCGATACCTGTATCCAGCCAGGGCATATCTGCATGAAGAGTTTAGAGATTCGATACCTGTATCCAGCCAGGGCATATCTGTAGACGACAATTCCAGATTCGATACCTGTATCTAGTCAGGGCATATCTGTGAGTATTTGATTGTGGATTCGATACCTGTATCCAGCCAGGGCATATCTGCATGAAGAGTTTAGAGATTCGATACCTGTATCCAACCAGGGCATATCTGTAGACGACAATTCCATATTCGATACCTGTATCTAGCCAGGGCATATCTGTGAGTATTTGATTGTGGATTCGACACCTGTATCTAGCCAGGGCATATCTGTATGAAGAGTTAGAGATTCGATACCTGTATCCAGCCAGGGCATATCTGTAGATGACAATTCCAGATTCGATACCTGTATCTAGCCAGGGCATATCTGTGAGTATTTGATTGTGGATTCGACACTTGTATCTAGCCAGGGCATATCTGCATGAAGAGTTTAGAGATTCGATACCTGTATCCAGCCAGGGCACGTCTGTAAGCAACCTTTTGAAGTTCCGGATTCGATTCCTGTATCTAGCCAGGGCATATCTGTGAGCAATTGATTGTATATTTGATACCTGTAACAAGCCAGGAAATCATCTACATGAAGAGATTGAAGATCAACACCTGTAACAAGCCAGGGAACTATCTTTCTTTCTCAAGTCAGAGATCAACACCTGAAACAAGCCAGGACAGTATCTCTTTGACCAACATTTCTTAAGTTCCAGATCAACACCTGTAACAAGCCAGAAAAATATCTGTGGACGACTGATTGTGGATCAACACCTGTAACAAGCCAGGAAATTATCTACATAAAGAGTCTCTTTCATCACCACTTGGGGCATTCGAATGTCAAAAGTGTTCAACAATTCCTTCATCACCTGTCGGAAGATACAGTTTCGGATACGCTCCAGACACGATCTCAAATACCAGATGCAGATTTTACACGGAAAACCTACACCGGTTCCTTCTCAAACTCAAAAGATTCTCGACTTCCCCAGCCAGAGAGCCTTCCAGAAGCTAACTCCCCTCAGAGTCAAGTTTCAAAATCTCCAGCGGAGCTAAAACTTCCAACTATCAATCCCCAAGCAGAATGAAGACTCTCATCCTCAGGTCCTCACAGAATATTCGAATATTCTCCAGTGAAGATTCCCTCAAGACAAGAATCCCCAGTAGATTGGCATACAACCCAAGATCTGGATTCCCCAATAGTGGTCTTAGGACTTCTCATCTTCAACGATCAAAAGATTCTCGCCCTCCCCTGCAGCAGTCAAGAATTCACTTTCCCCTGCAGCAGTCAAGAATTCACTTTCCCCTGCAGCAGTCAAGAATTCACTTTCCCCGACAGCAGTCAAGATTCTCCTATCCCCAGCGGAGTTCATCAATTTCCCCAACATAACTTATCAGTGGAATCCCCGGCGGAGCTCTCATCAAAACCCCGGCGAAGTATCTCTTCCCACAGAGTAATTCCCCACAGAGTAATCTCTCCAACAAGTTTTTCCCCAATGGAGTCATCTTCTCCTACCGGTTTATTCTTGCAACCATCATCCCCAGCGGAAGCGAAGAACTCTACTCTTCAAACGTCAGCCCAGGAGTTAACTTCTCGGCGCTCGTCAAGGATTTATTTTCCTAGACGAAAATACATTCATAGACATTTCACATCTCATACATCCTGCTTACATACATGATAAAGTGCATACAACACTATCTCATTTTGAGCATCATGACATCATGCATTTCATACATCATGACATTGCATACAACTGATGTCTTGCCTTTTCAGGAAAAGGTCAATCCAAAGATGATTACTATCAACTGTCACAATTCCAGATTCGATTCCTGTATCTAGCCAGGGCATATCTGTGAGTGATTAATTAGAGATTCGATTCCTGTATCCAGCCAGAGCACATCTGTAGACGACCAATTTCCAGATTCGATACCTGTATCCAGCCAGGGCATATCTGTAGACGACAATTTCCAGATTCGACACCTGTATCCAGCCAGGGCATATCTGTAGACAACAAATTCCAGATTTGATACCTGTATCTAGCCAAGGCATATCTGTGAGTAACTGATTGTGGATTCGATACCTGTATCTAGCCAGGGCATATCTGTGAGTGTTTGATTGTGGATTCGACTCCTGTATCTAGCCAGGGCATATCTGCATGAAGAGACTGAGGATCGACACCTGTAGCAAGCCAGGAAATTATCTTTCTTTCTCAGGTACGCAAGTTTCTCGCTAAGGAATCTCTTACGCGATCGACACCTCCCGATGGCATCTTTAAGCCCATCTCCACAACTATCCATTACACTTCCAAATGGCATCTTTAAGCCCATTTCCAGATGGCATCTCTAAGCCCATCCCTCGACAAGATTCTGTCACATCCCTAGATGGCATCTTTAAGCCCATCACCAAATGGCATCTGTAAGCCCATTTCCTCTACCATCACGTCACCGAGTGCAAATTTTTGGGCACTCTAGTGCCCAATCTCCTTTTACCTTCAAGTCGCGAACGACAAACTTGCCAATCTAACTCTTCAGGTTCAAGAAGATTGAACAGGGGCAACTGTTGTACCCCAAAATTTTCCCTCGTACTTTTCCACAAGAAATCACAGCTTCGGGCTTTTCCTGATTTTTTCAGACTGGCTCAAGAATCGGTCAGACAGACTTTTCTCGTCAAGTAAGACAAAATTAGGGTTTTCATTGATTTTAAAGCAGTTCAGGCAGATTGCTAAGGTTTGGTTGAGTTGGCTCAGGTTTTGATCAGGCGGATGTTTCTCTGACAATTCAAACAAAACTAGGGTTTTTGTGCGCGCATTCTCAGAAAGAATTAATTCTACAGTTCTTTTCAGTTTACTCTGAGATTTGGTTTGAGGCATTTGAATTGAGGACTTGCAGTATTTTGTTTAATCAGTAAAGGCTAAGGCAATTGATTTGAGATGAGATAAAAGCTGAGGTGCTTAAATTGAGAATCTACAGTGTTTATTTAATCAGTAAAAAGATAAGCATCTGAATGTTGGTTTGATTAACTATGCATTGTTTAATTGGAGCGCCAGGTTTATTATTGATTCATGCTAAATGGCAAGACCACAGTGTTTGTTAATTATGTTTCTAAGTCAGAATAATTGGATACTTTAAGTTATTTTAATTTAAGAAATTCAAATAATTAAATGGACAGTAAATTGAAAGAGGAATTAATTGATAAAAAGGATGTTTATTCACTTTGAATTGTTTGTTACAGATATTATTTAAATACTGTTAAATTTATTTACAGTTATTTATTAATATTATTACAAATAATTAAAATTGAAATAAAATTGAATCCTAAAATTCCTAAGTCTTCAAATCTTCATCTTCTACTGCTACTCCTCTCCATTGATTTTTATCCGCACAAAGAAAAGAAAAAGTCAAATGCAAATAAAATAATTAAAGAGCAGACAGATAAAAATTGGATTCATCATTAAAAGCAACTGGCCAGAATCAGTTTGCCCTCTCTGCAAATCACAAGATTTCTCTTGGTTCACAAAGAGGGATAGAAAAAAAATGCTTGCAAAAAGACATGAAATGCACAAAAGTTATAATTGCACAAATTCAAATTTTCAAACATACTACATTGTCAACCAACTGCATGAAATGCCAAACAAACTATGAAGTCCAAAGGCAAACCAAACTGAATTGCCTAACCAAATCAAAGGGGCAAACTGAATAAAACTGTCCAAGCTGCCAAAAGGATATGGAAAGATATCAAAGTACAAAATGCTGTCAACAAAGTATGCAGGAAAGCAGGGATTATGCAGAGTAAACCAACTAGTGCAAGCAAAGATTCAAAGTCATCATTTTCAGGCCAATGCTTTTTCAGTAAAGTACAGATTATAAGCAATATAATATGCTTTAATACTGGAGAGAGAAGAGAAAAAAAGGAGAAAGAGGCTTACAGGCTTTAGGCTTTAGGAGATATAAAACAAACTGTAATAACACAATACAAAGGGAGGCAGATATATCACAAAAAGAAAAAAAAGCTAAAAAAACTGTAACATTGAAACACAGTCCTGCCTCAAACAAACACAAGCTCTCAAAGCATATCAACCCTCTAAGCTTGTAATCATTCAAAGCTCAAGCCTTACCTGCTGCAAACAAACCAGTTCAAAACCTCAAAAGGCCTTTCAAACAAAAGCCTCTAAACCTGCATCAAGTCAAAAAGCCTCAAACTGAAGCTTAAACAGGTATTCAACACATGCCTGCATAAAAGCCTGAAACCAGCATAAACAAACTTCAAGCAACAAAAGCCTTTAACCTGCTTCAACAGCAAGCCAAAGCCCAAATCTGTCCAGCCTAAAACCTGTTTTTAAACTCAGTAAACACAAGCCCTGAACCTGCTTGTAAACCTGTGTCACAACCATCAGTAAACCTGCTAGTCTAAACCACAAAGTATCAAAACCATACAGACCATACAAGCCTTAACCATCAATAAACATCAAAACCTGAACTGTCAAGCCTCAAAATGAAGCCAATGCCTGTAACTTCAAAGCCTAAACCAGTACCAAGCCTGTAAACAACTGAGGCAACCAAACAGATCAAACATTCAAGGCAACTCAGAGTAAGGCAACACAAGCCCTCAGAATTGCTTTATCACTGGGCCAACAACAACATCATCAAAGCATTTCAAGTCAACTAAACACAGAAGAGGCAAGCATACCAGAAGCACACAAGCAATCCCGAAGGCCCTCAGAGGAAACCTCATCACAGGGCAAGCATACAAGGCAGTAACCAACCTATCAGGTATCTCAGCAAGCCAACAAGAAGAGGAGGAAAAGGCAACTCAAGCATATCAAGCATATCATAAGGACATCATACAAAGCCAGTAACCAGAAGCAAAAGAGAAGAGGAAAAGACAGGTAAGCTAGGTTTTCAAGTATCATCATCAAACCTAATAAAAGGCAAATGTAAAGATACCAGGAAAAGCAGAGCCAGCTCAACACCAAGCACCCCCGTCCAGCCACCCTAGGCGCCTCCGGTCCACCTCGTCTCCCTCTCCACAAGCCAAAGGTATAAATCCCTTCCTTTTTTTTCGTTCACAGAAACAACAACAATACTTAATCAAAATCAATAATTGAAAGATAATGATATGCAAAGACAGAATTCAAAAACCCTAAAACGTCCAAAATCGTTACCTTTTTCTCATTTTTGCGTTGCCCAACCATGGAGGGAAGAGAGGTGGAAGCTGCACCTAGTAGCTGAGACGAAGAGAAGTTCAGAAACGTTTGGCTCAGTGAGAACGAAGACGAAGAAAGAGGACAAACGGCACCGCGCCTCTGTGTTGCCCTAATCCAAATGAAACAAAATAACCAAACCCTAAACGAAATGTGTCAAGCTTGCACAATGGGCCTTGCCCTTTCCAGAAGCCTAAGCCCAATGATTCAAGGCGCCTGACCCCTCCAATATGGACGCACCCCCCCTTTTTGTCTCTCTTTCACAATTCATTTTGGGCCATCCAAAAACCTCTAAAGCCCATTTACCTCTTTTTCCTATTTTTCTATTTTTATTCAAACTAAAAGCTTTTTTTGTTTTATTTTCTTTTACATAACTTAACTCTTTTTTTTAATAATAATATTACTAACACTTTTCATTAATACTAAAATACATTAATACATAAAACTTAAAACATTTTTTCTTTTATTAAAACCCTTTTTTATTTAAATGTAAATCTTGTTTAAAACATTTATAAAAAATACATAAAGAAATAGATTTTTAGGTTGAATATTCTTTTTTTAACTCAAACATTTTGTACATGAAAATACTAACATAAATACATGAAAAATGTAATTAAACTTAAAACATTCTTTTTCTTTTCTTAAAACCTTGTTTTGTACATACTTAACAAAAATACCAATGATAACAATACATAAATAAAATACTTGATAATACATTAAGATTCACATTTTTCGCACCTTGTAAATAAATCACATTTACATGCACTTACACAAATACGTTAATACATTTACATTGCTCTTATACATTTGCTTATTCTTATACCTTGATACATATTACATTTGAGATCGCAATTCAATTTGGTTGTAAATTATTTGGACACTACTCTCCTATTTAAGTCTCATCCCCATTTGTAAATTTGTACCCCCACTCCCGGATACTTATTTGTAATAGCGTAGACTTTAAATTCCCGCAATTTATCGCTTTCAAATATACCATGGTTAGACCTAGGGTTTGTATGTACATAAAATCAAACGCTAGATAACCTAATACAAAGACAAATACATGAAATCAATACACAATCACACTTGCACCCCTAGGGTAATCCTGCTTGTTGCCTTCCAAAATGGGCCATGCTTGCACGTTGAGTATCTTTGGCAAAACAAAACGAATCAAATGATCATAGTCCCTCGATGACGCTTTCGAAAGTTGTCTATCAAAATGATCATAGTCCCTTCAAGCAAATTGCCAAAGACACTTGGCACCATTGCATTCATGGTCCATACGATGACCCGCACCTGTCCCGTTAAACATCCTAATGCAAGACTGTCCACCAAATGCAATGGTGGAACAAAATTGTTAAAAGGGTTAAAACATGAGAAAAACCTTTGAGTAAAATTAGGGGTAGACAAACTCTTAGTTACTTGATCAAACTTGCAAAAACACTTGCCTACTTTTCAAAACCACACTTCACAAACACTTTCAAAAACAAACTTCCAAAAACATTTGAAACATCTTTTCGAAAAGATACACACCTTTGTAAAACACTCAAACACGAGTCATTTCAATGGTTGCCTAAGACAAGATATCTTTTTCAAAACATTTTCAAAAACACACACACACACACACCATTTCAAGCAATTGAAAATTAAAGGCAAGTGATCTAAAACCAAGTAACTAAGAGCCCATGGATAACCATGGATGAAAAGGGTGCTAATACCTTCCCTTTTCATAATCTATCCCCCGAACCCACGAAACATCTCAAAAGGTTTTTCCTGTGCTTTTTAACCTTTCCGTAGGATAAAATAAAAAGTCGGTGGCGACTCTTGCTCAACCGAACAAGTGCGAAAACAAACGCAAAAACCCAAGTCAGTTCTCCCACCGTATCACAGAACTGGAAACTCTGCTGGGGATTCTGAATCTAAAAGTGGGGTTACCTTAGGGTTTAGATCACCTTTACATTCTTGCCTTGATTGCCTTGATTGCTTTACTTTTTGGGTCCTTGTTTGGGTTTGTTGTAAATCCTACACCCGGATTTGGGGGCACCTTTTTTAGGTAAATAGCAAAAAAACTGTGAGGGAACTGTGCGGGGTATACCGACATGGTTGAAGCAGTAAGCTATGTTAGTGTGACATATTTGTGAGTATCGGTAACCCTTGATTTCAGTCAAGGAGAGTACGGGGCCGCTGAGTGATGTCGTAAAGCACTAACGAACTCTTAGAACCTTAATTGACCATCCTAGCCTTTTTAGGGGTAGTGAGATGACCGACTTTGGTGCAGTCCGAAGTTGGTAGATACTCGATACTACACTCATTTAGGGTTGTTTTCTTAGAATATTTTGGTCGCCAGTTAAGTGGCTAAACCAAAACAATGAACACAGAAAACAATCCAATGATATTGAGCTCCTTACAACCCGGTTTCTACTTTAGGACATGATGAGCCAACTAACTTCAAGAGGGTACTTACCTACAACCCCATGCAAGCCTAAACCTAAGGACTTGTTTGCTTTGTGTGAATATGTTTGTCTGTATATACACTCACTTGCTTTTGCATACATGTACATAACATCATAACATCATACCATAGCATTTTCAATAAACCATTTCAAGGATCTCGAGGGTTCTTTTGATGCAGGGTTACGTTGAACCAGACGTCTACCAAAGGGGCAAGAGGTCTTCCCCTCTAAGAAAATGCCATCAAAGATCAAGTGCAACAACTTGAATCAGGGGCTATGACCCACTTGACATGGTGAGCTTGATTCTCGTGGAAAGACATCCATCGGTGCAAAGTTCTCCAATCAAAGATCAAGTGAAACAACTTGAATCAGGGGCTATGACCCACTTGACATGGTGAGCTTGATTCTCGTGGAAAGACATCCACCGGTGAAAAGTTTTCCAATCAAATATCAAAGTTCAACCTCTAACATTCTCTTGTGTTTACCCCAAGAGATCCTTGAAAGCATGCATCCATATATCATGCATTGCATCATAACAGTTTTTCCTTTTTCAGGTTTCCTTACTCTCATACTGTTTATTTCAGTAGAGATGGCTCTAGAAAGGACTGTCAAGGATATCCAGGACCAGACTGCTCAGCTGCAGGAAATGTTCTTGAATCTGTCTCTGGGGCAAGAAGAAATGAAAGCTCTCCTCACAAAGGGCTTGGTTCAGGAGACTTCAAACAACGCCAGGAGTGATCAGTTGGAAGCACTGCAGTCTGAGCTGACAACAATGAGGATCCAAATGATGGGGCATCTAGTGGGCCAGATGGCTCTCATCCAGGATTTGTCTCAAAGACAAGAGGAACTCAGAGTTCTCGTCAACCAACTGCTTCGGAACAACCAACTGGGGCAAACATCTGAGGTTGAAGAGCAAGTCACCACTCAACCCCCATCCAGACAAGAAGACAAAGGGAAGGCTCCCTTTCTTGCTTCAGGGTCACAAGCCCATCAACAACCTCGCCAGCGTCAACGGGGTAATTGGCGTAATCAAAATACATCGGGAAGACAGTTCACTGAGACTGACATACCGTCATCTCTAATACTGGAATGTTTGTTGGAGGTCAATTTGACTGCTTTGAGGGATCCTATTCGGAAGCCTAATACCTCCGCTCCTAACTATCATCCCGACGCATTTTGTGTTTACCACTCCTATAGCCCGGGACATGACACCGACGACTGTTGGGCCTTGAAGAACAAGATTCAAGATCTGATTGACATTGGAGTGCTAAGGTTCATACCAGATGGCGTATGAAAATCTTCCGTTAAGGGTTTCTCCACCTGAAGTGACAAAGCTCAAACTGAAAGACTTTTGCTTCATTTGAATTTTCAAAGTTGTAATTTCTTTTGTTATTCAAACAATTAACTATTAATGTCAAACTCTGTTTCATTAATGCATTGCATATGTTTGTCTTGAATTCATCCATTCGTTTTCACTACTCTTATGCTTTTCTTTATGATATTTTACTCTTGATAAAAAGCTGCAAGCCTTTAGAGGGAGGATGACGAAACAATACCATAATCTCATACAATATGCTTTTGAACAGACCCTGCTGATGATGTACAAGCATTTCTTTCAATTCCCAAACACTGGAGTTATAAGGAAGATTATCCCTAGTCAACCCCTTCGAGCCAAAGAAGTAGGAGTTTTCTGTTCTAAACAATCAAAACCTTTGATATGAACCTGGGGCAGGGTAGTCTCTCAGTTAATTCAAAAAGGTGCGCATTGAAGTTGCAAACTCTCAGTTCGTAATACAACGAATGACATCAAAAAAGAAAGACATTCCCTTGGACGAAGATATCATGTTGGTGAATGTTTGTGAAGAACTCAGACCGTATGAAGGACCTGAACAAGGATTCCGATGGACCATGGTTTTTGACGGAGCTTTCAACGCACTCGGCATTGGCATCGACGTTGTGATCATATCTCCCGAAGGCTGCCATACTCCTTTCACTACCAGACTATGTTTTAATTGTACCAATAATATAGATGAATATGAAGTGTGCATTATGGGTCTCAAAGTTGCCATAGATTTGGGGATCAAATCCTTAAGTGCATTTGGAGACTCGGCCTTAGTAATCAGTCAGATCAAAGGATAATAGGACACAAAGCATCCTAATCCCATCCCTTATAAAGAGCATGTGTTGACACTGATCCCATATTTTGAGGAAATTACCTTTGAGCATTTTCCACGAGAGGAAAATCAACTAGCAGACGCACTAGCTACTATGTCATCCATGTTTAAAATCAGGTGGGATAATGAGGCTCCTCAAATCACTATTAAGATGATGGATGAACCAGCATACTGTCATGAGGTTGATACTGAAGAAGTAGCGGGCAAACCTTGGTTCCATGAAATTAAAAGATATCTCGAGGCCCAAGAATATCCCGAGGGAGCTTTATTCAATGATAAGATGTTCCTAAGAAGTTTCTCTGCTAAATTCTTCCTTAATAACGAAATCCTCTATAAGCGCAACCACGACTCTACTTTGCTTTGGTGCGTAGACAAGAGTGAGGCAGAAAAGATCATGGCTGATTTACATGAAGGCACATTTGGCACCCATTCTAGTGGGAACATGATGGCTAAAAAGATCCTACAGGCAGGATATTATTGGTCCACTATGGAAATAGATTATTATCAGCATTCACGAACTTGTCACAAATGCCAGATCTATGTTGATAAAGTACATGTGTCACTGGTTCCTCTAAACGTCTTGACCGCTCCCTGGACATTTGCAATGTGGGGCATCGACATGATTGGGGAGATCAGACATACAACTTCAAATGGACACTGTTTCATCCTCGTCGCCATCAATTACTTCACAAAATGGGTTGAGGCGGATTCATTTACTTCTGTTACCAAGAACGTTGTGGCCAGATTCATCAGACATAATCTTATCTGTCGGTATGGTATTCCTAAAAGAATCATTACAAATAATGGTACCAATCTCAATAATACTATGATCACCAGACTATGCGCACAATTTAAAATCCAGCATCATAACTCTTCTCCTTACCGGCGAAGATGAATGGCGCTGTAGAAGCTGCTAATAAAAACATCAAAAAGATCATACAGAAGATGACAGTGACCTATAAAGACTGGAATGAGATGTTACCATTTTCTCTTCACGGTTACCATACCACGGTGCACACATCAACATGGGCAACTCCTTTATCTTTGGTATACGATATGTAAGTTATCCTACCAATTAAAGTCTAGATACCTTCTTTAAGAATCATAAAGGATGCAGGTTTGAATGAAGATGAATGGATTCAAACTCGACTTGGCCAATTGAACCTGATTGATGAGAAGAGGCTTACGTCTGTCTGCCATGGTCTGGTGTACCAAAAACGTATGATTAAAGCTTTTAACAAGAAGGTCAAACATTAGGTATATCAGGCTGGTGACCTGGTAATCAAGCGTATCATACTACCACAAGGCAATCCCAGGGGCAAATGGACTCCTACATATGAAGGACCATTTGTGATAAAAAAACATATTTTCTGGTGGGGCCATGATCTTAACCACTATGGACGGTGACGACCTTCTGCACCCTGTAAACACGGACATAGTTAAAAGATATTATGCATGAACAAATACCCGCTAGGTTGACTGGCCTAAGCAAAAATAAGGGCATCCCGGCGAACCCAAAAGGTTCGGGCAAAAATTAGGGATATAAATACGAAAAAATTTGTACACCCAGCAAGTCGAAAACCTGAAAAGGCGGGTTAAGCAAAAAAGAGTATCCTGGTGGACTGAAAACCCGAAAGGGCGGTCCAGGCAAAAGCTAGGGATTTAAAGCGTAGGACTATGTTCTATTGGATCACATTATAGCCAACCTTCAGTATCAATTGTCAAATTCAAACGATAGTAATCAATCCAATCAGCTTCGGACAAAGCAGCAAGTGGATAAGACGCTCAAAGACATAAAGGCTATAGCAAAATGGGAACCCCATGGGATTATTTCACATCATTGTCGTTCTTTATATTAGTTTTTGTTCTTACGAGAACATTCTCTTACCAGGATGTTTGTCTCTTTATACAAAAACGCTTGTTCAAGTTAATACAAAGCTATTCCTTTAAAAGTGCAAAACTATTTGTTTTTACTTTCCTGTTTTGTTTGCAAAAACGTCTAGTGATTATTTTCGAACATATGCATTTGAGCGCAATTACTGCTTACAAATATACGCATAAAAAAGGAAAAGAAAACAGAAAGATAGTTGTGATACGGTGGGAGAACTAACTAGAGGTTTTGCGTTTTATCGCAAATGTTGCGGTCTAGCAAGAGTCGCCACCGACTTTTCTTTTATCCAAAAGGAAAGGTGAAAAAGCACAGGAAAGACCTTTGAGATGTTTTCTCGAGTTCGGGGGGTAGATTATGAAAAGGGAAGGTCTTAACACCCTTTTCATCCATGGTTTTCCATGGGCTCTTAGTTACTTGCTAGATCACTTTCTTTTGCTTTGAAATTGTGCTTTGTGTGGTTTTTGAAAGTATTTTGTAAAAGAGGTCATCGTTTAGGAAATCTTTACAATGATTCTCGTTCGTAAGAATGTATACAAAGATGTTTGTCTTTTTGAAAATGTTTTCAATGTTTGTAAGATGTTTGGAAATGTGTGTGTTTGTTTTTGAAAATAGCAAGGATGTTTTAAAATGGAGCAAGTAACTAGAAGTAATCTACCTACTCAAATGTCTTTCTTGTTCATTTTCTTTTCCTTTGACATTGTTGTCTTACCATTGATTTGGTAAGCAACCCTATCTTTGGATGTAAACGGGACGGGCGCGGGTCATCGTATAACCATGAATATCAATGTTGCAAAGTATCTTTAGCATTTTTTAGGGACCAAGATCATTTTGTAAGGCAACCTAGAATAGCGTCATCGAGGGACTATGATCTTATATTTGTTTGTTTTGCCAAGATACTTCGCATGCATAATATGACTATTTTTTGTATAAGGCAACGAAGTGGAGAAACCCTAAGGATGCTTGTGTGCAAGTGTGTTATTTTCATGTTTGATTTTGTCTTGAATTAGGGTTTTCTATTTGATTTATTTTGATCTTACCATATAAACCCTAATTACTAGCATGGTATATAAAAGCGGTAAATTGCGTAATTTTAAAGATTACTACGCTATTACAACATTGTAAGGGAGGGGGTATACAAATTGTGAATGGGGATTTGCAATAATGTAAATCTAATTAAGCTATTACAACCAAATCGAATTTATACGAATATTTGAATAAATAAATATACAATATAAATATGCAATGGTATGTATGCAAGAAAAAGATTTTTATTTTATATGCAAAAGAATTTTGACCTAATCCTAAAAATTTAAGAAAAGGAAATTAATTTTTGAAAAAAAAGGGTTAACCCTAATTTCTAATTTAAAAGAAAATAAAGCTCCTTAAGTATTATTTTTGTGTATTTTGTATTAAAATAATAAGTAATATTTGGTGAAAATATTTAGTCTTTTTATATGCCAAAAATATATATTTATAAGTATAAAAAAGGGATAAAAATATATCTAAGTTTAATTTATTTTTACAAGTTTATTTAAGAAAGATAATTAGTATATATCTAAAATAAAAAATATATTTTTATGTGAAAATAAAATAAAATGCAATATTTATCAAATTTATATTTTTTTGGGATTTTTATGTGTTAAAGAAAAATATCTTAATAAATCAAATATGAAAATAAAATAAATAATAAAAGATTGGGCCAGGAGTGCTGCAAGCAAGCAGGGGGTAGTACGTTAGAAAAAAAGAGAAGGCCCAAGAATCAAGCCCATGCTACCAAAAAAAACAAAGCTGAAGCTGAAAAAATGAGAAAAATGTAAAAGGTAGCGCCAAGGTTCGAACCCATGACCTATGCATTGCCAGCGCGCTACCTTGCCAATGGGGTAGCTGTACATCCGTTAGTTTATATGAAACAATAAAAACATAACATATAAAGCCTCCTTGCCCTGTACTTCATCTTCTTCCTCAAGATGGCCAGAAGCTCTGTATCTTTCTCATCTCTCCATAAAAATGGAAACTTCCAACATGAAAATGATATTACTCTTTCCCACGATTTCAGACATGTAACTTATGGAAATTAACAATCAAAGATTAAAACGAATTTTGAAAGCCCTAATTTCAACCCTAATTTTTACAGAAATTTGAACTCCAAAATTCTCTATACATAATGAACAGAAATAAAATCTATGCACATGGTTGGCTTCAGCACTATAATATCTATATTTTTCTTTCACAAATTGTGGCCAATGGATGCTTGTATGAAAAGATAAAAGTTGGAATTCTTACCTCTTTCAGTTGAGATTGTGAATGGAGTTTTAGTGAGATTTAGGAAGGCCTGAAGGTTCCTTTAGCTTGCTTGAACCTTCCTGAGTGTGTTCCAATCCTTGCCTTGCTTTGAAAGTGCCTGAAACTCTCTATCTAAGTCAACCTGCAAGCTTGAAAAACAAAAATGGAAGATGGAGAAAGAGGTGTTACAGTGAAGGGGTGATGGTCTGGAACACTTAGATATGAGGTAGGTAAAGTGTTTGAGTGATTAAAACTTGAAACGCACGAGCCAAATTGTGGATTGCTATGCTTGGCCACAAACTGCAAGTTTTTGACAGGTTTTTGGTGATAGGGAGTTTTGGAGTGTTTTAGGTCTTGAGCAATCGTGTTCTTAGTTGTAGTCTCTTTGTGTATTAGTATAGAGGAAGTTTTAGGTCAACTCCACAATAGATTTTTCAGTTGTAGGCTTTTTGCATACTTTCTTGCTTTTGAAGCAAAGTGAAGAGACAAGTCTCCACATGCTTGTACTGGCCTGCTTGGAGTTGGTAAAAGTCTTATAAAACTTGTATTTGGTTTATAGGACTTGTGTGTGCAGAGAAAATAGGTCCAATGCTCAAAAAATGTAAAGTTGCAAAAGTTGTGCTTTTCCGAAATGGCAATGGCAACTTTGTGCCATTTATGGAACTAAAGCTTGGACAAAGACTCTTGTGCTTGGATTAAGGATTTATCATCTGTGTAATCATTAAATTATGAAGTGCGAAATAGGTTTGAGACTTGTAAAGCAAGGATTAGGCAGCATAGGTTCTGATTTGAATTTTGTTCTCCATGAAATGGCTTGAAATCAAAGTGAGAAATTGCCAACTTCATCTCTTCGATTCTCCCTACTCAAAAATGATCTCAATGAGTTCTTGGACATTTTGGAAAGCTTGAAATGTGATCTATAACTCATCTTTGAAATTAATTTCAATATTCCTCTTGGAACTAGGTGAAATTTTCCATGAAGTTAGGTAAAAAACCTGCCTAAATTAGGGCAAATTTTCACTAAGTTATTTAGTTCATGGGCATGTATTCATAAAATTATATCTTGAGATCCAAGCATCTTTAGGGAAAAATGTGTGAAGCAAAGTTGTAGATTTAATTGAGGTCTACAACTTTCATGTTGGGAACTTTCTTTGAATCATCTTGCATCATGGTGGAAATTTGGCTTAAAGTTGAGAAAAAATAAGAAATTTTCTATACTTAGAAAAATTTCTAAGTTAAGAAAATTTCAAACTTTAAAACCAAATCTTCAATCTTTGATTTCTTGATTAACAAGTTTCAAATTTTGACATGTTTTGATGAATTGTGATCCTTGGTACTTGATTTTGACCAAAAAGTCAAAGTTTGACTTTTAAGTATACAGTTGACTTTTGATCAGTTGACTGCAAATTTCATCTGTCAATCCAATAAAAATAAAATGTTTTGAACCATGTCATTAGGAAAAGATGATACAAATGAAACCTTGAAATCATGCTTCAAACCAATTGGTCATTTGTTAGGTCAAAAATCAAAAATTGCCCTTTCTCAGTCAAAACCCTAATTTTGACCATTTTGCCCTTTTGATGATTTGATCAAATTTCTTAAGGAATTGTGGTCCAAACTTGATCAAATGATACATATGAGTCTAGAATGTTGATGTGGATAAAAAATTATGAATTTTGACTGTAAATTGGCCATGGTTGACTTTTTCCCCAATACAACTGATTTTTAGGTCAATTGTCCAATTGACGGATCAAAAACGTGATTCAAGGCTTGAAACTTGACATGAGTAAACTTAAGGGTCCATGATGATACTTGAAAGTCATATGAAGCATTGATAGTCCAAAAATCCTTGTGCAAACTCAAACCCTAATTTTGGGTCATCAGTGCAAGATGAGATGTCTTGAGTTGATCAAACCCTAATCCAGCCTTGAGTCAAAGAGATCTTGTGAGAAAATCTTGATAAATGAGAGGGAAAATTTTGAGGTACAACAGCTGCCCCTGTTCAATCTTCTTGTACCTGAAGAGTTAGATTGGCGAGTTTTTCCACTCGTGACTCGAAGGTGAAAGAATGATTGGACACTAGAGTGCCCAGAAATTTGCACTCGATGATGCGCGGTTGAGGGAATGGGCTTAAAGATGCCATTTGGAGAGGTGATAGAATCTTGTTGGATATTGGCTTACAGATGCCATCCAAAAGTGATTGTTTGTGTTGTAGTTTGTAAGTTGAAAGAATGAGTAGCAGAATGGCGTCCGTGTCTGGAGCGTATCTGAACTATATCATGAATTTGAAATCTGAATGAGCATCAGAATGGCATACGTGTTTGGAGCGTATCTGTACTGAGTTTGTATTGTAAGTTGTATCTGAATGAGCATCAGAATGGCATCCGTGGGGCATCGACATGATCGCCGAGATCAGACCTACTGCGTCTAACGAACATTGTTTCATTCTGGTAGCAATTGATTACTTTACGAAGTGGGTTGAGGCAGCTTCCTTTGCTACAGTAACCAAGAACATCATGGCGCGGTTTATTCGACATAATCTAATCTGTCGACACGGTGTAGCAGAGAGGATCATCACAGACAATGGTAAAAATCTCAATAATACGATGATCACCGAGCTCTGCAAACAGTTCAAGATACATCATCATAACTCTTCTCCCTACCGGTCGAAGATGAATGGGGTTGTTGAAGCAGCTAACAAGAACATCAAGAAGATTGTGCAGAAGATGACAGTGACCTACAAAGACTGGCATGAGATGTTACCATTTGCTCTTCATGGGTACCGTACCTCGGCAAGGAAATCGACAGGGGCAACACCTTACTCCTTGGTGTATGGAATGGAGGCAGTCCTACCCATCGAAGTCCAGATACCCTCTCTCCGGATTATGAAGGATGCAGGTTTGAACAAAGACGACTGGATCCAAACCCGGCTTGATCAGCTTAATTTAATCGATGAAAAGAGACTTACTACTATTTGTCATGGTCAGACGTATCAAAAGTGAATGATCAAGGCTTTTAACAAGAAAGTCAGACGTCAAGAATATCAGGTCGGAGATCTGGTGATCAAGCGCATCATACTGTCGCAAGGTGATCACAGGGGCAAATGGACCCCCACATACGAATGGCCATTTGTGGTTAAGAACATTTTCTCGGGAGGAGCTATGATTCTAACCACCATGGATGGTGACGACCTTCCTCACCCCGTCAATGCAGACATAGTGAAAATATACTACACATAATCAAAGACCCGCTAGGTTGACTGGCCTAGGCAAAAATAAGGGCTTCCCGGCGAACCAAAAGGGTTCGGGCAAAAGTAAGGGATGAAAATGAAAAAAAACTGTACACCCGGCAATTCGAAAACCTGAAAAGGCGGCTTGGGCAAAAAAGGGTATCCCGGTGGACTGAAAATCCGAAAGGGTGGTCCAGGCAAAAATTAGGGATTGAAGCGTAACACTATGTCTCATTAGATCATCTTACAAACAAACTTCGGTATCGACTATCAAGCTCGGATGGCGCCAATCAATCTGATCTACCTTCGACCAAGTAGCAAAGTGATGAGACGCTTGAAGATATAAAGGCAATAGCAGAGTTGGAACCCGATGGGATTGTTTCACATAGCTGTTTTTCTTTCTTTTACACAAACTATATAATTTATATTCTTCGGTGGCGTTCTCTTACTAGGACGTCAGCCTCTTTGTATAAAATGCTTTTACGGGCCAACTTCAAAAATCAATACAATTCGTTTCCACAAGAAATTCCAAATTGTTTTTCTTTTTCTGTTTTGTTTTGCAAGAACGTCCAATGATACATTTTTGATATATGCATTTGAGAATAATTGCTGCTTATAAATACTTACACAAGAAACAAAAGACAATTACTCGTAATTCCAAGAACAGGGGCAAACAAGAAATGTCCAAACCTTATAGTTTCTCTACCCACCAGGTACAGGGATAGAGCCAGCTTGATAATATGACTAAAGGTACATACGCTCTCCGCAGAGTAGGAAGTATCCAAAGACAGTTGTGTTAATCTTTCCCCAGCCGAGGTTCATAATCGCGAATGAGTCGACAAAATTCTCCCCAAGCAGAGTTTATCTATCACCAGCAAGAGAAGTTCACCGCCAGCGGAGTTTATTTCTCCAAATGAGCAGATCGTCCAAAAGAGTATCTCTCTTCCCCGCAAAGTCATTCTCCCACAGGGTTATTCTCAAACAGAGTCTCTCCTGGCGGATTATTCTCAAGCAAAACAGACGCAAGTCTCCAGTTAATTATCTTCGGCCACTATCCCCAGCGAGAAAGAAGAACTCACCTCCTTATACTCTCCAACAGCAGCCCGGGATTTATTCTCCCCAGCCAGAGAATATCACAAGAACATTGCATATCCATACATTGTGGCATGCGCATATGCATCACACAGCACAATCTCATTTATTTTGAGAACATCGTTACTCAATACATTTCATACACCATGACATCACATACGACTAACTCTTTACCTTTCAAGGAAAGATGCAATCAAGTTCTGACAAGTTTTCTCTGGTTCAGTCTAGTCGATACTAAGATTTCTATTCCAGTTCAAGCTATGAAACCCAGAAATTGACCGGATAATATCTTGATTTATCCAAATACTACGAAGCCTGGAATCGACCAGATAGTGGTATGTCTTAAATACAAGCTATAAAGTCTGGAAATTAACCAGAAAATATCTTAACCCCTCAACAAGTTTTTGTGAAGCCTAGAAATCGACCAGATAGCAGTACAAGATACCATGAAGCTTGGAATCGACCAGACAGTGGTATAGGACACCGTGAAGCCTGGCGCACGACCAGATAGCGGCAAAATACACTGAAACCCGAGACACGACCAGATAACAGTATAAGGCACTACGAAGCTTAGAATTCGACCAAATATCAGTTTACTTGGCCAATTACTATGAAGCCCGGAAATCAACTGGATGTTAGTATGCCTTAAATTCAAGTTGAAACCCGGATGCGACTCGATAACCACTTAATTCCTTATGAATCCTGGAGCACGACCATATAAGAATTGAGAAATTGCAAAGCCTGGAGGACGACCATATAGCAAGTTTTAATCTCATCTCCCCAGTAAGTCACTGTAAAACCTGGAGAACGACCAGATAGAAGTCAACCTTATTTTCCTCAGCAAATCACTGTAAAGCCTGAAGCACGAGCAGATAGCAGTTCATTTCACCTCCTCGACTAAGAGATGATTCCCCAGTAGAGTAACGGATAACTGAAGCTCCTAAAATTCTACTTCTCTCAATACAGAGACCAGCATTCCCCAGCGTAATCCTCCCCAACAACAGGTATACGGGTTCTCGCAAAGGAATCTCTTATGCGATCGACACTTCTTTGGATGGCATCTTTAAGCCCATCTTCTGTCATCGACTTCCAAATGGCATCTATAAGCCCATTCACGATATCGCCAAACAAGTACCACTTCATGTGAGTGCAAATTTCTGGGCACTCTAGTGTTCAATCATCTTCCACCCTCGGATCACGAAAGGCAGACAAGCCAATCTACATCCTTAGGTTTAAGAAGATTGAACAGGGGCAGCTGTTGTACCCCAAAATTTTCCCTCCCATGTTTCTCAATACATTTCAAGTGAGGTCCTCAAATTGCTCAAGGAAGTCCAAGAGTTGACCAGACAAACTCTCTCCTAAGGCAGTCTACCCCAAATTAGGGTTTCATTTTGCACCAAGATGTTTGAATCAAAAGGGTCCCAAACGCTCACTATTGTCCTAATATGTTCTCAAGATCATCCATGTCAAGTTTCAAGCCTTGCAGAGGAAGTTTGCTCAGTCAATTGCTCAAAGGCCTGAAAATCGACTGTGCTAGGGCAAAAGTCAATTGTGGCCCACATACAGTCAAACTTCAAGATTTTTGGTCAACATTATCATTTTGAAGTATTATTCATCATTTTATCAAGGGTTGATCATGATTCCTCAAGGATTTCCCACAATTCATCAAAACTCAAGAGTTGCTAAATTAGGGTTTTGCAGGAAAAGTCAACTCAACTTTTACCGAGCATAACTTTATCATACTTTATCAAAAATGACCCATCCAAAGCTCATTTTGAAGAGGATTTAATTCCCTACAATTCATCTTCATCTACCAAGTTCAAAATATGCACTCACAAGAAGATATGAATTTGGACATTATAGGTCATTTTGAAAAGTCAACAAAAAACACCTTTTGGGTCAAAGCTTCATACATGAGCATGGAAGACTCCATTGAGATGAGACCAAAAGGGTTTCTTAGAGGACATCTTAATATTTCTAAAAAGTCCAAGAACACCTCTCTAGGGTCAAAATTGCGAGAGTTGTGCATTGGCCAAGTTGACCCTTTTTACAAAATTGCCAAAAGTCAAAAGTGTCCAAAATTGCATTTTTGTCAAATGTGTCCAACTTTTTATGCTTGCACTGAGTTTGTAATGTGACCCACGACCCATGAGCCTTTCCACTTGTCATTATTTTATTTTTGTCATTTATTTTGATTTTATTTCATTTAAATCAAATAAAATCAAAATAAAATAATAAAAATATCAAAAACTAATTAAAGCTTGAGATTTTGTGCATGATTAGGTCCATTACACAGCTGGAGACAAAATCAAATCGTGCAAGGTTCACATGGACACAACAAGATTGAATTTGCTTGTTTTGGAAATATTTTGCACAAGGATCAAATCATGAATCAATAGTCATAATTGGAAGAGATTTGATACAAAATTGTAACCTTAATGCATTCTACTATACATAAGGAACAAGTGCAGACCAAAAAGAAGAGGCTGGAGGCGTGCAAGAGAGAAAACAAGTTTCAAAAATTCAAGAAGAAAGTTGCAGACTAATTTCCACGTTTCAGATCACTTCAAGGCAATCTAGTCATCCCAATTGTTTGCTGGACATCCCTGGACCAAGATTCAATCGCTAGTAAGCTTCCCCACACTCAGAATCACGCCGTAAGATCCATACAGTTTATCACTTTTCTTGAATTTGAATATCTTAATTCTGGCATCTTTAACATAATTGATTGGCATATTCTTAAACCTTGTGATGTTTGCAAGCTAATGGTTGTATTTAATTACATTTTTATTGATTGTACACCAAGATGCCATGGCTAGGGTTCGTGGTTCATTTTTAGGGATTTTTCATACAGGAATAATTGGCCATTAATAATGGTACCATGATGCTCGTGAGGTTGCAACGAGTTGATTGGTACCATTGGTTGTGATTTATCATACATGTACAGGATTGTGGAATGGGCAAGGGTTATACCTACGCCTGGTGTCCGTAGGTAAAGGTCCTTTGTCTAAAACGACGAAAGCAACGAAGAAGACAGTGGTGTGGCAGTCTATGAGTGGATTGTTTGAATCTGCACGCATTTTGGGAAGAGTGGCACATGATTTGTATTATATTGTATTTGTTACATTATTATTACAACTAAACAAGCCAGCGCAGATGGTAAAGCTGTTGGTCTTTGATGCACACGTCCTGGGTTCGATCCCAGGCGTGTGCATTTTATTATTTTCTCAATAGTTTCAGGTCAATCTAGTGCTTCCCAGCCTCAAGCGTATTCCGTGTACTCTCAACATCAGCCATAGGATGTACTCCTGGCCAGATCTAATACGCCCATAAAGAAGGTCCACCATGTGCCATAGTCCAGCATGCACACAGGATTAAAAAAGTCAAAGGGGCCAAGGAATTGTTGGGCCTAGAAATCAGAATCATACCCCCTCCTTTTGCTAATGCTAGGCCCATTCTTTCTCTTTTCTTCTTTTTTCTTTTATTTAATTTAATTTACTTAATTGTTTTTTTTAAACAAAATCAATTTCTTTTTCACAAAAATATCATAAAATCAAGTTTCACAAATTTAAAATTAGGTTTTTTATTTTATCAAATTTAATTTAATATTAGTTTAAATTTAATTTAGGGTAATTCTAACTTTTTGTATATAATTAAAATCAATTAGAAAAAATTAGGGTTAGCTTGTGATTTAATTTTTATTTCTTTCTCAAAAATAAAAAATACAAAAATAGGTTAATTTAATTATTTTTCTAAATTTAAATTAATTATAAATTAGGTTATTTTTATTCAATTAAACTTTATTTTCTCAAATAACACAA
Source organism: Vicia faba (assembly GCA_948472305.1). Classification (NCBI taxonomy): domain Eukaryota; kingdom Viridiplantae; phylum Streptophyta; class Magnoliopsida; order Fabales; family Fabaceae; genus Vicia; species Vicia faba. The sequence goes on from OX451741.1 coordinate 134,885,424, forward strand.
AAACCGCAAAAATGATTTCTCCTTTAAATTACAATCAGGTAGTTGGGGTCAAAACCCTAAATCTCTCGTTTTCGATTCATCACGCGCGTTTATTATTATTTTTGCAATATTAATGTAACTGCTCACGGTATGTAATAGTTTAAATTAGGATTTTTCTTTATTTATCGTCTTTTACGGGTTTTGGCTATGTAATTAACCCCTACCCCGAAGCCTTGTAATAGCGTAGGTTTTATTTCTCGCATTTTAATTCTCGCAAATATTAACTGTTAGATGTATGTTAATAGGATTGTATGACAAGATTGCATGATAATTTAAAACGGCTAGAAAACCCTAATATGCAAAGATAATAACTGAAATCAAATCACTTGCACACGCGCACTCTTAGGGTATACTCTCACTTCGGTTGCCTTCGGTAAACGACCATTAAGTATAGGGTGTCTTAGTGGTTGCCCTCTTGTCTAACAAAGATCAAAAGTCCCGTTCGGAAATGTTGCCTCGGAAATGTTGCCTCGAATATGATCTTAAGGCTCTAGGGTTATTACTAAGACGTCCTAACATTGCTTTAGTGATCGTACGTCCCTTTCGAATTGACCCTTACAACTCCAACGACGGTGCTACCTACTCCTTAATAGTAGGATATCGCTGTCTAAAGGAAACAAGAATAGAAACAATCCTTTTTCGAGTAGGTAGATGCTAGTAGGTACTTGCTCAAAAACAAACTTTTTCACACTTACACTTTCCAAACAAAGTTTTCAAAAACAACTTCGTAACACTCTTGAGGACAGAAACAAGGGTTAAAACGAAGTAAAACAAAACTTTTCGAAACAAACACACACAAGCAATTTTAAAAGATGAGCAAGTACCTAAGAGCCCATGGAAAACCATGGATAGAAAGGGTGCTAATACCTTCCCTTTCTATAATCTACCCCTCGTACTCAGAATATCTCGAAAAAAGACTTTTTCTGTGCTTTTTTCCTTTCCGGTTGGATAAAATAAAAGTCGGTGGTGACTCTTGCTTACCGCGACATTTTGCAAATACAAAACGCAAAATGTAAACCAGCATTTCAAAACAGTCAGTTATGCCACCGTATCACAGAATCGCATCCGTGTCTGGAGCGTATCTGAACTGTATCTGTAAGTTGTAATTTGAATGAGTATCAGAATGGCATTCGTGTCTGGAGCATATCTGAACTGTATCTTAGAGTATATTTGTCAATGGTAACTGTTAATCTTATCCTGAAAAGAGTAAAATGTTAGCTAAAACACAAAGTTGTGTTGCATGAAATGTACTATCCAATGTATTTGCTTTATAAATGTTTATGATATATGGATGTAATGTATGCACATGTGAGCTGATTTGCTGTATTGTTGTCTGTTTGAGGAAAATAAATCCCTGAATGACGCTGAGGATATGTTGAATTTTTATGTCTTAAAGTTGAAGTACTGATGAACTTTTGTTGAGAGAAATAAGTTCTATTGTGAGGGCAATTCCATGTACTACTTGTAAGATCTTCTCGGGGAATCCTGAGATTTTGACGAGTTCTACTGGGGATTAATAATTTGAAACTTCGTTCCGCTTGGGGATTTAAATGACGTATTGTAGGGGATTTCTTATGGAATAGCCTAGAGGAATTTCCATACTCTTTCAACCTATCAGTAATTATCTTTCTCATTTTGTTTATTTGTAAACAGTAATCATGTTCAAATGCATATGTTCATTAATGAATCAATGGACGTTTTTGTAAACAGAACACAAGTGTAAATAAAAAAGATAAATAGTTTTTGCACTTTCGAAGGGGCATCTTTGTATTGACTTTGAATAAATATTTTGTACAAAGGAGACAAACATTCTAGTAAGAGAATGTCGTCATAACCAAGAAAAATTTAATACAAAGAAAGATAGCTATGAGTAATAATCCCATGGGGTTCCCATTATGCTATAGCCTTCATATCTCTGAGTATCTTGTCTATTTGCCTTGTCTGAAGATGATTGAACTGATCAGAAACTCTGAGTTTGTCAGCGGAAGCCAAAGGTTGTCTGTCAAATGATCTGACGGGACATAGTCATACGCTTTTATTCCCTAACTTTTGCTTGGACCGCCCTTTCGGGTTTTCAGTCCACTGGGAAACCCTTTTTTGCCCAAGTCTCCCTTTCGGGTTTTCAACTTGCCGGGTGTACAGATTTTTTTATTTTATCCCTAATTTCTGCCCGAACCTTTTGGTTCATCGGGATTCCCTTGTTTTGCCTAGGTATGTCAACCTAGCGGGTCTCTTATGCGTAGTATCTTTTGACTATGTCCGCGTTCGCAGGGTGTGGCAGGTCGTCGCCATCCATGGTGGTCAAGATCATTGCTCCACTGGAGAATATGTTTTTGATTACAATTGGTCCTTCATAGGTTGGAGTCCATTTTCCCCTGGGATCACTTTGTGGAAAGATGATACGCTTGATCACTAGATCCCCAACTTGATATACTTGACGTCTGACTTTCTTGTTGAAGGCCTTGATTATCCGCTTTTGATACATCTGACATTGGCGAACAGAAGTAAGTCTCTTCTCATTAATTAAATTCATTTGATCAAGTCGAGTCTGGATCCAATCGTCTTCATTCAACCCTGCATCTTTCATAATCCTTAGAAAGGGGATCTGAACCTCAATAGGCAAGACAACCTCCATGCTGTAAACCAAAGAATAAGGTGTTGCCCCTGTTGAGGTGCGAGCCGTGGTACAGTAACCGTGGAGAGTGAATGGTAACATCTCATGCCAGTTGTGGTACGGTGGCAGAACCAGACTGTTTTGGAAATGCTGGTTTGCATTTTGCGTTTGTGTTTGCAAAATGCCGCGGTAAGCAAGAGTCGCCACCGACTTTTATTTTATCCAACTGGAAAGGAAAAAAGCATAGAAAAATTCCTTTTTTCGAGATTTTGAGTACGGGGGTAGATTATAGAAAGGGAAGGTATTAGCACCCTTTCTATCCGTAGTTATCTACGGGCTCTTAGGTACTTGCTCATCATTTTCAAAATTGCTTCTTTGTGTTTGTGTGATTTGAAAAGTTTTTTGTTTGACTTCGATTTAACCCTTGTATCAGTCCTCAAGAGTGTTACGAAGTTGTTTTGAAAACTTTGTTTGAAAAGGAGTGTAAGTGTGAAAAGTTTGTTTGTTTTGAGCAAGTACTTAAGAACTAATCTACCTACTCGAAAAAAGAATTGTTCTATGTTCGTTTCCTTTAGACAATGCTATCCCACTAATAGTGAGTAGGTAGCACCATCGTGGGAGTTTTGCGGGTCAATTCGAAAAGGTACGTACGATCACTAAAGCAATGTTAGGACGTCTTAGTAGTAACCCTAATGTCTTAAGATCAATTATTTGAGGCAACAATTCCGAGGCAACCTTTCCGAGGCAACTTTGATCTTTTGGACAAGAGAGCGACCACTAAAGCATCCTATACCTAATGACCGTTTACCGAAGGCAACCGAAGTGGAGTATACCCTAGGAGTGCGCATGTGCGAGTGATTCAATTTCAAATTATTATCTTTGCACATTTTAGGGTTATCTAACTGTTTTAAAATTAATCATACATTCTTGTCATGCATCCCTAATATCATACATCTAACAATTTAATATTTGCGGAATTAAAAATGCGGAAAATAAACTACGCTATTACAAGACTTCGGGTATTTACATAGCCAAAAACAAACCCTTGAAACAAAAGAGATAAACGAAAGATAAAAGGTCCTAATTAAGCTATTACAACTTGTGAGCAATTATATTAATAGCGTAAAAATAAATGATAAAGCGCGCACGAGGAAATTGAGATCGGGAGAGAACTAGGGTTTTGACCCCGTCTAACCTAAAGAAAAAAAATGTTTTTGTTGTTTTTAAATTATTTTCAAGAAAAAGAATTAGGTTTTTTTAAATTAAATACAAAATTAATTAGCTAATAAAATTAATTAATGAAAATAAATAAATGACCTATTTTTTTGTTTTGGTTATTTTTTAGAAAAAAAGAAAATTAAATTAAATTATAAACAAAACCCTAATTGTTCTAATTATTTTTAAGTTTATTTACAAAATAATTAAAGTTGCCTAAAATTAAATAACCTAATTAAATTAATTAATTTAATTGACAAAAAAATAAACCTAAATCTAATTGGATGTAAAAACATTATTTTTATGATTTTTTTGAATAAAAGAAATATTTAATTATGTTAGTAAAATAAATAAATTAAATTAATTAAAGAAAGAATATAGAAAGAGATATGGGCCTGAAAGGAATTGGTGAGGTTTGAATAACAATCCGGCCCAAGAAGCATTGATCCATTGTTAACTTGCTGGATCCAGTGCTACGTGTTGACTGGAGCCCATGATGCTCCTTCATTGATGGCCTTTGGATCTGGCCATCTGGCCACTTGGCAGGTTGGATGATGAGGTCACATGGTGGACCTTGGCCTTGTGCGCGCGCTGGATTACCTGAAAGAAAATAATATGAAGAAATTGGGGGACATGGGATTCGAACCCCGGCCCCAAGGCATTTTCCCACTACTCCACTACCAACTGTGCTGGCTTTTCATTTGTACATAAAATAATAATAATAAGTAATATGCAATAATGGGTGTTAGTGGAGAGAGAAAAACAAAATTGCGCCAGAATTCAAATGGCCCAATAGAAGGGTGCCACGCAGGTCATCCCCAACCTTGCTCCGTTGGTAAAAGTTGAAAACTTTTACCTACGGACATATGTCCGTCGCTACATCCCTGCAACTTCTCAAAATTCAATACAAGCATGATAAATAAAAACTAAAGCCATGGATGGATTCGTCTGGACCTGCTGAGCACAATGGTACCCCTTTCATGGCCCAATTTTACCTGTAGACAAAGATCCCAAATCGAACCGAAAAACCCTAGCAATGGTGAAATCTTATACAGTTCATGAAAATGCAATTAAACATTACATAAAGCTTGCAAATGTGATGGTGAACAAGAATATATGATTATATCATGCTATTAGTGCCAGAATTATGCAAACCGAATTCAAGAAAAGTTCAATGTCGTGAATGCCTTACAACGAGTTTCAGGGCCTGGAAATGCTTGTTCTCGATTGGTTTTGCTTACTGGTGATCCCAGGAAGCGATTGGGATGGTTAAAGGGTCTTGAAATAGCCTGGAACTATGAATTCGAATTACTACTTTTCTTTGTTTTTTGCAAGTCGGTTCTGACCTTGTGCGCCTCTCTCTACCCTTGTTTTTGGTCTGTAAATCATCCTTATGTATTGAGGAATGGATTAGGGTTAAAAACCTGATCTCAATCTTCCTCCATTATTGATTTTGATATTGATTTGATTCCCTTAAAAACCATTCCAAAAATAGGCCTAATTCAATCTTTTTGTGCACACCAAGCCTTTACACGAATTCAATCTCATGCTTGCTGGATATAGGACCTGAAACATGTACAAAATCTTGAGATTTCAATGTTTTGGATTTTCTCATGATTTGTTTTGATTAAAATTAATTTAATTCAAATAAAAATCAAAATAAATAATAAAAACAAGATAATGGAAAGTGGAAAGGGCTAGGGATCGTGGACCATGTTGCCAACTCAAAACAAGTGCAAAAGATTGGGCCCATTTGGCAAAAATTGCAATTTGAGGCATAGTTGACTTTTGGCAATTTTGCAAAAAAGGTCAACTTCACCAATGCATAACTTCCTCAATTTTGACTCTTTGAAGGTGTTCTTTGACTTTTTAGAAATCTTGAGATGTCCTCTAAGCAACCCTTTTGGTATCATCTCAATTTGATATTCCATGTTCATATATGAAGCTTTGACAAAAAAGGTGTTTTTGTTGACTTTTCAAAAAGACCTATAATGTCAAAATTCATAACTTCTTGTGAGTGCCTATTTTGAACTTTGGAGATGAAGATGAATTGTAGGTAATTGAATCCTATTCAAAATGATATTTGGATGGGTCATTTCTCATAAAGTATGAGAAAGTTATGCTTGGTCAAAGTTGAGTTGACTTTTCCTACAAAACCCTAATTTAATAATTTTTGGGTTTTGATGAATTGTGAGCATTCCTTGATGAATCATGATCAACCCTTTATAAAATGATGAATAATTCTTCAAAATTAGAATGTTGACAAAAAATCTTGAAGTTTGACTGTATGTGGGCCACAGTTGACTTTTGCCCTAGCACAATCGATTTTCAGGCTTTTGAGTAGTTGATTGAGCAAACTTTCTCTGCAAGGCCTAAAACTTGACATGGATGAACTTGAGAATATATTAGGAAATTTATTAGCATTTGAGACCCTTTGGACTCAAGTATCTTGATGCAACATGAAACCCTAATTTTCAATAGACTGCCTTAGGAGAGAGTTTGTCTGGTCAACCCTTGGACTTCCTTGAGCAATTTGAGAACCTCACTTGAAATGTATTGAGAAAAAAATGGAGGGCAAATTTTGGGGTACAACAGCTGCCCCTGTTCAATTTTATTAAACCTGAGGATGTAGATTGGCTTGTTGGCCTTTCGTGATCCGAAGGTGGAAGATGATTGAACACTAGAGTGCCCAGAAATTTGCACTCGCATGAAGTGGAACTTGTCTTGCAATGTCGGGAATGGTCTTATAGATGCCATTTGGAAATTGATGAAGGAAGATGGGCTTAAAGATGCCATCCGAAGAAGTGTCGATCACATAAGAGATTCCTTAGCGAGAGCTTGTATACTCGTTGTTGAGGAGGATTCCGCTGGGGAATGCTGGTCTCTGTCTTGGGAGAAATATAATTTTAGGAGCTTCAGTCGTCCGTTATTCTATTGGGGATGTGAGATTAAAATTGTTATCCGGTCGTAATCCGGGTTTCGCAATTTCTCAATTCTTATCTGGTCGTAATCCAGGCTTCAGAATGAACTAAGTTGTTATCCGGTTGCATCCGGGTTTCAACTTGACTTTAAGGCATACCAATATCCAGTCGACTCCGGGTTTCTTAGTAATTGTCCAGGTAAAAACTGTTATTTGGTCGAAATCCAAGCTTCACAGTGTCTTGTACTGCTATCTGGTCGTAATTGAGGTTTCACGATGTAATGTACCATTATCTGGTCGAATCCAGGTTTCATGGTGTTTGGGGAAAACAAGGTATTATCCGGTCGAATCCGGGTTTCATAACTTGAATTAAGGATATACCAATATCTGGTCGTAATCCAGGGTTCGTAGTATTCTTGGATGCTATCTGGTTATAATCCAGGTTTCACAGTGTCTTGTATTGCTATCTGGTCGTAATCCAGGTTTCACAATAACTTTGTTAAGCGGCTATCCGGTCGAATCCGGGGTTCACGGCTTGTGTTTAATATATACCACTATCTGGTCGTAATCTAGGTTTCATGGTGTCTTCGTATTGCTATCTGGTCATAATCCAGGTTTCACAATAACTTGCTAGGGATTAAACTACTATCCGGTTGAATCCGGGTTTCATAGCTTGAATCTGAGATGAACCACTATCTGGTCGTAATCCAGGTTTCGCGGTGTTCTGATATTGTTATCCGGTCGTTCTCCGGGCTTCACAATATGATGGAGGAATCAAGATACTATCCGGTCGTGCCCGGGCTTCATAGCTTGAACTTTGTGAGAGTTTGATTGTATCCTTTCCTGAAAGGTAAAGGGTTAGTCAGATGTAATGTCATGATGCATGACATGTATTGAGCTATGATGTTCTCAAAATAAATGAGACTATGCTATATGATGCATATGAGCATGTCGTGATGTATGCAATGTATTGTGATGCTTTCTAACTGGGGAAAATAAATCTCGGACTGCTGCTGGAGAATAAAAGAAGTTTTCACTCGCTGAGGATAATGACCGAAGATGACTTGAGAATAACTCTGCTAAAGAATATACTGATGAGAGAACGAATCTGTGGGGGAGAGAGACTCTGTCATAAGATCTACTGATTTGGAGAAGTAATCTCGGCTTTGGATGAATTACCGTTGCTGGTAATGATGAATTCTATCGGGGATAAAATTCCTGTTCGTGGAAGAAATAAACTCCACTGGGGATGATCTTCCAGTGCTGGTGATAGATGAACTCTGCGTGGGGAGAATTCTTCCGACTCACTCGCAATTGCAAACCTCAGCTAGGGAGAGTTGATAATATTGTTTTTGGATACCTTTTAGCTCTGCGGGGAGTGTATGCATCTTTCAGTCTTATTCTTCAACTGGGTCTATCCCTATACCTGGTGAATAGAGCAACTGTAAGGTTTGGACATTTCATGTTTGCCCCTGTTCCTGGTATTACGAGTCATCGTCTTTTGTTTTGCATGTACACATTTATGAGCAGCAGTTATTGTCAAATGCATATATAAAAAATGAATCATTGGACGTTCTTGCAAAATAAAACAGGAAAAGAAAAAGCAATTTTGAAGTTTATTGTAAAAATGAATTGTATTAATTTTGAAATTGGCCTGTAGTAGGCATTTTTGTACAAGAGGCCGACGTCCTAGTAAGAGAATGCCGCCGAAAGATAGAATTTATACAATTTGTGAAAAACAAAGAAAAACAGCTATGTGAACAATCCCACTGGGTTCCAACTCTGCTATTGCCTTTATATCTTCGAGCGTCTCATCACTTTGCTGCTTGATTAAAGATGAGTCAGGTTGATTGGCGCCGTCTGAGCTTGATAGTCAATACCGCAATATGGTTGCAAGATGATCCAATGAGACATAGTGTTACGCTTTGATCCTTAATTTTTGCCTGGACCGCCCTTTCGGGTTTTCAATCCACCGGGATACCCTTTTTTGCCCAAGCCGCCTTTTCAGGTTTTCGACTTGCCAGGTGTACAATTTTTTCATTTTCATCCCTTAATTTTGCCCGAACCCTTTTGGTTCGCCGGGAAGCCCTTATTTTTGCCTAGGCCACTCGACCTAGCGGGTCTTTGATTATGCGTAGTATTTTTTCACTATGTCTGCATTGACGGGGTGAGGAAGGTCGTCACCATCCATGGTGGTTAGAATCATAGCTCCTCCTGAGAAAATGTTCTTAACCACAAATGGACCTTCGTACGTGGGGGTCCATTTTCCCCTGGGATCACCTTGCGGCAGAATGATGCGTTTGATCACCATATCCCTGACTTGATACTCTTGTCGTCTGACTTTCTTGTTAAATGCCTTGATCATCCGCTTGTGATATGTTTGACCATGATAAATAGGAGTAAGTCTCTTCTTGTCGATTAGATTCAGCTGATCAAGCCGGGTCTGGATCTAGTCGTCTTCGTTCAAACCCGCGTCCTTCATAATCCGGAGAGAGGGTATCTGGACTTCGATGGGTAGGACTTCCTCCATGCCATACACCAAAGAGTAAGGTGTTTTCCCTGTTGACGTCCGTGCTGAGGTGCGGTACCCATGAAGAGCAAATGGTAACATCTCGCGCCAGTCTTTGTATATCACCGTCATCTTCTGCACGATCTTCTTGATGTTCTTATTAGCTGCTTCAACAGACCCATTCATCTTCGGCCGGTAAGGAGAAGAGTTGTGATGTTGTATCTTAAACTGCTTGCAGATCTCGGTGATCATTGTATTGTTGAGATTTGTACCATTGTCCGTAATGATCCTCTCTGGTACACCGTATCGACAGATCAGATTGTGTCAGATAAACCGCGCCACGACATTCTTGGTCACTGTAGCAAAAGAAGATGCTTTCACCCACTTCGTAAAATAATCAATTGCTACCAGAATGAAGCGATGCCCGTTGGACGCAGTAGGCCTGATCTCGCCAATCATATCGATACCCCACATTGCAAAAGGCCAAGGTGCTGTCAAAACATTCAGAGGAACTGGAGGTATATGCACCTTATCAGCATAGACTTGGCACTTATGACAGGTTCAAGAATGCTGATAACAACCGGCTTCCATAGTAGACCAATAATATCCAGCCCGTAGGATTTTCTTCGCCATGGTATGTCCACTGGAATGAGTTCCGAAAGTACCTTCATGTAACTCTGCCATAATTCTTTCTGCCTCGTTCTTATCCACACATCGCAGTAAGGTTGAGTCATGGTTACGCTTGTAAAGGATACCATTACTGATGAAGAACTTCGCAACGAACCTTCTCAAGAACTTCTTATCATTAACAGATTCACCCTCGGGGTACTCTTGAGCCTCAAGATACCTCTTTACCTCGTGAAACAAGGGTTTATCTGCTACCTCTTCAGTCTCGATGTCACAGCAATGTGCGGGTTTGTCCAACCTCTCAATGGTAATCTGGGGAGCTTCATTATCCCATCTAACCTTGAACATAGAAGACATAGTAGCTAGCACGTCCGCTAACTGGTTCTCCTCTCTGGGGAAATGTTAAAAGGTTATCTCTTCGAAGTGCGGAAGCAACGTCAAACATACTCTTTGTAAGGAATGAGATTTGGGTGCTTCGTATCCCACTCACCTTTGATCTGACTGATCACGAGAGCAGAATCTCCGAACACACTCAAGAACTTAATCCTTAGGTAAATAGCTGCTCGGAGGCCCATGATGCATGCTTCATACTCTGCCATATTATTGGTGTAGTTAAAACATAGTCAGGCGGTGAACGAAGTATGACAGCCTTCAGGAGATATGATCATGGCGCCAATGCCATTACCCAACGCGTTTGAGACTCCATCAAAATACATAGACCATCGGGACCCCTCCTCGGGTCCTTCATCTGGTCCAGGTTCTTCACAGTCGGTCACCGACATGATGTTCTCATCCGGGAACTCAAAATTCATAGACTGGTAATCATCCAGGGCCTGATGCGCCAAAATGATCCGCCAACACACTTTCCTTGATTACCTTTTGGGTTGTGTATTGGATATCATACTCAGTTAAGATCATCTTCCATCTTGCTATTCTTCCAGACAAGTCAGGCTTTTCAAAGATATACTGTATTAGATCCATCTTTGATATCAACAGGGTAGTGTGAGTCAGCATATACTGTCTTAGCCGGCGAGCAGCCCATGGCAAAGCACAAGAAGTTTTCTCAAGCAACGAGTATCAGGTCTCGCAGTCGGTACACTTTTTTCTAAGGTAGTAAATAGCATGCTCTTTTCGGCCAGACTCGTCATGCTGCCCCAACACGCACCCCATTGAATTGTCCAACACTGTCAAGTATAAGATCAAAGTTCTTCCTTCAACTGGAGGCATCAGAATTGGTGGCTCTTGGAGATATTCTTTAATCCTTTTGAAAGAGGCCTGACATTCATCATTCCATTTTACCACTTGATCTTTCTTCAGCAGCTTGAAGATTGGCTCAAAAGTAGCAGTCAGATGCGAAATGAATCGGGCAATGTAATTCATACGTCCCAAAAAGCCTCTAACTTCCTTTTCTGTTCGGGGAGTTGGCATCTCCTGTATAGCCTTCACCTTTGCAGGATCCACTTAAATTCCTTTATCACTTACAATGAAACCCAACAACTTACCAGACCTTACTCCGAAGGGGAACTTGTTCGGGTTTAACCTTAGTTTGTACATCTTCAACCTGTCAAACAGCTTCTGGAGATGCTCAAGGTGTTCTTCTTCAGTCTGGGACCTTGAAATCATGTCGTCAATGTAAACCTCAATCTCATGGTGAATCATGTCGTGGAACAAAGCGACCATGGCACGCTGGTAAGTTGCCCCAGCATTCTTCAACCCAAAAGGAATTAAAGTTGTCTTTTCGATATCCTCGGGAGCCATCTTAATCTGATTATAACCGGAAAAATCATCCATGAAGGAGAAGACCTTATGTTGTACGGTGTTGTCAACCAAAACATCGATATGAGGCAGAGGGAAATCATCTTTGGGACTCGCCCTGTTCAAATCTCTATAGTCTACACACATACGTACCTTACCATCCTTCTTCGGCACCGGAACAACGTTGGCAACCCACTGTGGGTATAAAGTAACAGCTAGAAATCCAGAGTCAAACTATTTCATGACCTCAGCTTTGATTTTCTCAGACATCTCGGGACGCATACATCGAACCTTCTGCTTTACCGGAGGACAGTCTTCTTTAGTTGGCAAGCGGTGAACCATAATATCAGTATCCAAACCAGGCATATCTTCATAAGACCATGCGAAGATCTCAACATAGTCCGGTACCATCTGTATCAACCATTGCTTGACACTAGGTTCCAGATTCGCACCTATCTTGACCTCTTTCTTGTCTTCCTCTGTACCCAAATTTACTGATTCCACTGGCTCTTCATGAGGCTGTATGACCCTTTCTTCCTGTAGCAGCAATCTAGCAAGCTCTCCAGGAACCTCACAATCATCCTCACCTTCGTCTTCAGCTTGGTTGATCGAATTCTCGAAGTCATAACTGGCAGTAGCAGAGTCGTTATCAATGGGATCTAGAGTGGATGTGGATCTGCATTATGATATGAGAGTGTGTGTAAGACAATAGCTGTTTTGATAAAGTGAGAAAAAGAAAAACAAGGAGCGCAAAATTTGTAATGCAAGAAATGTCCAATGCTTTATTGATGATATATGAAAGTGACAAATAATAAGCCCTCATAAACAAAACCAGGGTGCCTCGGGCAAGGCACCAGGCTATAAAGTTTCAAATTGTCTGTTACAAATCTCAAAACAAAAGTCTATTACTGTGTAATAAAAGAAACGGGCACGAAGTCCTTTGCTGTCCAATTGTTCAAGCCACCGTTGGTAGTCGGGTAAATCCAGTCGTTGATATCAGACTCTTCTTCATCATCTTCAATTACATTCACTCCTGGATTACGGATGCGCAGAGGAGGTCTTCCAATCCTTGCGCGCCGAACATCCCTTTGAGCCTCTACAGTAAAGCCCAAACCAAACTTGTCAGTCTTATGTGTGAAGTCAGGGAGCTGTCCCCAATTTGCACACCCACCTTGATCAATAACAGCCTTGGCATCCTTGAGGGAAGCCATCTTCAACGGAGGTTTGTCAGCAGCAACTTCAGTCAACGCCAAAGTCTGGGGAACCTCTTCAAAATTCTGACACGGGGTATTGTACCCCAATTTTTACCCCTAAGATTCCCCTATCATATCATGTCAACTTGATCATAACAAGATCACATTAGGGTTGGTTCTTCCTCTTTTTCTATCTCTTATCTTTAAGTTTGCTCTTGAGGAATCTCCAAGCACCTTAGTTGTGTATTTTGTATATGTGTTGTTTACTAACTTCTAATCAAAATACAAAAAAATATTTGTCTTTGTCTTTGTATATTTTTGTGTTGAAGGTACCAAGTCGAAGCATCTGACAAATAAGGATTTCTGAGGCTTGTGTCGAACTCATGCAAAACAATCAATTCTATATTGTGGCTAAAGACAGCATGCATCGACCCATAAAGGTATGTATCGACTCATCTAGTTGTGTAAAACTGGCATGTGTTGACGCATGCATGTATGTATCGACTCATCCAGTTGTGTAAAACTAGCATGTGTCGACACATGCATGTATGTATCGACTCATCCTGCTTGTACAACTAGCATGTGTCGACACATATGTGTTATGTGTCAACTCGTGCAGTTTGATGCATTCTGTAATGTGTTGAAATAACAGTATGTATCGACACATAGAGGCATGTATCGACACATACTGTGTTATACAGCTAGGATGTATCGACGCATACCACCTATATATCGACTCATAACATCCAAATGCACGTGTTTTGCATAACTTGAAATTATATCATTAATTCAATTTTGACTCCAAGAATCAATTACCAAATTACCACTAATACCAATCTTAAAACTCTATAAATAGAGACCTCATTTCATTCAAATCACAAGCTTTTGATAGCCAAACTCATCTTGCTAAAAAATCTCTCAATTCTCTCCATCTACCAAATTCACTTAAAGCTCCATTTTCAAAAAGTTAGTAAGCTTTGCATTGAAGCTTACTAATCTTTGAGCTAAACCTTCATCCAAACACTTTTTATCCATCAATTCTCTACATCCAAGCTTTGGTAATTGATTCTTGTGGTTGAATTGAAGCAAATTCTGAAGTTGTTTGATAATTCTCTAATTCTACCTTTGGTAAGTTGGATCATCATCTTTAACAATGTGATCTCTTGTGGATTTCTGGTTTTGATTCATTGAGCACTGTTTTTATGATTCCATTAGTGCTATTTTCTCATAATTTGATGGAATTTTCATGCTCCATTGGATCCATGATCATAAGGTGTTTGATGAAAAGTTGGAATAAGAATTTAATCTTTAAAATGTTATTCTCTACTGATTTTTAACAGGTTGCAATCAATTGTTGTAACATTGCAATTGATTGTCATAAAAAATTGATTTGATAAAAAACTGCACTGATGCAATAGGTTGCCGTCTAAGCACAATTGATTGTAACAGTGCCAAAAATACTTTTTCTGCCTTATTTTGGGGTTGTTTTGACTCAAATATTTTTCTCCTCACTCTCTTTGATGGATAATTTGGATTACAATTTTAAATATCCAATTTGTCATTAAACTCAATGGACTTTGTGATGTATATGAAGTTGGATAAATGTTCATCAATTCAAATCTACCTAAGAGTGAATTATTTAATTCATTTTTGGTGCTTTGGATTAATGATATATTTAGTGCTTTAATCCATCTAGAGGAGTGGTTGAATTTAAATATGAAAGAATTTTGAAATGATGATCCAAATTAGCTTATCATTCCCCTCCCTCTTCATCTTATCCCTTTCTTTTTTTTAATTGTGCTACATGTTAAGGGATGGTGATCTCTATATCATTTATCCAAACATGAAGTACATAGATTGCTATTGACCGGCCTCAAAATAGGTGCGACTTCTACATAAGTCCACTTACGATTGCTTAACATAGCGCTAAATTTTGTCCCGATTCGAATAAATGATCATTCGTGGCCCAAACTTATGATTGCAAGCCCAAGTATGTTAATTTGATCTCTTTGATCCAATAACCTTGAGATTCATTGTGTGGAGGCTTTGTTTCTACCAATCCTCTAATGGATCTACAACACCTTTGGTCAACGCATATCACTTAAACACCGTTGATCATTAAATGTTACTTTTGAGGATTCCAAAATGGATGATATACTTGACAAAAAGCAAATGCAACTTTTTGTGTGGAGGCTTTGGTTCTACCAATCCTCTAATGAGTTCCAAATGCAAGTTTCAATATGGTCATCCAACTAACCACTAATTTCTAACAATTGACTTTAGTTTATGCTTTTATTTTTTATGCTTTATGTATCATTTAATTTAAGCATTTACATTTCATGCCATCTTTTTTTATTTTTGCTCACTTGAGCATTTATTTTTATGTCATTTTTATTTTTCTCACTTGAGCTTTCTCTTTTCCTTTTTAAGACACCTAATAATCAACATGAACCATAAACTTTTTTAATGATACTCAGACTATTTGGTTACTATCCTTGGCATTATGGAGTATGGGACTTCTTGGACTTAGGATTAGAGACCTTGGCCTATCTTGGAGACTTTGTGACTTTATTTGATATTTTGTCTGGAGTTCTTGAGGTTTACCTCAAGACATTGGGTTGTTTGTTTATTTTGTGTGCATGTTATTGTGATTACATACTTTGTTTGTAATCTGGAATTCACCCGTATACAGCCGTTACTCTGCCCAATTTTTGAGAAGATTTAATACACTTGAAGTTTGGTTCTCTCAAGAGGTCTAGTATCTTTGCTTGCTTGGTTTCAATCCAAAGAATGGGAATTCTATATTGACTCATAATGTCAAGTATTGGCTTCTTTTTGGTTAGATGGTTCTTATCCCTAGCTTTTACCTTATGCTTTAGGATAGTCTCTTCTTCTCCTCCCATCTTCTTTAATTTAAAAAATCTTCTCCCTCCTTTTAAAAAAAACTCTTCTTATTTCTAAACTTGAACCATTTTCATAATAAACTTGGACTTAGGTCCATGCATTTTCAAAATATTTTCATAAATAAATTTCAATCAATTTAATAATACCTTGACATTTTTGTGAGAAGACTAAAAGTCAACCAATCTCATTTCAAACCATTTTTGCCACTTTGGCTTTTTATTTTAAAACTTTTCTTAAAAGATTAGACTCTTGTCAATCCTTGTAGTGATGCAAACAACTATACTTCTACAATATGTAGTAAAGAGAGATATTTTCCACTTGGGTGTTGAGTGAGGCATTGTTGATTTTAAAATCCAAGCTATATCCTCCACTTTGAGATGATGCAAATTCTCCTTTCTCATGATTGTGGGTAGTAAGTATGTTTTCCACACGGACAATGACGATGATGTCTTATCTCATAAAATTAACCAACACACTCGTGTTTCAAATTTTTAAAAGAGGAACTACGTGTACCCTGATCCCCTATTGCACGACAGGTGGTACATAGGCACTAAAGATTCGCAACCGCGACGGGTTCAAAAATCATAAAAATATTTCTTTTCTCACCTCCACCATCCATTTTATATATAACACATTTTTATAGCCAAAATGTACATATTTTTCAAAGAGGTTCCTGCGGAGTACTGTAGATGTTTAGGGTGCTAATACCTTCCCTTTGCATAACCAACCCCCTTACCTTGAATCTTTCCCTCTTTTTTGGGTTATTCGCTCTTTTCCCATTCCTTTGGAAACAATAAAGCGCGGTGGCGATTTTTATTTTGATTTGTATATAGTCTAGTCAATCTAATGGCTTAGTCTTGAACATTTCTACCGCTATAGAAAAATGGTGACTCTGCTGGGGAGAGATTGACCTCTTGCTGGTCCATCCCTAAGTGGGTTGAGCTTATCTTTGTTTATATCTGTATATGTGTTATTGTGTTTATATGTTATATTTTGTATATATGTTTATTTGGATTTTCCTGATTTACAGGGTGCTTGGTGATTACTCATAAGTCCTATACCCGAACTTGGGCAAGCTTTAAGATAGGACGGGTGATATAGTCATGTTAACTTTGAGGGAGTAATTCCAAAAAAGGAGGCATGAGATCCCCCACTCAGTGGAGGCCCCTTTGACTGTAGTGTCGTTTATCGAGTAATTGGGAAGACGTACTGCTTTCGACCTGGGAGCCTGCTGAAACTGAGGACCGTAGATTACCTAACCCATCTTGGCCTTTTAGGTGTAGTGCGGAAGCTATGACGGAGTAATATGGAAGTAGTTGTCACACGATACTACGCTCAGACGAGTCTTTCTTGAGAATATTACTAATTACCGAGTTAATCACGAAGTTGGTAATATCCGAAGGAAGGATGTAGACTATGGGAACCTCTTAGAACCTTATTCGGCAGGTGATAACTTTTATGGGTAGTACCTTCGACCTCATGCTCGTGATGTTGAACCTATGAACCATATATGTGTGATCTTGTGTGTGATTGTTGCATCATGCATCCATGCACTCATAAGCATCTTTTGAAGAAAATAATATTTCAAGGGATTTAAAGGTTGACTATTGGTGAATATCTCAGGTACCTTTTACCATGGATTCTGGAAAGAGAAAGACCAGGAAATAAGTTTCAAGGATCCTAAGATAGATGAGTTGATCAGTCTAATTCCAGAGATTGAGTGTCCTGTAGACTTTTGGAAGAAGTATGGATCCATTATTCCTCTCATGAAGCTGAAGATGAAGGAGGGTTTTCTCTCGACTTTGGTCCAGTTCTATGATCCGGTGTATCACTACTTTACTTTTCCCGATTATTAGCTGATTCCAACACTGGAAGAGTATTCCTATCTATTGGATTTGCCTGTTACCGATCATGTTCCTTTTACTGGTTTGGAGGGTGAGCCAAAACCACATGAGATTGCTGCTTTGGTTCATCTGGGGAAGTCTGAGGTGGAAGCCCATATGACTACCAAAGGAGGGATTCGAGGATTACCAACTCATTTCTTATTGGAGAAAGCTCGTTACTTTTCCAGGATGAAGAGTATGGTTTCTTTTGAGGCCATCTTCGCTTTACTTTCTTATGGATTATTCTTATTCCCTAATGTGGACAAGTTTGTCGACATTAACGCTATCAGGATTCTCATGATTGGAAACCCGGTTCCTACACTGTTGGGTGATGCTTATTACTCTGTTCATCTTCGTAGTTCCTATCATGGGGGGATGATTATTTATTGCACGCCTTTGTTGTACCGGTGGTTTATCTCTCATATGCCTCAGTCTGATGCTTTTTGGGATGTCAAGAAGGAACCCCGTTGGGCTTCTAAGATCATGGCACTTACTCACTCGGATATTGATTGGTATCATCGAGCTTACCAGGATGTGGAGATTATTGACAGTTGTGGTAGTTTCCCCAATGTGCCTCTTCTTGGTACAAAGGGAGGAATTGGCTATAACCCTGTTCTTGCACGGCGACAACTTGGTTACCCGATGAGGGATAAACTGAATAGTATTCATTTGAGTAGTTTGTTTCTGAAGGAAGGAGAAGACCACAGGGAAGATAGGGAGCATATTGCGAAGGCCTGGCGTCACATTCATAAGAAGAGTAGGAAGGATTTGGGACCTAGAGGTGTCGTTTCTTTGGAGCCATATCTTCAGTGGGTCTGATTGAGAGCCATTCAGTTGAAGATGCCGTATACTCGGGAGACACTCATGCCTGATTTGATGATCTAGAGGAGCTGCAACTTGCTTTGGTTAGGATGCAATAGGAAAGGGATGCTTGGAAGAACAAGTTTTAGACTTTAGAGAGTTCCTACAGAGCAGACCTGAAGGAGAGAGATGATTTGATCGAGATCCTTGAGAGTCGAGCGGTGGAGTCTATGGAGAGGAAAGGGGATTTATTTTCTCCTAGGCCTCAAACAGGTGTTGATTACTCACTTCCTACTTCAGAAGATTGGAAGGAGATTGCCATCAGACAGGTGGAAGAAAACCAGAGGTTGAGGGCTCAGATTGCCAGGATCACAGGGAAGCGCCAGCGTACAGATTGATCTCCTTTAGTTACTCTTCTCAGGATTTTAGATTGTATTTTCATCTTGTGTTTTGGATCATTGAAACTTGTAATCCGTTTTGAAGTTATTATAATGAAAATTTTCAGTATTTCAAAAGTGTTATTACTTTGATGTTTGTAATGTGTCTATAAACCATAAATCCCTTGAAATATTAAATGAAAAAGTAAAAATAATCATATGCATTGCATATCATGCATCATATTGCACATATTTCTTGCATTTGTTATGCATATCCAGGTGTCTTACCCAGCTTCTTTACTTCATTCAGCAAGCTGACTCATTACTACAACACTCGATCTAACTTCAAAAAGAAGATGGACAACTTGGAACAGGAGAATCGCGAGCTGCACGAAGAAGTTTCCACTTTGAAGGATGGCTTGGCCAATTTGACTGCTCTTATGGAAGCTCTGGTGGTTGCTCAGAATCAGCCACCGAGTGTTCAACCTCAACCAACAAGGGCAAATGCTGAAGTTCCAACTGTTCCTGTATCCGCTACTCCGGCTGTTGTTCAAAACCGTATGCCTCAGGGTTATCCATGGGGAATGCCAGAGAATTTTGCACCTAAAGACCCTCAAGATGCTCCAGTGGGTCAAAATGCTGTTACTCCTGCACCTCCTGTAGTGCATATTGTTCCTACTGCACCTCCTTCGATGAATTTGGTTCCATTTGTTAATGAAGATATGTGTCGTCCTTTCCCTCCGCCGAGTGAAGACTTGGGTCTTTATGACAGAATGGATGATTTTAAAGAGCAGTTTGATAGAATGCAAAGAGAGATGAAGTCTCTTAGGGGAAAAGAGTTATTCGGGCAGAATGTGAATGAGCTGTGTTTGGTCCCGAATGTTAAAGTGCCTGCTAAGTTCAAGGTCCCGGAGTTTGAGAAGTACAAAGGCAACACTTGCCCCCGTGCTCACTTGGTGATGTATGTAAGAAGAATGTCTACCCATACTGATGATCAACATCTGCTGATTCATTTCTTCCAGGATAGTTTGACCGGCGCAATGTTGAAATGGTACATGAGCTTGGACAGTGTCAACATCCATACTTTTAATGATTTGGGAGAAGCATTCATTAAACAATACAAGTACAATGTGGACATGGCGCCTGACCGTAACCAGCTTAGGGACATGGTTCAGAAATACAGAGAATCGTTCAAAGAGTATGCACAGAGATGGCGCGAAGTGGCTGCACAAGTGATTCCTCCCATGGAAGAGAAAGAAATGACTAAAAATTTTCTGAACACGCTAGGTGCTTTCTACTACGAAAGAATGGTAGCAAGTGCCCCAAGTGATTTTACAGAGATGGTAGGAATGGGTGTCCGCCTAGAAGAGGCAGTAAGAGAAGGTCGTTTGACAAAGGGTGAAGGATTCGGAGGTGTGAAAAAGCAATCTTATGGGTTTACAAAGAAGAAAGAGGGGGATACCAATGCTGTTATGAAAGAGAGAAGGGTAAACTCTCCTAGAAAGAATTATCAGCGTCATCAGTAAGTCGCCTCAGTTACTCCTATTATGAATGCCGCTCCGACTACCATTTCTTATCAGAGACCGTCCCAGCAGGGGAATCAAGGGTATAATCAGAGAAGGGAGAACTATGATCCTATTCCCATGAGCTATGCAGAGCTACTACCAGCATTGATTCAGAAGAAGTTGGTCCAGACATGACCACCTCCTGCCATACCATCACCATTGCCTTGGTATTACAAAGCAGACCAGATGTGTGCCTTTCATCAGGGAGCACCAGGGCATAGTGTTGAAAATTGTTATCCTTTGAGGACTGAAGTGCAAAGGTTGGTGAAGTCTGGAATTTTATCTTTCAAAGATGTGGGACCTAATGTGAAAGACAATCCTCTACCCAAGCACGGGGGAGTGAATGTTGTAAATATGGTGGCCGGTTGTCCATGCGACTTTCGAATTTTTGACATTAATCTGGTTATAGGAGATTTGGTGAAGATGCATGCAGACCTCTGTGAATTCAGTTATTATACGCATGACCACGCCGGTTGTGCTATTTGCAGTATAGATATACAGGGTTGCGAGAAGATAAAGGCTGATTTTCAAGTGATGATGGATGAAGGTTTAATCCATATAATCAGGCCTAGGGCAGAGTATGAAGAGGAAGTGAATATGGTATCTGGATGTCCTGGTGAATTCAGAATTTTTGATGTGGATCATTTGAATGAGGATCTCGTGCAGTTGCATGCTACCTTCTGCCGTACTGCTGGTCAGGTGGAACACCAATATGGATCTTGCATAGTCTGTTGTCGAAACCCCCGAGGATGTTCAATTGTGAGAGAGGGTGTTCAATTACTGTTAGACAATGGAACTATCAAGATCATAAGTCAGAGAGATGATTATTATGAGATTGATATGGTTGAAGTTTGTTTGATGGAAGAAGAGTCAGAGGAAGAATATGCCTCCACAGATGAGTATTTCTCTTCAGACGAAGATTTGTTTGCCGGAAATGACTTTTTGATGGATGATTGTGTTGAGGAAGGGGTGAACATCATTGTACCTTGTTTTTGTGCACCCACTCATCTTGAGGTAGAGCACCATAGCAAACCAGCTGTTGCCCCATTGGTAATTAGTCTTCCAGGACCTGTTCCCTATGAATCAGATAAGGCTGTGGCTTATAAATACAACGCTACAATCTTGGAAGATGGGTAGGAGATTCCCATCCAGCCAATGCCAGATGTTGGAAATATAGCTGATGATAGCAGGGTGACCCGTAGTGGTCGTGTGTTTGTGTTAGAACAATGTTTGAATCTACTACCCTATATTTAAGTTTTGATGATAACAAAGTGAAAAGATATAGTATTTATAAGTTTCATGAATGAACTATATGCTGCCTAAAATTATCATGTTCTGACTTGCAGATACTCTGATTGGTATAAGCAAGATCACGTCTTTTCAGCATCAGAATTTGATTTTATACACCAGCATCAGAAGTTGCTACATCAGAACGTCAAGATCAGATAATCAACTCACGTACATGCTGAAGCTTGATGAACAGAACTGCGCTCAAACACTCTGATACAGAAACACAATAGTTCATCAGCAGCGAAGCAGAATCAGAATGAGCCAAGCCAGAACGTGCATTGAAGAAGCAACGGTACTGTGCATTGAAAGCTAATTAATTCCAACGGCCTCATTCTAGACAAGATCTGCTCAAAAAGGAAAGCTTGTTATTAGCATTGAATCAAGAATATTGCATTCAACGTTCATCTTCTCAAGTGCTATATAAACAAGGCTTTGAAGATTATAATGGCTAATGCTCTCCAAATCTCTACACGCACAAAGCTGAACAATAATCTTCATTCTACCAGTTTTGCTAAACCACAAACTCTGATATTCATTACTGTTTAGCAATCTAGTTTCTAAGCTTCATTTTGTGTATACATCACAGTTGTGATAAAGTTTTGTAGAAAACATTCACACACATTGTTTTATACCTTTGTAAGAAAGTGTTGCCTTGACAAACCGGGTTGTGGTTTGAATCAAGAAGGCTTTAGCAGTTGTTAAAGCAGTCTGTAATATTCAGTTGAATATAGTGAATTAAGACCTCGTTGGAGAGAGGCGAAATCACCTTGACGGGTGGACTGGAGTAGTTTGAGATCAAACGAACCAGGATAAAAATATCTTGTCAATTGCTTTAAGATTTCAGTTTTACAATTCAACCCCCCCTTCTTGTGTTTTTCACCCCTTCAATTGGCATCAGAGCGCCTGGTTCTGAGCTAAAACACTTAACCGTGTCAGTACAAGATCCAGCGTCAGAAAAACACAATGGCAGGAAACAATTCTCACTTCAGCAATGACAATAACGAGGACAGAGACAGATTCAGCGGCAAACCTCCAGTCTTTGATGGAGAAAACTTTGATTACTGGAAAGACAGAATTGAAAGCTTCTTTCTAGCACATGATGCTGATCTGTGGGATATGGTGACAGATGGATACACGCACCCTGTGAATGCAAGTGGTCAGAAGATTGATAGAAAATCAATGTCTGATCAACAAAAGCGTGATTTCAAGAATCACCATAAGGCCAGAACCATCCTCCTCAGTGCCATCTCCTATACTGAGTATGAAAAGATCTCCAACAGAGACACAGCAAAGAACGTCTTTGATTCTCTCAGAATGACGCATGAGGGCAACGTTCAAGTCAAAGAAACAAAAGCTCTGGCGCTCATTCAGAAGTATGAGGCGTTCAAAATGGAAGAATCTGAATCCATTGAAACTATGTTCTCTAGATTCCAGATTCTGGTAGCTGGTCTCAAAGTTCTGGACAAAGGATACTCTACTGCTGACCATGTCAAGAAGATAATCAGAAGTTTACCCAAGCAGTGGAGGCCTATGGTTACTGCTCTGAAGCTAGCGAAAGATCTCAACAAAATCACTCTGGAGGAACTTATAAGCTCCCTCAGAAGTCATGAGATAGAGCTAGAAGCTGATGAGCCTCAGAAGTAAGGTAAGCCTTTAGCATTAAAATCTAACAAGAAATTTGAGTCTAAAGTTTTGCAGGCAGTTGAAGAAACATCTGATGGATCCTCATCAGAAGAAGACGAAGTTTCCCTTCTCTCCAGAAGAGTAAATCAACTGTGGAAGCAAAGACAAAGGAAGTTCAGGAATCCCAGAAGATCTGATCAGAACGAGTCTTCTTCCAGATACAGAAGGACAGATTCTTCCTCTAGATACAGAAGATCTGAAGGCTCCTCCAGCAGCAAGAAGCCAAACACCAAAGACATCATCTGCTACGAGTGCAATGAGCAAGGACACTACAAGAGTGACTGCCCAAAGCTTCAGAGGGAAAAGCCCAAAAAGAAGTTTGGAAGAGAGAAGAAGAAAAGTCTCATGGCCACATGGGATGACTCTGACTCGTCTGAAGCTGACTCAGAATCAGATGATGAAAGGGCAAACATAGCGCTCATGGCTAACATTTCAGAAGATAGTGAAGCTTCTGAATCAGACTCAGAATCAGACACAGAAGAGGTATTTCCTAACTTCGCTGTTAATTTTACAAAGGCTGAACTTGCTGAAAGCCTTAATGAAATTCTGGAACGTTATCAGCAGATTAGAGCTAAATTCAGAGACCTGAAAAGAAATCTTGAATCTGACTCTAATAAATCTGAGAGTCTCAAATTGGAAAATTCTGAGCTGAGAGATAAAATTTCAAAATTAGAAAACACTTTACAAAACTCTCAGAAGGAACCAATTTCTGAAACTCCCAGCAACGCTGATGAGATCATCAAGGAGTATGATCACAGTTTCCAGAAGTTCCTTGCTAAAAGCATAGATAGAAGCAGAATGGCTTCAATGATCTATGGAGTTAGCAGAAACGGCAAGAAAGGAATAGGATACCTAGGTAAGGTTCCTACACCAAAGAATGTCATGGATTTAACCATTAAACACACTCCTCTAAATTCACACTTTGTGTATGGTCACACATATGATATCAAATATACTAGCAGTAAGCACTCTGTGAAACCAAAATTCAACCAGAGTTTTGGTAAAACTAACAAGTCAGGACCCAAGAAGATCTGGGTACCTAAGGATAAAATAATACATGTTGCAGATATCTTTAGCAGCAAGTCAGAAACACCAGTCATGGTACCTGGACTCTGGCTGCTCACGACACATGACAGGAAGAAGGCATATGTTCCAAAGCCTGGAACTTAAGCCTGGAGGCCACGTTGGCTTTAGAGGCAATCAGAGGGGAAAGATTATTGGCTCTGGAACTGTAGGTAATGGAAATCTTCCCTCTATTAATAATGTTCTGCTAGTAGATGGATTGATGCATAATCTGTTATCCATAAGTCAATTAAGTGATAACGGTTATGATATAATCTTTAATCAAAAATCATGTAAAGCTGTTAGTCAGAAAGATGGGACTATCCTGTTTAATGGTAAGAGGAAAAACAACATTTACAAAATCAAACTTTCTGAACTAAAGAGTCAGAATGTAAAATGTCTTATGTCTGTTAACAATGAGCAGTGGATCTGGCACAGAAGATTGGGGCATGTTAGTATGAGAAGAATATCTCAGATTAACAAACTCAATCTGGTCAGAGGACTTCCTAATTTGAAGTTCAATTCAGATGCTCTGTGTGAAGCATGTCAGAAAGGCAAATTTGCAAAACCTTCTTTTAAATCCAAAAATGTTGTTTCCACCTCTAAGCCATTAGAACTTCTGCACATTGACTTATTTGGACCAGTTAAAACTGCTTCAGTCAGTGGAAAGAAGTATGGGTTAGTAATCGTAGATGACTATAGCAGATGGACGTGGGTAAAGTTCTTAAGACACAAGGACGAGTCACACTCTGTGTTTGTTACCTTCTGTAACCAAGTTCAGAATGAAAAAGATCTTAGAATCGTTAAAGTCAGAAGTGATCATGGTGGAGAATTTGAAAATAAAGATTTTGAGTCATTCTTTAATGACAAAGGCATTCTGCATGATTTCTCTTGTCCTAGAACTCCCCAACAAAATGGAGTTGTAGAACGAAAGAACAGAACATTGCAAGAAATGGCCAGAACCATGATCAATGAGACAAACGTTGCTAAGACTTTCTGGGCAGAGGCAATAAACACAGCGTGCTACATTCAGAATAGAATCTCAATAAGACCTATTCTGGAAAAGACTCCATATGAATTGTGGAAGAACAGAAAGCCCAACATTTCGTATTTTCATCCATTTGGATGTACTTGCTTTATATTAAATACAAAGAATTATTTGAACAAGTTTGACTCTAAGGCACAGAAGTGTATTATGTTAGGATACTCTGAACGCTCAAGAGGGTACAGAGTATACAATACAGAAACACAGATTGTGGAAGAATCAATCAGTGTTCGTTTTGATGATAAGCTTGACTCTGAAAAGTCAAAGCAGAATGAAACTATTGCAGGTATAGAAATTGAATTTGCAGGTTCTGAAGACAAGTCATCAGAAGCTCTCAACACAGACATTCCTTCAACGTCTGAAAGGAGCACTGCTAGAAATCCTTCAACAGCTGCTGATCAACCTCAGAAGAGATTACCCAGAAGCAGCTTGGATCACCCAGAAGAGACTATCCTAGAAAGAAAGGAAGATCCAATCAGAACAAGAGCAAGCTTCAGAAACTCTGAAGAAACTCTTATGGGACTTGTGTCTCTGATTGAACCTTCTTCTATTGTGAAGCACTTCTGGACAATGACTGGATTCTGGCAATGCAAGAAGAGATGAATCAATTCACCAGAAACGACGTATGGGATCTCGTTCCCAGACCAAAAGGATTCAACGTCATTGGAACAAGATGGGTGTTCAGAAACAAGCTAAATGAACAAGGTGAAGTCATCAGAAACAAGGCACGACTGGTTGCACAAGGTTATAGTCAGCAAGAGGGGATAGACTATACAGAAACCTTTGCCCCAGTCGCCAGGTTAGAATCTATCAGACTTTTAATTTCATTTGCTGTTAATAGAGGCATCACTCTGTATCAGATGGATGTCAAAAGTGCATTCTTAAATGGTTATATAGAAGAAGAAGTTTATGTTCACCAACCCCCAGGTTTTGAAAATACAAAACATCCAGAACATGTTTTCAAACTAAAGAAGTCACTGTATGGTCTGAAACAAGCTCCCAGAGCTTGGTATGAAAGGCTAAGTAACTTTCTGCTTGAAAATGAATTCACCAGAGGGAAAGTGGACACTACTCTATTCTGTAAAACAGTTAAGAGTGACATCTTAGTCTGTCAAATTTATGTTGATGATATCATTTTTGGTTCTACTAATCCTTCTCTTGGAAGAAAATTTGCTAAGTGTATGCAGGCAGAATTTGAGATGAGCCTCATGGGGGAACTGAAATTCTTTCTAGGAATTCAGATCAATCAAACTCCAGAAGGAACTTACATTCATCAGAGCAAATACATCAGAGATCTTCTGAAGAAATTTGACCTCTCAGAATGTAAGCCATCAAAGATTCCAATGCATCCCACGTGCATTCTGGAAAGAGAAGAGGTAAGCAAAAGTGTAGAACAGAAAGTCTACAGAGGTATGATTGGTTCTCTCCTCTATCTGACTGCTTCAAGACCTGACATATTATTCAGCGTTTGTATCTGTGCTAGATTCCAATCAGATCCTAGAGAATCTCACTTAACAGCTGTTAAGCGAATTTTCAAGTATCTGAAAGGTACTACTAATCTGGGTTTGTTTTATAGAAAATCTAGTGATTACAGCTTAGTAGGCTACTGTGATGCTGATTTTGCTGGAGACAGAGTGGAACGTAAAAGTACTTCTGGAAGCTGCCAGTTTCTGGGAGAAAATCTGATCTCTTGGTCCAGCAAAAGGCAATCAACAATTGCTCTGTCAACAGCAGAAGCTGAGTACATAGCAGCAGCAGGATGTAGCACACAAATGCTCTGGATGAAAAGTCAACTTGAAGACTTCCAGATTTTTGAGAGTAACATTCCTATACTTTGTGATAATACTTCTGCTATTTGCTTAAGTAAGAATCCTATTTTACATTCTAGAGCTAAGCATATAGAAATAAAACATCATTTCATTAGGGACTATATTCAGAAAGGTATTTTAAACTTAAAATTTATAGATACAGACCATCAATGGGCTGATATCTTTACTAAACCCCTTTCAGAAGATAGGTTCAATTTCATTCTGAAACATCTCAGCATGAAAGTATGTCCAGAGTGAAAATGTTTTAATTCCATATTTTTACCTTCAGAATGTAATTATTTTACTGTGAACTTCTGATCAATCTCCTTTCAGAAAGATAGAACATGCAGATTGTATCAGATGAAAGTCTAAAGATCTGAGAGTCTAATCTCAAAGACAGACGTGCTGATCACTACATCAAACAAGTGTCATCCAATCATCAGCAAATCTCTGAAGCAGAATGCGTGCACGCTTCTGAGAAGGCAAAGCACTGATTGGGTGCATTGAGACACATGTCTGGTAACCGTTTTTAAGTATCTTTCTCAAATCCCCCAAAATCAGCAAGCATTTAATGAAAAGTAATCACGCTTGTTAAATGGCAATCATTATTTTTTTTCTCTCTCTTAAAAACGTTTATCTTTTCAAAATAATTTTGAAAACTCTATTTAAGCACATTAATCCTTCATTCTTATTCTTTACGCTTTCTCATTAACACTCAAGCTTTTTCTGCATATTTCTGAGTTCATCTCCTACAAACCTTTTTCTCTCAATTCATTCTCAAAGCTTTTTTAGTGTGAACAATGGCATCCTCCAGCATTTCTGCAGGCAATCAGAAGAAAGCAACCTCTGAACAATATCAGGTGCCACTCAGAACCCTTCTCACTCCGGTAAAGAACCTTGAAGTGCTTTCTGAGTTAATCATTGACTTCGAAAGCTTGAAGGAAAATGGATTTGACCTAACTGAAGAAATTAGGGCTCAAAAGTGGGAGAGGTATTTCGATAGGTTGGTTGGACCAACATTCCCAGCGCTAGTCAAGGAATTTTGGATTCACGCCAAGGTTTCTAAACATCTAGTCATCTCTTCTGTCATGGGAAAGAAGATTGTGATTTCTGAAGATCTCATTGCAAGGCTAATCGGTCAAAGTGGTGGTGGAGTCCGTTGTGTGGACATGGCTGAAAGATGCCCTGATGTAGGTGTGGTAGCCAACAGGATTTTCACTCTTGGAATGCCCAGCAGCAAAATTAAGGATCTGAAGGACCACTGCAGAGTATGGGCTAAGATTGTTCTGGGATGCTTCAACCACAGGAAACCAACAAGTTCTCCTGATTATATAAACGTGGATCAGCAGTTTCTGATCTACTTTATTGATCAGAGGGTAAAGATAAATCTGGCTCACTTCCTGTTCAACCATCTCAAAACCAGTGTGAAAGAGACAAGAGAAGAAGAAAGAACCAAGAGGGACTGGATACCGTTCGGAAGGCTTATATCAGATATTCTGACAGAGAATAGGCTGATTGAACATCTGATTGAAGCTCAGGAGCTGAGCACTATTGAACCAACTATTGGGAAACCTCTGAACGCTAAGAATCTGAAAAAGATGAAGCTGATAGAAAATATTCAGAAGGAACCCAGAGCTACTTCAACTGCTGATATCTCCAGCAGAAGAGTGCCTCTGAGTGATTTTCCGGTATTTTCTGAAATGGAATCCAAACCAGAGATGTTTCTCAGGTATCCAGATGCGTACAAGGAAGAAGATACAGGTTCAAAGCTGAAGATCAAAGATCTGAGTCAAACCCAACCAGAAGTGACTCAGAAGAAGACAAAGAAGAGGAAAGCGCCAGCAGAAGGATCATCTCATCAGACTCCAAAGAAAAGAGGTATTTCATCTGCTGCCCCTATTTCAAAATCTTTTACTATTCCAACATCTGCTGCCCCTTCTCAAACCTCTCACAGAATATCAATTCCAATCCCTACCATTGATGAAACCATACCAGAAGACCCTTCTGAGGCCTTACTACTCAGAAGACCCAGAACCAAAATTCCCAAACAACCAACAGTTTCAACAACACCAGCACTTGACCAAGTGCTAGCTGATATTGAGCGTGAACATGCTTCTGCTCAACCAAATTCTGAACCACCAAATATTCCTCCTCCACAACCAGAACCAGAACAACAACAACAACCAGAACCAGAACCACAACAACAACAACCTCTCACAGAAGAACCTCTGATCCCTGAGCAATCAGAGATTCCACCTCCTCAACCAGAAAATAATCCACCTTCACCACAAACAGAGTTTCACCATTCCAAAACCCCTTCTCCTCATAAATCTGACCTTCACTCACCTCAACCTTCACCGCTGGCAATCCAGTTGCCATGTGGAACCACTATTGTCATGCCCCAGTTACCATCTTCAGAAGAATCAACACCTCCAAATACTCCCAAACCACCATCCACTCCAATCGAAATATCTGACTCTGACTCTGATACCCCTCCTCCAAAACAAACAGCCTCTCAGAAAACCGCTGAAAACCCCAGCAGGACTTTCATCGACCTAACAAGTCTTGAACGTCTTGCTGAGCTAAGACACAAAATTGCCATCCCAAAACCAAAGCAACCAGATGTTGGCTCTGGTATTTTGAATTTTGAAACAGGTGTGCTGCAATGGATTGCTTCTTTGAAGCAAGTCTGTCCTGGGATGATTGACCCAGCTGCTTCTGATCAGCTCTGGTCACAGTTCAGACTATGGGTACGTGCTGAAGCCCTCAAGTTGCAGGATGTCAACTATGAGCAGGCTCAACAGAACTTCAGCAAGCTGCTGAAGGAAGTTGAAAGTCAGCTGCCTCAGGAAGACGTGCTCCCTCTGGACAGTGAACCTTGGTCTGAGAAACAGCAAGCTGCACAGGTGCAATCATCAGAAGAAGACAAGACCATTCAGGAAGAAAATCAAGCAGAAGATGTCGCTGAAAGTTCTGAGAAGCCTCCTCCGTCTGATGCTTCTCAAGCTGCCTTGGACAGGCAGACTCTGGAAGAACTAAGGCTGAATGACTTGCGTCTACAACAGCGGATGGACGACAATGATCAGAAGATGAAAGCACGAATGGATGTGCAGGACAGCAAGATTGACACTGTTGTCAACATGGTTCAGAAGCAGAATGAAACTTCTGAAAAGATTCAAGCGATGCTGGAGAGCCTGTTCTCACGCATGCCCCCTCAACCTTAAATCTTTTTCATGCATAACTTTTTCATGTTTTCTTCATTTTCTGATGTACGGTTTTGATTATGTTTTGTAATGTTTGCTCTGATTCTGAACTATTAATATGATTAGTTTTTCTGATCTTAATTGTTTTTAGCACATCACCAACACTTTTTGATTGCTGACAAAAAGGGGGAGAACAAGAATGATATTTAAATCAATAACGGGCTAACTAGACAGAAATTCTCAAACATTCTAACTCTATTACTTGAAATGTTTTTTCTGTTTTGTTTAAAGTCTACAGGCACAAGGAAGCTCCTGGACACTCTGAAGACTAGAAGCTCTAATCAAAATGTAGAAGCTCTGATCAATGTTGCTCTGATCAATATGAAGTTCTGATCGACCTAATACTCTGATCCAAAGCAAAGCTCTGACAGGAAAAGCTCTGAAGCTCTGCTCTCTGATAAGTCAAAGACTCTTATAATCTGATGTTCAAAGAAAGAAAAAGATCTGATCCTGAAGAACACGTATATCAAAGGGAAGTAACAAACTCAGGGGGAGTATCTCTTAACTCTGACTTCTCCGTACTTCTTATTCTGATACATATCCAGATACCTTTTCACGTTATTTTTCATTTAAAATATCTAGTTTTTGTCATCATCAAAAAGGGGGAGATTGTTAGAACAATGTTTGAATCTACTACCCTATATTTAAGTTTTGATGATAACAAAGTGAAAAGATATAGTATTTATAAGTTTCATGAATGAACTATATGCTGCCTAAAATTATCATGTTCTGACTTGCAGATACTCTGATTGGTATAAGCAAGATCACGTCTTTTCAGCATCAGAATTTGATTTTATACACCAGCATCAGAAGTTGCTACATCAGAACGTCAAGATCAGATAATCAACTCACGTACATGCTGAAGCTTGATGAACAGAACTGCGCTCAAACACTCTGATACAGAAACACAATAGTTCATCAGCAGCGAAGCAGAATCAGAATGAGCCAAGCCAGAACGTGCATTGAAGAAGCAACGGTACTGTGCATTGAAAGCTAATTAATTCCAACGGCCTCATTCTAGACAAGATCTGCTCAAAAAGGAAAGCTTGTTATTAGCATTGAATCAAGAATATTGCATTCAACGTTCATCTTCTCAAGTGCTATATAAACAAGGATTTGAAGATTATAATGGCTAATGCTCTCCAAATCTCTACACGCACAAAGCTGAACAATAATCTTCATTCTACCAGTTTTGCTAAACCACAAACTCTGATATTCATTACTGTTTAGCAATCTAGTTTCTAAGCTTCATTTTGTGTATACATCACAGTTGTGATAAAGTTTTGTAGAAAACATTCACACACATTGTTTTATACCTTTGTAAGAAAGTGTTGCCTTGACAAACCGGGTTGTGGTTTGAATCAAGAAGGCTTTAGCAGTTGTTAAAGCAGTCTGTAATATTCAGTTGAATATAGTGAATTAAGACCTCGTTGGAGAGAGGCGAAATCACCTTGACGGGTGGACTGGAGTAGTTTGAGATCAAACGAACCAGGATAAAAATATCTTGTCAATTGCTTTAAGATTTCAGTTTTACAATTCAACCCCCCCTTCTTGTGTTTTTCACCCCTTCAGTTTGTGTCGGTTATTCGAAGAGATGTTGTTGCTGGAAAGAAAATTGCTGAGAATGATGAGCCTAAGAAGGCTACAGGAGAGACTAGTGGAGCTACATTAGAGAAAGAAGTGGATGATATTTTGAAGATGATTAAGATGAGCGACTACGGGATTGTAGATCAGCTATTGCATACTCCTTCCAAGATATCCATCCTATCTTTGTTGATGAATTCCTCTGCTCATAGAGAATCACTGATGAGAGTACTAGACCAAGTTTTTTTGGAGAATGACATGCCGTTAGATCAATTCAGCAGCGTAATTGGAAACATTACGTCATGTAACAATTTGAGTTTCTGCGATGACGAGTTACCAGATGAAGAGAGGAATCACAACCTGGCCCTCCACATATCCATGAACTGCAAGAATGATTCGTTGTCCAATGTGCTAATTGATAACGGATCCGTGCTGAATGTTATACTGAGGAGTACCCTCATGAAGTTAAAGTATCAAGGAGCACCTATGCACCCGAGTGGCATCATTGTGAAGGCTTTTGATGGGTCGAGGAAATCCGTCATCGGTGAAGTGGACTTACCCATCCATATAGGACCACATTTGTTCTTGATAACCTTCCAGGTTATGGACATTATTCCCGCATATAGTTGTTTGCTTGGACGACCATGGATACACGAAGCAGGGGCGGTCACTTCAACTCTACATCAGAAGTTAAAGTTTGTGCGTGAAGGGAAGGTAGTGATCATAAAGGGGGAGTAGGCGTTATTAATATCCCATCTATCCTCTTTCAGTATTATAGAAGCAGATGAGGCTGCTGTTGGAACCCAGTTCCAAGCCCTATCTATTGACAACATAAGGAGGAATGAGAATTCTGTGGTTTCGCTGAAGGACGCGCGACAGGTTGTGCGCAATGGTCGTAATGCAGTTTGGGGACAACTTGTGGATCCACCCGTAAACAAAAATAGAACTTGTTTGGGTTTCTCTTCGAGGAATGGCAAAGGCGAAAGTTTTAAGTCAAAGTCTTATGTGAACAGTTATCATGGTGTTTTCTGCAGCGGAGGTTACCTCCATCCAATTGGTTCTGGAATTAATGTTGTTGAAGAGGATGAAGCAGAGCAGGAAGTACCGAATTATGTGACGCATGGAGTCCGAGTTCAAAACTGGGTCACCATTGATGTTCCTTCTTGCATACATATTTCAAAGTAATTTTTTTTGTTAATCTGTTTGTTTCTTGTGAAAAGCTTTCACACTGCCCAAGGTGAAAGTATTGTATGGGCTTATCTGTTTGCTTTGATTTTTAAGATCATTAATAAAAGTTGTCTTTGCTTCCAAAAATATGTCTTTTATTTTCTGCTTTTTCTTGGGAATTGATAATCAAATAAAAAACCCTTTCAAAATAAATAAAAACTGAAAATTAATCAGCATGATCACTTGTTACATGTGTCAGTTTCTAAAAGCAATCATAAATCATATGTGCAGATTAATTAAAAAACCCATTGAATACAATGACCCTGCACCCTCTCCCAACTTTGATTGCCCTATGTTTGGAGCTGAAGAAGAAGATTATGATGAGATTCCAGAAGAGGTATCACAGTTGCTTGAGCACGAGGAAAATACCATTAAGCCATATAAGGAACCTTTGGAAGTGATTAATTTAGGTTCAGAAGAAGATCCGAAGGAAATTAAGATTGGAGCATCGTTGCATCCTGATGTAAAGAGCGGGTTGATTGAGTTGTTGAAAGAGTATGTGGATATTTTCGCTTGGTCTTATTAAGATATGCCTGGTCTAGATACAAACATTGTTGAGCATCATTTTCCATTGAAGCCAGAGTGTCCGCCAGTTAAACAAAAGTTGAGAAGAACGCACCCGGATATGGCAGTAAAGATTAAAGAGGAGGTCCTCAAGCAGATTAATGCTGGTTTTCTTGTGACGTTAGTGTATCCTCAATGGATTGCCAATATTGTCCCAGTACCGAAAAAAGACGGAAAAGTCCGCATGTGCGTAGATTACAGAGATTTAAACAAAGCTAGTCCGAAAGATGATTTTCCATTGCCTCACATTGACATGTTAGTGGACAACACATCAAAATTCAAGGTATTCTTG
Source organism: Vicia faba (assembly GCA_948472305.1). Lineage (NCBI taxonomy): Eukaryota > Viridiplantae > Streptophyta > Magnoliopsida > Fabales > Fabaceae > Vicia > Vicia faba. Next base: position 134,919,644 of record OX451741.1, read on the forward strand.
TTCATGGACGGATTTTCCGGGTATAATCAAATAAGAATGGCTCTAGAGGACATGGAAAAAACAACATTTATCACACCCTGGGGAACATTCTGTTACAGAGTGATGCCCTTCGGGTTGAAGAACGCTGGTGCAACGTACTAGAGGGCTATGAAAACCCTATTCCATGATCTGATGCACAAGGAAATTGAAGTATATGTTGATGATATGATTGCAAAATTCCAAACTGAAGAAGGGCATGTAAAAGATTTGTTGAAGTTGTTTAAGCATTTGAGGAAGTATCGTCTCCGCTTGAATCCAAATAAATGCACCTTCGGAGTTAGATCGGGGAAATTGTTGGGTTTTATCGTTAGCCATAAAGGAATTGAAGTTGACCCTGATAAAGTCAGAGAAATTCAAGAAATGCCATCACCAAGAACTGAAAAGCAAGTTAGGGGTTTCCTTGGGCGTTTGAATTATATCTCCAGATTTATTTCCCACATGACTGCAAAGTGTGAACTGATCTTTAAGTTGTTAAAGAAATATCAAGGTTGTGTGTGGACGGATGACTGCCAAAGGGCATTTGAGAGTATTAAAGAGTATCTGCTTGAACCTCCTATCTTGCTCCCTCCCGTAGAAGGAAGACCGTTGATTATGTATCTAACATTGTTAGATAAATCCATGGGTTGTATTCTGGGACAACAGGATGAAATGGGAAAGAAAGAGTTCACCATTTATTATCTCAGCAAAAAGTTCACTGATTGTGAGTCGCGGTATTCCACACTAGAAAACACGTGTTGTGCTTTGGCCTGGGCGCAAAAGTGTTTGCGGCAGTATATGTTGAATCATACCACTTGGTTGATCTCCAAAATGGATCCAATCAAGTATATTTTTGAGAAGCCTGCTCTTAATGGGAGAATTGCCCGCTGATAGATGTTGTTATCTGAATATGATATTGAGTACCGCACTCAAAAAGCTATCAAAAGTAGTGTGTTGGCAGATTACCTTGCTCACCAGCCGGTGGAAGATCATCAGTGTGTAGAATATGAATTCCCCGATGAGGATGTGATGTTCCTGAAAGTGAAAGATTGTGATGAATCATTGCCTGAGGAAGGCCCTGACCCTGAATCTCATTGGAGTATGATATTTGATGGAGCGGTGAATGCTTATGGTAAAGGAATTGGTGTTGTGATCGTCACTCCTCATGGATCGCACATTCCTTTTACTGCAAGGTTAACATTTGATTGCACTAATAATATGGCAGAATATGAGGCTTGCATCATGGGTCTCGAAGAAGCTATTGATCTCAGAATCAAAATTCTAGATGTGTATGGTGATTCAGCTTTGGTAATAAATCAGATTAAAGGAGAATGGGATACTCGTCACCCTGGCTTGATCCCTTACAAACATTATGCTAGAAGATTACTACCCGTCTTCAATAAAGTTGAATTCCATCACATTCCTAGAGATGAAAATCAAATGGCGGATGCTCTAGCAACTCTGGCTTCCATGTATCAAGTGAATACTTGGAATGATATACCCCGAATTACAGTTCAACGACTAGATAGACCCGCTCATGTGTTTGCGACAGAGGAGGTAGCAGATGAAAAACCTTGGTATTATGACATCCAGCATTTTCTTCAGACTCAGGAATACCCGTTTGGTGCGTCGAGGAAAGATAGAAAGACACTGAGAAGATTGGCAGGCAGTTTCTTCCTCGGTGAAAATGTGTTATACAAGAGAAATTATGACATGGTCTTGCTCAGATGCGCGGATAGACACAAAGCATACATGTTCATGCATGAGATTCATGAAGGTTCATTTGGCACTCACGCTAATGGGCATTTGATGGCTAAAAGGATGCTAAGGGCAGGTTACTATTGGTTGACAATGGAATCTGATTGTTACAAATTTGCAAAGAAGTGCCATAAATGCCATATTTATGCAGATAAGATTCATGTGCCTCCAACGCTTCTCAATGTGATTTCCTTCCCGTGGCCTTTCTCTATGTAGGGTATAGACATGATCGGGATGATAGAACCTAAAGCTTCGAATGGACACCGTTTCATTTTGGTAGCAATTGACTACTTTACCAAATGGGTGGAGGTTGCTTCTCATGCCAATGTTACCAAACAGGTTGTTGTGCGTTTCATCAAAAACAATCTTATATGCCGGTATGGTGTGTCGAGTAGAATCATCACTGACAATGGCTCGAATTTGAACAACAAGATGATGACAGAACTGTGTGAAGAATTCAAGATTGTCCATCACAATTCGTCTCCATACAAGCCAAAGATGAATGGAGCTGTTGAAGCTGCCAATAAGAATATCAAGAGAATTATCCAAAAAATGGTTGTTACTTATAAGGATTGGCATGAAATGCTCCCTTTTACTCTGCATGGATATCAAACATTTGTCCGCACATCAACATGAACAACCCCGTTCTCCCTGGTATATGGAATGGAAGTTGTACTCCCAATTGAGGTTGAGATTCCCTGGCTGCGTGTGATAATGGAAGCCAAGTTGACAGAGGCTGAATGGGTCCATAACAGGTTTGACCAATTGAATTTGATTGAAGAAAAGAGAATGACAGCTTTGTGTCATGGGCAGTTATATCAGAAAAGAATGAAGAAAGCATTTGATAAAAAGGTCAAACCTCGTAAATTCAGAGAAGGCGACCTCGTGCTCAGGAAGATCATGTCTTTTAACACTGATTCTAGGGGCAAGTGGACTCCCAATTTTGAAGGCCCGTATATTGTCAAGAAAGCCTTCTCTGGTGGTGCATTAATTCTTGAAATTATGGATGGTGAGGAGCTCCCACGTCCCATGAATGCTGATGCAGTCAAGAAATACTTCGCCTAAAGAAATAAAATAACAGCTCGCTAAGTTGAAAACCCGAAAGGGCGGCTTAGGCAAAAAGGAGCGTCTCGGTAGGCTGAAAACCCGAAAGGGAGGTCTAGGCAAAAATTAGAGACATAAACAGAATAAATTTCCCGCTAAGTTGAAAACCCACAAGGGCAGCTTAGGCAAAAGTTAGGGATTTTTCTTGGCAAGTAACTACGTCAGACAAGACTTGATCGTTGAAGCAACAATATTCTCGGATCCTCACCATACTTCAACAAAAGCTGTTGCTCAGGATTTCAAAAGTTGTTAGGGGGGATAGTGGTCATTGTATCTCAATGTATCTTTTCCATTATATATTACCATTTCCCAAACTTTGTAATCATCCATGGAGTCTCGCCATTTGCATACTACCATTCTATTAATGAAATTCGAGCTTTTGCCCAATTCTTTCTGTTCTTATTTTTATTTAACTTGCAAAGACTCCATTTATTACTGATAATAACTTTCAAAGCAAAAAGATTAAAAAAAACAAAATTGACTTTTCAAAAATAAAGACATCTTCACAATTCAATTCACCTTGGGATTTATGATGAAACAATGACAACAAAAATGGCGATCCCAGGAATGAACAAACCCCAGTTGTTTTAAGAAGTTTTACTTCCTTCATGAAGGTTTTTCTCAGGTCATCTTGTTGGTATGTGCGCAATCTTTGTGTGTTTCTCAGATAGTTGAAGACGATACCAATGGGTACAAGGTACAGTATTGGGTTTGTGGTCCCGTTATCCCCAGCCAAGTCTTGGTTCGCTTTTGATTTCGGGTTTGCATGGTCAGAAGCCTCCGTCCCAGATTCCCTAGCGAAGTTTTCCCTCATGTAATGAAAGGTTTTATTCCCTTGGTATGTTAAGATATCGCTCTTTTTGCAGTATTGGCATTAGTGTTGACTTCTTGATTTCCCAGGAAGACTATACCAGGGCATATTTTGTTGGAATAGGTTTGTATGATATGAAGACTCAATCCAATATCCTCCGGTGAAGGCCTCATTTATTTGATAGAAGTCATTTCTCCCAGAAGAAGTTGGTGCAATAATTACTCTTGAAGAACGTATCTTCGGTTTCCTCAGTGAAGAACGTATCTTGGTTTCCCCTTGATGATGTGGTTTTGACCTCCCCTATGAAGTCAGCATGAAGTTCCCAGTAAATGTCTCAATGATGAAGCATTGTCTCCCTTAGTGAAGTCCGTACGTTTTTCTTCCTTCAAAGTGGGCCTGAATTCCCCAGTGAATGTTTTGACAATTTGGTTTCCATCTGCCATATTCAAGATCAGCTTTTCAATATCCAGTAGAAGTGCAAACCATGAAAAACTTTTGTTTCCCCGTTGAAGTCTGTGTGCTATTTCCCCGGGAAGGTTATCCCAGGGCATCTCTTGTTGGAATGAGTATTCATGATGAAAAGTTTTCAATCCGCAGTTTTTTTTTCTTTCTCTCCAGGGAAGTAGACTTGAATTCCCCAGTGAAGTTTGATTGTCTCGGCGTCAGTCCGCTTTATTTGAGGCTAGTCTTGCAATCTCCAGTAGGCATGTTGATTTCAAAAAAAACTGATTTCTCCATTGAAACCGGAAGAAAGATGTTCTATCCCGATATCTGTTTGATTTAGCTACATCCGGATTATGTTTTCTCCTCAGTGAAGTTAGGACAGGCAATAGGTTTGGTTTCTGCAGTTGCTTTTACCTTTCTTGGATTGATTTCTCTGGTTGAAGTTTAGCCCAATGCTGTTGGTACCTGAGGCGGTTTTGTTTGTTTGTACTGATTATGTATCCTTTTACCAGCATATGCACGATATCACTCATACATTCATACATGCATTGCTATAAATCATTTTTCATTAACATTGTGTTCTAACCTTCCTGTAGCGCTCCTTGCTTAGGTGGATTTGGTTTTCCCTCTTGAGTTTATTTCTCAAAGTATGTATCTTCGTTGACCATCTTGCTCCAGTTTGTTTCTAATTGGATTCGTGGTTGCATGACGATATTATTTACTTTGGATTTCTGAGAACTTTGAGCTTTGGTTTGTGCATTTATTTTGCACGAGAAGACTTTATCTCCTCAGCATGAATAACGTGACATTTCCCCAGGAAATCATATCTCTTTCCCCAGGAAGTCATATCTCTTTCCCCAGGAAGCCATATTTCTTTCCCCAGGAAGCCAAATCTCTTTCCCCAGGAAGCCATATCTCTTTCCCCTGGAAGCCATATCTCTTTCCCCAGGAAGCCATATCTCTTTCCCCAGGAAGCCATATCTCTTTCCCCATGAAGCCATATCTCTTTCCCCAGGAAGCCATATTTCTATCCCCAGAAAGTCATTTCTCTTTGCAATTCCCCTTGACAATGAGTGGATGTCTCTTTATTTGAGATAAGTTTGCATATTACCCTTTCCAAGCCGAGTGCCTTGGTTAAAGAAGAAGTTGAGACCCGTTTCAGGTGAAATACCAGAATTTTTGGGAAAAACTTGAGATATCTTTTTGCTATCATCAGTGAACGTTGATAGTTCATCGTCAGTGAATGGCGGTGGTATGATATTTTCAAATCTACCTTCAGTGAACATGGGTAGTACATCGGCAGTGAACGTTGGTGTTTCTTATCTTTTTGCTATCATCAGTGAATGGTGGTAGTTCATCGTCAATGAACAATGATGGTATGATATATTCAAATCTACCTTCAGTGAATGTTGGTAGTGCATCGACAGTGAACAACGGTGTTTCTTATCTTTTTGCTATCATCAGTGAACGTTGATAGTTCATCGTCAGTGAACGGCGGTGGTATGATATTTTCAAATCTACCTTCAGTGAACGTTGGTAGTACATCGGCAGTGAACGTCAGTGTTTCTTATCTTTTTGCTATCATCAGTGAACGGTGGTAGTTCATCGTCAGTGAACGGCGGTGGTATGATATATTCAAATCTACCTTCAGTGAATGTTGGTAGTGCATCAGCAGTGAACGTCAGTGTTTCTTATCTTTTTGCTATCATCAGTGAATGTTGATAGTTCATCGTCAGTGAACGGTGGTGGTATGATATTTTCAAATCTACCTTAAGTGAGTGTTGGTAGTACATCGGCAGTGAACGTCAGTGTTTCTTATATTTTTGCTATCATCAGTGAACGGTGGTAGTTCCTCGTCAGTGAACGGCGGTGGTATGATATTTTCAAATCTACCTACAGTGAACGTTGGTAGTACATCAACAGTGAACGTTGGTGTTTCTTATCTTTTTGCTATCATCAGTGAACGTTGATAGTTCCTCGTCAATGAATGGAGGTGACATGATATTATTTTCTCTATACCTTCAACTATTGAGTTGGTAGTTTACCGTCATCTGTGAGTCGGTATATCTTTTTCTCTCTACCTTCAGTGAATGTTGGTAGACATCGGCAATGAATGTCGATGCTTATTATCCTCCTCTCTGATTCATTTTCTTTGGGTCCACCAGTGATTTATTTTCCTGGTGAGGTTGCTCCTTGTTTCTTCATTTTTTGTGGCATCCCCAGTGATACTTTGCATCTCTTTTGTTCTATTCATATGCATTCATAATCATAAGCATTGCATGGCATCTTAGAGACAAAAATAGGGCTTGTTTTATATTTAAGCATCTTCAATTGCGTCGACACAAAGATTTTTAACCTTCGTATCTACGGATAGAAGACACTTAAATAAGGGAAGTTGTTGTACCCCGATTTTTGCCCCTAAGATTCCCCTATCATATCATGTCAACTTGATCATAACAAGATCACATTAGGGTTGGTTCTTCCTCTTTTTCTATCTCCTATCTTTAAGTTTACTCTTGAGGAATCTCCAAGCACCTTAATTGTGTATTTTGTATATATGTTGTTTACTAACTTCTAATCAAAATACAAAAAAATATTTGTCTTTGTCTCTGTATATTTTTGTGTTGGAGGTACCAAGTCGAAGCATATGACAAATAAGGATTTCTGAGGCTTGTGTCGAACTCATGCAAAGTAATCAATTCTGTATTGTGGCTAAAGACAACATGCATCGACCCATAAAGGTATCTATTGACTCATCTAGTTGTGTAAAACTGGCATGTGTCGACACATGCATGTATGTATCGACTCATCCAGTTGTGTAAAACTAGCATGTGTCGACACATGCATGTATGTATCGACTCATCCTGCTTGTACAACTAGCATGTGTCGACACATACGTGTTATATGTTGACTCATGCAGTTTGATGCATTCTGTAATGTGTTGAAATAACAGCATGTATCGACACATAGAGGCATGTATCGACACATGCTGTGTTATACAGCTAGGATGTATCGATGCGTTCCACCTATGTATCGACTCATAACATCCAAATGCACGTTTTTTTTTGAAAAAAAGCTAGCAAATTCAATTTGTTATCATTTTGGCTCCAATTTTTTCTGCATAATTTGAAATTATATCATTAATTCAATTTTGGCTCCAAGAATCAATTTCCAAATTACCACTAATCCCAATCCTAAAACTCTATAAATAGAGACCTCATTTCATTCAAATCACAAGCTTTTGATAGCCAAACTCATCTTGCTAAAAAATCTCTCAATTCTCTCCATCTCTCGCAGTCGGTAAACTTTTTGCTAAGGTAGTAAATAACATGCTCTTTTCGGCCAGACTCGTCATGCTGCCCCAGCACGCACCCCATTGAATTGTCCAACACTGTCAAGTATAAGATCAAAGGTCTTCCTTCAACTGGAGGCATCAGAATTGGTGGCTCTTGGAGATATTCTTTAATCCTTTCGAAAGCGGCCTGACATTCATCATTCCACTTTACCACTTGATCTTTCTTCAGCAGCTTGAAGATTAGCTCACAAGTAGCAGTCAGATGCGAAATGAATCGGGCAATGTAATTCAGATGTCCCAAAAATCCTCTAACTTCCTTTTCTGTTCGGGGAGCTGGCATCTCCTGTATAGCCTTCACCTTTGCAGGATCCACTTGAATTCCTTTATCACTAACGACGAAACCCAACAACTTACCAGACCTTACTCCGAAGGTGCACTTGTTCGGGTTTAACCTTAGTTTGTACATCTTCAACCTGTCAAACAACTTCTGGAGATGGTCAAGGTGTTCTTCTTCAGTATGGGACCTTGCAATCATGTCGTCAACGTAAACCTCAATCTCATGGTGAATCATGTCGTAGAACAAAGCAACCATGGCGCGCTGATAAGTTGCCCCAACATTATTCAACCCAAAAGGCATTACCTTGTAACAGAAGGTACCCCACTGCATAACGAAATTGTCTTTTCCATATCCTCGGGAGCCATCTTAATCTGATTATAACTGGAAAAACCCTCCATGAAGGAGAAGACCTTATGCTGTGCGGTGTTGTCAACCAAAACATCGATATGAGGCAGAGGGAAATCATCTTTGGGACTCTCGTTGTTCAGATCTCTATAGTCTACACACATACGTACCTTACCATCCTTCTTCGGCACCGGAACAACGTTGGTAACCCACTGTGGGTAAGAAGTAACAACTAGAAATCCGGCGTCAAACTGTTTCATGACCTCAGCTTTGAGTTTCTCAGACATCTCGGGACACATACGGCGAACCTTCTGCTTTACTAGAGGACAATCTTCTTTAGTTGGCAAGCAGTGAACCACAATATCAGTATCCAAACCAGGCATATCTTCATAAGACCAGGCGAAGATCTCAACATGGTCGCGTAGCATCTGTATCAACTGTTGCTTGACACTAGGTTCCAGATTCGCACCTATCTTGACCTCTTTCTTGTCTTCCTCTATACCCAAATTTACTGATTCCACTGGCTCTTCATGAGGATGTATGACCCTCTCTTCCTGTAGCAGCAATCTAGCAAGCTCTCCAGGAACCTCACAATCATCTTCACCTTCGTCTTCAGCTTGGTTGATCGGATTCTCGAAGTCATAACTGGAAGTAGCAGAGTCGTTATCAATGGGATCCAGAGTGAATGTGGATCTGCATTATGATATGTGAGTGTGTGTAAGTCAATAGCTATTTTGATAAAGTGAGAAAAAGAAAAACAAGGAGCACAAAATTTGTAACGCAAGAAACGTCCAATGCTTTATTGATGATATATGAAAATGACAAATAATAAGCCCTCAAAAACAAAACCAGGGTGCCTCGGGCAAGGCACCAGGCTGTAAAGTTTCAAATTGTTTGTTACAAATCTCAAAACAAAAGTCTATTACTGTGTAATAAAATAAACGGGCACGAAGTCCTTTGCCATCCAATTGTTTAAGCCACCGTTGGTAGTCGGGTAAATCCAGCCGTCGATATTTGACTCTTCTTCATCATCTTCAATTGCATTCACTCCTGGATTACAGATGCACATATGAGGTCTTCCAATCTGCGCGCGCCGAAAAGCCCTTTGAGCCTCTGCAGTAAAGCCCAAACCAAACTTGTTAGTCTTATGTGTGAAGTCAGGGAGCTGTCCCCAATTTGCACACCCACCTTGATCAATAACAGCCTTGGCATCCTTGAGGGAAGCCATCTTCAATGGAGGTTTGTCAGCAGCAACTTCAGTCGATGCTAAAGTCTGGGGAATCTCTTCAAAATTCTGACACGGGGTGTTGTACCCCAATTTTTGCCCCTAAGATTCCCCTATCATATCATGTCAACTTGATCATAACAAGATCACATTAGGGTTGGTTCTTCCTCTTTTTCTATCTCCTATCTTTAAGTTTACTCTTGAGGAATCTCTAAGCACCTTAGTTGTGTATTTTGTATATGTGTTGTTTACTAACTTCTAATCAAAATACAAAAAAATATTTGTCTCTGTCTCTGTATATTTTTGTGTTGAAGGTACCAAGTCGAAGCATCTGACAAATAGGGATTTCTGAGGCTTGTGTCAAACTCATGCAAAGCAATCAATTCTGTATTGTGGCTAAAGACAACATGCATCGACCCGTAAAGGTATGTATCGACTCATCTAGTTGTGTAAAACTGGCATGTGTCGACGCATGCATGTATGTATCGACTCATCCAGTTGTGTAAAACTAGCATGTGTCGACACATGCATGTATGTATCGACTCATCCTGCTTGTACAACTAGCATGTGTCGACTCATGCAGTTTGATGCATTCTGTAATGTGTTGAAATAACAATATGTATCGACACATAGAGGCATGTATCGACACATGTTGTGTTATACAGCTAGGATGTATCAACGCATACCACCTATGTATCGACTCATAACATCCAAATGCACTTGTTTTTTGAAAAAAAGACAGCAAATTCAATTTGTTATCATTTTGGCTCCAATTTTTCTGCATAATTTGAAATTATATCATTAATTCAATTTTGGCTCCAAGAATCAATTACCAAATTACCACTAATCCCAATCCTAAAACTCTATAAATAGAGACCTTATTTCATTCAAATCACAAGCTTTTGATAGCCAAACTCATCTTGCTAAAAAATCTCTCAATTCTCTCCATCTACCAAATTCACTCAAAGCTCCATTTTCAAAAAGTTAGTAAGCTTTGCATTGAAACTTACTAATATTTGAGCTAAACCTTCATCCAAACACTTTTTCTCCATCAATTCTTTACATCCAATCTTTGGTAATTGATTCTTGTGGTTGAATTGAAGCAAATTCTGAAGTTGTTTGATAATTCTCTAATTCTACCTTTGGTAAGTTGGATCATCATCTTTAACAATGTGATCTCTTGTGGATTTCTAGTTTTGATTCATTGAGCACTATTTTTATGATTCCGTTAGTGCTATTTTCTCATAATTTGATGGAATTTTCATGTTCCATTGGATCCATGATCATAAGGTGTTTGATGAAAAGTTGGAATACGAATTTAATCTTTAAAATGTTGTTCTCTACTGATTTTTAACAGGTTGCAATCAATTGTTGTAACATTGCAATTGATTGTCACATAAAATTGATTTGATAAAAAACTGCACCGATGCAATAGGTTGCTGTCTAAGCGCAATTGATTGTAACAGTGCCAAAAATACTTTTTTTTGCCTTATTTTGGGGTTGTTTTGACTCAAATATTTTTCTGCTCACTCTCTTTGATGGATAATTTGGATTACAATTTTAAATGTCCAATTTGTCATTAAACTCAATGGACTTTGTGATGTAGATGAAGTTGGATAAATGTTCATCAATTCAAATCTACCTAAGAGTGAATTATTTAATTCATTTTTGGTGCTTTAGATTAATAATATATTTAGTGCTTTAATCCATCTAGAGGAGTGGTTGAATTTAAAGATGAAAGAATTTTGAAATGGTGATCCAAATTAGCTTATCATTCCCCTCCCTCTTCATCTTATCCCTTTCTTTTTTTTAATTGTGCTACATGTTAAGGGACGGTGATCTCTATATCATTTATCCAAACATGAAGTACATAGATTGCTATTGACCGGCCTCAAAATAGGTGCGACTTCTACATAAGTCCACTTACGATTGCTTAACATAGCACTAACTTTTGTCCCGATTCGAATAAATGATCATTCGTGTCCCAAACTTATGATTGAAAGCCCAAGTATGTTAATTTGATCTCTTTGATCCAATAACCTTGAGATTCATTGTGTGGAGGCTTTGGTTCTACCAATCCTCTAATGGATCTACAACACCTTTGGTCAACGCAGATCACTTAAACATCGTTGATCATTAAATGTTACTTTTGAGGATTCCAAAATGGATGATATACTTGACAAAAAGCAAATGCAACTTGTTGTGTGGAGGCTTTGGTTCTACCAATTCTCTAATGAGTTCCAAATGCAAGTTTCAAGATGGTCATCCAACTAACCACTAATTTCTAACAATTGACTTTACTTTATGCTTTTATTTTTTATGCTTTATGTATCATTTAATTTAAGCATTACATTTCATGCCATCTTTTTTTATTTTTGCTCACTTGAGCATTTATTTTTATGTCATTTTTATTTATCTCACTTGAGCTTTCTCTTTTCCTTTTTAAGACACCTAATAATCAACATGAACCATAAATTTTTTTAATGATACTCGGACTATTTGGTTACTATCCTTGGCATTATGGAGTATGGGACTTCTTGGACTTAGGATTAGAGCCCTTGGCCTATCTTGGAGACTTTGTGACTTTATTTGATATTTTGTCTGGAGTTCTTGAGGTTTACCTCAAGACATTGGGTTGTTTGTTTGTTTTGTGTGCAGGTTGTTGTGATTACATACTTTGTTTGTAATCTGGAATTCACCCGTATACAGCCGTTACTCTGCCCAATTTTTGCGAAGATTTAATACACTTGAAGTTTGGTTCTCTCAAGAGGTCTAGTATCTTTGCTTGTTTGGTTTCAATCCAAAGAATTGGAATTCTATATTGACTCATAATGTCAAGTATTGGCTTCTTATTAGTTAGATGGTTCTTATCCCTAGCTTTTACCTTATGCTTTAGGATAGTCTCTTCTTCTCCTCCCATCTTCTTTAATTTAAAAAATCTTCTCCCTCCTTTTAAAAAAAACTCTTCTTATTTCTAAACTTGAACCATTTTCATAATAAACTTGGACTTAGGTCCATGCATTTTCAAAATATTTTCATAAATAAATTTCAATCAATTTAATAATACCTTGACATTTTTGTGAGAAGACTAAAAGTCAACCAATCTCATTTCAAACCATTTTTCCCACTTTGGCTTTTTATTTTAAAACTTTTCTTAAAATATTATACTCTTGTCAATCCTTGTAGTGATGCAAACAACTATACTTCTACAATATGTAGTAAAGAGAGATATTTTCCACTTGGGTGTTGAGTGAGGCATTGTTGATTTTAAAATCCAAGCTATATCCTCCACTTTGAGATGATGCAAATTCTCCTTTCTCATGATTGTGGGTAGTAAGTATGTTTTCCACACGGACAATGACGATGATGTCTTATCTCATAAAATTAACCAACACACTCGTGTTTCAAATTTTTAAAAGAGGAACTACGTGTACCCTGATCCCCTATTGCACGAAAGGTGGTACGTAGGCACTAAAGATTCGCAACCGCGGCGGGTGCAAAAATCATAAAAATATTTCTTTTCTCACCTCCACCATCCATTTTATATATAACACATTTTTATAGCCAAAATATACAGATTTTTCAAAGAGGTTCATGCAGAGTACCGTAGATGTTTAGGGTGCTAATACCTTCCCTTTGCATAACCAACCCCCTTACCTTGAATCTTTCCCTCTTTTTTGGTTATTCGCTCTTTTCCCATTCCTTTGGAAACAATAAAGCGCGGTGGCGATTTTTATTTTGATTTGTATAAAGTCTAGTCAATCCAATGGCTTAGTCTTGAACATTTCTACCGTTACGCGGGGTTTCGATGAACTCTCCATCCATCTCCACATACCGGAAGGAGTTAATGTGACTCACCATGTACTCTTCTTCACCTTGTATTGTAACAATCTTCCCTTTCATTGGATATTTCAGCTTCTGATGGAGCGTAGAAGTCACTGCCCCAGCCTTGTGAATCCAAGGGCGACCCAACAAGCAAGAATAGGATGGTCGGATATCCATCACATAGAAGGTAGATGCAAAAGTATGAGAGCCAACTTTAACAGGGGCGTCCAACTCCCCGTGCACCATCCTTTTCGACCCATCAAAATCCCTGACCACAATGTTACTTGGTTTTAGAGTCAGACCTTCACAGTCCAGACGGTCCAATGCCTTCTTTGGTAAAACATTCAATGAGGACCCAATATCCGCCAACACGTGGGCCAAAGTAGTGCCCATGCACTCGATTGAGACGTGCAGAGCATCATTGTGATTTCTTCCTTTAGCAGTCAGATCTGCGTCTAAGAAACCCAAACCATTGTCAGCAATCAAACTAGCTACACAGTCTTTGAATTGATCAGCAGAGGTTTCCTACGGCACATGCGCAGTCTTGAGGAAAGCAATTAAAGCCTTTGCATGGGCTTCAGAGCACAAAAACAAGGATAACATGGAGATTTTTGATGGGGTCTGCCCCAGCTGCTCGACTACATTGTAGTCGCTCTTCTTGATAATTTTCAGAATTTCCTCTATCTCCTGCTTAGAGGCTTCTACAACAATCTTCTTAGGTGCCTCCGTCTGGGAAGACTCACCTATAACTTCTTTGCCCTGAGGATCAGATGACTCGGCGACAGGAGTGATAACTGGAGTAAGAATCGGAGCGGTAGCTGATGTATTGGCAGGTGGAATGACAACAGGTTTTGGAACAGTCGGAGGAGAAATCTCAGGAGAGAAAAGTCTCCCACTTCTGGTGACCTTGCTAGCCCCGATAATATTGTCGATATCAGTGTCAACTTCTTCATTCTTAAAGTCTTACTTAATTCCATGGTAATACACATCAGCACCATAGTGCCATGGGACAACCTTGTCCGAAGTGTAAGGGATGAGACCAAGAACAATAATGATCAACAAAGCGATTTTTGGAACATATGTAATCCTAACAGGCGTTCTCGAGGAAGCCTTGGAAGGATTGGCGGAAATAGTTATGATGGCAACATCTTCAACTAGAATTAATGGAGTCAAAGTCTTCTCAAACAAGATCTCTTTATTATCCATCAGGCGCTGAACACCTGACTCCAATAAATGGCAACCAATAGGTAGAATTGAACATAGGTGGCAACCTTCGCCACAACCCGGAAATAAAACGGCCAACAAAAGATTTTTCTTCACTTTCATTAGAGGAGTAGATATATCTTCCACAGAGGTCACAAACAAATCATCGTCCACGACATTCACTCCATGACCATGCTTGGGCATATGAGCAGTTACAACATTGGGTTTCTCTGGAGCGTCAAACTCGATCTCTTTAGCTTCAATAAAATCTTGTACCCTATTCTTCAAAGCCTAGCAGTTGTTTGTATCATGGCCCGGGCTATCGAAGTGATAGGCACAGGGGGCGTTGGGATTATATAGCCGAGATGTGGTGTTGGGATTCTTCGGGGCTTCCCTCAGAGTTACCAGATTATTTTTCAGCAATTGTGGTAGAATCTGGGACAAAGTCATGTTAAGCCGAGTGTACTGTCTTTACGGCCTATCCATTCTTTGCTGATTGTTGAATTGTGGGGCAACGGTGGGTCTTGATATTACTACCGCATTCACTGCTTGGCGACGTTCAGATTGGTTTTGGCTCCTCGAGCCGTATACCGCACTAGCTTCTTTCTTACCAACAAAAGGCTTCTTTACGGTACTAGATGACACATCCTTCTGTATCTTACCACTTCTGATACCAGCTTCTACCCTTTCCCCGATCATAATCAATTTAGTAAACCCAACCAACGAACTACCGATCAGATGATTGAAAAATGGACCAGACAACATCCCAAGAAACATATCAACCAACTCCCTGTCAGACAGAGGGGGTTGGACTCTTCTAGCTAGATCTCTCCACTTCTGAGCATAGTCCTTAAAACCTTCGCTTGCACCCATAGACATACCCTAAAGCTGAGTACGAGTGGGAGCAAGGTCGGCATTATACTGGTACTGCTTATAGAAAGCAGCAGCAAGGTCCTCCCAGTTGTGGAAATTAGCTCCTTCCAATTGATATAACCATTCAAGTTGAGTCCCTGACATACTGTCTTGAAAGAAGTGTACCCACAGATTCCTATCAGCAGTGTAAGGTTGAATTTTTCTGACGTACGAGCGGAGATGGAGTTTTGGACATGATACTCCATCGTACTTAGAAAAGACCGGAGCTTTGAACTTGTGAGGGATCACCACCCCCGATGCTAGTCCCAAATCTCTGAAGTCCAACCCAGGAACCTTCTGAATCTCCATAGCAATTAGACGGTCCTCAAGTTGTTTGTACCTATCCTCAGCAGGAGGGTATTGTTCCTCATCGAAGTCAGTGTCATTATCAGAGACCACAGGACTAGGCCCCCTTTCCTCCTCTTGATTCTCTCCTCCTTTGGATGAATGAGACAGATCAGCTTCCTGTCGCAACCTGTTCCCAAATCTGTGACCCATATTCAGAAGAACCACCTTCTTCTTCTTCTTCTTTTCCTTCTTCAGGATGAGAGTCTTCAAATCTGCTTGCCCTTTAGCCAAGTTCAAGAACATCTCCTGGAATTGAGCATTCTGAGCCTGAAGGGCTTTGATAGCTTGATCGGTAGGCATTTCAGAAGACATCTTGTGCTGAAATAAACAGCGAAGAAGATGAGAAACCTATAATGGTACATGTTATGAGGTGCATGATAATGGAATGCGTATGAATTGATTTCAAAGACTTTGGGAGATTTAAATTTGTAAGACAAAAATGAAACACACTTTATTAGATAAACTTGCGAAAAATGTTTAACAATGCCTTCAGGGCGTTACAAAAGAAATAACTGAAAAGTAAATCTAAACTAGAAACAATAGAGACATCAGAGCTCCCATGGTCGCTTCCCCTTCGTGCTGACATAATCATTGATTGTTCTTTCATTCTCAAGTTGTCTCGTGAGCTTCAAGATCTTCCTCTCTTGCTCATGATACTTCTCTCGGTAGGTATCCCTTTCTTCCCTTAACTAAATCCAATATCTCTTCAATGCCCCAAGATCAGTAGGCATGTATGGATAAAGGACTGTATAAGGAACACCTTCTTCATTGGTATGCTCCACAATCACTGGCAGCACAGCTTCATAGGGCATCCCAAGCTTCTGAGCACGAGCTCGGACCCAATGGAGATAAGGTTGCATAGGGAGAGAAGTCTTTGGTCCTAGTTCGTGAGGGTCAGACCTGTTCACCATGCCCCAAGCTCGTATGAACCTTCAGCGATGCTCATTAGTGTCTCCCTTGTAGTCAAAGACAATGTCCTCAAGAAGCAACTCATGGGGACCGTCCCTCCGAGCGCGACCAAACTGTCGTAAAGCCAAACAAGGACTGTAGGTTATTACCCCTATTATTCCAAGCAATGGGACATTGGTGTATCCTCCACATCGATCAATGACAACAACCTTTTCCATGTCTTTAGAACTCCAAAGAATGTCTGTATGGGCAAGGGACATTATCCTGTAGGACCAACCTAAACCTTCCTCATTCTTCAATACAGACTTGGGGAGGTGCAAAATAAACCACCTCGCCAGCAGCGGCATACAACACATGAGGGTCCCTCTTCTTCACACAGTATGAGTGTAGAGAGCATGTAGGATATCACCAAGAAGAGTAGGCACAGGATTGCGGGACAGGAAGATCTTAACCGCATTCACATCTATGAAGGAATCTGGATTCGGGAAAAGAACCAAGCCGTAGATGAGGAGAGCCAAGATGTCTTCAAAAGCCTGAAAATCAAAGTCATCCCGGAACTGTTGAGCTTGATCTATCAGAAACTTAGCCAAGAAACCTTTAACCCCGCTCCGTGTCTCCCAGTTGGATACCACATCAGCCCTTTTTAGGTGTAAGGCTGAAGCAATGTCCTCATGTCTAGGAGTCTCTTCCAAACCTGTGAAGGGTGTCTGCTCGAGAATGGATATGCCCAGTAAATCAGAAAACTCTTCCAAAGTAGGAACTAGCTGATAATCCGGGAAAGTGAAGCAATGATGTAATGGGTCAAAGAATTGGAAAAGCACACTCATCATCTTCTCATCAAACTTTGAGGTAACCAAACCAAGAAGCTGACCATGTCTCCTAGTGAAAGATGAAGTATCAGAAATCTTCTAGGCTAAATCCTTGAGTTGAGCAGGTATTTGCACAAAGTTAACTCGGATGGTGTTTCTGCGCATGGAAGCCATAATCTGCAAAACAGAACAAAGATAAATCCCCTCGGTCTTTGAAATGGTTAGTGTAATGAAGTATGCATGCTATGTGATGATGCATGATGTCATGATAAAGCACACAACAAGCATAGCAAATAACAGACATGGTAAAGGCAAACAAGTCACACAAGAGAGCCCTTAAGTTTCAGGCTTGCATGGGGTCTAGGTACTACTCTCTTGAAGTTCAGTTGGTTCAACCTGTCCTAATAATAGTAATCGGGTTCTAGAGGTTCTCAATATCACTGACCATCCTCCATCAGTCATGGTTTCAGCTCACACATTCTTTTCTTGCGGCCGGAACTATCTCGAGAGTATGGTCTCAATGAGTGTAGTATCGAGTATCAACTAGTTCTCAGCTTTATACCGAGGCCGGCTATCTCACTATTTCCGATGGCCAAGTTGGTCAATTATAGGTTCTAAGGTAACTTGATGCTTAACGACACACATAGCAGCCCCGTATTCTCCTCGTTTCTCCACAAGGGATACCGGTACCAACCAATGTACCACATCAACGTAGCTATTACTTCAACCGTATCGGTCTACGCTGTACAGTTCCCTCATAGTTTATTGCTACTTACCTACAAGGTGTCCCCTAGATCCGGGTTAGGATCTATAGTAACTCCGATACAAAACCCACACAAATAAAGCAATCAAATCAAACAATAGAAGCAAATATGGTGAACTAATCCTAAGGTACACCCCACTTATTTATCCTCAGCAGAGTCGCCAGTTCTGTGATACGGTGGCAGAACCGGACTATTTTGGAAATGCTGGTTTACGTTTTGCGTTTGTGTTTGCAAAATGTCGCGGTAAGCAAGAGTCGCCACCGACTTTTATTTTATCCAACTGGAAAGGAAAAAAGCATAGAAAAATTCCTTTTTTCGAAATTTTGAGCACGGGGGGTAGATTATAGAAAGGGAAGGTATTAGCACCATTTTTATCCATAGTTATCTACGGGCTCTTAGGTACTTTCTCATCATTTTCAAAATTGCTTATTTGTGTTTGTGTGATTTGAAATTTTTTTTGTTTGACTTCGATTTAACCCTTGTATCAGTCCTCAAGAGTGTTACGAAGTTGTTTTGAAAACTTTGTTTGAAAAGGAGTGTAAGTGTGAAAAGTTTGTTTGTTTTGAGCAAGTACTTAAGAACTAATCTACCTACTCGAAAAAAGAATTGTTATATGTTCGTTTCCTTTAGACAACGCTATCCCACTATTAGTGAGTAGGTAGCACCGTCGTTTGAGTTTTACGGGTCAATTCGAAAAGGGACGTACGGTCACTAAAGCAATGTTAGGACGTCTTAGTAGTAACCCTAATGTCTTAAGATCAATTATTTGAGGCAACAATTCCGAGGCAACCTTTCCGAGGCAACTTTGATCTTTTGGACAAGAGAGCGACCACTAAAGCATCCTATACCTAATGACCGTTTACCGAAGGCAACCGAAGTGGAGTATACCCTAGGAGTGCGCATGTGCGAGTGATTCAATTTCAAATTATTATCTTTTCACATTTTAGGGTTATCTAACGGTTTTAAAATTAATCATACATTCTTGTCATGCATCCCTAATATCATACATCTAACAGTTTAATATTTGCGGAATTAAAAATGCGGAAAATAAACTACGCTATTACAAGGCTTCGGGTATTTACATAGCCAAAAACAAACCCTTGAAACAAAAGCGATAAACGAAAGATAAAAGGTCCTAATTAAGCTATTAAAACTTGTGAGCAATTACATTAATAGGGTAAAAATAAATGATAAAGCGCACGCGAGGAAATTGAGATCGGGAGAGAACTAGGGTTTTGACCCCATCTAACCTAAAGAAAAAAAATGTTTTTGTTGTTTTTTAATTATTTTCAAGTAACATAATTAGGTTTTTTTAAATTAAATACAAAATTAATTAGCTAATTAAATTAATTAATGAAAATAAATAAATGACCTATTTTTTGTGTTTTGGTTATTTTTTAGAAAAAAAGAAAATAGAATTAAATTATAAACAAAACCTTAATTGTTCTAATTATTTTTAAGTTTATTTACAAAATAATTAAAGTTACCTAAAATTAAATAACCTAATTAAATTAATTAATTTAATTGACAAAAAATAAACCTAAATCTAATTGGATGTAAAAACATTATTTTTATGATTTTTTTGAATAAAAGAAATATTTAATTATGTTAGTAAAATAAATAAATTAAATTAATTAAAGAAAGAATATAGAAAGAGATATGGGCCTGAAAGGAATTGGTGAGGTGTGAATAACAATCCGGCCCAAGAAGCATTGATCCATTTTTGACTTGCTGGATCCAGTGCTACGCGTTGACTGAAGCCCATGATGCTCCTTCATTGATGGCCTTTGGATCTGGCCATCAGGCCACTTGGCAGGTTGGATGATGAGGTTACATGGTGGACCTTGGCCTTGTGCGTGTGCTGGATTACCTGAAAGAAAATAATATGAAGAAATTGGGGGACCTGGGATTCAAACCCAGGCCCCAAGGCATTTTCCCACTACTCCACTACCAATTGTGCTGGCTTTTCATTTGTACATAAAATAATAATAATAAGTAATATGAAATAATGGGTGTTAGTGGAGAGAGAAAAACAAAATTGCGCCAGAATTCAAATGGCCCAATAGAAGGGTGCCACGCAGGTCATCCCCAACCTTGCTCCGTTGGTAAAAGTTGAAAACTTTTACCTACGGACATATGTCTGTCGCTACATCCCTGCAACTTCTCAAAATTCAATACAAGCATGATAAATAAAAACTAAAGCCATGGATGGATTCGTCTGGACCTGCTGAGCACAATGGTACCCCTTTCATGGCCCAATTTACCTGTAGACAAAGATCCCAAATCGAACCGAAAAACCCTAGCAATGGTGAAATCTTATACAGTTCATGAAAATGCAATTAAATATTACAGAAAGCTTGCAAATGTGATGGTGAACACGAATATATGATTATATCATGCTATAAGTTCCAGAATTATGCAAACCGAATTCAAGAAAAGTTTAATGTCGTGAATGCCTTACAACGAGTTTCAGGGCCTGGAAATGCTTGTTCTCGATTGGTTTTGCTTGCTGGTGATCCCCGGAAGCGATTGGGATGGTTAAAGGGTCTTGAAATATCCTGGAACTAAGAATTCGAGTTACTACTTTTCTTTGTTTTTGGCAAGTTGGTTCTGACCTTGTGCGCCTCTCTCTACCCTTGTTTTTGGTCTGCAAATCATCCTTATGTATTGAGGAATGGATTAGGGTTAAAAACCTGATCTCAATCTTCCTCCATTATTGATTTTGATATTGATTTGATTCCCTTAAAAACCATTCCAAAAATATGCCTAATTCAATCTTTTTGTGCACACCAAGCCTTTACACGAATTCAATCTCATGCTAGCTGGATATAGGACCTGAAACATGTGCAAAATCTTGAGATTTCAATGTTTTGGATTTTCTCATGATTTGTTTTGATTAAAATTGATTTAATTCAAATAAAAATCAAAATAAATAATAAAAACAAGATAAAGACAAGTGGAAAGGGATAGGGCTCGTGGACCATGTTGCCAACTCAAAACAAGTGCAAAAGATTGGGCCCATTTGGCAAAATTTGCAATTTGAGGCATAGTTGACTTTTGGCAATTTTTCAAAAAAGGTCAACTTAACCAATGCATAACTTCCTCAATTTTGACTCTTTGAAGGTGCTCTTGGACTTTTTAGAAATCTTGAGATATCTTCTAAGCAACCATTTTGTTCTCATCCCAATTTGATATTCCATGTTCATGTATGAAGCTTTGACAAAAAAAGGTGTTTTTGTTGATTTTTTAAAAAAACCTATAATGTCAAAATTCATAACTTCTTGTGAGTGCCTATTTTAAACTTGGGAGATGAATATGAATTGTAGGGAATTTCATCCTCTTCAAAATGAGCTTTGGATGGGTCATTTCTCATAAAGTATGAGAAAGTTATGCTTGGTCAAAGTCGAGTTGACTTTTCCTACAAAACCCTAATTTAGCAATTTTTGGGTTTTGATGAATTGTGAGCATTCCTTGATGAATCATGATCAATCCTTGATCAAATGATGAATAATACTTCAAAATGCGAATGTTGACAAAAAATATTGAAGTTTGACTGTATGTGGGCCACAATTGACTTTTGCCCTAGCACAGTCGATTTTCAGGCTTTTGAGTAGTTGACTGAGCAAACTTTCTCTGCAAGGCTTGAAACTTGACATGGATGAACTTGAGATCATATTAGGACATTGATGAGAATTTGAGACCCTTTTGACTCAAGTATCTTGATGCAACATGAAACCCTAATTTTCAATAGACTGCCTTAGGAGTGAGTTTGTCTGGTCAACCCTTGGACTTCCTTGAGCAATTTGAGAACCTCACTTGAAATGTATTGAGAAATATGGGAGGGAAAATTTTGGGTTATAACACTAGTATTTGTATGTGACTGCCATTTTCTGTATGATCTTTGTGATACAGTGGCAGAACCGGAATGTTTTAGGAATGTGCTGGTTTGCCTTTTGCGTTTTTTGTTCGCAAAATGTCGCGGTAAGCAAGAGTCACCACTGACTTTTATTTTATCCAACTGGAAAGGAAAAAAGCACAAAAAAATTCCTTTTTCGAGATTTTCTGAGTACGGGGGGTAGATTATAGAAAGGGAAGGTATTAGCACCTTTTCTATCCGTGGTTTTCCACGGGCTCTTAGGTACTTGCTCATCATTTTAAAAATTGCTTGTATGTTTGTGTGATTTGAAAAGTTTTTATTTTACTTCGATTTAACCCTTTCTTCCGCCTTCAAGAGTGTTACGAATTCGTTTTGAAAACTTTGTTTGAAAGGAGTGTAAGTGTGGAAAAGTTTGATTTTGAGCAAGTACCTATTAGAATCTACCTACTCAAAAAGGGAAGGTTTCTGTTCTTGTTTCCTTTAGACAGCGCTATCCCACTATTAGTGAGTAGGTAGCACTGTCGTTGGAGTTTTAAGGGTCAATTTGAAAGGTACGTACGATCACTAAAGCAATGTTAGGACGTCTTAGTAATAACCCTAATGTCTTAAGATCGTATTCGAGGCAACAATTCTGAGGCAACCTTTCCGAACGGGACATTTGATCTTTTAGACAAAAGAGCGACCACTAAAATATCCTATACTCAATTATCGTTTACCGAAGGCAACCTAAGTGGGAGTATACCCTAGGAGTGCGCATGTGCGAGTGATTCAATTTCAAGTTTATCTTTGCACATTTAGGGTTTGCTAACTGTTTTAAAATTTACATACATTCTTGTCATGCAACCCTATTATTATACATCTAACAGTTAATATTTGCGGAAATAAAAATGCGAGAAATAAAGATACACTATTACAAGGCTTCGGGTATCAATTACATAGCCAAAAAAACCCATTAAAACGATAAATGAAAAGAAAAAATTCCTAATTAATCTATTACATCCTGTGAGCAATTACATCAATATGGTAAAAATAAATAAGCGCGATGAATCAAGAACGAGAGAGAAATAGGGTTTTGACCCCGTCTAACCTAATTGAAAGAAAAATTATTTTTGATGTTTTTGATTATTTTAAGAAAATAAGGGTTTGAATTAAATATGTACAAACTTCATTACTAATTAAATTAAATTAAATAAAATAATTTACATGACCTATTTTTGTATTTTGTTATTTTTAAGAAAAATAAAATAGAATTTAAATTAAACAAAACCCTAATTTCTAACTTGTTTTGATTTATTTACAAAAGAATTAAAGTTACCCTAAAATTAAATAAACTAATTAAATTAATTTTTTGATAAAAAAATAACCTAAATCTAATTGGATGAAAAATTATTTTTATGATTTATTAAATAAAAAAAGAATTGATTTTTATGTTAGTAAAAATAATTAAATGAATTAATAAAGAAAATATAAAGAGAAAAAGAAAAGGAAAATTGGGCCTGAGAATCAGCAAATTGGAGGTGTGCAAATAGCAATTCTGGGCCCAAAACAAGCCGACCCATGTTGACTTCCAAGATTCCATACTCTGCATTGACTGGGTTTTTTGTGGATCATCACATGGTCGCCTTCAGATCTGGCTTCCTGGAGATCCAATGATGGATCCTTGAGGGCACATGGTGGTCTCCACGCCTTGTATGCACGCCTGATCATCTAAATAAAAATAACATGAAACATGGGGGGACTTGGGATTCGAACCCAGGTCCTATGGCCTTTTCCAACTGCATTATTACCAACTGAGATGGGCGTGTTTATTGTATATGGAATAATAATAATGGATAATATATAATAATGTGAGTTAGTGGGGGACAAACAAAAATGCGCGCCAGAATTCAAGTGGACAAATAAGATGGTGCCATGCAGGTCGATAAGATGGTGCCCTGCATATTGCAAAATCATATATAGGCATGATAAATGAATTCTAATGTTATGGATCAAATCTCCTTGGCCTGCTGAGCATCATGGTGCCCTTCTTGTGGACCAATTTCACCTGTATAAAAAGACCCTAAAACGAGACCAAGAACCCTAGCAATGGTGAATTCTGATATAGTCAACAAAAATGCAATTAATTGCTACCATGAGCTTGCAAACATGTTAGGGATTCAGAATATGCTATTGAAACATGATAAAGATGCAAGAATAAAGGAATACGATTTTGAAAAAAGAACTGAACCGTGAGGGTCGTGGAGATGAATTCAGGGCACGAGGATGCTTGTTCTTGATTGATACAGCTTCCTTGTATGTCTAGGATGCGAATGAGATGACTTAGGGATCTTGAAAACGCCTGGAAGTGAAAAATTAGATTATCACTTTCTTTGAATTTTTTCAAGTTTGGTTCTTCCTCTTCACGCCTCAAAAACCTTGTTATTTTTGGCTGCAATTGTACACTATATACCACTGATTGAATTAGGGTTGCAATTGTGATCTCAATCTTTGCCAATTATGATTTGTGATCTTGATTTGATTTCCATGAAATTCCTTCAAAAATAGGCCAAAGTCAATCTTTTTATGCACACCTATGCCTTGCACGAATTGATTCACTTGCTAGCTGTATATGGGGCCTGAAATGTGCACAAGATCTTGAGGTTTGAATGATTTGGATATTTTCATGATTTATTTTGATTTAAATTGATTTAATTGAAATAAAAAATCAAAATAAATAGCAAAAATAAGACAAAGACAAGTGGAAAGAGCTAGGGCTCGTGGACCATGCTTCCAACTTAAAACAAGTGCAAAAGGTTAGGCCCATTTGACAAAATTTGTAATTTGAGGCACTTTTGACTTTTGGCAAATTTTGCAAAAAAGGTCAAATTCACCAATGTATAACTTCTTCAATTTTGAATCTTTGAAGGTGTTCTTGGACTTTTTAGAAAGCTAGATATGTCCTCTAAGCAACCCTTTTTGTATCATCTCAATTGAGTCTTCCATGTTCATGTATGAAGCTTTGACATAAAAGGTCTTTTTGTTGACTTTCCAAAATGACCTATAATGTCAAAATTCATAACTTCTTGTGAGTGCATATTTTGAACTTTGGAGATGAATATGGATTGTATGGAATTGAATCCTCTTAAAAAATTATCTTTTGATGGGTCATTTCTAATAAAGTATGAGAAAGTTATGATTGGTCAAAGTTGAGTTGACTTTTCCTACAAAACCCTAATTTAGCAACTTTTGGGTTTTGATGCATTATGAGCAATCCTTGATGAATCATGATCAAACTTTGATCAAATTATGAATAATACTTCAAAATGAGGATGTTGACCAAAAATCTTGAAGTTTGACTGTATGTGGGCCACAATTGACTTTTGCCATAGCATAGTCGATTTTCAGGCTATTGAGCAGTTGACTGAGCAAACTCTCTCTGTAAGGCTTGAAACTTGACATGGATGATCTTGAGAACATATTAGGGAAATGGTGAGCATTTGAGACCCTTTGGACTCACACATCTTGATGCAACAGGAAACCCTAATTTTGAGATAGACTACCTTAGGAGAGAGTTTGTCTGGTCAACTCTTGGACTTCCTTGAGTAATTTTTGGACCTCACTTGGAATGTATTGAGAAATATGGGAGGGCAAATTTTGGTGTACAACAGCTGCCCCTGTTCAATCTTCTTAAACCTGAGGATGTAGATTGGCTTGCCTGCCTTTCGTGATCTGAAGGTTGAAGATGATTGAACACTAGAGTGCCCAAAAATTTGCACTCACATGAAGTGGTACTTGTCTTATGATGTCGGGAATGGGCTTATAGATGCCATTTGAGGATTGACGAAGGAAGATGGGCTTAAAGACGCCATCCGAAGAAGTGTCGATCGCATAAGAGATTCCTTAGCGAGAGCTTGTATACCTGTCGTTGAGGAGGATTCCGCTGGGGAATACTGGTCTCTGTCTTGAGAAAAGTTGAGTTTTAGGAGCTTCGGTCGCCCGTTATTCTACTGGGGGTTAGTCTCTTGGTTGAAGAGGTGAAGATGAACTATTATCTGGTCGTGATCCAGGCTTCATAGTAATAAGGTCGACTGCTATCTGGTCGTAATCCAGGCTTTACAGTGATCTACTGGGGAGATGAGATTAAACTTGCTATCCGGTTGTAATCCGGGCTTTGCAATTTCCCAATTCTTATCTGGTCGTAATACAGGCTTCAAAATGAATAAGTTGTTATCCGGTCGCATCCGGGCTTCAACTTGACTTTAGGGCATACTAATATCCGATCGACTCCGGGCTTCTTAGTAGTTGTCCAGGTAAAACTGCTATTTGGTCGAAATCCAAGCTTCACAATGTCTTGTACCGCTATCTGGTCGTAATCCAGGCTTCACGATGTAATATACCATTATCTGGTCGAATCCAGGCTTCATGGTGTTCGGGGAAACCAAGGTATTATCCGGTCGAATCCGGGCTTCATGACTTGAATTAAAGATATACCACTATTTGGTCGTAATCTAGGCTTCGTAGTATTCTTTGATGCTATCTGGTCGTAATCCAGGCTTCATAGCGTCTTCTACCATTATCTGGTCGAGTCCAGGCTTCATGGCGTCTTGTATTGCTATCTGGTCGTAATCCAGGCTTCACAATAACTTTGTTAAGCGGCTATCCAGTCGGCTCCAGGCTTCACAACTTGTGTTTATGACATACCACTATCTGGTCGTAATCCAGGCTTCATGGTGTCTTTGTATTGCTATCTGGTCGTAATCCAGGCTTCATGGTGTCTTTGTATTGCTATCTGGTCGTAATCCAGGCTTCACAATAACTTGTTGGGGATTAAACTATTATCCGGTCGAATCCGGGCTTCATAACTTGTGATAAATGGATACCACTATCTGGTCGTAATCCAGGCTTCGCAGTATTCTGATATTGTTATCCGGTCGTTGTCCAGGCTTCACAATATGATGGAGGAATCAAGATACTATCCGGTCGTACCCGGGCTTCATAGCTTAAATTTTGTGAGAATTTGATGGTATCTTTCCCTGAAAGGTAAAGGGTTAGTCGTATGTAATGTCATGATGTATGAAATGTACTGAGCAATGATGTTCTTAAAATAAATGAGATTGTGTTGTATGATGCGTATGCGCATGTCATGATGTATGCAATGTTCTCGTGATGTTTTCTAGCTGGGGAAAATAAATCTCGGACCGCTTCTGGAGAATAAAAGGAGTTCCGCTCGCTGAGGATGACGATCGAAGATGATTTGAGAATATATTGGCAGGATAATAATTCTGGTGGAGAATAAACTGGTGAAAAAATGACTCTGTGGGGAAGAGAGATACTCCTTCAGAAGATCTGCTGATTTGGAGAAATAATCTCGGCTGTAGATGAATTACCGTTACTGGCGATGATAAACTCTGTCGGGGATAAAATTTCTGTTTGTGGAAGAAATAAACTCCACTGGGGATGGTCTTCCGTTGTGGTGCTAGATGAACTCTGCTTGGGGAGAACTAACACCACTATTTTTGGATATCTTTTACTCTGTGGGGAGTGAATGCATTTTAGTCTTATTCTTCAGTTGGGTCTATCCCTACAGCTGGTGGACAGAGCAACTGTGAGGTTTGACATTTCTTGTTTGCCCCTGTTTCTGAAATTACCAGTAATCGTCTTTTGTTTCGCATGTACATATTTATGAGCAGCAGTTATTGTCAAATGCATATATCAAAAATGAATCATTGGACGTTCTTGCAAAACAAAACATGAAAAGAAAAACAATTTTGAAGTTTTATTGTAAAAATGAATTGCATTGATTTTGAAGTTGGCCTGTAATAGGCATTTTTGTACAAGTGGCTGACGTCCTAGTAAGAGAACGCCGCCGAAAGATAAAATTTATACAATTTGTGTAAAACAAAGAAAAACAGCTATGTGAACAATCCCACTGGGTTCCAACTCTGCTATTGCCTTTATGTCTTCGAGCGTCTCATCATTTTGCTACTTGATTGAAGGTAGATCAGATTGATTGGTGTCGTCCGAGCTTGATAGTCGATATTGAAGTTTGGTTGCAAGATGATCCAATGAGACATAGTGTTACGCTTTGATCCCTAATTTTTTCCTGGACCACCCTTTCAGGTTTTCAGTCCACCGAGATACCCTTTTTTGCCCAAGCCGCTTTTTCAAGTTTTCGACTTGCCGGGTGTAAAAAATTTTCATTTTCATCCCTTACTTTTGCCTGAACCCTTTTGGTTCGCCCGGAAGCCCTTATTTTTGCCTAGGCCAGTCGACCTAGCGGGTATTTGCTTATGCGTAGTATTTTTTCACTATGTCTGCATTGACAGGGTGAGGAAGGTCGTTGTTGTACCCCAAAATTTGCCCTCTCATTTATCAAGATTTTCCTCCTAAGACTTCCTGGACTCAAGACCAGATTAGGGTTTGCTCAGCCCAAGACATCTCCTTGCACTAATGACCTGAAATTAGGGTTTGAGTTTGCACAAGGATTTTTGGACCATCAATGCTTCATGTGACTTTCATACACCATCTTGGACCCCTAAGATTGCTCATACCAAGTTTTAAGCCTTGAATCACATTTTTGCCCAGTCAATTGGACAGTTGACCTAAAAATCAGTTGTATTGGGGAAAAAGTAAACCATGGCCAATTTACAGTCAAACTTCATAATTTTGGATCCACAACAACATTTTAGACTCATATGTACCATTTGATCAAGTTTGGATCATAATTCCTCAAGAAATTTGATCAAATCATCAAAAGGGCAAAATGGTCAAAATTAGGGTTTTGACTGAGAAAGAGCAATTTCTGATTTTTAACCTAGTCAATGACCAATTGGGTTCAAACATGATTTCAAGGACTCAATGGCATTATCTTGACCTAATTGCATAGTTCAAAATATCTAAAGTTCATAGGATTGACAGATGAATATTGCAGTCAACTATTCAAAAGTCAAATGTGCACTGAAAAGTCAAACTTTGACTTTTTAGTCAAAATCAAGTGCCAAGGGTCATAATTCATTAAGATATGTCAACATATGAAACTTGTTGATCAATAAAACCAATTTTGAAATTTAGGGTTTTAAATTTGAAAATTTTCATAACTTAGAAATTTTCTAAGTATAAAAATTTTCTTATTTTTTCCCAACTTTCCACCACTTTTACACCATGATGCAATTGGATTCAAGGAAAACTTCCAACATGAAAGTTGTAGTACTCCATGAAATATACAACTTTGATTCACAAAGTTTTCCCAAAATATGCTGGGATATCAAGTTATGAATTTGTGAATAGGGGTCCATAAACTTTTTAACTTAGTGAAAATTTGCCCTAGTTTAGGCAGGTTTTTGACCTAACTTCATGGCAACTTTTCACCTAGTTCCAAGAGGTATCTCAAGTTGCATTTCAAATATGGATTGTATAGCATTTTTCAAGCTTTCCAAAATGTCCAAGAACTCTCCAAAATCATTTGTGGTTATGGAGAATCGAAGAAGAGAAAATGGCATTTTGTCACTTTTGTTCAAGCCATTTTTACATGAAATCAAGTTGCAAATCAGATCCTAGCATGCTTGTACCTTGCATTACAGGTCCTAAATTCCTTCTACACTCCATAATTAAATTCTAGCTCAGTGGTTAATGGCTTTATTTTTATCTTTGGAGCATTGTACAAAGGATTAATCCATAAATGGCATAAAGTTCTCAATACCATTTTGATAAAGCAAGCTTTTCCAACTTTATCAGCCTTGAGCCTTGGATTTGTTCTTGTGGTGCAGACAATTTCCACAGGAATTAAGCAAAATATACCAACTATTATCAGCCCTAGAACTAACAAGTACAACATTTTGGCTTAAGTCACTTCAACTTTCTTCAAATACAAGAAAAGTGGTAAAAGTGAAGGGAGCTTGTATATCTAATAAAGGGTGAACTTGGTTTTAAAAAAAACAACTTCAAAAACTTGTTGCAAGCAAGAACACGAATGCATAGCATCTGAAACTAACCAAAACTCCAAAAACACAAATTTCTGCCAACACAGAGCAGCTTCTGCAAAATACTTGCCAACTCAAAATTTGCTTGTGCGTTTTGCCTTGTAATACTTCAAACATCCTCCATACATCCCACCTAAGCTATCCAAGCCATTGTCCTGGTTCTGGAAGCTCAGTTTCAGACATCACCATTTTCATTTTGGAAGGTTGCAGGTTGACTTCTACAGGGAGTTTCAAGCATCTTCAGGTCCAGCTAAGCATTGGAAAAGCTTGAGGGAACTTCAAGGAAGCTCACACGATCTTCAGGCCTCCCTCAAAGTACCTACATTGCCATATCCAAACTCAGCTGAACAAGGTATTTTTCAAAACTCTATCTCTCTATTTAGGAATCCTCAAGCTTTGATTTGTGAAGCAAAAGTGTAGTCCTTAACTTGTTGAAGCTGTACATATGCATAATTGTCATTTATATTAACTAAGTAGTGGGGATTTGAAGCTTGAAGTTCATGAAAAAATTAGGTCAGAAATTAGGGCTACAGAAATTCTCCATGATCCTTGAGAGTTAGATTATGTTTTTTATATCATTGGAATCGTGAGATTCCAAGCTACATTTTTTATGTTGCAAGTTTTTGTTTTTGTGCAAAGAATAGAGAGTTACAGGTTGAAGGCAAGAACGCGCGCGTTTGGGAGAGGCTGGAGGACATGGATGAAGTCCTGAGCCTGGCCTGCCTTGGGCCTGCTTGTTCTACTTTCCACACCCCCTGGCTACTATCCACACCCCCCTTTGCATATTTTTATATTTTGCATATTTTTTCATTTCTTTTATGTTTATTGACTTTAATACTTTTTTCTGAATATTAAAAAATCACAAAAATATTTTCTTAATTTTTTGCATTTTATTTTATTTTTTATCTTATTTTTTTGCATAAAATATTGATTATTTATAATAAATAGAACCTATTTTCTTAAAATAAATAGTAAACACATTTAAAAATATCATACATTTTTATTTTTATTATTCATACACATAAAATATTATTTCCACACATATTTTATTTTTTAATATTTGTTAATAATATTATTTATTTATTTCTAGTACAAAAATGGACAAATAAATATTAGAAAACCTAATTTTCTTTTAAATTAAAAACTAGGGTTTTTTACCCTTCCAAAAATAACAATATAATTTTTCTTATTTTTAGGACTTAAATAATTTATTTTTCTCATACGTAAAATGAACACAAAACATTTTGCATAAATACATTTTATTTGCATATTTAAATAATTGTTTATTTATTTATCTTGTACAATATTTCAATTGGGTTGTAATAGTATTTAGGGTTTTATTTTGTGCAAATATCCCCATTCAAAAACTTGTATCCCCCCTCCCATAATAATTGTTGTAATAGCTTATATTTATTTTACGCAATTTATCACATTATATACATGTTAGTAAAATTAGGGTTTGTATGATAAGACAAAATCAAACAAATAGACATGACCTAATACAAGACAAACAAAATGCATGTAAAATGACACACATTGCACACAAGCACTCCTTAGGGTTTCACCCACTTGGTTGCCTAAAGAAATGGCCATGGTATGCATGCAAAGTATCTTGGCAAAACAAAACAAAAGATCATAGTCTCTCGATGACGCTATCAAAAGGTTGCCTAAAACAAATGATCTTGGTCCCTTAAACAAGCTAAGATGCCTAGCAACATTGCTATCATGGTCATACGATGACCCACGCCCGTCCCGTTAAATATCCAAAGATAGGGTTGTTTACGAATGCAATGGTAAACCAACAATGTCAAAGGAATAAAGATGCATAGGAAAGACATTTGAGTAGGGTAGATAGTTCCTAGTTACTTGCTCTCTTCAAAACAAATCCTTGCTACTTTCAAAAAAACTCACACACATTTCAAAACATTTCCAAAGCAACTTTCAAAACATTGAAACATTTTTCAAAAGACAAACATCTTTGTATACATTCTTACGAACGAGAATCATTACAAAGATTGCCTAAACAAAGGCCTCTTTTCAAAATACTTTTCAAAATCACACCAAACACAAAGCACCATTTCAAACAATTGGAAAAGCAAAGCAAGTGATCTAAGCAAGTAACTAAGAGCCCATGGATAACCATGGATGAAAAGGGTGCTAAAACCTTCCCTTTTCATAATCTACCCCCCGAACTCAAGAGAACATCTCAAAGGTCTTTCCTGTGCTTTTTACCTTTCCTTTTGGATAAAATAAAAGTCGATGGCGACTCTTGCTAAACCGCAACATTTGTGACAAAATGCAAAACCTCAAGTCAGTTCTCCCACCGTGTCACAGAACTGGCGACTCTGCTGGGGAGTAAGTAAAATTGGGGTTACCTTAGGGTTTAGATCATCTTTATTTTCTTACAATTGCTTGACTTGTTTGCTTTACATCTTGGTTCTATTGTTTGGGTTTGAATCCTCTACCCGGATTTGGGAAACATTCATAGGTAAATAGCAATACGTTGTGGAAACTGTGTGGGGTATACCGACACTGTCTAAGTAATAACTATGTTAGTGTGACATATTTATGGGTACCGGTAGCCTTTGAGTAAATCAAAGAGAATACGGGGCCGCTGAGTGATGTCATGAAGCACTAACGAACTTTTAGAACCTTTACTTGACCAACTTGGCCTTTTAGGATGTAGTGAAATGACCGACTTTGGTGCAGTCCGAAGTTGGTAGATACTTGATACTACATTCATTGAGGGTTGGTTCCTTGGAATATTTTGGTCGCCAGTAAAGAGGCTGAATTGAAACAATGAACAAGGAAACAATCCAGTGATATTGAGCTCCTTAGAACCCGGTTACTATTACTAGGACAGGTTGAGCCAACTAAACTTCAAGAGGGTACTTACATATGAAACCCCATGCAAGCCTAAACTAGGAACTTGTGTGATTTTCTTGTACATATATACTTGTGCATAACATCATGGACATCATGAAGCATCATTTGCATCCACTAACCATTTCAAGGATTTTGGAAATTCATCTTTGTTCCTGTTTTGCAGTTATGGAATCACTTCGCAGGAAAACGATCCAAGTCAACCTTGTAAGAATTCCTCAACAACTCAAGGAGCTAGCTTCAAGGATTCCTGAGAATTCTCCATTCACCGAGAGACATGGTCGCCTTCTCAACTTAGTCACTTCCAACACGGAGGAAGACATGATTAAAGTTCTTTTCCAATTCTTTGACCCTTTGCATCACTGCTTCACATTTCCTGACTACCAGCTTGTGCCCACTTTGGAGGAATTTTCTCAACTCTTGAGGATCCCTATTCTCAATCAACTACCTTTCAACGGTACGGAAAGAGATCCAAAGCCAGAAGAGATTGCTCAAGCCTTGCACTTGCACTCATTTGATGTCACAACCCATTGGGAAACTAGAAATGGTGTCAAAGGCTTCTTGTCAAAGTTCTTGTTCGAGAAGGCCCAAAGCTGCTGGAATTCTTTGGACCTACACGCTTTTGAGGAGATTGTAGCTCTTCTCATCTATGGGATGGTCTTGTTCCCTAACCCTGACCAACTCATAGATGTGAGTGCTGTCAAAATCTTCATGGCTCGCAACCCGGTGCCTACATTGCTTGGAGATATCTTACACTCTTTTCACACTCGAATAATGAGGAAAAGAGGTGTTCTCATGTGTTGCACTCCTCTACTGGCAAGATGGTTTATTTCTCATCATCCCCAATCAGTCTTGAAGAATGAGCAAGGTTTGAGATGGTCACAACGATTGATGACTCTTACACATTCAAATATTCATTGGTGTTCTCGATCCAAAGAGAATGTTATTATCGTCGACCGTTGTGAGGAATTCCCTAATGTCCCTCTACTTGGCATTAGGGGAGGCATCACCTATAACCCCTGCTTGGCTCTGAGACAGTTTGGTTATGCCCGAAGGGATGGCCCACATGACATGCTGATTCCAGACTTGGTTTTTGACTTCGACAATGACGATCAAGGACTTCGACAAAGGTTCATCCGAGCTTGGAGGATGCCGAGCAAGGTAGACAATAAGACCTTGGGACACAAGAATTCCATCCCCCTTGAGCCTTACCTCAAGTGGGTACGAACCCGTGCCCAAAGTCTTATGATGCCTTACCCCTCCATTCTCCCAGTGATTATAGAGCCTGTTAAGGAAGGAGAGGTTCCATACACCCTCCTACATCCTGACATGCCAACATCACTCGAAGATCTTCAAAGGAGTTGGATACAGCTCAAGGGAGAATGCAATACTTTTGAAGCCCAATTCTACGCAAGCGAGAAGAAAGTTTTGGAAATTACTCGGTTACTTCATGAAGAGCAGACTCTCAACACCTACATTGCACCAAAAAGGATGCGCAACGTCTTTTTACCTTAGAATTTTGTATTATTTCGCCCAAGGGGCATTGATGTACTAACAATTCTATCTTATTAATATGACGTGTGCTTCTTTTTGTTTAAAACAAATTTGAATTTCTGAATCCTTGAAAGCATTACATGAATACATATCATTCATCATATGCATAAACAGGTCTTCACACCAAGTTTCCTCATCTCTCTGCTGTTTATTTCAGCAAGATGGATCTTGAACAAACGGTTAAATACTTGCAAGCTCAGAATTCACAATTTCAACAGCTACTCTTGACCTTGGCTAAGGGGCAGGAGGAGCTCAAAACTCTGCTAGAGAAAGAGAAAGAGAAAAAGAAGAAGAAGTGAGCCAGTGTGGTTTTCATGGGTAGAAGGTTTGAAGGACAAGCTAGGCGGACCTTGGAATTTCCATCAACCTCTGAGGAAGGAGAGAGAAAAGGTAAAGAGACTGCGGTACCATCTGAATCTGAAGCCGAGGAAGAGGAAGAAGAGGATTACTCCGAACAACAGTATCCTCCGGCCGATGACAAATACAAAAACTTGGAAGAGCGTCTAGCTGCTATGGAGATTCAGAGAGTACCTGGGATAAACTTTGAGGAGTTGGGGTTGGTATCTGGAATTGTAATCCCTCCTAAATTTAAAGTGCCACTATTTGCTAAGTATGACGGGGTGTCTTGTCCCAAGATGCACCTCCGCTCATATGTCAGGAAGATTCAGCCACATTCTACTGACAAAGATTTGTGGGTCCAGTTTTTCCAGGACAATTTGTCAGGGACGCAGCTGGATTGGTTCTACCAGTTGGAGAGGTCTGATGTGCATAATTGGGAGGATTTGTCAGCCGCCTTCTATAAACAGTATCAATACAACACCGACTTGGCACCAACCCGTACTCAACTCCAGAGTATGGCCATGGTGTCCAATGAGGGCTTCAAAGACTACGCTCAAAAGTGGAGGGATTTAGCCGGAAGGGTGCAACCACCTTTATCTGAAAGGGAGCTAGTGGACATGTTCTTGGGAACCCTATCAGGTACCTTCTTTAATCACCCGATTGGAAGCTCCTCTGCAGGTTTCACTGAGTTGATTCTAACTGGCGAAAGGGAGGAAGCCGGTATTAGAAGCGGGAAAATTCAGAAAGACGCGTCTACCTCTGCTGTTGTAAAAAAGCCCTTCACTAGAAAGAAGGAAGTGTTTGCCGTCTATGCACAAAGAAATCAGGGAAGAACCGAACGACAACCAACTATGGGGGCCGTTATGATTCAAAAGTATGCATCAGACCAGCCAAGAAACAATCAACCAAGAAATGATCAGCCGAGAAATAACCAGCAAAGGGTGGAAAGGCCTGTAAGGAAATTCACCAAGATAAACATGACTCCTGCTCAAGTCTTACCACATATCCTGAAGTTGAATTTAGCCATGCTAAAAGAGGCCCCTAAAAATTCTAATACCTCATCTCCACACTACCATCTGAATTCCAGGTGTGCTTACCATTCAGAAAGTCCACGGCACGACACCAACAACTATTGGGCTCTGAAGAACAAGATTCAAGATCTGATCGACGCAAAGGAATTCAAATTTGAAGCTCCTGAAAAACCTAATGTTATCTCTGCTCCAATGCCTAGGCAAGGACACAATGCCAGTGTTGTGGAAGAAGACCTATTTGTTGACACTGTGGATGAACTGTTAACTCCTTTCCTAACCATCAAGTTGAATTTGTTGAAAGCTAGGGTGTTCCCAGGTTGTGACCAAGATTGCCATACTTGCCTATCCTCATCATTTGACTGCCCTCTATTGAAGAAAGGAATCCAACAACTGATTGATAACCAGGAAATCTTGTTTGAGAAAGCTCCTGTTTCACCCATTCCAATTCCAGAAGTTTCAATGATAACCATATACGCCAATCCTTCTAGGGTTCCTAAAAAACCCGTTAGGATTACATCCTCTCCTATGACTACTCCGTTGAAGATAACAATGCCCAGGCCAGCCCCATACAAATCAGATAAAATGGTACCATGGAACTATGGTGGAGAAATCTACTACCATG
The DNA here is from genome assembly GCA_948472305.1 of Vicia faba. Classification (NCBI taxonomy): domain Eukaryota; kingdom Viridiplantae; phylum Streptophyta; class Magnoliopsida; order Fabales; family Fabaceae; genus Vicia; species Vicia faba. Next base: position 134,956,012 of record OX451741.1, read on the forward strand.
GTGTTAAACAAATTGAACAGACTGCCGAAGACGAAAGCTCTGAAGAAGACAAGTCTAACATCAGTAACATTGCTGGAACAAGCAAAATTACCCGCAGTGGGAGAATTTTCTCTCCAGAGATTGCACCACCAAAGGCAGTCTCTGGACCCGTGGCTGTTCCGAAGATTACAGCTGTACCAGTGATTACACCTGCAAGTGTACCCGCCAACAATGACAATACAATTCCTATCCCTACTTCCACTGCTGAGAATAAAGGAAAGAATGTTCAAGAGGTGCCTGTCTTGACGAAGGCTTAGTCACTAGTTATTCTTGAGACATCCAAGAAGGAGATGGAAGAAATCCTGAAGATCATTAAGAAAAGTGATTATGATATGGTAGAACTGTTAGAACAAAGTTTGAATCTACTACCCTATATTTAAGTTTTGATGATAACAATGTGAAAAGATATAGTATTTATAAGTTTCATGTATGAACTATCTGCTGCCTAAAATTATTATGTTCTGACTTGCAGATACTCTGATTGATATAAGCAAGATCACATCTATTCAGCATCAGAACTTGATTTCAGACACCAGCATCAGAAGTTGCCATATCAGAACGTCAAAATCAGATGATCAACTCACGTACATGCTGAAGCCTGATGAACAAGACTGCGCTCAACACTCTGATAAAGAAACACAACAGTTCATTAGCAGCGAAGCAGAGTCAGAATGAGCCAAGCCAGAACTTGCATTAAGTAAGCAACGGTACTGTGCATTGAAAGCAAATTAATTCCAACGGCCTCATTCCAGACAAGATCTGCTCAATAAGGAAAGCTTGTTATTAGCATTGAATCAAGAATATTGCATCCAACGTTCATCATCTCAGTGCTATATAAACAAGGCTTTGAAGATTGAAATGGCTAATGCTCTCCAAATCTCTACACGCACAAAAGCTAATTATAATCTTCTTTCTCTCAGTTTTGCTAAACCACACACACTGATATTCTATCATTGTTTAGTAATCTAGTTTCTAAGCTTCAATTTGTGTATACATCACAGTTGTGATAAAGTTTTGTAGAAAACATCCACACACTTAGTTTCATCTCTTTGTAAGAAAGTGTTACCTTGACAAACCGGGCTGTGGTTTGGATCAAGAAGGATTTAGAAGTTGTTAAAGCAGTCTGTAATATTCAGTTGAATATAGTGGATTAAGACCTCGTTGGAGAGAGGCGAAATCACCTTGACGGGTGGACTGGAGTAGTTTGAGATCAAACGAACCAGGATAAAAATATCTTGTTCATTGCATTAGATTTCAGTTTTACAATTCAACCCCCCCCCCCCTTCTTGTGTTTTTCACCACTTCAATTGGCATCAGAGCGCCTGGTTCTGAGCTAAAATACTTAACCGTGTCAGTACAAGATCCAGCGTCAGAAAAACACAATGGCAAGAAACAATTCTCACATCAGCAATGACAACAATGAGGACAGAGACAGATTCAGTGGCAAACCTCCAGTATTTGATGGAGAAAACTTTGATTACTGGAAAGACAGAATTGAAAGCTTCTTTCTGGCACATGATGCTGATCTGTGGGATATGGTGACAGATGAATACACGCACCCTGTGAATGCAAGTGGTCAGAAGATTGATAGAAAAACAATGTCTGATCAACAAAAGCGTGACTTCAAGAATCACCACAAGGCCAGAACCATCCTCCTCAGCGCCATCTCCTATACTGAGTATGAAAAGATCTCCAACAGAGACACAACAAAGAATATTTTTGACTCACTCAGAATGACGCATGAGGGCAACGTTCAGGTCAAAGAAACAAAAGCTCTGGCGCTCATTCAGAAGTATGAGGCGTTCAAAATGGAAGAATCTGAATCCATTGAAACCATGTTCTCTAGATTCCAGATTCTGGTAGCTGGTCTCAAAGTTCTGGACAAAGGATACTCTACTGCTGACCATGTCAAGAAAATCATCAGAAGTTTACCCAAGCAGTGGAGACCTATGGTTACAGCTCTGAAGCTAGCTAAAGATCTCAACAAAATCACTCTGGAGGAACTTATCAGCTCCCTCAGAAGTCATGAGATAGAGCTAGAAGCTGATGAGCCTCAGAAGCAAGGTAAGCCTTTAGCATTAAAATCTAACAGAAAATTTGAGTCTAAAGTTTTGCAGGCAGTTGAAGAAACATCTGATGGATCCTCATCAGAAGAAGACGAACTCTCCCTTCTCTCCAGAAGAGTAAATCAACTGTGGAAGCAAAGACAAAGGAAGTTCAGGAATCCCAGAAGATCTGATCAGAACGAGTCTTCTTCCAGATACAGAAGGACAGATTCTTCCTCTGGATACAGAAGATCTGAAGGCTCCTCCAGTAGCAAAAAGCCAAACACTAAAGACATCATCTGCTATGAGTGCAATGAGCAAGGACACTATAAGAGTGACTGCCCAAAGCTTCAGAGGGAAAAGCCAAAAAGGAAGTTTGGAAGAGAGAAGAAGAAAAGTCTCATGGCTACATGGGATGACTCTGACTCGTCTGAAGCTGACTCAGAATCAGATGATGAAAGGGCAAACATAGCTCTCATGGCTAACATTTCAGAAGATAGTGAAGCTTCTGAATCAGACTCAGAATCAGACACTGAAGAGATATCTTTAGCAGCAAGTCAGAAACACCAGTCATGGTACCTGGACTCTGGCTGCTCACGACACATGACGGGAAGAAGGCATATGTTCCAAAGCCTGGAACTTAAGCCTGGAGGCCACGTTGGCTTTGGAGGCAATCAGAGGGGAAAGATAATTGGCTCTGGAACTGTAGGTAATGGAAATCTTCCCTCTATCAATAATGTTCTGCTAGTAGATGGATTGATGCATAATCTGTTATCCATAAGTCAATTAAGTGATAACGGTTATGATATAATCTTTAATCAAAAATCATGTAAAGCTGTTAGTCAGAAAGATGGGACTATCCTGTTTAATGGTAAGAGGAAAAACAACATTTACAAAATCAAACTTTCTGAACTAAAGAGTCAGAATGTAAAATGTCTTTTGTCTGTTAACAACGAGCAGTGGATCTGGCACAGAAGATTGGGACATGTTAGTATGAGAAGAATATCTCAAATTAACAAACTCAATCTGGTTAGAGGACTTCCTAATTTGAAGTTCAATTCAGATGCTCTGTGTGAAGCATGTCAGAAAGGCAAATTTGCAAAACCTTCTTTTAAATCCAAAAATGTTGTTTCTACCTCTAAGCCATTAGAACTTCTGCACATTGACTTATTTGGACCAGTTAAAACTGCTTCAGTCAGTGGTAAGAAGTATGGGTTAGTAATCGTAGATGACTATAGCAGATGGACATGGGTAAAGTTCTTAAGACACAAGGACGAGTCACACTCTGTGTTTGTTACCTTCTGTAACCAAGTTCAGAATGAAAAGGATCTTAGAATCGTTAAAGTCAGAAGTGATCATGGTGGAGAATTTGAAAACAAAGATTTTGAGTCATTCTTTAATGACAGAGGCATTCTGCATGATTTCTCTTGTCCTAGAACTCCCTAACAAAATGGAGTTGTAGAACGAAAGAACAGAACATTGTAAGAAATGGCCAGAACCATGATCAATGAGACAAACGTTGCTAAGACCTTCTGGGCAGAGGCAATAAACACAGCGTGCTACATTCAGAATAGAATCTCAATAAGACCTATTCTGGAAAAGACTCCATATGAATTGTGGAAGAACAGAAAGCCCAACATTTCATATTTTCATCCATTTGGATGTACTTGCTTTATATTAAATACAAAGAATTATTTGAACAAGTTTGACTCTAAAGCACAGAAGTGTATTATGTTAGGATACTCTGAACGCTCAAGAGGGTACAGAGTATACAATACAGAAACACAGATTGTGGAAGAATCAATCAGTGTTCGTTTTGATGATAAGCTTGACTCTGAAAAGTCAAAGCAGAATGAAGTTTTTGCAGGTATAGAAATTGAATTTGCAGGTTCTGAAGACAAGTCATCAGAAGCTCTCAACACAGACATTCCTTCAACGTCTGAAAGGAGCACTGCTAGCAATCCTACAACAGCTGCTGATCAACCTCAGAAGAGATTACCCAGAAGCAGCTAGGATCACCCAGAAGAGACTATCCTAGGAAGAAAGGAAGATCCAATCAGAACAAGAGCAAGCTTCAGAAACTCTGAAGAAACACTTATGGGACTTGTGTCTCTGATTGAACCTTCTTCTATTGATGAAGCACTTCTGGATAATGACTGGATTCTGGCAATGCAAGAAGAGCTGAATCAATTCACCAGAAACGACGTATGGGATCTCGTTCCCAGACCAAAAGGATTAAACGTCATTGGAACAAGATGGGTGTTCAGAAACAAGCTAAATGAACAAGGTGAAGTCATCAGAAACAAGGCACGACTGGTTGCACAAGGTTATAGTCAGCAAGAGGGGATAGACTATACAGAAACCTTTGCCCCAGTCGCCAGGTTAGAATCTATCAGACTTTTAATTTCATTTGCTGTTAATAGAGGCATCACTCTGTATCAGATGGATGTCAAAAGTGCATTCTTAAATGGTTATATAGAAGAAGAAGTGTATGTACACCAACCCCCAGGTTTTGAAAATACAAAACATCCAGAACATGTTTTCAAACTAAAGAAGTCACTGTATGGTCTGAAACAAGCTCCCAGAGCTTGGTATGAAAGGCTAAGTAACTTTCTGCTGGAAAATGAATTCACAAGAGGGAAAGTGGACACTACTCTATTTTGTAAATCAGTTAAGAGTGACATCTTAGTCTGTCAAATTTATGTTGATGATATTATTTTTGGTTCTACTAATCCTTCTCTTGGAAGAAAATTTGCTAAGTGTATGCATGCAGAATTTGAGATGAGCCTCATGGGGGAACTGAAATTCTTTCTAGGAATTCAGATCAATCAAACTCCAGAAGGAACTTACATTCATCAGAGCAAATACATCAGAGATCTTCTGAAGAAATTTGACCTCTCAGAATGTAAGCCATCAAAGATTCCAATGCATCCCACGTGTATTCTGGAAAGAGAAGAGGTGAGCAAAAATGTAGAACAGAAAGTACAGAGGTATGATTGGTTCTCTCCTCTATCTGACTGCTTCAAGACCTGACATATTATTCAGTGTTTATATCTGTGCTAGATTCCAATCAGATCCTAGAGAATCTCACTTAACAGCTGTTAAGCGAATTTTCAAGTATCTGAAAGGTACTACTAATCTGGGTCTGTTTTATAGAAAATCTAGTGATTACAGCTTAGTAGGCTACTGTGATGCTGATTTTGCTGGAGACAGAGTGGAACGTAAAAGTACTTCTGGAAGCTGCCAGTTTCTGGGAGAAAATCTGATCTCTTGGTCCAGCAAAAGGCAATCAACAATTGCTCTGTCAACAGCAGAAGCTGAGTACATAGCAGCAGCAGGATGTAGCACACAAATGCTCTGGATGAAAAGTCAGCTTGAAGACTTCCAGATTTTTGAGAGTAACATTCCTATACTTTGTGATAATACTTCTGCTATTTGCTTAAGTAAGAATCCCATTTTACATTCTAGAGCTAAGCATATAGAAATAAAACATCACTTCATTAGGGACTATATTCAGAAAGGTATTTTGAACTTAAAATTTATAGATACAGACCATCAATGGGCTGATATCTTTACTAAACCCCTTTCAGAAGATAGGTTTAATTTCATTCTGAAACATCTCAGCATGAAAGTGTGTCCAGAGTGAAAATGTTTTAATTCCATATATTTACCTTCAGAATGTAATTGTTTTACTGTGAACTTCTGATCAATCTCCTTTCAGAAAGATAGAACATGCAGATTGTATCAGATGCAAGTCTAAAGATCTGAGAGTCTAAGCTCAAAGACAGACGTGCTGATCACTACATCAAACAAGTGTCATCCAATCATCAGCATATCTCTGAAGCAGAACGTGTGCACGCTTCTGAGAAGGCAAAGCGCTGATTGGGTGCATTGAGACACATGTCTGGTAACCGTTTTTAAGTATCTTTCTCAAATCCCCCAAAATCAGCAAGCATTTAATGAAAAGTAATCATGCTTTTAAAATGCAATCATGATTTTTCTCTCTCTTAAAAAACATTTATCTTTTCAAAACAGTTTTGAAAACTCTATTTAAGCACATTAATCTCTCATTCTCATTCTTTACGCTTTCTCACTAATACTCAAGCATTTTCTGCATATTTCTGTGTTCATCTCTTGCAACCTATTTTCCTCAGTTTATTCTCAAAACCCTTTTAGTGTGAACATGGCAACCTCCAGCAGCGCTTCTGCAGGTCCTCAGAAGAAAGCATCATCTGAGCAATATCAAGTGCCATTCAGAACTCTCCTCACTCCTGTGAAGAATCTTGAAGTGCTTTCTGAATTAATCATTGATTTTGAAAGCTTGAAGGAGAACGGTTTTGACCTAACTGAAGAAGTTAGGGCTCAGAAGTGGGAAAGGTACTTTGATAGGTTGGTTGGACCAACATTCCCAATGCTAGTCAAGGAATTCTGGATTCACGCCAAGGCTTCAACACATCTAGTCACCTCCTTTGTTTTGGGGAAGAAGATTGTGATCACTGAGGATCACATTGCAAGGCTAATCGGTCACAGTGGCGGTGGCGTCCGTTGTGTGGACATGGCTGAAAGATATGCTAATGTAGGTGTGATAGCTGCAAGGATTTTCACTCTTGGGGTGCCCAACAGCAAGATTAAAGATCTGAAGGATCATTACAGAGTGTGGGCTAAGATAATTCTGGGGTGCTTCAACCACAGGAAACCAACCAGTTCTCCTGATTACATAAATGTGGATCAGCAGTTTCTGATCTACTTTATTGATCAGAAGGTAAAGATCAATCTGGCTCACTTCCTGTTCAACCACCTCAGAACAAGTGTGAAGGAAACAAGGGAAGAAGAAAGAACCAAAAGGGATTGGATACCTTTTGGAAGGTTGATATCAGATATTCTGACAGAGAATAGGCTGATTGAGCATCTGATAGAAGCTCAAGAGCTAAGCACTATTGAACCAACAATTGGGAAACCTCTGAACGCAAAGAACTTGAAAAAGATGAAGCTGATAGAGAATATTCAGAAGGAACCCAGAGCTACTCCTATTGCTGATATCTCCAGCAGAAGAGTGCCTCTGAGTGACTTTCCGTTATTTTCTGAAATTGAATCCAAACTAGAGGTGATTCTCAGGTACTTGGATGCGTGCAAGGCAGATGGTACAGATCCAAATCTGAATATCAAAGATCTGCATCAACCTCAACCAGAAGTGACTCTGAAGAAGACGAAGAAGAGGAAGGCACCATCAGAAGGATCATCCCAACAGACACCCAGGAAAAGAGGTAATTCATCTGCTGCTCCTGTTTTAAAATCTTCTACTATTCCAGCATCTATTCCTCCTCAAACCTCTCATAGAATCTCAATCTCCATCCCTACCATAGATGAATCTGTACAAGAAGAGGACCCTTCTGAGGCATTAAAACTCAGAAGACCCAGAACCAAACATCCCAAACAACCAACAATCTCAACAACATCAGCAATTGACCAAGTGCTGTCTCACATTGATCAACACACCTCTGATCAACCAATCTCTGAACCACAAACTGTTCCTCCTCCACAACCAGAACAACAACAATCTGCTGAAGAACCAGAACAACAACAACCACTCTCATCAATTCCAGAAGAACCCCTTATCCCTGAACAATCAGAAATTCCGTCTCCCTCTCCCCAACCAGAAATTAATCCACCATCACCTCAAACAGAGTTTCATCACTCTGAAACTCCTTCTCCTCAACCATCTGAACCTCATTCACCTCAACCATCACCTCTGGCAATCCAGCTGCCATGTGGAACAACTGTTATCATGCCCCAGTTACCATCCTCACCAGAATCTACACCACCAAATACTCCCAAAACACCACCCAGTCCAATCATAATCTCTAATACTGATACTCCAAAACAAACAGCTGCTCAGAAAACCTCCGAAAACCCCAGCAGGACTTTCATAGACTTAACCAGTCTTGACCGTCTTGCTGATCTGAAACACAAAATTGCCGTCCCAAAACCAAAACAACCAGATGTTGGCTCTGGTATTATGAATTTTGAAACAGGTGTGCTGCAATGGATTGCTTCTTTGAAGCAAGTCTGTCCTGGAATGATTGACCCAGCTGCTTCTGATCAGCTCTGGTCACAATTCAGACTTTGGGTACGTGCTGAAGCCCTCAAGTTGCAGGATATCAACTATGAGCAGGCACAACAAAATTTCAGCAAGCTTCTGAATGAAGTTGGAAGTCAGCTTCTGAAAGAGGACGTGCTCCCTCTGGACAGTGAACCTTGGTCTGAGAAACAGCAAGCTGCAAAGGTGCAATCAGAAGAAGACAAGACCATTCAAGCTGAAGAAAGTCAAGCAGAGGATGTTGCTGAAAGTTCTCAGAAGCCTCCTGCTTCTGATGCTTCTCAAGCTGCCTTGGACAGGCAGACTCTGGAAGAACTAAGGCTGAATGACATGCGTCTGCAACAGCGGATGGATGAAAGCGATCAAAAGATGAAAGAGAGAATGGATGTGCAGGATAGCAAGATTGACACTGTTGTCAGCATGGTGCACAAGCAGAATGAGACTGCTGAAAAGATCCAAGCCATGCTGGAGAACCTGTTCACACGCTTGCCTCCTCAACCTTAGTCTCTTTTTTTCATTCATGACCTTTTTCATGTTTTTCTTGATTTTCTGATGTACCGTTTGAATATGTTTTGTAATATTTTCTTGTTTTGATTCTGAACTCTCTCAATATGATTAGTTTTTCTGATCTTAATTGTTTTAGCACATCACCTACACTTTTTGATTGCTGACAAAAAGGGGGAGAACAAGAATGATATTTTAATCAATAACGGCTAACTAGACAGAAATTCTCAAACATTCTAACTCTATTACTTGAAAATGTTTTTTCTGTTTTGCTTAAAGTCTACAGGTACAAGGAAGCTTCTGGACACTCTGAAGACTTGAAGCTCTGAAGCTCTGATCACTATGAAGTTCTGATCCGCTCTGATATTCTGATCCAAAGCAAAGCTCTGACAAGAAAAACTCTGAAGCTCTGCTCTGACATAAAGCTTCTGATAAGTCAAAGACTCTGATACTCTGATGTTCAAAGAAAGGCAAAAAGATCTGATCCTGAAGAACACGTGTAATCAAAGGGAAGTAATAAACTCAGGGGGAGTATCTCTCAACTCTGATATCTCTTTACTCCTTATCCTTTTACTTCTTATTCTGATACATATTCCAGATACCTTTTCACGTTATTTTCATTTAAAATATCTAGTTTTTGTCATCATCAAAAAGGGGGAGATTGTTAGAACAAAGTTTGAATCTACTACCCTATATTTAAGTTTTGATGATAACAATGTGAAAAGATATAGTATTTATAAGTTTCATGTATGAACTATCTGCTGCCTAAAATTATTATGTTCTGACTTGCAGATACTCTGATTGATATAAGCAAGACCACATCTATTCAGCATCAGAACTTGATTTCAGACACCAGCATCAGAAGTTGCCATATCAGAACGTCAAAATCAGATGATCAACTCACGTACATGCTGAAGCCTGATGAACAAGACTGCGCTCAACACTCTGATAAAGAAACACAACAGTTCATTAGCAGCGAAGCAGAGTCAGAATGAGCCAAGCCAGAACTTGCATTAAGTAAGCAACGGTACTGTGCATTGAAAGCAAATTAATTCCAACGGCCTCATTCCAGACAAGATCTGCTCAATAAGGAAAGCTTGTTATTAGCATTGAATCAAGAATATTGCATCCAACGTTCATCATCTCAGTGCTATATAAACAAGGCTTTGAAGATTGAAATGGCTAATGCTCTCCAAATCTCTACACGCACAAAAGCTAATTATAATCTTCTTTCTCTCAGTTTTGCTAAACCACACACTCTGATATTCTATCATTGTTTAGCAATCTAGTTTCTAAGCTTCAATTTGTGTATACATCACAGTTGTGATAAAGTTTTGTAGAAAACATCCACACACTTAGTTTCATCTCTTTGTAAGAAAGTGTTACCTTGACAAACCGGGTTGTGGTTTGGATCAAGAAGGCTTTAGCAATTGTTAAAGCAGTCTGTAATATTCAGTTGAATATAGTGGATTAAGACCTCGTTGGAGAGAGGCGAAATCACCTTGACGGGTGGACTGGAGTAGTTTGAGATCAAACGAACCAGGATAAAAATATCTTGTTCATTGCATTAGATTTCAGTTTTACAATTCAACCCCCCCCCCCTTCTTGTGTTTTTCACCACTTCAAGAACAACTGGGGTAGACCCCCTTTAAAATCTCTATGTTAGCCCTGCTGCTGTGCTATGAGGCACATGCTAAAGCTTTGGTCAAATTTCTGAAGACAGCGCACGTGCCACAAGAGACTTCGGCGAATCAATTCCAAGAGTGTGTGGCCAGTCTGACAGCTGACAAAGGCCTGGGTTTCTCCGATGCTGACTTGACCTCCAAGGGGAGAAAACATAACGATGCACTACATGTCTTGGTGGAGTGTAAGGGAACCACCCTAGCCCATGTTTTGGTCGATACTGGATCATCTCTGAATGTCTTTCCAAAGAAAGCCTTGGATAGGTTGGATTGTGAAGGCATAACCCTGAAACCCAGCAATATAATTGTGAGAGCATTTGACGGCTCTAAAAGGATGGTCCATGGGGAGGTGAACATCCCGATCAAGGTGGGTACCTAGACATTCAATTCAACATTCTACGTGATGGACATCTGTCCTTCTTACTCTTTCCTATTGGGACGCCCCTGGATTCACAATGTCGGTGCAGTCACCTCGACTTTGCATCAGATGCTGAAATACCCTGTCCAAGGGAAAATCATAATTATCCATGGTGAAGAGGAATACATGATTAGTCATCTGAATTCTTTTTGATATGTAGAATTGGATGGCTAATTCATTGAGACCCCTTCCAACATTTTGAAGAAGTTTCTCATGAAATAGCAGCGACCAAAGCAATATCCTCAACTTCGGTGATCACAAGACCTGTACCTCGAATGTCTTCTCTAAAAGATGCAAGGGCAGTAGTGGAAGAAGGCGGATCCACTATTTGGGGTCAGCTTCCAGACTTTCCTTTCAAATCAGACAAGTTTGGCCTGGGATTTACCTCGACTGCTCAGAAAGCTGTTCTCCGCGCCCGTGTCGGAGGGCCACCTGTGAAGATCAGCCACCAAGGGGTTAATGCACTAGAGGATAGTGATGAAGATGGAAGCCTGAAAGACTGGATTTTTCCTACTGTTGGAGGAGGACTGTGCAACTGGGAAGCGAAAGACTTTGTTCCGATTACTTTCATACCGCAATAATTTATCTTTTCCATTTCTGTTGGATCTGTAATAATTTACAAACAATTCGTACTTTTTCAACCTTGTGTCTTACCCGAGGCACATAGGTCCATTTGTAAGGGTTCTTATTTCATTTTCATATGTCATTTTAATGAATCATGGACGCTTTTCATATATAAAACTTTTTGTGCTCATTGTCTTTCTTTTACATTTTATTATTTAAAGATGGCTATGCCCTTACACACACTCACACTCACAAATGCAAGTACCCTTCCACTCCAGAACCCATGGGTAACGATACTGCTATAGCCTTCAGTGACTCTGAAGATCTGATCAACCAAGCCGAATACGAAGGTGAGGAAGATTGTGAGGTGCCATGGGAATTGGCCAGTTTGCTACAACAGGAAGAAAGAGCTATTCCGCCTCATGAGGAGCTATTAGATACAATCAACTTGGGGACAGAGAAAGACAAGAAAGAAATTAGAGTGGGTTCCAACCTAGAGCCAAGTGTCAAGGAGCGCTTAATTCAGTTGTTGCATGAATATGTTGAGATCTTTTCCTGGTCATACGAAGACATGTCGGGACTCGATACAGACATTGTGGTACACCGTCTACCCACAAGAGAAGACTGTCCACCAGTGAAGCAAAAGGTCCACCGCATGAGGCCTGACATGTCAGAGAAGATCAAAGGAGAAGTTATGAAGCAGTTCAATGCTGGATTTCTTGCTGTTACCTCCTATCCACAATGGGTTGCTAACATTGTGCTCGTGCCTAAAAAGGACGGCAAAGTAAGAATGTGCATGGATTATAGAGACTTAAACAGGGCCAGCCCTAAAGATGACTTTCCGCTTCCGCACATCGACATCCTGGTAGACAACACAGCTCAGCATAAAGTATTTTCTTTCATGGACGGATTCTCAGGCTATAACCAGATCAAAATGGCCCTTGAGGACATGGAGAAAACTACATTTGTTACACAGTGGGGTACGTTCTGCTACAAAGTGATTCCATTCAGACTGAAGAATGTCGGGGCAACCTATCAATGCGCCATGGTAGCTTTGTTTCATGATATGATACATCATGAGATAGAGGTCTACGTAGATGACATGATATCCCGATCACAAATTGAAGAATAACACCTTGATCACTTGCAAAATCTGTTTTTCAGGTTGAAGGAGTACAAGCTAAGGTTAAACCCAAATAAGTTCACTTTCAGAGTCCGATCTGGTAAACTCTTGGGTTTCATTGTCAGCAACAAAGGCATCGAGGTTGATCCTGCCAAAGTCAAAGCTATACAAGAAATGCCTGCTCCTCGCACTGAGAAGGAGGTTAGAGGTTTCTTGGGACGCCTAAACTACATTGCTAGGTTCATTTCTCACCTAACATCTACTTGTGAACCAATCTTCAAGCTATTGAAGAAAGATCGAGTAGTTAGATGGAACGATGACTGTCAAATTTCTTTTGATAAAATCAAGGAGTATTTACAAGAACCTCCTGTCTTGATGCCGCTCGTCGAAGGAAGACCACTAATCATGTATCTGACCGTCCTAGAGAACTCAATGGGGTGCGTACTGGGGCAGCATGGCGAGTCTGTCCGAAAAGAGAATGCCATTTATTACCTTAGCAAAAAGTTTACCGACTGTGAAACCAGATATTCACTGCTTGAGAAAACTTGCTGCGCTTTGGTATGGGCTGCTCGCCGGCTAAAGCAGTATATGTTGACTCATACCACTTTGCTGATATCTAAGATGGATCCGATAAAATACATCTTCGAGAAGCCTGCTTTGTCTGGAAGGATAGCTAGATGGCAGATGATCCTAACAGAGTATGACATACAGTACACTACCCAAAAATCTATAAAGGGGAGTGTGCTAGTTGACCATCTGGCTCATCAAGCTGTCGAAGATTACCAATCTATGAAGTTCGACTTCCCTGACGAAGACATCATGACATTGGACAATATTGAAGATTTTAGACCATATGACGGACCTGAACAAGGATCCAGATGGACCCTGTACTTTGATGGTGCCTCCAATGCACTTTGTAACGGTATCGGTGCTGTGCTCATATCCCCAGAGGGTTTCCATATTCCTTTCACCGCCAGACTTTGCTTCAACTGTACGAACAACATGGCAGAGTATAAAGCTTGCATCTTTGGACTCAAGGCTGCCATAAACTTGGGAATCAAATCTTTAGTTATGTTTGGGGACTCAGCTTTGGTCATCAGTCAGATCAAAGGAGAGCGGGACACTAAGCATCCAAACCTCATCCCTTACAAAGAACATGTCTTGACATTGCTACCACATTTCGAGAAGATTACCTTCGACCACTTCCCGCGAGAAGAAAATCAGCTAGCAGATGCTCTAGCTACAATGTCATCCATGTTTATACTTAACTGGGATAATGAGGCTCCCCAAATCACAATTGAACGGGTGGACGAACCTGCACACTGTCACGAGATTAATACCGAAGAAGTAGTGGACCAGCCATGGTTTCATGAAGTCAAAAGGTATCTCGAGGCCCAAGAATACCCTGAAGGAGCTACAGTCAATGACAAAAAGTTCTTAAGGAGATTCTCAGCTAAGTTTTTCCTAAGTAATGGTATCCTGTACAAACGCAATCATGATTCTATTCTGCTCCGTTGTGTGGACAAGCTTGAAGCTGAAAGGATTATGGCTGAATTACTTGAAGGTACCTTTGGCACTCACTCTAGCGGGCATACGATGGCAAAGAAGATTCTAAGGGCAGGCTATTACTGGTCTACCATGGAAGCTGACTGCTATCAACACTCCCGTACCTGTCATAAATGTCAAATCTATGCAGACAAGGTACACATGCCCTCAGTTCCTCTAAATGTCTTAACAGCTCCTTGGCCATTCGCTATGTGAGGAATTGACATGATCGGAGAGATCAAGCCTACAGCCTCCAATGGACACCGCTTCATTCTGGTGGCCATTGATTACTTCACAAAGTGGGTCGAAGCAGCTTCCTTCGCATCTATTACAAAGAATGTTGTTGCCCGCTTCATAAAACAAAATCTTATTTGCCGGTACAGTATCCCCGAAAGGATCATCACTAATAACGGTACAAACCTTAACAATACTATGATCACCGCCTTGTGCGAGCAGTTCAAGATTCAACATCACAATTCATCTCCCTATCAGCCAAAGATGAACGGTGTTGTTGAAGCTGCGAACAAAAATATCAAAAAGATCATACAGAAAATGACAGTTACCTACAAGGACTGGCATGAGATGCTACCATTTGCTCTCCACGGGTACTGTACCACGGCTCATACGTCAACTGGGGAAACACCCTATTCTTTGGTTTATGGCATGGAGGCTGTTTTACCTATTGAGGTTCAGATTCCCTCTTTGAGAATCATGAAGGATACAGGTTTGAGAGAAGACGATTGGATTCAAACCCGACTTGATCAGTTGAACTTAATTGATGAAAAGAGACTTACTGCTGTTTGCCACGGTCATACGTATCAAAAACGGATGATCAAAGCTTTCAACAAGAAAGTCAGATGACAAATATATCAAGTCAGAGACCTAATGATCAAGCGCATCATCTTGCCACAAAGTGATCCCAGGGGCAAATGGACTCCTACCTACGAAGGACCATTTGTAATCAAGAACATCTTTTCTGGTGGGGCAATGATATTAACCACCATGGACGGCGACGACCTGCCGCACCCTGTGAATGCAGACATAGTCAAAAGATACTACGCATAAAAGACCCGCTAGGTTGACACACCTAGGAAAAACAAGGGCATCCCGGTGAATCGAAAACCCAAAAGGGCAGTTCAGGATAAAATTAGGGATAAAACAAAAATTTGTACACCCGGCAAGTTGAAAACCCGAAAGGGCGACTTGGGCAAAAAAGGGTTTCCCGGTGGATCGAAAACTCGAAAAGGCGGTCCAGGCAAAAGTTAGGGAATTAAAAGCATATGACTATGTCTCTTCGGATCATTTTAAGGACAATCTCTTCACTGACAAACCTGGAGCTTCTGATTAATCCAATCATCTTCGGACGAAGCAACAAATGGACAAGATATTCGGAGTTACGAAGGCTATAGCAGAATGGGAACCCCATGGGATTTTTTTACACATAGCTATCTTTCTTTGTATAAATTTTTCTCATTTTTTATGACACCATCTTCTTACTAGGATGTTTGTCTCCTTTGTACAAAATACTTATTCAAAGTAAATACAAAGATATCTCTTTAAAATGCAGAAAACTATTTGCCTTTTTCTTTTTACACTTTTGTTTTATTTGCAAAAACGTCCAATGATTCATTAATGAACATATGCATTTGAACATAATTACTGTTTACAAATAAACAGGAATGAAAAAGAATAATTATTGACAGGTCGAAAGGTTAGGAAAACGTCTTTAGGCTATTCCAGGAGCAATCCCTACGGTGCATCATTTAGACCCCCAGCGGAGCTAAAATTTCAAACCCTTCAATCCCCATCAGAATTAAAACTTCAAACTCCCAATCTCAAGCGGAGCCAAAACTTTGAACCAACAGATCCCCAGCGGAGCTAAAATCTTTAATCCCCAGCGGAGTCAAAATTTCCAACTATCAATCCACAGCAGAAACCTTCCAGTTTCTCCAAATTCCCTAGCAAGCTATCTTGAAGTCTGAAAAGCAACCAGATAACAGTTAACTTTTGTTTCTCCCCAACCTAGGGTGATTCCCCAGTAGAATGGCATACAAACCAAACTCCTAAACCTCCTCCCCAGCAGGATAGCTTTCTTCCCTACAGAGTTTTTATTTTTTGACAGAATGAAGATTCTCATTTTTGATTCCCCATTGAAGTCGCCAAAGTTTTCATTCCTCCCCAACAGAATAAAGATTCTCATTCTTAATTCCCCGTAGAAATCATCAGAGTTTTCTCTATTCCTCAACAGAACAAGGATTCCCTTTATGTAATCCCCAGTAGATGTCATTAAAGTTCTCTGGATTCTCCAAGCAGATTCCTCAGGCAGTACATGGCATTACTTCCCCAAGCAGACTTTTGTCAATACTTCAAGACATGAAGGATCCCTATATCCCCAGAGAAATCAAGGATTTTTAATCCCCAACGGTCACCAAGGATTTCTTATACTCAGCAATCAAGGATTTATTTCCCCCGGCAGCAGTCAAGGAGTTATTATCCCCAGCCGCCCAAGATTTCTTATCCTCAGCAATCAAGGATTTATTTTCCTTAGCAAAACAACAAATCAGCTTACATGCGCATACATTACATTCATAATCATAAACATTGATAAAGCACATTTATTGCATCATACATTCCATGCAGCATAACTTTGTGTTTCAGCTAACATTTTACCCTTTTCAGGATAAGATTAACAGCTACCATTAACAATGTTCAAAGATTTCAGATACAGTTCAGATACACTCCAGACACGGAAGTTATTCTGATACTTATTCATATTTCAGGTCAAGATACAGTTCAGATACGCTCCAGATACAGATGCCATCCTGATACTCATTCAAATCTACTTATTCAGATACAGTCCAGATACGCTCCAGACACGGAAGCCATTATGTCACTCATTCAGATTCAGACCTCAGATACAGTCCAGATACGCCCCAGACACGGTTGCCATTCTGTCACTTGTTCTAATTTTCCCCAACTTAGATACGCTCTGGACACGGATGCCATTCTGTTCACTTATTCAGATTTCAGATTTAGATACAATACAAATACACTCTAGACATGGAAGTCATCCTGTTATTAATTCAGATACAGCTTGGATACGCTCTAGATACGGATGTTATTCCATTGCTCATTCAGATTCAATCTCCATATACAATTCAGATACGTTCCAGATACAGACACCATTCTGATATTTATTCTTTTAGCTTACAACTTACAATTCAACAAACATTCTTGGATGGCATCTACAAGCCCATCTCCAACAAGATTCTATCACCTCTCCAAATGGCATCTTTAAGCCTATTCCCTCAACCATACTTTGACGAGTGCAATTTTACGGGCACTCTAGTGTCCAATCATCTTTTACCTTCGAGTCAAGAACGGCAAAACTCGCCAATCTAACTCTTCAGGTTCAAGAAGATTGAACAGGGTCAGCTGTTGTACCCCAAAATTTTCCCTCTCATTTATCAAGATTTTCCTCACAAGACTTCCTGGACTCAAGACCAGATTAGGGTTTGCTCAGCTCAAGACATCTCCTTGCACTAATGACCTGAAATTAGGGTTTGAGTTTGCACAAATATTTTTAGACCATCAATGCTTCATGTGACTTTCATACACCATCTTGGACCCCTAAGATTGCTCATACCAAGTTTCAAGCCTTGAATCACATTTTTGCACAGTCAATTGGACAATTGACCTAAAAATCAGCTGTATTGGGGAAAAAGTCAACCATGGCCAATTTACAGTCAAATTTCATAATTTTTTATCCACGACAACATTTTAGACTCATATCTACCATTTGATCAAGTTTGTATCACAATTCCTCAAGAAATTTGATCAAATCATCAAAAGGGCAAAATGGTCAAAATTAGGGTTTTGACTGAGAAAGAGCAATTTCTGATTTTTAACCTAGACAATGACCAATGGGGTTCAAACATGATTTCAAGGACTCAACGGCATCATCTTTACCTAATTGCATAGTTCAAAAGATCTCAAGTTCATAGGATTGACAGATGAATTTTGCAGCCAACTGATCAAAAGTCAACTGTGCACTAAAAAGTCAAACTTTGACTTTTTGGTCAAAATCAAGTGCCAAGGGTCATAATTCATTAAGATATGTCAAAATATGAAACTTGTTGATCAAGAAAACAAATTTTTAAATTTAGGGTTTTAAATTTGAAAATTTTCATAACTTAGAAATTTTCTTAAGTATAAAAATTTTCTTATTTTTTCCCAACTTTCCACCACTTTTACACCATGATGCAATTGGAATCAAGGAAAACTTCCAACATGAAAGTTGTAGTACTCCATGAAATATACAACTTTTACTCATAAATTTTTCCCAAAAGGGTCTTGGATCTCAAGTTATGAATTTGTAAATAGGGGTCCATAAACTTTTTAACTTAGTGAAAATTTGCCCTAGTATAGGCAGGTTTTTGACCTAACTTCATGGCAAATTTTCACCTAGTTCCAAGAGGTATCTCAAGTTTCATTTCAAAGATGGATTATATAGCATGTTTCAAGCTTTCCAAAATGTCCAAGAACTCTCCAAGATCATTTGTGGTTATGGAGAATCGAAGAAGAGAAAATGGCATTTTGTCACTTTTGTTCAAGCCATTTTTACATGAGATCAAGTTGCAGATCAGATCCTAGCATGCTTGTACCTTGCATTACAGGTCCTAAATCCCTTCTACACTCCATAATTAAATTCTAGCTCAGTGGTTAATGGCTTTATTTTGATCTTTGGAGCATTGTACAAAGGATTAATCCATAAATGGCATAAAGTTCTCAATACCATTTTGATAAAGCAAGCTTTTCCAACTTTATCAGCCTTGAGCCTTGGATTTGTTCTTGTGGTGCAGACAATTTCCACATGAATTAAGCAAAACATACCAACTATTATCAGCCCTAGAACTAACAAGTACAACATTTTGGCTTAAGTCACTTCAACTTTCTTCAAATACAAGAAAAGTGATAAAAGTGATGGGAGCTTGTATATCTGATAAAGGGTGAACTTGGTCTAAAAAAACAACTTCAAAAACTTGTTGCAAGCAAGAACACGAGTGAATAGCATCTGAAACTAACCAAAACTCCAAAAACACAAATTTCTGCCAAAACAGGGCAGCTTCTGCAAAATACTTGCCAACTCAAAATTTGCTCGTGCGTATTGCGTTGTAATACTTCAAACATCCTCCATACATCCCACCTAAGCTATCCAAGCCCTTGTCCTGGTTCTGGAAGCTCAGTTTCAGAAATCACCATTTTCATTTTGGAAGGTTGCGGGTTGACTTCTATAGGGAATTTCAAGCATCCTCAGGGCCAGCTAAGCATTGGAAATGCTTGAGGGAACTTCAAGGAAGCTCACACGATCTTCAGGCCTCCGTCAAAGTCCCTACATTGCCATATCCAAACTCAGTTGAACAAGGTATTTTTCAAAACTCTATCTCTCTATTTAGGAATCCTCAAGCTTTGATTTGTGAAGCAAAAATGTAGTCCTTAACATGCTGAAGCTGTACATATGCATAGTTGTCATTTATATTAACTAAGTAGTGAGAATTTGAAGCTTGAAGTTCATGAAAAAATTAGGTCAGAAATTAGGGCTATAGAAATTCTCCATGATCCTTGAGAGTTAGATTATGTTTTTTATATTATTGGAATCGTGAGATTCCAAGCTACATTTTTTATGTTGCAAGTTTTTTTTTTTTGTGCAAAGAATAGAGAGTTACAAGTTGAAGGCAAGAACGCGCGCGTTTGAGAGAGGCTGGAGGACAGGGATGAAGTCATGGGTCTGGCGCGCCTTGGGCCTGTTTGTTCTACTTTCCACACACCCATGGCTACTATCCACACACCCCTTTGCATATTTCTATATTTTGCATATTTTTTCATTTCTTTTATGTTTATTGACTTTAATATTTTTTTCTGATCATTAAAAAATCACAAAAATATTTTCTTAATTTTTTGCATTTTATTTTATTTTTTATCTTATTTTTTTGCATAAAATATTGATTATTTAGAATAAATAGAACCTATTTTCTTAAAATAAATAGTAAACACATTTAAAAATATCATACATTTTTATTTTTATTATTCATACACATAAAATATTATTTCCACACATATTTTATTTTTTAATATTTGTTAATAATATTATTTATTTATTTCTAGTATAAAAATGGACAAATAAATATTAGAAAACCTAATTTTCTTTTAAATAAAAAACTAGGGTTTTTTACCCTTCCAAAAATAACAATTTAAGTTTTCTTATTTTTAGGACTTAAATAATTTATTTTTCTCATACATAAAATGAATACAAAACATTTTGCATAAATACATTTTATTTGCATATTTAAATAATTGTTTATTTATTTATCTTGTACAATATTTCAATTGGGTTGTAATAGTATTTAGGGTTTTATTTTGTGCAAATATCCCCATTCAAAAACTTGTATCCCCCCTCCCATAATAATTGTTGTAATAACTTAGATTTATTTTACGCAATTTATTGCATTATATACATGTTAGTAAAATCAGGGTTTGTATGATAAGACAAAATCAAACAAATAGACATGACCTAATACAAGACAAACAAAATGCATGTAAAATGACACACATTGCACACAAGCACTCCTTAGGGTTTCACCCACTTGGTTGCCTAAACAAATGGCCATGGTATGCATGCAAAGTATCTTGGCAAAACAAAGCAAAACAAAACAAAAGATCATAGTCCCTCGATGACGCTATCAAAAGGTTGCCTAAAACAAATGATCTTGGTCCCTCAAACAAGCTAAGATGCCTAGCAACATTGCTATCATGGTCATACGATGACCCATGCCCGTCCTGTAAACATCCAAAGATAGGGTTGTTTACCAATGCAATGGTAAACCAACAATGTCAAAGGAATAAAGATGCATAGGAAAGACATTTGAGTAGGGTAGATAGTTCCTAGTTACTTGCTCTCTTCAAAACAAATCCTTGCTACTTTCAAAAAAACTCACACACATTTCAAAACATTTCCAAAACAACTTTCAAAATATTGAAACATTTTTCAAAAGACAAACATCTTTGTATACATTCTTACGAACGAGAATCATTACAAAGATTGCCTAAACAAAGGCCTCTTTTCAAAATACTTTTCAAAATCACACCAAACACAAAGCACCATTTCAAACAATTGGAAAAGCAAAGCAAGTGATCTAAGCAAGTAACTAAGAGCCCATGGATAACCATGGATGAAAAGGGTGCTAACACCTTCCCTTTTCATAATCTACCCCCCGAACTCAAGAGAACGCCTCAAAGGTCTTTCCTATGCTTTTTACCTTTCCTTTTGGATAAAATAAAAGTCGGTGGCGACTCTTACTAAACCGCGACATTTGCGACGAAACACAAAACCTCAAGTCAGTTCTCCCACCGTATCACAGTCGGCACCATCCATGGTGGTTAGAATCATAGCTCCTCCAGAGAAAATGTTCTTAACCACAAATGGCCCTTCGTATGTGGGGGTCCATTTGCCCCTGGGATCACCTTGTGGCAGTATAATGCGTTTAATTACCATATCCCCGACCTGATACTCTTGTCGTATGACTTTCTTGTTAAATGCCTCGATCATTCGCTTTTGATACGTCTGACCATGACAAATAGCAGTAAGTCTCTTCTCCTCGATTAAATTCAGTTGATCAAGCCGGGTCTGGATCCAGTCGTCTTCGTTCAAACCCGCATCCTTCATAATCCGAAGAGAGGGTATCTGGACTTCAATGGGTAAGACTGCCTCCATGCCAGACACCAAAGAGTAGGGTGTTGCCCCTGTTGACGTCTGTGCTAAGGTACGGTACCCATAAAGAGCGAATGGTAACATCTCATGCCAGTCTTTGTATGTCACCGTCATCTTCTGCACAATTTTCTTGATGTTCTTATTAGCTACTTCGACATCCCCATTCATCTTCAGCCGGTAAGGAGAAGAGTTGTCATGATGTATTTTAAACTGTTTGCAGAGTTCAATGATCATTGTATTGTTGAGATTTGTACCATTGTCCATAATGATCCTCTCTGGTACACCGTATCGACAGATCAGATTGTGTCGGATGAACTGCGCCACGATGTTCTTAGTTACTATAGAAAAAGAAGCTGCCTCAACCCACTTCATAAAATAATCAATTACTACCAGGATGAAACGATGCCCGTTGTACGCAGTAGGTCTGATCTCGCCAATCATATCGATGCCCCACATTGTGAAAGGCCAAGGTGTCGTCAAAACATTAAGAGGAACTAGAGGTACATGCACCTTATCAGCATAGACTTGGCACTTATGACAAGTCCTAGAATGCTGATAACAATCGGCTTCCATAGTAGACCAATAATATCCCGCCCGTAGGATTTTCTTTGCCATGGTATGTCCACTGGAATGAGTTCCGAAAGTACCTTCATGCAACTTTGCCATAACCCTTTCTGCTTTGTTCTTGTCCACACACCACAGTAAGGTTGAGTCATGGTTACGCTTGTAAAGGATACCATTACTGATGAAGAACTTCGCAGCGAACCTCCTCAAAAATTTCTTATCATTAACAGATGCACCCTCGGGGTACTCTTGAGCCTCAAGATACCTCTTTACCTCGTGAAACCAGGGTTTATCTGCTACCTCTTCAGTCTCGATGTCACAGCAATGTGCGGGTTCGTCCAACCTCTCAATGGTAATCTGGGGAGCTTCACTTTCCCACCTGACCTTGAACATAGAAGACATGGTAGCTAGCGCGTCCGCTAACTGATTCTCCTCTCTTGGGAAATGTTCAAAGGTTATCTCCTCGAAGTGCGGAAGCAATGTCAATACATACTCTTTGTAAGGAATAAGATTTGGGTGCTTCGTATCCCACTCGCCTTTAATCTGACTGATCACTAGAGAAGAATCTCTGAATACACTCAAGAACTTAATCCTCGGGTCAACTGCTACTTGAAGGCCCATGATGCATGCTTCATACTCCGCCATATTGTTGGTGCAATTAAAACATAATCGGGCGGTGAATGGAGTATGAAAGCCTTCAGGAGATATGATCACGACGCCAATTCCATTACCCAACGCGTTTGAGGCTCCGTAAAAATACATAGACCATCGGGATCCTTCCTCAGGTCCTTCATCCGGTCCAGGTTCTTCACAGTCGGTCACCAACATGATGTTCTCGTCCGGGAACTCAAAATTCATAGACTGGTAATCATCCACGGCCTGATGCACCAAATGATCTGCCAACATACTTCCCTTGATTGCTTTTTGGGTTGTGTATTGGATATCATACTCAGTTAAGATCATCTGCCATCTTGCTATTCTTCCGGACAAAGCGGGCTTTTCAAAGATATACTTGATTGGATCCATCTTTGATATCAATAAGGTGGTGTGAGATAGCATATATTGTCTCAGCCGGCGAGCAGCCCATGCCAAAGCGCAGCAAGTTTTCTCGAGCAACGAGTATCGAGTCTCACAGTCGGTAAACTTTTTACTAAGGTAGTAAATAGCATGCTCTTTTCGGCCAGACTCGTCATGGTGCCCCAGCACGCACCCCATTGAATTTTCCAACACTATCAAGTATAAGATCAAATGTCTTCCTTCAACTGGAGGCATCAGAATTGGTGGCTCTTGGAGATATTCTCTGATCCTTTTAAAAGCGGTCTGGCATTCATCATTCCATTTTACCACCTGATCTTTCTTCAACAGTTTGAAGATTGGCTCAAAAGTGGCAGTCAGATGTGAAATGAATCGGGCGATGTAATTCAGACGTCCCAAGAAACCTCTAACTTCTTTCTCTGTGCGGGGAGCCGGCATCTCCTGTATGGCTTTTACCTTGGCGGGATCCACCTGAATACCTTTATCACTAACGACGAAACCCAACAGCTTACCATACCTTACCCTGAAGGTGCACTTGTTCGGGTTTAACCTCAGCTTGTACATCTTCAACCTGTCAAATAGCTTCTGGAGATGGTCAAGGTGTTCTTCTTCAGTCTGGGACCTTGCAATCATGTCATCAACGTAAACCTCAATCTCATGGTGAATCATGTCATGGAACAAAGCGACCATGGCACGCTGATACTTTGCCTCAGCATTCTTCAACCCGAAAGGCATTACCTTGTAACAGAAGGTACCCCACTGTGTAACGAAAGTTGTCTTTTCCATATCCTCGGGAGCCATCTTAATCTGATTGTAACCAGAAAAACCATCCATAAAGGAGAAGACCTTATGATGTGCGGTGTTGTCGACCAGAACCTCGATATGAGGCAGTGGGAAATCATCTTTGGGACTCGCCCTGTTCAAATCTTTATAATCTACACACATCCATACCTTACCATCCTTCTTCGGCACCGGAACAACGTTGGCAACCCACTGCGGGTAAGAAGTAACGGCTAGAAATCCGGCGTTAAACTGTTTCATGACCTCAGCTTTGATTTTCTCAGACATTTCGGGGTGCATACAGCGAACCTGCTGCTTTACCAGAGGACAGTCTTCTTTGGTTGGCAGGCGGTGTACCATAATATCAGTGTCTAAACCAGGCATATCTTTGTAAGACCAAGCGAAGATCTCAACATAGTCGCGTAGCATCTGTATCAACTGTTGCTTGACATTAGGCTCCAGATTTGCACCTATCTTGACCTCTTTCTTGTCTTCCTCTGTACCCAAATTTACTGATTCCACTGGCTCTTCATGAGGCTGTATGGCCCTCTCTTCCTGTAGCAGCAATCTAGCAAGCTCCCCAGGCACTTCACAATCATCCTCACCCTCGTCCTCGGCTTGGTTGATCGGATTCTCAAAGTCATAACTGGAAGTAGCAGAGTTGTTATCAATGGGATCCATAGTGGATGTGGATCTGCATTATGATATGTGAGTGTGTGTAAGACAATAGTTGTTTTGATAAAGTGAGAGACAGAAAAGAAAAACAAGGAGCGCAAAATTTGTAATGCAAGAAACGTCCAATGCTTTATTGATGATATATGAAAATGACAAATAATAAGCCCTCACAAACAAAGCAAAGGTGCCTCGGGCAAGGCACCGGGCTGTAAAGTTTCAAATTGTCTGTTACAAATCTCAAAACAAAAGTCTATTACTGTGTAATAAAAGAAACAGGCACGGAGTCCTTCGCCGCCCAGTTGTTCAAGCCACCGTTGGCAGTCGGGTAAATCCAGCTGTCGATATCTGACTCTTCTTCATCATCTTCAATTGCATTCACTCTCGGATTACTGATGTGCAGGGGAGGTCTTCCAATCCGCGCGCGCCGAACAGCCCTTTGAGCCTCTGCAGTAAAGCCCAAACCAAACTTGTCAGTTTTGTGTGTGAAGTCAGGGAGTTATCCCCAATTTGCACACCCACCTTGATTAATAACAGCCCTGGCATCCTTGAGGGAAGCCATCTTCATCGGAGGTTTGTCGGCAATAACTTCAGTCGACGCCAAAGTTTGGGGAACCTCTTCAAAGTTTTGACACGGGGTTTCAATGAACTCTTCATCCATCTCCACATACCGAAAGGAGTTAAAATGACTCACCATGTATTCCTCTTCACCTTGTACCGTAACAATCTTCCCTTTTACTGGATATTTCAACATCTGATGGAGCGTAGAAGTCACTGCCCCAGCCTTATGAATCCAAGGGCGACCCAACAAGCAAGAATAAGATGGTCGGATATCCATCACATAGAAAGTAGATGCAAAAGTCTAAGAGCCAACTTTAACAGGGACGTCCACCTCCCTGTGCACCATCCTTTTCGACCCATCGAAAGCCCTAACCACAATATTACTTGGTTTCAGAGTCAAACCTTCATAGTCCAGACGGTCTAATGCTTTCTTTGGTAAAACATTTTATGAGGACCCAGTATCCACCAACACGTGGGCCAAAGTAGTGCCCATGAACTCGATCGAGACGTGTAGAGCATCATTGTGATTTCTTCCTTTAGCAGTCAGATCTGCGTCTGAGAAACCCAACCCGTTGTCGGCAGTCAAACTAGCTACACAGTCTTTGAATTGATCAGCAGAAGTCTCCTGTGGAACATGTGCAGTTTTGAGGAAAGCAATTAAAGCCTTTGCATGGGCTTCCGAGCATAATAACAAGGATAACATGGAGATTTTTGACGGGGTCTTCCCCAGCTGCTCGACTACATTGTAGTCGCTCTTCTTGATAATCTTAAGAATTTCCTCTATCTCCTACTTAGAGGTTTCCACAATAATCTTCTTAGGTGCCTACGTCCGGGCAGGCTCACCTGTAACTTCTTTGCCCCGAGTGTCAGATGACTTAGCGACAGGAACGATAACTGGAGTAAGAATTGGAGCAGTAGCTGATGTACTGGCGGATGGAACGGCAATAGGTTTTTGAACAGTCGGAGGGGAAATCTCAGGAGAAAAGAGTCTTCCACTTCTGGTGACTTTGCTAGACCCGACAATATTGTCGATATCAGCATCAGACTCTTCATTTCCAAAGTTTTGTTTAACTTCATGGTAATACACATCAGCACCATAGTGCCATAGGACAGCCTTGTCTGAAGTGTAAGGGATGGGACCAGGAATAGTAATGATCAACGGAGCGATTCTTGGAATAGATGTATTCCTAACAGGCTTTCTCGAGGAAGCCTTGGAAGAATTGGCGGAAATGGTTATGATGGCAACATCTCCAATTGGAAATAATGACATTAAAGTCTTTTCAAATAGGATCTCTTTGTTATCCATCAGGCGCTGAACACTTGACTTCAATAAATGGCAACCAGCAGGTAGAATTGAACATAGGTGGCAACCTTCACCACAACCCGAAAATAAACCGGCCAACAAAATATTCTTCTTTACTGTCATCAAAGGAGTAGAGATGTCTTCCATAGAGGTCACAAACAAATCATCATCCACAACATTTACTCCATGACCATGCTTGGGCATAGGAGCTGTTATGACATTGGGTTTCTCTGGAGCGTCAAACTCGATCTCTTTAGCTTCAATCAAATCTTGCACTTTATTCCTCAAAGCCCAACAGTTATTCATATTGTGATACGGTGGGAGAACTGACTATGGTTTTGCGTTTGTTTTCGCAAATGTTTCGGTTGAGTAAGAGTCGCCACCGACTTTTTATTTTATCCTACGGAAAGGTTTAAAAAGCACAGCAAAAACCTTTGAGATTTTTCTTGGGTTCGGGGAGTAGATTATAGAAAAGGAAGGTATTAGCACCCTTTCTATCCATGGTTATCCATGGGCTCTTAGTTACTTGCTTAGATCACTTGCCTTTTGTTTTCAATTGTTTGAAATGATGCTTGTGTGTGTGGGTTTGAAAATGTTTTGAAAAGATGCCAATGTGGTGGCAACCTTTGTAATGATCCATGTTGGGATGTATACAAAGGTGTATGTCTTTTGAAAAAGGTTTTCATTTGTTTTTTTGAAAGTGTTGTGAGGTGTGGTTTTAGAAAAATAGGCAAGTGTTTTGTTTTTACAAGTTTGATTCAAGTAACTAAGAGGTTATCTACTCCTAAATTTCTCAAAGTTTATTGCTATATTTTAACCCTTTTAATAAGTTTGTTCCGCCATTGTATTTGGTGGACAATCTCATGTTAGGATGTGAAAGGGACGGGCGCGGGTCATCGTTTAGACCATAATTGCAATGGTGCTAAGTATCTTTGGGCAATTTTCTTTAAGGGACTTGATCATTTGTTTAGGCAACATTTTGAAAGCGTCATCGAGGGACTACGATCATTTGATTTGTTTGTTTTTCCCAAAGAAACCTAACATGCAATATGGCCCAATTTTGAAAGGCAACAAGTGGAATACCCTAGGGGTGCAAGTGTGATATGTGTTGTCCATATTTCATGCTCATTCATCTTAAAATTAGGTCAAGCTATTTTGTTCTTTTTATTGTCATACAAACCCTAATTCTAGCATGGTATATTTAGAAAGCGTTTTAAAGTGCGAAAAATAAAGTTTCTACACTATTACAACACAATATGGGAAGGGGGGTACAAATGTTTCAAATGGGGGATATTTAGACAAAAAATTAAACCTAGCTATTACATCATTTTTTTTGAATATTTACTATATAATTAAAGGCATAAATTAAATAGAAATAAAAACAAATATGCAGGAATGCAAAAAAGTTTTTATATGTATGAAAAAAAAGTATTATTTATGTCACAAAAATAAAAATAAAAGTATTTTTTGGAGTATTTTCATATTTAGGTCAAAACCCTAGTTTACAAAATAAAATGCATTATTTATTCAATATATACAATATTTATTATTTACATACAAAAATAAAATAAAAATGAAGTCTATTTGTGAAAAATGTATTTTTAATGTTAAATATTAATAAAATAAAATATGTATATTTTTGGTATTTTATTCTAAGTATACTAATGTATATGTATTTATTTATATTATTTACATTATATGTATTATATATACTAATTAATAATATTTAATATTTAAATAAAAAAGGTATTTTTTCTATAAAATATTTTCAGAAAGTAGAACAAAATAAAAGTGTATAAACATGTATTTGCACTATTTTAGTATTTTAAATAAAAAAGCATATGTATTTATTTATTTATGTACAAACTAAAAGAAAAATCAAATAAATGCCTAATAAATTCAAAAATGGTGAGAAAAATATTTTTTATATTTTTAATATCATGAGAAAAAATAAATAAGTCAATCCAAAAAAGAAAAAGTCAAAAAACATTAAAAATAAACCAAATGGGCTCAGGGGGTCCAGAAGCAATTGTATGGTGTGAAAAGGAAATACAAAGCAAGCCCAGCCCAGATAACCTTTCTTCAACCTCTGGCCAGAAAATATCAAAAAAAACGCGCGCCTTGTTCCACCATTCAAACATCCTGATTCCTGGCTTGTTAATGAAAACTCATAACATAAAAAATGTTCAACATCAAGAGACGAATCCAACCATATGCAGAACTTGTCTTAACTCTCTAAGATGAGAGAGAATTTCTTCTCCCTCAAATCCTGGCCTAGATTTTCTTCCATGTTCAGACTCAAAATTCTTGCAACACACATAATATAAATAAAATCTAATTATATGGGCATGTTCAGGGCAATGATTGTGACATATTCTCTTCACAAACCTAAAGCTAACAATGCCTAATAAGAGAAATACGAGTTCATGAACTTACATGTTCAGTTGAACTTCTATCTGGCAATGGAGAAGCTTTCAGTGCAAGGTGATGATTGGTATAGCTTCCTTGAGGTCTAGGGATGCTATTCCAATATTTACTTTGCCTTGAGACACCTTGAATCGAGCTGTGGACCTTCAACTGCAAAATGAGAAAGTGAAAATGGTGGAACTTGTTAGAGGAATTACAGGTCGTGTTTTAGGTTTTGGTTAGCTTGCATAGATGATAGGGAAGGTGTGTGAACTGGTTTGGGCAAGAAAGCTTGAAAGGAAAGAGAGATGGCACTCAAACTACAGGCCCTGCCCTGTTCTTGCAGTTTGAAGGTGATTCTGGGAATGGGAGTGTATGAGGGATCTTAGGGTCCTGTACTAGCTCAGTTGGTATCTCTTGAATGTGTTTCACAAGTTTGCTTAAGTGTTTGTAAGCTGATATGAGAGTTGGTACAAGTTATGCTATGTTTCTTGAACTTTAAGCAAGCAATGGCCACTTTGTGCTTCTAGCCTGTACAGGCCCCCATACTATGCTGCATACATTGGCCTTGATCAGTGCAATGTGTCTCATAACTTGTGCCAAGAAGATTTCAAGTGTACTTGCTTGGATTTGCATTTGACATAAAGTGAAACTTTTCTAAAATGGATATTATGCTTTATCTATAAATGGATTAATATTCTAGGCAATGCTTGAACACACAAAACATGGTCTTGGCACAAAGGTTTGGCATTAAATTTATGAGTGTAATTGAGATAAAAGGCCTGTAATCAAGTGGCATGCTGAGTTTTGAAAATGCATAGTGTTATGAACATGCAACTTGGCCTAATCAAAAGTGAGTTTTTGCTATATTGTGAAATTCGATTCTCCCTAACCATGAGGTTGTTTGAGAAGTTCTTGGACATTTTAGAAAGCTTGGAATGTTTACTACAATCCATCTTTGAAATGCAAATTGAAATTCCAAGTGGAAGTGTATGGAAATTGGCCTTGAAGTTAGGTAGAAAACCTTGCCAAAATAGGTTAAAATTTCACTAAGTTAAGAATGGTTTAGCACCCTTATTCCAAAAATTGTAACTTGAGATACAAGCCTCATTTGGGAAAACTTTGTGAATCAAAGTTGTAGATTATGCAACAAGCTACAACTTTCATGTTTTGACTTTTGTTTGAATCCAAATGAATCTTGGTGAGAAAGTGGGGCAAAGTTGGGGAAAAAATTAGGGTTTTCCATAACTTAGAAAAATTCTAAGTTATGAAAAATTCCCATTTCAAACCCTAATTTGCAATTTTGATTTCTTGGTGAACAAGTTTCATGATTTGGCATGTTTTGATGAAAAATGAATCTTGACTCTTGATTTTGACCAAAAAGTCAAAGTTTGACTTTTCAGTATACAGTCAAAATTGATCAATTGACTGAGAAATTCAACTATCAATCTTGTGTATTTGGGATCTTTTGAACTTGTTGAGCATGTCAAGATAATTCCATGGGTCCCTTGAGTCCATATGTGAGCTTGGTTTGCCATTGGCTAGGTCAAACAGTCAAAAATTGCCTTGGTGCAGTCAAAACCCTAAAAATGACCATTTTGCCCTTTTGATGTTCTGATCAAATTTCTTGGGGAATTGTGATCCAAACTTGATCAAATGGTCTATGTGAGTTCATAATGTTGATGTGGGTCAATTTTCATGAGATTTGACTGTCAATTGGCCACAGTTGACTTTTTCTCCAATACAGTTGATTTCTAGGTCAACTGTCCAATTGACTGGGCAAAACTTGGAATCAAGACTTGAAACTTTGTATGAATAAACTTGGGAGTCCAACATGAAGCATGAAAGTCATCTTAGGCTTTTTAGGTCAAAACATCTTTGTGCAAACACAAACCCTAATTTGGGTTAACAGTGCAAGGGGGAGTCTTGAGCAGAGGGAATCCTAACTGGATCTTGAGCTCCAAGGGTTTTGTGATGGGAAAATGTTGAGGAAATGGGAGGGCAAATTTTGTGGTACAACAGTTGCCCCTGTTCAATCTTCTTGAACCTGAAGAGTTAGATTGGCAAGTTTGCCTTTCGTGACTCGAGGGTAAAAGGAGATTGGACACTAGAGTGCCCGGAAATTTGCACTCGCATGTTGGAGTATCAACAATGTGATGTCGGGAATGGGCTTATAGATGCCATTTGGATAGGTGGTGGATAGGGAGATGGGCTTATAGATGCCATCTGGAGATGTGACAGAACCTTGTCGGGAATGGGCTTATAGATGCCATTTGGAAGTGATGATCGCACAAGAGATTCCTTAGCGAGAACTTTGTGTATTTGAGAAAGGCAGATGTTTTCCTGGCTTGTTACAGGTGTTTGATCTTCAACTTCCTTATGCAGATATGCCCTGGCTGGATACAGGTATCGAATCTACAATCGGTTGCTCACAGATGTGCCCTGGCTGGATACAGGAGTCGAATCCGGAAATAGTCGTCAATAGATATGCCCTGGATGGATACAGGAATCGAATCTTCGAACTCTTCAGACGTGCCCTGGCTAGATACAGGAATCGAGTCTGGAAATGTGGTCAACAGATATGCCCTGGCTGGATACAGGAATCGAATCTTCGAACTCTTCAGACGTGCCCTAGCTAGATACAGGAATCGAGTCTGGAAATATGGTCAACAGATATGCCCTGGCTGGATACAGGAATCGAATCTGGAAATGTTGTAGTTGATAGATGTGCCCTGGCTGGATACAGGAATCGAATCTTCGAACTCTTCAGACGTTCCCTGGCTAGATACAGGAATCGAGTCTGGAAACTGATCACTCTCAGATATGCCCTGGCTAGATACAGGTATCGAATCTGGAATTGTGACAGTTGAAGGTAGTTGTCTTCGGGATTGTCTTTTTCCCTGAAAAGGCAAAACATAAGTTGTATGTAATGTCATGATGTATGATATGTATGATGTTTTAACATGAGATAGTGTTGTATGCACTTTATCATGTATGTAAGCAGGATATATGAAACGTGAAATGTTTATGAATGTATTTTCGTCTTAGGAGAATAAATCCTTGACGATCGGCTGGGGAATCGTTCTGTGGAAGAGATATTTTGCTGAAGTTTTTGATGAGAGGCCTGCTGAGGACTTCAATGACGGATTCCGCTGGGGATAATGATGATAAACTCCGCTGGGGATACCAAAGATAAACTCCGCTGGGTATTGAAAGAACTTTGTTGAGGGCGATCTTCCGTGGCAATTAGCTGAGGATAACCCAGTTATAAGCCCTTGTGAGGAATAACTCTGAACAAAGCTCGGAAGAGACGTCCGTATTCTGCAGGGAACAAGCTTCCAGAATCTACTGGGGATAAGCTTTAAGACCTGCCGGGGGATGTTGTGCCTTTTTAGGACTTATGGGAGACCAACTCCGCTTGGGGAAAGCATTGCTGAATCTTGTCTTACTCTGTGGGGAGTTGAGATGATTTGGTCACATTCTTCAGTCGAATTACCTTGGTACCTTGGCGGACAAAGCAACCAGACTGCATCAGACAATTTCACATTGCCCCTGCTTCTGATGTCACCTGTAATTAATCTTTTTCATATGCAAATATTTATGAATCAGCAATTTAATGTCAAATGCATATAT
This sequence comes from Vicia faba, assembly GCA_948472305.1. Taxonomy (NCBI): domain Eukaryota; kingdom Viridiplantae; phylum Streptophyta; class Magnoliopsida; order Fabales; family Fabaceae; genus Vicia; species Vicia faba. The sequence continues at coordinate 134,988,751 of OX451741.1, forward strand.
CAAAAATGAACATTGGACGTTCTTCGCAAGACAAGACAGAAAAAGGAAAAACAATGGCAATTTGTATGGACAAGTGAATTTGTATTGATTTGAATTTTGCCTGTGAATAGGCGTTTTTGTACAAGAGGCTGACATCCTAGTAAGAGGACGCTGCCGAATAACACAGAATTTACAATTTTGAAAACAAAACAGCTATGTGAACAATCCCACTGGGTTCCAACTCTGCTATCGCCTTTATGTCTCCGAGCGTCTCAATACTTTGTTGCTTGGTTGAGGATGAAGTTGATTGATCGATGCCTAGATCTGAGCCAGATAGTTGATGCCGAATTCCGGATGCGAAGTGATCCAATGAGACATAGTGTTACGCTTTATCCCTAACTTTTGCCTGGACCGCCCTTTCGGGTTTTCAGTCCACCGGGATACCCATTTTTGCCCAAGCCGCCTTTTCAGGTTTTCGACTTGCCGGGTGTACAGATTTTTTTATTTCATCCCTTATTTTTTCCCGAACCCTTTTGGTTCGCCGGGAAGCCCTTATTTTTGCCTAGGTATGTCAACCTAGCGGGTCTTTTATTCATGCGTAGTATCTTTTCACTATGTCTGCATTGGCGGGGTGAGGAAGGTCGTCACCATCCATGGTGGTTAGGATCATGGCTCCTCCTGAGAACACATGTTTAACCACAAATGGCCCTTCGTAAGTAGGGGTCCATTTTCCCCGGGGATCACTTTGAGGAAGGATGATGCGTTTGATTACCAAGTCCCCAACTTGATACTCTTGTGGTCTGACTTTCTTGTTAAATGCCCTGATCATCCGTTTTTGATACGTCTGACCATGACAGATAGCGGTGAGTCTCTTTTCGTCAATCAGATTTAATTGATCAAGTCGAGTCTGGATCCAGTCATCTTCATTCAAGTCTGCATCCTTCATTATCCGGAGAGAGGGTATCTGGACTTCGATTGGCAGGAATGCCTCCATGCCATAGACCAAGGAGAAAGGAGTTGCCCCGGTTGACGTCCTTGCTGAGGTACGGTACCCATGAAGAGCAAATGGTAACATTTCATGCCAATCCTTATAGGTCACTGTCATCTTCTGCACAATTTTCTTGATATTCTTATTAGCTGCCTCTACAGCCCCATTCATCTTCGGCCGGTAGGGAGAAGAATTGTGGTGCTGTATCTTGAATTGTTCACAGAGTTCAGTGATCATTTTGTTATTGAGATTGGTACCATTTTCCGTAATGATTCTTTCCGGGATGCCGTATCGACAAATCAGATTGTGCCGGATGAAACGTGCCACGATGCTCTTGGTTACCGTTGCGTAGGAAGCTGCCTTAACCCACTTCGTGAAGTAATCGATCGCCACCAAGATGAAGCGATGCCCATTGGATGCCGTCGGTCGGATCTCACCAATCATATCAATGCCCCACATTGCAAAAGGCCAAGGTGCCATCAGGACGTTCAGAGGAACGGGAGGAATATGCACCTTGTCAGCATAGATCTGGCATTTATGACAAGTTCGAGAGTGTTGGTAACAATCGGCTTCCATTGTGGACCAGAAATATCCTGCCCGTAGGATTTTCTTTGCCATGGTATGTCCACTGGAATGTGTTCCGAATGTACCTTCATGCAGCTCTATCATGATTTTCTCTGCTTCAGCCTTATCCACACAACGTAGTAGAGTTGAATCATGATTCCGTTTGTAGAGGATGCCGTTGCTGAGGAAGAATTTTGCCGCAAACCTCCTCATGAACTTCTTGTCATTGATAGATGCATCTTCAGGGTATTCCTGAGCTTCCAAATACCTCTTCACCTCATGATACCAGGGTTTTTCAGTCACCTTCTCGGCCTCGAGATCGCAGCAGTATGCCGGTTCATCCAACTTCCAGATAATGATCCGGGGAGCCTCATTGTCCCATTTAACTTTGAACATTGAAGACATCGTAGCTAGTGCGTCCGCTAGCTGATTCTCCTCTCTTGGGAAATGTTCAAAAGTTATCTCTTCAAAGTGGGGAAGCAAGTTTGACACGTACTCCTTGTAAGGAATAAGATTTGGGTGTTTCGTATCCTACTCGCCTTTGATCTGATTGATTACGAGAGCGGAATCTCCGAAGACACTCAGAAATTTGATCCTTAAGTCGATTGCAGCTTGTAGACCCATGATACATGCCTCATATTCTGCCATGTTGTTGGTGCAGTTGAAACACAATCGGGCGGTGAGTGGAGTATGAGTTCCTTTGGGAGATATGATTACAGCGCCGACGCCGTTACCCAAAGCATTGGAGGCTCCGTCAAAATGCATAGACCAACGGGATCCTTCCTCAGGTCCTTCATCCGGTCCAGATACTTCACAGTCAGTTATCATCATAATGTCTTCATCCGGAAAATCAAAGTTCAATGATTGGTAATCGTCCACAGGTTGGTGTGCCAAATGATCTGCCAGTACACTTCCTTTAATTGCTTTCTGAGTTGTATACTGGATATCATATTCTGTTAAGATCATTTTCCATCTTGCTATTCTCCCGGACAGAGCAGGCTTTTCAAATATATACTTGATGGGATCCATCTTTGAAATCAATAGAGTAGTGTGAGTCAGCATATACTGTCTCAGCCGGCGAGCAGCCCATACTAGAGCACAACAAGTTTTCTCAAGCAGTGAGTAACGAGACTCACAGTCGGTAAACTTTTTGCTCAAGTAATAAATAGCGTGCTCTTTTCGGCCGGACTCGTCATGCTGTCCCAGCACACACCCCATTGAATTGTCAAGTACTGTTAAATATAGTATCAGAGGTCTTCCTTCTACTGGCGGCATAAGAATGGGTAGCTCTTGGAGATATTCCTTTATCTTTTCAAAGGCAGCCTGACATTCATCGTTCCAGCGTACTACTTGATCTTTCTTCAGTAATTTGAAGATTGGCTCACAAGTAGCAGTCAGATGTGAGATGAATCGGGCAATGTAATTCAGTCGTCCTAGGAAGCCTCTGACTTCTTTCTCTGTCTTTGGAGTTGGCATCTCTTATATGGCTTTTACCTTGGCAGGGTCCACCTGGATACCTTTATCACTTACAATGAAACCCAGCAATTTTCCGGACCTCACCCCAAAGGTGCATTTGTTGGGATTCAACCTCAGCTTATATAACTTCAGTCGGTCGAATAGCTTCCTCAGATGATCAAGGTGCTCCTCCTCAGTTTGAGACCTTGCAATCATGTCATCGACGTATACCTCAATCTCATGATGGATTATATCATGAAATAAAGCAACCATGGCACGTTGATAGGTTGCCCCAGCATTTTTCAATCCGAATGGCATAACTTTGTAACAGAAGGTGCCCCACTGAGTCACAAAGGTAGTCTTCTCCATATCCTCCGGAGCCATCTTAATCTGATTATACCCTGAAAAACCATCCATGAAGGAGAAAACCTTGTGTTGAGCAGTATTGTCAACGAGAACGTCGATGTGAGGTAGAGGAAAATCATCCTTGGGGCTTGCCCTATTTAAATCCCTGTAGTCAACACACATTCTGACTTTACCGTCCTTCTTCGGCACTGGCACCACATTGGCAACCCACTGAGGGTAAGAAGTTACTGCTAGAAATCCAGCATCGAATTGCTTCATAACCTCAGCCTTGATCTTTTCGGACATCTCTGGGCGCATGCGGCGAACCTTTTGCTTTACCGGAGGGCAGTCTTCCTTAGTTGGCAGGTGATGAACTACAATGTCGGCATCCAAACCAGGCATATCTTCGTATGACCAAGCAAAGATCTCTATGTAATCATGTAGCATCTGGATCAATCGTTGCTTCCCGCTGAGCTCTAGATTAGCCCCAATCTTGACCTCTTTCCTATCTGTCTCCGTACCCAGGTTAATTGTTTCCACCGGCTCTTTATGTGGTTGAATAGCCCTCTCTTCCTGGAGTAGCAGTCTTGCGAGTTCACCAGGCACTTCACAATCATCTTCACCTTCGTCTTCGGCCAAGTTGATCGGATTCTCGAAGTCATAACTGGCGGTAGCAGAGCTGTTACCAGTGAGATCCAGAGTGGATTGAAACCTGTATAAGTGAGTGTGTGTAAATATAGTTGTTTTGCAATATATAACACAGAAAGAAAAGAGCACAAGATTTGAAATGCAACAAACGTTCAATGTTTTGATTGATGATATATGGAAATGTCATACAAAAAGCCCTCACAAATGGAGCTACGATGCCCCGGGTAGGACACCGAGCCAATAAAAGTTTCAACACATTGTTTGTTACAAATTGAAAATCAAAAGAAATAATTACTGCGTGACAAATGTGATAGGTGTAAAATCCTTTGTCGTCCAGTTGCTTGGTCCATTGCTGGTAGTCGGGTAGATCCAACTGTCAAACTCTGCTTCCTCTACATCCTCCTCAATAGCATTCACCCTTGGACTGGTGATAAACACTGGAGCCTTTCTGATCTTTTCCTTGCGCACAGCCCTCTGAGCCTCTGCAGTAAAGCCCAGCCCAAACTTGTCGTTCTTTTGAGTGAAGTCAGGAAGCTGACCCCAGTTCGCGCAATTGCCTTTCTCGATTACAGCCCGGGCATCCTTCAAGGATGCCATCTTCAACGGAAAGTCTTCTTCAACCACTGCTTCAGCTGATGCCAAAATTGGAGGTACTTCCTCAAAATGCTGAAAGGGGGTTTCAATGAACTCCCCGTCCATCTCGATATACCGGAATAAATTCAAGTGACTAACCATGTATTCCTCCTCACCCTGCACAGTAACAATCTTCCCTTTGACAGGGTATTTGAGCTTTTGGTGTAGAGTGGATGTTACTGCCCCAGCTTTGTGAATCCAGGGTCGACCCAACAAGCAGGAGTAAGATGGACGAATATCCATTACATAGAACGTTGAGTCGAAAACCTGGGAGCCCACACGAATAGGAATGTCTACCTCACCGTGCACCATCCTCTTAGAACCTTCGAAGGCTCTAACAATGATGTTACTAGGTTTCAGCTCCAAACCCTCACAATCTAGACGATCCAATGCCTTCTTGGGCAAAACATTCAGGGAAGAACCGGTATCCACCAACACGTGTGCGAGAGTAGTGCCCCTGCACTCTATAGAGACGTGTAGGGCATCATTGTGATTTTTCCCTTTGGCGGTAAGGTCAACATCTGAGAACCCCAAGCCATTGTCAGCCGTCAAATTAGCCACACAGTCAGTGAATTGATCCGCGGAGGTCTCTTGCGGCACATGGGCCGTTTTTAGAAATGAAATCAGGGCTTTTGCATGGGCCTCTGAGCATAGCAGTAATGATAGCATAGAGATTTTGGAGGGAGTATGCCCCAACTGTTCAACAACGTTAAAGTCACTCTTTTTGATGATTTTAAGAATTTCCTCCATTTCTTGTTGGGAGGCTTCTACAGCAGTCTTTTTTGGCGCCTCCGTCCTGGCAGGAAAATCGGTAGCAACTTCTTTGCCCCGAGTAACAGAGGACTCGGCGGCAGTAGTAGACACAGGAACTTGAACTGGAACATGCACACTTGTGGGTGTGATGGTGGGAGGTTTTCGGATAACTAGCGGTGCAATGTCAGGCGAGAAGAGCCTGCCACTGCGGGTAATCTTGGCGGGACCAGTGATGTTACTGATACTGGTATTGGTGTTGAACTCCTGCTTCACCCCAAGCACATACACGTCGGCCCCATAATGCCATGGGACCGCTTTATCAGACTCATAGGGGAGAGGCCCCGGAACAGTAATAGTAATGGGTGCAACAGACATAATTTGGACCGGTTTCTTCATGGGAGCTTTGGCAGGATTGTAAATTATGACAACAGATATTTCTTCAACGGAAACAAATGGAACAACAGTTTTCTTGAACAGAATTTCCTTGCTATCCATCAGGCTTTGGATGCCTGATTTCAGCAGTGGACAACCGGTAGGGATAACAGCACACAGGAGGCAACCCTTACTACAACCCGGAAATAAACTGGCTAGTAGTAAGTTCCTCTTAACAATCAACAGAGGGGTAGCAACATCATTCACTGAAACAGCATACGACTCTTCTTCAATGGCATTTACTCCATGCTGGGGCATAGGAGCAGTTACAATATTCGGCCTCTCAGGCGCTTCAAACTGAATTTCCTTCGCGTCGATAAGATCTTGCACTTTGTTTCTCAAGGCCCAGCAATCATCAGTAGTATGCCCGGGGCTATCAGAATGATAAGCACAACGGGCATTTGGGTTATACTTTGGAGATGCAGTATTAACGACCTTAGGAGCTTCTTTGGTGGTCACCAAGTTGGTTGATAACAGTTGGGGTAAAATTTGCGATAAGGTCATACTCCGTCGAGTATACTGCCTCTTGGGCCTTTCACCTCTTTGTTGATTGTACTGCTGAGGAGCAGCAACAGGTTTTGAAATGACCAGAGCATTGACGGCTTGGCGACTTTCTGGCTTGACTTGTCTTCTAGAACCATAGACGACACTTGCTTCTTTCTTGAAAGGCCTCTTCTCAGTACTTGCAGCAACACCCTTCTGAATCTTTCCTGACTTGATGCCAGCTTCTATTCTTTCGCCTGTTAAGATCAAATCGGTAAACCCCGCGGAAGAGTTACCAATCAGATGATTGAAAAATGGCCCAGATAGGGTCCCTAGAAACATATCAATAAGTTCACGATCGGTTAAAGGAGGCTGCACCCTGCCAGCCAAATCCCTCCATTTTTGTGCGTACTCTTTGAATCCCTCGCTTGTTCCTAGCGACATACCCTGAAGTTGGGTACGAGTAGGGGCAAGGTCAGAATTGTATTGGTATTGTTTGTAGAAAGCGGTGGCCAAATCTTCCCAATTTCGAACGCTGGTTCCCTCTAGCTGATAAAACCACTCCAACTGAGCTCCAGAAAGATTGTCTTGAAAGAAATGAATCCAAAGGTTTTTATCTGCCGTATAGGGTTGAATTTTTCTCACGTAGGACCTGAGATGCATTTTGGGACAGGACAGCCCATCATACCTCACAAACACTGACACTTTGAATTTTGGGGGAATCACAATCCCGGCAACCAAACCCAAGTCTTCAAAATCCAAACCTGGTACTCTTTGTAGCTCCATGGCGGCCAACCTGTCTTCTAACCCTTTGTACTTATCATCAGCTGGAGGGTATTGTTGATCAGTATAATCTTCATCCTCTTCGACCTCCTCTTCTTCCGCATCAGACTCGGAAGGTACCGCAACTCCACCTCCTTTGTTGGTTCCTTCATCAGAGATAGGAGGAAATTCAAGCACTCTCCGAGCTTCTCCGTCAAATCTTCTCCCCAAAGTAGCCATCCCAAGTCTCTTTTTCTTCTTTTTCACTGGGTCTTTGTTCCCCAATTGAGTCTTGATATCCTCCTGACCCTTAGCCAAGGTCATCAGGAGTTGCTGGAACTGTGCATTTTGAGCTTGTAGGTCTTTGACTGTTTGCTCGAGATCCATCCTACTGTAATAAACAGCAGACAGATAAGGAAACCTGGAATGAGACCTGCTTATGCACATGATGAATGGTATGCTTATGTATGCAATGCATTCAAGGATTTAGGACATTCAAATATGTTTCAGACAAAGAAGAACGCACGTCATATTAATAAGAAGAAATTTGTCAGTACATAAATGCCCTATGGGCCAAATATTACAAAATAAACTTCTTAAGGCAAAAAGACATTGCGCATCCTTTTTGGTGCGATGTAGGTGTTGAGGGCCTCTTGCTCATGGAGTCGGCGGGTAATCTCTAGAACCTTCTTCTCACTGGCGTAGAAGCTAGCTTCAAAAGTATTCTGTTCTTCCGTGAGCTGAATCCAACTCTTTTGCATTTCCTCCCACGATGTAGGCATGTCTGGATGTATGATGGTGTAGGGAACCTCTCCTTCCTTGACGGGCTCTTTAATCACAGGGAGAATATGAGGATAAGGCATTATCAGACTTTGGGCTCGGGCTCGTACCCACTTGAGATAAGGCTCAAGAGGGATGGAGTTCTTGTGTCCCAGAGTCTTGCTATCAACCTTGTTGAGTTTTCCCCAAGCTCTGATGAATCTTTGGCGAAGTCCTTGCGCATCGTTGTCGAAGTCAAAAACTAGGTCAGGAATCAACATGTCATGAGGGCCATCCCTCCGTGCATATCCAAATTGTCTCAAAGCTAAGCAAGGGTTGTAGGTGATACCTCCTCTAATTCCAAGTAAAGGAACATTAGGAAATTCTCTGCAACAATCGACGATGATGACATTTTCTCTGGACCGAGAACACCAATGTACATCAGAGTGAGTAAGAGTCATCAACCGTTGGGACCACCTTGAGCCTTGGTCGTTCTTCAAGACAGATTGTGGAAGGTGCGAAATAAACCACCTTGCAAGGAGAGGAGTACAGCACATGAGAACACCCCTCTTTCTCATTGTTCGTGTGTAAAATGAGTGAAGGATGTCCCCAAGCAATGTTGGTACCGGATTTCTGGACAAGAAGATTTTGACGGCATTGACATCTACCAATTGGTCAGGATTTGGGAACAAGACCAACCCATAGATAAGGAGTGCCACAATTTCTTCAAAGGCTTGTAGGTCCAATGAGTTCCAACATTCTTGTGCCTTCTCAAACAAGAATTTTGCTAAGAATCCCTTGACGCCGCTTCTGGTTTCCCAATGCCCCTTGATGTCGGATGGTTGTAGATGTAATGCTCGAGCAACATCTTCTGGCTTTGGTTCCTTTTCCGTACCGTTGAAGGGTACTTGATTAAGGATAGGAATTCTCAGGAGTTGAGAAAACTCCTCCAAAGTGGGCACCAACTGGTAATCGGGGAAAGTGAAACAGTGGTGAAGAGGGTCAAAGAACTGGAATAGCACTTTCATCATGTCTTCTTCAATGTTGGTGTTGACTAGGCTGAGCAGTCTACCATGTCTTTCACTGAAGGATGAGCTTTCCGGAATTCTTGAGGTGAGCTCCTTGAGTTGAGGAGAGATTCTCACAAGGTTGACTTGAATGGTTTTTCTGCGAGGAATTTCCATGACCTACAAAACAAGAACAAAGATGAAGATCCAAAACCCTTGAAATGGTTAGTGAATGCATATGATGTTTTATGATGTCTATGATGTATGCATAAAACATATGTACAAGCAAATCACACCAAACCCTAGTTTCAGGCTTGCATGAGGTTTCATAGGTAAGTACCCTCTTGAGTGTAGTTGGCTTAAAAACCTGTCCTATAAATAGTAACCGGGTTCTAAGGAGCTCAATATCACGGGATTGTTTTCATTGTTCATTGTTTTGGTTTAGCCATTTAACTAGCGACCAAAATATTCCAAGAAAACAACCCTCAATGAGTGTAGTATCGAGTATCTACCAACTTCGGACTGCACCAAAGCCGATCATCTCACTACCCCTAATAAAAGGCCAAGATAGTCAAGTAAGGTTCTAGGTTATTAGTGCTTAGTGACATCACTCAGCGGCCCCGTACTCTCCTTGATTGAACTCAAGGGTTACCGGTACTCACAAATATGTTGCACTAATATAGCTATTGCTTCGACCGTGTCGGTATACCCCGCACAGTTTCCACAACATATTGCTATCTATGAATGTTTCCCAAAATCCGGGTATAGGATTGTAAACCTAAACAATAGAGCCAAGATATAAAGCAAACAATTCAAACAATTTGTCATGCAAGAGGGTGATCTAAGCCCTAAGGTTACTCCACTTTTAAATTTATCCCCAGCAGAGTCGCCAGTTCTGTGATACGGTGGGAGAACTGACTATGGTTTTGCGTTTGTTTTCGCAAATGTTTCGGTTGAGCAAGAGTCGCCACCGACTTTTTATTTTATCCTACGGAAAGGTTTAAAAAGCACAGCAAAAACCTTTGAGATTTTTCTTGGGTTCGGGGAGTAGATTATAGAAAAGGAAGGTATTAGCACCCTTTCTATCCATGGTTATCCATGGGCTCTTAGTTACTTGCTTAGATCACTTGCCTTTTGTTTTCAATTGTTTGAAATGGTGCTTGTGTGTGTGGGTTTGAAAATGTTTTGAAAAGATGCCAATGTGGTGGCAACCTTTGTAATGATCCATGTTGGGATGTATACAAAGGTGTATGTCTTTTGAAAAAGGTTTTCATTTGTTTTTTTGAAAGTGTTGTGAGGTGTGGTTTTAGAAAAATAGGCAAGTGTTTTGTTTTTACAAGTTTGATTCAAGTAACTAAGAGGTTATCTACTCCTAAATTTCTCAAAGTTTATTGCTATGTTTTAACCCTTTTAATAAGTTTGTTCCGCCATTGTATTTGGTGGACAATCTCATGTTAGGATGTGAAAGGGACTAGCGCGGGTCATCGTTTAGACCATAATTTCAATGGTGCTAAGTATCTTTGGGCAATTTTCTTTAAGGGACTTGATCATTTGTTTAGGAAACATTTTGAAAGCGTCATCGAGGGACTACGATCATTTGATTTGTTTGTTTTGCCCAAAGAAACCTAACATGCAATATGGCCCAATTTTGAAAGGCAACAAGTGGAATACCCTAGGGGTGCAAGTGTGATATGTGTTGTCCATATTTCATGCTCATTCATCTTGAAATTAGGTCAAGCTATTTTGTTCTTTTTATTGGCATACAAACCCTAATTCTAGCATGGTATATTTAGAAAGCGTTTTAAAGTGCGAAAAATAAAGTTTCTACACTATTACAACACAATATGGGAAGGGGGGTACAAATGTTTCAAATGGGGGATATTTAGACAAAAAATCAAACCTAGCTATTACATCATTTTTTTTGAATATTTACTATATAATTAAAGGCATAAATTAAATAGAAATAAAAACAAATATGCAGGAATGCAAAAAAGTTTTTATATGTATGAAAAAAAAAGTATTATTTATGTCACAAAAATAAAAATAAAAGTATTTTTTGGAGTATTTTCATATTTAGGTCAAAACCCTAGTTTACAAAATAAAATGCATTATTTATTCAATATATACAATATTTATTATTTACATACAAAAATAAAATAAAAATGAAGTCTATTTGTGAAAAATGTATTTTTAATGTTAAATATTAATAAAATAAAATATGTATATTTTTGGTATTTTATTCTAAGTATACTAATGTATATGTATTTATTTATATTATTTACATTATATGTATTATATATACTAATTAATAATATTTAATATTTAAATAAAAAAGTTATTTTTTCTATAAAATATTTTCAGAAAGTAGAACAAAATAAAAGTGTATAAACATGTATTTGCACTATTTTAGTATTTTAAATAAAAAAGCATATGTATTTATTTATTTATGTACAAACTAAAAGAAAAATCAAATAAATGCCTAATAAATTCAAAAATGGTGAGAAAAATATTTTTTATATTTTTAATATCATGAGAAAAAATAAATAAGTCAATCCAAAAAAGAAAAAGTCAAAAAACATTAAAAATAAACCAAATGGGCTCAGGGGGTCCAGAAACAATTGTATGGTGTGAAAAGGAAATACAAAGCAAGCCCAGCCCAGATAACCTTTCTTCAACCTCTGGCCAGAAAATATCAAAAAAAACGCGCGCCTTGTTCCACCATTCAAACATCCTGATTCCTGGCTTGTTAATGAAAACTCATAACATAAAAAATGTTCAGCATCAAGAGACGAATCCAACCATATGCAGAACTTGTCTTAACTCTCTAAGATGAGAGATAATTTCTTCTCCCCCAAATCCTGACCTAGATTTTCTTCCATGTTCAGACTCAAAATTCTTGCAACACACATAATATAAATAAAATCTAATTATATGGGCATGTTCAGGGTAATGATTGTGACATATTCTCTTCACAAACCTAAAGCTAACAATGCCTAATAAGAGAGATACGAGTTCATGAACTTACCTGTTCAGTTGAACTTCTATCTGGCAATGGAGAAGCTTTCAGTGTAAGGTGATGATTGGTATAGCTTCCTTGAGGTCCAGGGATGCTATTCCAATATTTACTTTTCCTTGAGACACCTTGAATCGAGCTGTGGACCTTCAACTGCAAAATGAGAAAGTGAAAATGGTGGAACTTGTTAGAGGAATTACAGGTCGTGTTTTAGGTTTTGGTTAGCTTGCATAGATGATAGGGAAGGTGTGTGAACTGGTTTGGGCAAGAAAGCTTGAAAGGAAAGAGAGATGGCACTCAAACTACAGGCCCTGCCCTGTTCTTGCAGTTTGAAGGTGATTCTGGGAATGGGAGTGTATGAGGGATCTTAGGGTCGTGTACTAGCTCAGTTGGTATCTCTTGAATGTGTTTCATAAGTTTGCTTAAGTGTTTGTAAGCTGATATGAGAGTTGGTACAAGTTATGCTATGTTTCTTGAACTTTAAGCAAGCAATGGCCACTTTGTGCTTCTAGCCTGTACAGGCCCCCATACTATGCTGCATACATTGGCCTTGATCAGTGCAATGTGTCTCATAACTTGTGCCAAGAAGATTTCAAGTGTACTTGCTTGGATTTGCATTTGACATAAGGTGAAACTTTTCTAAAATGGATATTATGCTTTATCTATAAATGGATTAATCTTCTAGGCAATGCTTGAACACACAAAACATGGTCTTGGCACAAAGGTTTGGCATTAAATTTATGATTTTAATTGAGATAAAAGGCCTGTAATCAAGTGGCATGCTGAGTTTTGAAAATGCATAGTGTTATGAACATGCAACTTGGCCTAATCAAAAGTGAGTTTTTGCTATATTGTGAAATTCGATTCTCCCTAACCATGAGGTTGTTTGAGAAGTTCTTGGACATTTTAGAAAGCTTGGAATGTGTACTACAATCCATATTTGAAATGAAAATTGAAATTCCAAGTGGAAGTGTATGGAAAATGGCCTTGAAGTTAGGTAGAAAACCTTGCCAAAATAGGTTAAAATTTCACTAAGTTAAGAATGGTTTAGCACCCTTATTCTAAAAATTGTAACTTGAGATACAAGCCTCATTTGGGAAAACTTTGTGAATCAAAGTTGTAGATTATGCAACAAGCTACAACTTTCATGTTTTGACTTTTGTTTGAATCCAAATGAATCTTGATGAGAAAGTGGGGCAAAGTTGGGGAAAAATTAGGATTTTCCATAACTTAGAAAAATTCTAAGTTATGAAAAATTCTCATTTCAAACCCTAATTTGCAATTTTGATTTCTTGGTGAACAAGTTTCATGATTTGGCATGTTTTGATGAAAAATGAATCTTGACTCTTGATTTTGACCAAAAAGTCAAAGTTTGACTTTTCAGTATACAGTCAAAATTGATCAATTGACTGAGAAATTCAACTATCAATCTTGTGTATTTGGGATCTTTTGAACTTGTTGAGCATGTCAAGATAATTCCATGGGGCCCTTGAGTCCATATGTGAGCTTGGTTTGCCATTGGCTAGGTCAAACAGTCAAAAATTGCCTTGGTGCAGTCAAAACCCTAAAAATGACCATTTTACCCTTTTGATGTTCTGATCAAATTTCTTAGGGAATTGTGATCCAAACTTGATCAAATGGTCTATGTGAGTTCATAATGTTGATGTGGGTCAATTTTCATGAGATTTGACTGTCAATTGGCCACAGTTGACTTTTTCTCCAATACAGTTGATTTTTAGGTCAACTGTCCAATTGACTGGGCAAAACTTGGAATCAAGACTTGAAACTTTGTATGAATAAACTTGGGAGTCCAACATGAAGCATGAAAGTCATCTTAGGCTTTTTAGGTCAAAACATCTTTGTGCAAACACAAACCCTAATTTGGGTTAACAGTGCAAGGGGGAGTCTTGAGCAGAGGGAATCCTAACTGGATCTTGAGCTCCAAGGGCTTTGTGATGAGAAAATGTTGAGGAAATGGGAGGGCAAATTTTGGGGTACAACACATATCATGGCCCGGGCTATCGGAGTGATAGGCACAACGGGCGTTGGGATTATATAGCAGAGATGTGGTGCTGGGATTCTTTGAAGCTTCCCTCAGAGTTGCCAGATTGGTTTTCAACAATTGTGGTAGAATCTAGGACAGAGTCATATTAAGCCGAGTGTACTGTCTTTGCGGCCTCTCCATTCTTTGTTGATTGTTGCATTGTGGGGCAACGGTGGGTCTTGATATTACTACCGCATTCACTGCTTGACGGCCTTCAGGTTGGTTTTGGCTCCTCGAGCTATAAACTGCACTAACTTCTTTCTTACCAGTGAAAGGCTTCTTTATTGTACTGGATGACGCATCTTTCTGTATCTTACCACTTCTGATACCAGCTTCTACTCTTTCCCCGGTCAGAATCAATTCAGTAAACCCAGATGACGAACTGCTGATCAGATGATTGAAAAATGGACCAGACGACGTCCCTAGAGACATGTCAACTAACTCCCTGTCAGACAAAGGGGGTTGGACTCTTCCAGCCAGATCTCTCCACTTCTGAGCATAGTCCTTAAAACCTTTGCTTGCACCCATAGACATACCCTGAAGCTGAGTACGAGTGGGAGCAAGGTCGACATTATACTGGTACTGCTTATATAAAGCAGCAGCAAGGTCCTCCCAGTTTCGGACATTAGCTCCTTCCAATTGATAGAACCATTCAAGTTGAGTCCCTGACAGACTGTCTTGAAATAAGTGTACCCACGGATTCCTATCAGCAGTGTAAGGTTGAATTTTTCTGACGTATGAGCGGAGATGGAGTTTTGGACAGGATACTCCATCGTACTTAGCAAAAACTGGAGCTTTGAACTTATGAGGGATCACCACCCCCGATGCTAGTCCCAAATCTCCGAAATCCAACCCAGGAACCTTCTGAATCTCCATAGCACTTAGACGGTCCTCCAGTTGTTTGTACCTATCCTCAGCAGGAGGGTACTGTTCCTCACCAAAGTCAATATCATTATCAGAGACCACGGGACTAGGACCTTTTTCTTCTTCTTGATTCTCTCCTCCTTTAGATGAATGAGACATACCAGCTTCCTCTCACAACCTATTCCCAAATCGGTGAGCCATATTCAGAAGAACCACCTTCTTCTTCTTCTTCTTCTTCTTCTTTTCCTTCTTCAGGATGAGAGTCTCCAAATCTTGTTTCCCTTTAGCCAAGCTCAAGAACATCTCTTGGAATTGGGCATTCTGAGCCTGAAGAGCTTTGATGGCTTGATCGGTAGGCATTTCAGAAGACATTTTGTACTGAAATAAACAGCGAAGAAGATGAGAAACCTGTAATGGTACCTGTAATGATGTGCATGATAATGGAATGTGTATGAAATGATTTCAAAGACTTTGGGAGATTTAAATTTGTAAGACAAAAATAAACACACTTTATTAGATTAACTTGTAGAAATGTTTAACAATGCCTTTAAGGCGTTACAAAGGAAATAACTGAAAAGCAAATCTAAACTAGAAACAATAAAAGACATCAGAAATCCCATGTTCATTTCCCCTTTGTGCTGACGTAGTCATTGATTGTCCTTTCATTCTCAAGTTGCCTCGTGAGCTTCAAGATCTTCCTTACTTGCTCATGATACTTCTCCCGGTAGGTATCCCTCTCTTCCTTCAACTGAATCCAGGATCTCTTCAATGCCCCAAGATCAGTAGGCATGTATGGATAAAGGACCGTATAAGGAACACCTTCTTCATTGGTATGCTCCACAATCACTGGCAGCACAGATTCATAGGGCATCCCAAGCTTCTGGGCTCAAGCTCGGACCCACTGGAGATAAGGTTGCATAGGTAGATAAGTCTTTGGTCCTAGCTCGTGAGGGTCAGACCTGTTCACCATGCTCCAAGCTCGTATGAACCTTCGGAGATGCTCATTAGTGTCTTCCTTGTAGTCAAAGGCAATATCCTCAAGAAGCAACTCCTAGGGACTGTCTCTCCGAGCACGACCAAACTGTCGTAAAGCCAAACAAGGACTGTAGGTTATACCTCCTCTAATTCCGAGCAATGGGACATTAGGGTATCCTCCACATCGATCAATGACAGCAACCTTTTCCATATCTTTAGAACTCCAAAGAATGTCCGTATGGGCAAGGGACACTATCCTGTAGGACCAACCTAAACCTTCCTCATTCTTCAATACAGACTTGGGGAGGTGCGAAATAAACCACCTCACCAGCAGCGGCATACAACACATGAGGGTCCCTCTTCTTCGCACAGTACGAGTATAAAGGGCATGTAGGATATCACCAAGAAGACTAGGCACAGGATTGCGGGACAGGAAGATCTTAACCGCATTCACATCTATGAAGGAATCTGGATTCGGGAAAAGAACCAATCCGTAGATGAGGAGAGCCAAGACGTCTTCAAAAGCCTAAAAATCCAAGTTATCCCAGAACTATTGAGCTTGATCCATCAGAAACTTAGCCAAGAAACCTTTAACCCCGCTCCGTGTCTCCCAGTTGGATATTACATCAGCCCTTTTTAGATGTAAGGCTGAAGCAATGTCCTCAGGTCTAGGAACCTCTTCCAAACTTATGAAGGGTGTCTGCTCGAGGATGGATATGCCCAGTAAATAAGAAAACTCCTCCAAAGTGGGGACTAGCTGATAATCTGGGAAGGTGAAACAATGATGCACCGGATCGAAGAACTGGAAAAGCACACTCATCATCTGCTCATCAAACTTTGAGGTAACCAAGCTAAGAAGTTGACCATGTCTCCTAATGAATGAAGAAGTATCAGAAATCCTCGAGGCTAAATCTTTGAGTTGAGAAGGCATTTGCACAAAGTTAACTCGGATGGTGTTTCTGCGCATAGAAGCCATGATCTGCAAAGCAAAACAAAGATAAATCCCCTCGGTCTTTGAAATGGTCAGTGTAATGAAGTATGCATGCTATGTTATGATGCATGATGTCATGATAAAACACACAACAGGTATAGCAGATAACAGACATGGTAAAGGCAAACAAGTCACACAAGAGCCCTTAAGTTTCAGGCTTGCATGGGGTCTAGGTACTACCCTCTTGAATTTCAGTTGGTTCAACCTGTCCTAATAATAGTAACTGAGTTCTAGAGGTTCTCAATATCACTGACCATCCTCCATCGGTCATGGTTTCAGCTCACACAATCTTTTCTTGCGGCCGGAACTATCTCGAGAGTATGGTCTCAATGAGTGTAGCATCGAGTATCAACCAGTTCTCATCTCTATACCAAGGCCGGCTATCTCACTACTTTCTAATGGCCAAGTTGGTCAATTATAGGTTCTAAGGTCAGTTGATGCTTAACGATACCACGCAGCGGACCCGTATTCTCCTTCTTTCTCCACAAGGGATACCGATACCAACCAATGTGCCACATCAATGTAGCTACTGCTTCAACCGTATCGGCCTACGCCGTATAGTTCCCTCACATTCTATTGCTACTTACCTACAAGGTGTCCTCCAAGTCCAGGTTAGGATCTATAGTAACTCCAATACAAAACCCTCAAAAGTAAAGCAATCAAATCAAACAATAGAAGCAAACATGATGAACTAATCCTAAGGTATACCCCACTTATTACTCTCCCCAGCAGAGTCGCCAGTTCTGTGATATGTTGGCAGAACCAAACTGTTTTAGGAAAGTGCTGGTTTGTGTTTTGCGTTTTTTGTTTGCAAAATGTCGCGGTAAGCAAGAGTCGCCACCGACTTTTATTTTATCCAACTGGAAAGGAAAAAAGCACTGAAAAATTCCTTTTTCGAGATTTTCTGAGTACGGGGGGTAGATTATTGAAAGGGGAGGTATTAGCACCCTTTCTATCCGTGGTTTTCCACGGGCTCTTAGGTACTTGCTCATCATTTTAAAAATTGCTTCTGTGTTTGTGTGATTTGAAAAAAAATTTGTTTTACTTCGATTTAACCCTTGCTTCCGTCTTCAAGAGTGTTACGAAGTCGTTTTGAAAACTTTGTTTGAAAGGAGTGTAAGTGTGGAAAAGTTTGATTTTGAGCAAGTACCTATTAGCATCTACCTACTCGAAAAGGGAAGGTTTTTGTTCTTGTTTCCTTTAGACAGCGCTATCCCACTATTAGTGAGTAGGTAGCACTGTCGTTAGAGTTTTAAGGGTCAATTCAAAAGGGACGTACGATCACTAAAGCAATGTTAGGACGTCTTAGTAATAACCCTAATGTCTTAAGATCGTATTCGAGGCAACAATTCTGAGGCAACCTTTCCGAACGGGACATTTGATCTTTTAGACAAAAGAGCGACCACTAAAATATCCTATACTCAATGATCGTTTACCGAAGGCAACCGAAGTGGGAGTATACCCTAGGAGTGCGCATGTGCGAGTGATTCAATTTCAAGTTTATCTTTGCACATTTAGGGTTTGCTAACTGTTTTAAAATTTACATACATTCTTGTCTTGCAACCCTATTATCATACATCTAACAGTTAATATTTGCGGAAATAAAAATGCGAGAAATAAAGCTACGCTATTACAAGGCTCCGGGTATCAATTACATAGCCAAAAAAACCCGTCAAAACGATAAATGAAAAGAAAAAGTCCTAATTAATCTATTACATCATGTGAGCAATTACATCAATATGGTAAAAATAAATAAGCGCGATGAATCGAGAACGAGAGAGAAATAAGGTTTTGACCCCGTCTAACCTAATTGAAATAAAAATTATTTTTGATATTTTTGATTATTTTAAGAAAATAAGGGTTTGAATTAAATATGTACAAACTTAATTACTAATTAAATTAAATTAAAGAAAATAATTTACATGATCTATTTTTGTATTTTGTTATTTTTAAGAAAAAGAAAATAGAATTTAAATTAAACAAAACCCTAATTTCTAACTTGTTTTGATTTATTTACAAAAGAATTAAAGTTACCCTAAAATTAAATAAACTAATTAAATTAATTTTTTGATAAAAAAATAACCTAAGTCTAATTCGATGAAAAATCATTTTTATGATTTATTAAATAAAAAAAGAATTAATTTTTATGTTAGTAAAAATAATTAAATGAATTAATAAAGAAAATATAAAGAGAAAAAGAAAAGGAAAATTGGGCCTGAGAATCAGCAAATTGGAGGTGTGCAAATAGTAATTCTGGGCCCAAAACAAGCTGACCCATGTTGACTTCCAAGATTCCATGTTGTGTGTTGACTGGGTTTTTGGTGGATCATCACATGGTGGCCTTCAGATCTGGCTTCCTGGAGATCCAATGATGGATCCTTGAGGGCACATGGTGGTCTCCACGCCTTGTATGCACGTCTGATCATCTAAATAAAAATAACATGAAACATGGGGGACTTGGGATTCGAACCCAGGTCCTATGCCTTTTCCAACTGCATCATTACCAACTGAGTTGGGTGTGTTTATTGTATATGGAATAATAATAATAATGGATAATATATAATAATGTGAGTTAGTGGGGGACAAACAAAAATGCGCGCCAAAATTCAAGTGGACAAATAAGATGGTGCCACGCATGTCGTCTTCCTCCTCTCTCCGTTGGTAAAAGTCATAGACTTTTACCTACGGACACAAGTCCGTCACTATAAACCCTGCATATTACAAAATCATATATAGGCACAATAAATGAATTCTAATGATGTGGATCAAATCACCTTGGCCTGCTGAGCATCATGGTGCCCTTCTTGTGGACCAATTTCACCTGTATAAAAAGACCCTAAAACGAGACCAAGAACCCTAGCAATGGTGAATTCTGATATAGTCAACAAAAATGGAATTAATTACTACCATGAGCTTGCAAACATGTTAGGGATTCAGAATATGCTATTGAAATATGATAAAGATGCAAGAATAAAGGAATACGATTTTTAAAAAAGAACCAAAACGTGAGGGTCGTGGAGATGAATTCGGGGCACGGGGATGCTTATTCTTGATTGATACAACTTCCTTGTATGTCTAGGATGCGAATAGGATGGCTTAGGGATCTTGAAAACACCTGGAAGTGCAAAATCAGATTATCACTTTCTTTGAATTTTTTCAAGTTTGGTTCTGCCTCTTCACGCCTCAAAAACCTTGTTGTTTTTTGCTGCAATTGTACACTATATACCACTGATTGAATTAGGGTTGCAATTGTGATCTCAATCTTTGCCAGTTATGATTTGTGATCTTGATTTGATTTCCATGAAATTCCTTCCAAAATAGGCCAAAGTCAATCTTTTTATGCACACCTATGCCTTGCACGAATTGATTCACTTGCTAGCTGTATATGGGACCTGAAATGTGCACAAGATCTTGAGGTTTGAATGATTTGGATATTTTCATGATTTATTTTGATTTAAATTGATTTAATTGAAATAAAAAATCAAAATAAATAGCAAAAATAAGAAAAAGACAAGTGGAAAGATCTAGGGCTCGTGGACCATGCTACCAACTCAAAACAAGTGCAAAAGGTTAGGCCCATTTGACAAAAATTGCAATTTGAGGCACTTTTGACTTTTGGCAATTTTGCAAAAAAGGTCAACTTCACCAATGCATAACTTCTTCAATTTTGACTCTTTGAAGGTGTTATTGGACTTTTTAGAAAGCTTGATATGTCCTCTAAGCAACACTTTTTGTCTCATCTCAATTGATTCTTACATGTTCATGTATGAAGCTTTGACATAAAAGGTATTTTTGTTGACTTTCCAACATGACCTATAATGTCAAAATTCGTAACTTCTTGTGAGTGCATATTTTGAACTTGGGAGCTGAAGATGGATTGTATGGAATTGCATCCTCTTCAAAATGAGCTTTTGATGGGTCATTTCGCATAATGTATGAGAAAGTTATGTTTGGTCAAAGTTGAGTTGACTTTTCCTACAAAACCCTAATTTAGTAACTTTTGGGTTTTGATGCATTGTGAGCAATCCTTGATGAATCATGATCAACCCTTGATAAAATGATGAATAATACTTCAAAATGAGGATGTGGGCCACAATTGACTTTTGCCCTAGCACTGTCGATTTTCAGGCTATTAAGCAGTTGACTGAGCAAACTTTCTCTGCAAGGCTTGAAACTTGACATGGAAGATCTTGAGAACATATTAGGGCAATGGTGAGAATTTGAGACCCTTTGGACTCACACATCTTGATGCAACATGAAACCCTAATTTTGAGATAGACTTCCTTAGGAGAGAGCTTGTCTGGTCAACTCTAGGACTTCCTTGAGCAATTTGAGGACCTCACTTGGAATGTATTGAGAAATATGGGAAGGCAAATTTTGGGGTACAACAATCTTCTTAATGTTTTTATTTGCAGCTTCGACAGCACCATTCATCTTTGGCCGATAGGGAGAAGAGTAATGATGTTGGATCTTGAATTGCTTGCACAAGGAGGTGATCATAGTGTTGTTAAGATTTGTACCATTGTCAGTGATGATCCTTTCCTGGATACCGTGCCGGCAAATAAGGTTTTTCTTGATGAAGCGGGAAACAACATTCTTGGTAACGGAGGCGAAGGAAGTTGTTTTGACCCATTTTGTAAAATAGTCAATGGCCACTAGGATGAAGCGGTGTCCATTGGAGGCTGTAGGCTTGATCTCTCCAATCATATCAATTCCCCACATAGAAAAGGGCCAAGGAGTCGTCAATACATTCAGAGGAACCGGAGGTACATGCACCTTGTCAGCATAGATTTGACACTTATGACAGGTCCGAGAGTGTTGATAGCAATCTGCCTCCATGGTAGACCAATAATAGCCTGCCCGTAGGATTTTCTTCGCCATGGTATGCCCACTGGAGTGGGTGCCAAAAGTACCTTCATGTAAATCAGCCATGATCTTTTCAGCTTCAACCTTATCCACACACCGAAGCAAAATGGAGTCATGATTGCGTTTGTACATGATGTTGTTACTAAGGAAGAACTTAGCAGAGAATCTCCTTAAGAACTTCTTATTATTGATTGAAGCTCCTTCTGGATATTCTTGATCCTCGAGATACCTCTTGACTTCAAGAAACCTAGAATGGTCCACTACTTCTTCAGTATTAATTTCGTGATAGTGTGTTGGTTCATCCATTCGTTCGATGGTGATCTGGGGAGCCTCGTTATCCCAATTAAGTTTAAACATAGATGAAATTTTGGCTAGAGCATCTGCTAGCTGATTTTCTTCTCGGGGGAAATGTTCGAAGGTAATCTTCTTAAAATATGGTAGCAATGTCAAAACATGTTCTTTGTAAGGGATAAGGTTTGGGTGCTTAGTGTCCCACTCCCTTTTGATCTGACTGATGACCAAAGATGAATCTCCAAACACATCTAAAGATTTGATTCCCAAGTCTATGGCAGCTCTGAGACCAAAGATGCATGCTTCATACTCCGCCATGTTGTTTGTATAGTTGAAGCAAAGTCTGACAGTAAAGGGAATGTGACACCCTTCTGGAGATATGAGTACGGTGCTGATACCATTACCAAGTGCATTGGATGCCCCATCAAAGAAAAGGGTCCATCGGGATCCTTGTTCAGGTCCGTCATATGGCCTGATTTCTTCACAGTTGTCTAATGTCGTGATGTCTTCATCCGGGAAATCAAACTTCATGGACTGATAGTCTTCTACAGCTTGGTGAGCAAGATGATCAGCCAATACACTACCCTTTATAGCTTTTTGGGTAGTATACTGTATGTCGTATTCCGTTAGGATCATCTGCCATCTAGCTATTCTCCCAGAAAGAGCAGGCTTGTCGAAGATATATTTTATCGGATCCATCTTAGATATCAATAAGGTAGTATGAGTCAGCATATACTGTCTTAGCCAGCGAGCAGCCCATGCCAGAGCGCAACAAGTTTTCTCGAGCAGTGAATATCTGGTTTCACAGTTGGTAAACTTTTTGCTCAGGTAATAAATAGCGTGCTATTTTCGGCCAGACTCGTCATGCTGCCCCAATACACACCCCATTGAGTTTTCTAAAACAGTCAGATACATGATCAACGGTCTTCCCTCGACTGATGGTATCAACACAGGAGGATCTTGTAAATATTCTTTGATTTTGTCAAAAGCAACTTAGCATTCATCATTCTATCTGACTACTTAATCTTTCTTCAATAGTTTGAAGATTGGTTCATAAGTAGCTGTTAAGTGAGAAATGAATCTGGCAATATAGTTCAAGCGTCCCAAGAATCCTCTGACTTCCTTCTCAATACGAGGAGCAGGCATCTCTTGTATTGCTTTAACTTTGGCAGGATCAACCTCAATACCTTTGTTACTGATGACAAAACCCATGAGTTTACCGGACCGTACTCCAAATGTGCACTTGTTTGGATTTAACCTCAACTTATACTTCTTTAGTCTTTCAAACAGTTTTTGTAAGTGATCAAGGTGTTCTTCTTCTGTTTGCGATTTGGCTATCATATCGTCTACGGAGACTTCTATTTCATGATGTATCATATCATGAAATAAATCTACCATGGCGCGTTGATAGGTTGCCCCAGCATTCTTCAATCCGAACGGCATCACTTTGTAGCAGAACATGCCCCACTGTGTGACAAAAGTAGTGTTCTCCATGTCCCCAGGTGCCATTTTGATTTGGTTATAACCTGAGAATCTGTCCATGAAGGAAAACACTTTGTGTTGTGCCGTATTGTCAACCAGAATATCAATGTGGGGGAGTGGAAAATCATCTTTAGGGATCGCCCTATTCAAATCTCTAATCCATACACACTCGAACTTTGCCATCTTTTTTAGGTACGGGAACAATGTTGGCGACCCATTGAGGATACGAAGTGACAGCCAAGAATCCAGCATTGAATTGCTTCATAACCTCCGCTTTAATCTTTTCTGACATATCAGGTCTCATGCAGCGAACCTTTTGTTTTACTGGAGGGCAGTCTTCTCTTGTAGGCAGATGATGTACCATAATGTCTGTATCAAGCCCTGACATGTCTTCATATGACCAGGCAAAGATCTCAACATAGTCATGTAATAGCTGAATCAGGCGCTCTTTGACACTGGGTTCCAGATTGGCACCCACCTTGACCTCTTTTTTATCCTCCTCGGTACCCAAGTTAATTGTATCCACAGGTTCTTCGTGAGGCTGAATGGCTCTTTCCTCTTGTTGTAGCAGTCTGGCAAGTTCCCCTGGTACCTCACAATCTTCCTCACCTTCGTCTTCGGCTTGGTAGATTAGATCCTCAGAGTCACAAAGGGCCATAGCAGTATCGTTACACATGGGATGCAGAATGGATGGATACCTGCATTTGTGAGTATGGGTGTGTGTAAGGGTATAACCATCTTTAAAAGAAAATAAAATGTAAAAGAAAAACAATGAGCACAAAAGTTTGCATGCGAAAAACGTCCATGATTCATTGAATGTCATATGAAGATGAAATAACAACCCTTACAAATGGACCATGGTGCCTCGGTCAAGACACAAGGTTTTAGGAGTGCGAATTGTTTGCGAATATTACAGATCCAACAACAAAAAGAAAAGATGAATTACTGAGGAATGAAAGTTATTGGGACAAAGTCCTTGGCCTCCCAATTGTGAAGTCCTCCATTGATAGTCGGAAAGATCCAATCCTCCAAGCTGCAATCCTCTTCACCATCTCCTATCGCGTTGACCTCTCGGTTGCTAATTTTCAAGGGTGACCCTCCAGCACGGGCACGACGTACAACCTTTTGAGCACTTGAAGTGAAAGCTAAGCCAAACTTATCAGACTTATATGGGATGTCTGGAAGTTTCCCCTAGATGGTGCATCCTCCTTCCTCTACAACTGCTTTGGCGTCCTTCAGAGATAACACTCGGAGTGGAGGTCTTGTAATCTTGGGAATCTGGGACACAATCTTGGTCATTGAAATCTCTTGGGGGACCTCTTCGAAGTGTTGAAAAGGAGTTTCAATGAACTCACCGTCAAATTCCACATACCGAAAGGAGTTGAGATGGCTAATCATGTACTCTTCCTCTCTGTGGACAGTTATAATCTTTCCTTGAGCCGAATATTTCAACATCTGGTGTAATGTAGAGGTGACAGCGCCAGCATTATGGATCCATGACCGTCTTAGCAGACAGGAGTAAGAGGGGCGGATGTCCATTAGATAAAAGGTTGAATTGAAAGTTTGAGTTCCAACCTTTATGAGGATATCTACCTCCCTGTGTACCATCCTCTTCGAGCCATCAAATGCCCTTACTACTATGTTACTTGGCTTTAATGTCAGTCCTTCGCAGTCAAGTCTGTCAAGAGCTTTCTTTGGTAAAACATTCAAAGATGAGCCAGTATCCACCAAGACATGGGCCAAAGTTTTTCCCCTACATTCCACAGATACATGTAATGCCTCATTGTGCTTTCTTCCCCTTGGTGTCAAATCAGCATCTGAGAAGCCTAGTCCGTTATCCGCTGTCAGACTGGCTACACAATCTTGAAATTGGTTAGCAGACGTCTCTTGAGGCACGTGTGCTATTTTAAGGAACTTCACCAAGGCTTTCGCATGTGCCTCGGAACACAGTAGTAATGCTAGCATGGAGATTTTGGAGGGAGTTTTCCCCAACTGTTCGACTACATCGTAGTTGCTCCTCTTTATAATTTTTAAGATCTCCTCCATTTCTTTCTTGGAAGCCTCGGGAATAGTCAGCGACTGAGCCTTCGTCCGGACATGCTCTTCTTGAATACTTTTTCCTCGGGTTTCAGTAGCAGGAGTGTTGGTAGGAATGACAATAGGGGTTGTAACGGCTTCATCAATAGGAGCACTTACAGAGATGATTATGGGTACGGAAGTAACCTTCGGAGCAGCCACGGGTCCAAAAACTGCCTTTGGGGGGACAATCTCTGGAGAAAAAATTCTATCGCTTCGGGTAATTTTAATGGTTCCGGCAATATTGCTAATGTCAAAATATTCTTCTTTGGAGTTTATCTCTTCGACGGCCAGCCAATTTGTTTGATGCCATGGTAGTAAATGTACCCACCGTAATTCCACGGCACAGTCTTGTCTGATTCATATGGGACTGGCCCAGGCATTGTGATTATTAGAGGAGTTGCTTTCGGAACTGATGTAATTCTAACGGGCTTTTTGGAAACCCTGGAAGAATTGGCGGATATGGTAATGATTGAAACATCTTCAACAGAAACAGGTGAAACAGGAGTACTTTCAAACAGAATCTCTTTGTTGTCTATCAAGCGTTGAATGCCTATTTTCAACAAAGGGTAATCAGTTGGTGAGGATAAGCAGAGGTGGCAAACTTCATTACAGCCCGGGAACACACCGTCTTTCAACAAATTTATCTTAATGATTGGAAGTGGAGTCACGAGTTCATCAACTGTGGTAACAAACAAATCTTATCTAATCGCATTGGTGTTGTGACCATGTCTGGGCATCGGAGCAGAGATAACATTTGGCTTCTCGAGCGCATCAAACTCAATTTCTTTTGCTTCAATGAGATCTTATATTTTTTTTCAAGGCCCAACAGTTATTGGTATCGTGCCCAGGACTTTCAGAGTGATATGCGCAACGGGCATTGGGGTGATAATGAGGGGATGTCGTGTTGGGGTTTTTCGGAGCTTCCTTCAGGGTTACCAAATTGGATCTCAACAGATGCGGTAATACTTGAGACAAGGTCATGTTGATTCTGGTGAATTGTCGGACCGGCCTCTCCACCCTTGGTTGATTACTTCTTTGTTGATTAGACGTAGGCTTTGGAATCATAACAGCCCCTACCATTGGTTGGCGCTCGGCTCTCTATTGGTTTCTTTGTGGATAAACAGCAGATACCTCTTTCTTACCAATAAAAGGCTTGCTCATAGCCATAGAAGAAGACGAATCCTTCTGAATCTTTCCATTTCTTATGCCAGCTTCCACCCTCTCTCCAGTTAGTATTAACTCAGTAAATCCTGCAGATGAGCTTCCAATTAAATGGTTGAAGAAAGGGCCCGATAAAGTGCCTAAGAACATGTCCACCAATTCCCTTTCAGACAGAGGGGGTTGGACTCTCCCAGCCAGATCTCTCCACTTATGTGCGTAATCCTTGAAACCTTCATTGGAAACCATAGCCATACTTTGAAGTTGAGTATGGGTAGGCGCCAAATCAACATTATATTGATATTGCTTATAGAAAGTTGCGGTGAGATCTTCCCAATTGTGGTTGTTGGCTCTTTCTAGTTGGTAAAACCAGTCTAGTTGTGTTCCAGATAGACTATCCTGGAAAAAGTGCACCCACAAGTCTTTATCAGCGGAGTGTGGTTGGATCTTTCTTACATATGATCGGAGGTGCATCTTAGGGCATGACACTCCATCATATTTTGCAAACAAAGGTACTTTGAACTTCGGAAACCTTCTTCTCTCTTGTGTAGAATTGGGCTTCGAATGTATCTCGCTCCCCCTTGAGTTGTATCCAATCCCTTTGTAGGTCTTCAAGAGATGTGGGCATGTCAGGATGTAGGATAGTGTATGGAACTTCTCCCTCCTTAACATGCTCAATGATCACCGGGAGGATGGAAGGATAAGGCATCATAAGACTTTGAGCATGGGTTTGTACCCATTTGAGGTAAGGCTCAAGAGGGATGGAATTCTTGTGCCCTAAAGTCTTGCTATCTACCTTGTTTAGCATCCTCCAAGCTCGGATGAATCTCTGGCGAAGACCTTGATCGTCATTGTCGTAGTCGAATACCAAACCTTGAATCAGCATCTCGTACGAGCCATCCCTTTGGGCATAACCAAACTGTCTTAGAGCTAAGCATGGGTTGTAGGTGATGCCTTCCCTAATGCCGAGTATAGGGACATTAGGAAATTCTCCATAACGGTCAACGATGATAACATTCTCTCTGGATCGGGAGCACCAATGAATGTCTGAATGTTTGAGCATCATTAACCTTTGTGACCACCTTAAACCTTGCTCATTCTTTAAGACTGATTAGGGAAGATGAGAAATAAACCATCTTTCCAGGAGAGGAGTGCAACACATAAGGACACCTCGTTTCCTCATTGTTCGAGTGTGAAAAGAGTGTAGGATATCCCCTAGCAATGTAGGCATCGGGTTGCGTGACATGAAGATTTTGACGGCGTTCACATTTATGAGTTGGTCAGGATTAGGTAAAAAGACCATCCCATAGATAAGAAGAGCCACAATTTCCTCAAAGGCTTGCAAGTCTAAGGAATTCCAACAGCTTTGGGCTTTCTCAAACAGGAACTTTGCTAAGAAGCCTTTGACACCACTCCTAGTTTCCCAATGAGTTATGACATTAGATGAGTGCAAGTGTAAAGCTTGAGCAATCTCTTCTGGATTTAGGTCTCTTTCCGTACCATTGAAAGGTAGTTGATTGAGAATGGGAATCCTCAAGAGTTGAGAGAATTCTTCCAAAGTAGGCACAAGCTAGTAGTCGGGAAATATGAAGCAATGGTGCAAAGGATCAAAGAACTGAAAGAGCACCTTCATCATATCCTCATATGTGTTGGAGGTGACCAAGTTGAGTAGACGACCATGTCTCTCGGTGAACGAAGAGTTATCAGGGATCCTCGAAGCTAGCTCCTTAAGTTGAGGAGGAATTCTTACAAGGTTGACTAGGATAGTTTTCCTGCGAAGTGAATCCATATCCTACAAAACAAGAAGAAAGATGAATCTCCAAAATCCTTGAAATGGTTAGTGGGTGCATGTGATGTCCATGATGTCCATGATGTTATGTACAAGTATGCATATACAAGCAAAGCAATCAAGTTCCTAGTTTAGGCTTGCATGGGGTTTTATAGGTAAATACCCTCTTGAAGTTTAGTTGGCTTAAACTTGTCCTAGCAATAGTAATTGGGTTCTAAGGAGCTCAATATCACCGGATTGTTTCCTTGGTCATTGTTTCATCTCAAGCATCTTTAATGGCGACCAAAATATCCCAAGAAACCAAACCTTAATGAGTGTAGTATCGAGTATCTACCAACTTTGGACTGCACCAAAGCCGGTCATCTCACTACATCCTAAAGGCCAAGTTGGTCAAGTAAATGGTTCTAGAAGTTCATTAGTGCTTCACAACATCACTCAGCGGCCCCGTATTCTCTTTGATTAACTCAAAGGCTACCGGTACCCACAAATATGTCACACTAACATAGATATTGCTTAGACCATGTCGGTATACCCCGCACAGTTTCCACAACGTATTGCTATTTACCTATAATGTTTCCCAAATCCGGGTAGAGGATTTCAAACTCAAACAAAGAACCATAATGTAAAGCAAACAAGTCAAACAATATAAGCAAACAAATGTGATCTAGCCCTAAGGTAACCCCACTTTTAAAATTTTCCCCAGCACAGTCGCCAGTACTGTGATACGGTGGGAGAACTGACTTGAGGTTTTATGTTTTATTGCAAATGTTGCGGTTTAGTAAGAGTCGCCATCGACTTTTCTTTTATCCAAAAGGAAAGGTGAAAAAGCACGGGAAAGACCTTTGAGATGTTTTCTTGATTTCGGGGGGTAGATTATGAAAAGGGAAGGTATTAGCACACTTTTCATCCATGGTTTTCCATGGGCTCTTAGTTACTTGCTAGATCACTTGCTTTTGCTTTGAAATTATGCTTTGTGTGGTTTTTGAAAGTATTTTGTAAAAGACGCCATCGTTTAGGCAATCTTTGCAATGATTCTCGTTCGTAAGAATGTATACAAAGATGTTTGTCTTTTTGAAAATGTTTTCAATGTTTGTAAGATGTTTGGAAATGTATGTGTTTGTTTTTGAAAATAGCAAGGATGTTTTAAAATAGAGCAAGTAACTAGAAATAATCTACCTACTTAAATGTCTTTCTTGTTCATTTTCTTTTCCTTTGACATTGTTGTCTTACCATTGATTTGGTAAGCAACCCTATCTTTGGATGTAAACGGGACGGGCGCGGGTCATCGTATAACCATGAATAGCAATGTTGCAAAGTATCTTTAGCATTTTTGAGGGACCAAGATCATTTTTTAAGGCAACCTAGAATAACGTCATCACGGGACTATGATATTATATTTGTTTGTTTTGCCAAGATACTTCGCATGCGTAATATGGCTATTTTTTGTATAAGTCAACAAAGTGGAGAAACCCTAAGGATGCTTGTGTGCAAGTGTGTTATTTTCATGTTTGATTTTGTCTTGAATTAGGGTTTTATATTTGATTTGTTTTGATCTTATCATACAAAATCTAATTACTAGCATGGTATATAAAAGCGGTAAATTGCGTAATTTTAAAGATTACTACGCTATTACAGCATTGTAAGGGGGGGGGGGGGGGGGGGGGGGGGTATACAAATTGTGAATGGGGATTTGCAATAATGTAAATCTAATTAAGCTCTTACAACCAAATCGAATTTATACGAATATTTGAATAAATAAATATACAATATAAATATGCAATGGTATGTATGCAAGAAAAAGATTTTTATTTTATATGCAAAAGAATTTTTACCTAATCCTAAAAATTTAAGAAAAGGAAATTAATTCTTGAAAAAAAAAGGGTTGACCCTAATTTCTAATTTAAAAGAAAATAAAGCTCCTTAAGTATTATTTTTGTGTATTTTGTATTAAAATAATAAGTAATATTTGGTGAAAATATTTAGTCTTTTTATATGCCAAAAATAAATATTTATAATTATAAAAAAGGGATAAAAATATATCTAAGTTTAATTTATTTTTACAAGTTTATTTAAGAAAGATAATTAGTATATATCTAAAATAAAATATATATTTTTTTTTATATGAAAATAAAATAAAATAAAATGCAATATTTATCTAATTTATATTTTTTTGGGATTTTTATGTGTTAAAGAAAAATATCTTAATAAATCAAATATGAAAACAAAATAAATAATAAAAGATTGGGCCAGGGGTGCTGCAAGCAAGCAGGGGGTAGTACGTTAGAAAAAAAAGAGAAGGCCCAAGAATCAAGCCCATGCTGCAAAAAAAAACTGAAGCTGAAAAAATGAGAAAAATGTAAAAGGTAGCGCCAAGGTTCGAACCCATGACCTATGCATTGCCAGCGCGCTACCTTGCCACTGGGGTGGTTGTACACCCGTTAGTTTATATGAAACAATAAAAACATAACATATAAAGCCTCCTTTCCCTGTACTTCATCTTCTTCCTCAAGCTGGCCAGAAGCTCTGTATCTTTATCATCTCTCCATAAAAATGGAAACTTCCAACATGAAAATGATAGTACTCTTTCCCACGATTTCAGACATGTAACTTATGGAAACTAACAATCAAAGATTAAAATGAATTTTGAAACCCTAATTTTTACAGAAATTTGAACTCTAAAATTCTCTATACATAATGAACAGAAATGAAATCTATGCACATGGTTGGCTTCAGCACTATAATATCTACATTTTTCTTTCATAAATCGTGGCCAATGGATGCCTGGATGAAAAGATAAAAGTTGGAATTTGTTGTACCCCAAAATTTGCCCTCCCATATTCTTCAAGAAATTGCCAAGTCAAGCTTCAAAATTCCCCAAGGGTTGCACAGTGTAAGGGCCTCCTAAGCAGTCAAAATTAGGGTTTTGGTTCTGATCAAGAAAATGAAGTTTCCAAGGGTCCAATCAAGTCTCACATGCCTATAAATATGCCCAAGCATCCTCATACCAAGTTTCAAGACTTTCAGCACAAAATTGCACAGTCAAAAACCCTAATTGCTCAATAGTCAACTGTAGGGGCAAAATGGTCATTTGACAGTCAAAAGTTCAAATTTTTGGTCAACATCTTATTTTGAAGCCACAAACATCATTTGATCAATGCTTGATCATGATTCTCAAAGTATGGCTCAAAAAGTCTCAAGATGCAAAAGTTTATATTCTTGGACAGCTGAAAAGTCAACTGTAACTTGACCAAGGCATAACTTTTTCATGGTTCATCAGAAAAATTCCATCCAATGCTAATCTTGAAGGGGAAGACATATCCTACAACTCATATTCACACTCCAAGTCCAAGAAATGCTCTCACAAAAAGTTATCAATTTCAACATTATAGGTCATTTTCAAAAGTCAACAAAAAGGGACTTTAAGTCAAAGGCCATAACTTGAGATTGGTAAATCAAAATGACATGGTACCAAAGACATTGGTTAGAGGACTTCAATACCTTTCTAAAATGTCCAAGAACATGATCAAAGCTTAAAAATTGAGCAAGATATGCATTGGATAAGTTGGGAAATTTTTGTGAAATGGCCAAAATCATTTATCCTTGAAATTTCATTTTTGACAAAAAAGGGCCCACTTTTTTCACTTGAATTAACTTGGCCATGCTTCCCACGTGTCCCACCTTTTATTTCAGATTTTTTAATTAATTTTTTCATTTTTTATTGATTTTGTTGGATTTAATTAATTTTAAATCTTTTAAAATCAAGAGAAATTCAAAAAAAAATTAATTTAAAGGAATATTTGGCTTTGATTAACCTTGAAGCATCATTATGTATATCCCATTTTCGTGCCAAGGCTCAAATAAGGCAAGAATTCAAAAATAGTTCAAAAATGGAAGTTTGGTTATGGAGGTTTATGGAAGATTTTGAAAATTGATTGCTTTGCATTAAGAGGCCATAATTCCTCTTGATTCACATTACCTAATGCCTATACAAGTGATACAGAACGAAATTGAGACCTAAGCTGCGCATAAACACTCAAAGCAAACTCACATTTTTGGCCATTTTTTTGAAAACTGAAAACCTAGTTCTAGGACGATTCAAGGCAAGATTTTGATCTCATTAGCTTCCTGAGGCTTCAAGAGGACTTTTCCAACCAAGAACTTCGTCCCTAACCCTTTGAATCGGTATACAGAAGTCAACTTTTCTTCATAAAAATACATATTCGTGTTTTAATTTTGAGACATTCTCATAGTATTTTGTTTACATATTCATACTAAGCAATGTGTTTTGAAGCTAACCCTATATTCTAATTGCGTTTTTATGCACTATTGGAGAATCTGCCATTTTTGTTTTTTAGGGTTCTTAAGCTTTTGAATTAGGGGTTTTTGAATACAGCAAAATTGGAGAATCACGATGCCATGGTTGCAACCAGCATGCTTAGACGAAGAGATTAGATGCCTCGCGCTCAATTTATGAGCCACTACAAGCTATTCGTTATTTTCTGGAAAGTGACCTTTTAAAACGTTTAAAAACCGTTGCCTATGTTTGTTATATTTTCAGGAAAGATAAGCCAAGGAAGAAGATGGATGCGTGGCCATCAGTAATTGGCTGGTTCAAAAACGCGCGCTAAAAATCCACTAGCGTGCTGCTTTATTTTATATTGATTGTTGTTTATTTAATTTACAAAGAAACAAAATGGCTCAGTGGCAGGCACAAGCATTGGCAAACTACAGGACCTGGGTTCGAGCCCCAGGCCCCTCACTATTTCCATGTTATTTTTCATGTAATGTTTCCATGCAGTTTCAATGCTGAATACCATCATACGTCCCTCCATCAAGCCGTCCACTTGGTCAGTCTCATTCATCCAAGGGTTCAGATCTAAGGAACATGATGGGTCCTAGTCAAAGCTACCACACGTGGCCTGAAAAAGTCAACAAGGCCTCCAGTAATGGGCCCTAAATTGCTGGGCTATACCTCCATTTGGGGACAACACCCCCCTCCAGTTTGCTTCTTTTTAACTTTTTATATCTTTTCTTTTCTTTGTTTTAATTAATTTTTTTTAATGCTTTAATTTAATATTTTCATATAATATAAAAACACAAAAAAAAATCAGAAAAGATAAAAATAATAAATATTTTATTTTAGTATTAATTTTGTAAATAAATCCCATAATTAATTTAGATTTAATTTTAGGTTGTTAATTTAATTCTTTTTCACAATAACCAAAAATAATAAAAATAGACCTTTAGCATTTTCTTTTTTTATTAAATATTTTTATTATAAGTATCATTAACCATTAATTTTGTAAATAAATTTTATAATTAATTAGTTTTAATTCTAGGTTTTAACTTTAATGCATTTTCTTTAATAAATTAAAAAAATAGTTAGAACTAGAATTATTTGACTTTTAATTCCAATTTAATTTTTTTTTAATGTCATAAATACAAAAAAAAAACATAAAAAATAAGTTCTTTCTTTTTATTTAACTTAATTATTTTAATAATTTTATTTTAATTCCTTCAAAGGGTTCAACGCCCTCGCATTCGATTATATGCTCTTTTCGCGCGTTTTATTTATTTCTTTGATGTAAATATAATGTACTTGTTCCAAAGCCCTGTAATAGTTAATTAGGCATTTATTTTCTGCACTTTATTTTAAATCGGGTCTGGATTAATTTGGCGATGTAGACCCGCGCCTTTGTAATAGCGTAGGACCTTTATCTTTTCCGCACTTTAAATTCCCGCACCTTTAACTGTTAAACAATAACATGAAAGAATGAATGCTCAAAAATAAAATCAAAACGTAGATCACCAATGCATGACAAGACAAACAATAAACTGAAAATGACACACAATTCACACACCACCCCTAGGGTACGCTTCACTGTTGCCTTGCCCCTCGAAAGGTGATCGTCGAGTAGAGGATGTCTTAGTAAGTCCTCATGATCCGGGAACCTGGCATGAGGGTAGCTTCTAAGGTGTCTTCCCATTGCTCTGGTGATCACCATGTCCCGAACCTCAAATTGACCCGAACACCTCCAACGGTGGTGCTACCTACCTCTCAATGGTGGGATGGCACTACTTTAAAGGACATTTACATAGCCGAATTCCTTAGGGTAGGTAGATTCTCATAGATACTTGCTCTTTTCAAAAACAAACAAAATACTTTTCACACCTACACTTTCTAAAAGTTTTCAAACAAATTTTTCATACACTCTTGAGGACAGATACAAGAGTTACTTAGAGATTTTTCAAACGAAACTTTTTTAAAACCCACTCACCTTGAAAAGCAAACAAACATTTTGAAAACACAATGAGCAAGTATCTAAGAGCCCATGGATAACCATGGATAGAAAGGGTGCTAACACCTTCCCTTTCTATAATCTACCTCCCGAACCGAGAGCAATCTCTATAAGGAATTTTTCTGTGCTTTTGTCCTTTCCATTTGGAGAAAATAAAAGACGGTGGCGACTCTTGCTTACCGCGACATTTCGCGAAACCAGCTAAAAACAGTCAGTTCCAGATCCACCGATCACAAAACTGGCGACTCTGCTGGGGATACTCTTATAAAGTGAGATGTACCTTAGGATAGTTCATAACTGTGTTTTCAATTGTTGTGCTTTGTTTGCTTTATTATTGTGGGTTGCATCGGAGTTACATAGATCCTAGCCCGGATCTGGGGATACCCTGTTAGGTAGCATAAGCTGTGAGGGACCTGTCCGGCATAGACCGACATGGGTGAAACAGTGGCTACGTTGGTGTGGCACATTGGTCTGTACCGATATCCCTTGTGTTGCAACGAGGAGAATATGGGTCTTCTGAGGAGTCATTAAGCACCAACCGACCTTAGAACCTTAAATGACCCA
This sequence comes from Vicia faba, assembly GCA_948472305.1. Classification (NCBI taxonomy): domain Eukaryota; kingdom Viridiplantae; phylum Streptophyta; class Magnoliopsida; order Fabales; family Fabaceae; genus Vicia; species Vicia faba. The sequence goes on from OX451741.1 coordinate 135,023,974, forward strand.
ACTTGGCCAATAGAACGGTAGCAGTATGCTACGCCCATTGAGGCTAAACTCTCGTGATGGTTCCGGCTGCAAGAAAAGATTGCGATGCTGGAGTTATGACCGATTGAGGGTAGTCAATGATATTGGGATCCTCTAAGAACCCGGTTACTTTGATAGGACAGGTATGAACTAACAAACTGAAAGAGGGTAGTACCTAGACCTCATGCTGGCCTAAACTTCAAGGGCTTGCTTTGTGTGACTTGTGTGCCTTACCATGTTTGCCTTTGTATCCATTTGTGGTGTGCTTTATCATAGCATCATAACATCATGAGCATTGCATGCATCCTGCATAAGGACTGACCATTTCAAAGACAAGAGGGTTTCACCTTTGCTCTGTTTTGTAGGACACCATGATGCCTGTGCGAAGGAATACTATCCGGTTCAACTTTGTTCACTCACCTGAGTTGCTTGAGGAGTTGGTTAGCAGAATTCCAAATACCACTTCCTTCATTCAGAGGCATGGTTCTCTTCTCAGTTTAGTCACTGCAAAGCTGGATCAACAGTTGATGAGTGTCCTGACCCAGTTCTATGACCCTCTGTACCAGTGCTTCACCTTTCAAGACTTCCAGCTGGTCCCTACCCTGGAAGAGTTCTCTGATTTACTTGGTATCCCTATCTTGGACCAAACTCCCTTCACTGGTTGGGAAAAGACCCTCAGGCTTGAGGAGGTTGCTGCAGCTCTTCCCCTGACACATCAAGAGGTAATGGACAACTGGGTGACTAGAAGCGGAGTTAAGGGTTTCTTGGCCAAATTTCTGATTGGTAAAGCTAACAGTTTCTGGAATGACCTGGACTTTAGGGCATATGAAGATATCTTGGCTCTCCTAATCTATGGGTTAGTCTTGTTTCCCAATCCTGACAACTTCATCAATGTCATTGCCATAAGGATCTTTATGTCTCAGAATCCCGTACCCACTCTCTTGGGTGACATCTTGCAACAACTTCATGCTCGTACTACCCGAAGACGAGGAACCCTATGTTCGTACTAAAGAACCAAGAAGGAAGAGGTTGGGCTCATAGGTTAATGTCTCTCACCGATAAGGACATCATTTGGACTTGCAGAGGTTTAGATGAGATAGCTATTATTGATCGATGCGGGGAATACCCTAATGTTCCTCTGATTGGTACCCAAGGAGGAATCTCTTACAATCCATGTCTAGCACTCCGTCAGTTTGGAAGAGCAAGAAGAGCAGGGCCTCATGAAATTTTGGTGCCTCACATCAGTTTTGAGTTTCAGGTGGATAGTGACGAGCTGCGTCGTAGGTTCATCAAGGCTTGGGACAAAGTTCATAAAGCTGACCCACAAGAGTTGGGGCCAAAGACTTCTTTACCTATGGAAGCCTACTACAAATGGGTTCGCATCCGTGCTCAGAAGTTAGGTATGCCATACGAAGCCGTCAGACCTGTCATTCTTGAGTGTCCTGACAAGGATGGTGTTCCTCCAGCTGTCCTTCCTCCTCAGATACCTACTGATTATGAGACATTGAAGAGATCTTGGTCGCAACTGCAAGAAGAGCGGGATTCTTATCGGGAAAAGTTCAACGAGCAGGAATTAAAGATCCAGAAGCTGACAGAGCAGTTGGAGAATGAGCGAGCTCTGAACGCCTACATCCGTACTGAGAAGAGGGTACCATGGGATCAATAAGGAGCTCTGGATGTTCTTTTACAGTTTTACTTCCCTTTTCAGTATTTCCTTTCATGTAACGCCTAAGGGCAACCTATTGAATAATTTCAGTTTCAAAGTTGAATCTAATGAAGTGTGTTCCCTTTTGTTTACAAAGTTGATTCCCGATTGTCTTTGAAAACATAAATCATACGCATTCCATTCATCATATGCATCACAGGTACTCTTCTTTTCAGGTTGCTGACTGTTCTTCGCTGTTTATTTCAGCATCATGAACCCTGAATCATCAACCGAGACATCTATCAAGGCCCTTCAGGCACAGAACGCCCAATTTCAGGAGCTGATCATGGGTTTGGCTCAAGGTCAAAAAGAGCTGAAGGCTATGCTTCTGAAGAAGAATAAGAAGAAGAAGAGGACTGTGCTATTTAACACTGGGCGCAGACTCGGGAACACCTTGCAAAATGAGGCTGAGAGGACTACTCCATCTGTGGGGGAAGGTAGTCACCAAGAAAGAGAGGTCCCTACTCCTGTGGTCTCTGATACTGAAACAGACTTCAACGACGAATAGTACCCTCCTGCTGAAGACCGGTACAAGCAGCTGGAGGACAGATTAAAAGCTATGGAAATTCAGCGTGTGCCTGGACTGGATTTCGGAGACTTGGGGTTATCTACTGGGGTGGTGATTCCACACAAGTTCAAGGCACCTGCCTTTGTGAAGTATGACGGGGCTTCCTGTCCCAAGATGCACCTCCGTTCTTATGTAAGGAAGATCCAGCCTTACACAGCAGACAGGAACTTATGGATCCACTTCTTCCAGGAGAGTCTTTCAGGGACTCACCTCGAATGGTTCTATCAGTTGGATGGAACCAACATTCGTAACTGGGAGGATCTAGCCACTTCTTTTTACAAGCAGTATCAATATAATTCCGACCTCGCTCCTACGCGTACCCAACTCCAGGGTATGTCGCTAGGGTCGGGTGAAGGTTTTAAGGAGTACGCACAAAAATGGAGAGATCTGGTTGGCAGGGTGCAGCCACCATTGACGGACCGGGAGCTGGTGGATATGTTTTTGGGGACCCTATCTGGTCCATTTTTCAATCATCTCATTGGTAATTCCTCTGCTGGGTTTACTGATCTGATCCTGACTGGTGAAAGGATCGAGGCCGGTATAAAATCGGGGAAGATACAGAAGGTCGCCTCCTCCAATGCTGAAAAGAAACCCTTCAAAAAAGAGGCTAGTGCTGTATATGGCTCCCGGAGACCAGAGAAATCTGAGCGCCACCAATCTGTCAGTGCGGTAATGATTGCCAAGCCTGCTGCCGCTCCTCGGCCAACCAATCCTCAAAGGGCTGAAAGACCCCGGAGAGAGTTTACCCGCTTAAGCATGACCTTATCACAGATCTTGCCTCAGCTGCTCTCAACCAACTTAGTAACCGTCAGAGAGGCTCCGAAGTTTCCAAATACTGCATCTCCTAAGTACAACCCGAATGCTCGTTGTGCTTATCATTCTGATAGCCCGGGGCATTCCACTGATGACTGTTGGGCATTAAGGAGAAAACTGCAGGATCTTATTGACGCCAAGGAGGTACATTTTGAGGCATCTGAGAAGCCTAATGTAGTGACAGCTCCCCTGCCTGCTCATGGAGTGAATGCTATTAGAGACGAGGATGAAGTGGATGAAGCTGAGTTTGATAGCTGGATTTACCCGGAAACCGACAGTGGACTTAACAATTGGAGTGCAAAGGACAATCTATCTGTTTCTCTTGTTACTAAGTAATGAACTTCTTTGTTTTGGATTTGTAATAAACAATAATTTGAAACTGTATGGCCCGATGTCTTACCCGGGGCACCGTGGTCTTATTTATGAGGGCTTTTGTTTGTCACTGTCATATATCATAAATAAAAGCATTGGACGTTTTTCACATTTCAAATCTTGCGCTCTTTTCCTTTCCTTTCTTTATATATTGCAAAACAGTTGTATTTATACACACACTCACTCATACAGGTTTCAATCCACTCTGGATCTCACTGGTAACGACTCTGCTACTGCCAATTATGACTTCGAAAATCCGATCAAATTAGCCGAAGACGAAGGTGAAGATGATTGCGAAGTACCTGGCGAGCTTGCAAGACTGTTACTTCAAGAGGAAAGGGCGATTCAACCCCATGAAGAGCCAGTGGAAACAATAAACTTGGGTACTGAAGAAGACAGGAAAGAGGTAAAGATTGGTGCCAACCTAGAGCTCAGCGTGAAGCAACGGTTGACTCAGATGCTGCATGATTATATGGAGATCTTTGCCTGGTCCTATGAAGACATGCCCGGGTTGGATACCGATATTGTGGTCCATCACTTGCCTACTAAGGAAGACTGCCCTCCGGTTAAGCAAAAGGTCCGCCGTATGCGTCCAGAAATGTCTGAGAAGATTAAAGCCGAGGTTATGAAACAGTTTGATGCTGGTTTTCTTGCAGTGACTTCTTACCCTTAGTGGGTTGCTAATGTGGTGCCAGTACCTAAGAAGGACGGTAAGGTCAGAATGTGTGTCGACTACAGGGATCTGAACAGGGCCAGTCCCAAGGATGACTTCCCCCTATCTCACATTGATGTCCTTGTTGATAATACTGCTCAGCATAAGGTGTTCTCTTTCATGGATGGCTTTTCAGGTTACAATCAGATCAAGATGGCACCTGAAGACATGGAAAAGACTACATTTGTTACTCAGTGGGGCACCTTCTGTTACAAGGTCATGCCATTCGGATTAAAGAACGCTGGGGCAACCTACCAACGTGACATGGTTGCTTTATTTCATGATATGATCCATCATGAGATAGAAGTGTATGTTGACGACATGATGGCAAGGTCCCAGACTGAGGAAGAGCACCTAGATCATCTGCAGAAGTTGTTTGACCGGTTGAAACTATATAAGCTGAGGTTGAACCCGAACAAGTGCACCTTCGGGGTAAGATCGAGAAAGTTATTAGGCTTCGTGGTAAGTGACAAGGGCATTCAAGTGGACCCTGCCAAGGTTAAAGCTATTCAAGAGATGCCAGTTCCTAAAATAGAGAAAGAGGTCAGAGGTTTTTTAGGGCGCCTGAATTACATTGCTCGGTTCATCTCGCATCTGACTGCTACCTGTGAGCCAATCTTCAAGCTGCTGAAGAAAGATCAGGTAGTACGTTGGAACGATGAATGCCAGGCTGCTTTCGACAGAATCAAGGAGTATCTCCAAGAACCACCTATCCTTATGCCACCGGTGGAAGGGAGACCTCTGATATTATACCTGACAGTACTTGACAACTCAATGGGGTGTGTGATGGGGCAGCATGACGAGTCTGGCCGAAAAGAGCATGCCATTTATTACCTTAGCAAAAAGTTTACCGACTGTGAGACTCGATACTCACTGCTTGAGAAAACTTGCTGCGCTTTGGTATGGGCTGCTCGCCGGCTGAGACAGTATATGCTGACTCACACTACCTTGTTGATCTCAAAGATGGATCCTATAAAGTACATATTCGAAAAGCCTGCTCTGTCTGGGAGAATTGCAAGATGGCAAATGATCTTGACGGAATACGACATTCAGTACACGACCCAGAAAGCCATCAAGGGAAGTGTATTGGCAGACCACTTGGCACATCAGGCCGTAGATGACTATCAGTCAATGAACTTCGAGTTTCCGGATGAAAGCATCATGATAGTGACTGATTGTGAAGTACCTGGACCGGATGAAGGACCTGAGGAAGGATCCCGATGGTCTATGCACTTTGACGGAGCCTCCAATGCTTTGGGTAATGGTATCGGCGCTGTGATCATATCCCCTCAAGGCACTCATACTCCACTCACTGCCCGGCTATGTTTCAACTGCACCAACAACATGGCGGAGTATGAGGCGTGCATCATGGGACTCAAAGCTGCAATTGACTTAAGGATCAAGTTTCTGAGTGTCTTCGGAGATTCCGCTCTCGTGATCAACCAGATCAAAGGCGAGTGGGATACGAAACATCCGAATCTTATTCCTTACAAAGAATGTGTGTTGACAATGATCCCCCACTTCACAGAGATAACCTTTGAACATTTCCCGAGAGAGGAGAATCAGTTAGCGGATGCGTTAGCTACAATGTCTTCTATGTTCAAAGTCAAGTGGGACAATGAGGCTCCCCGGGTCATCATCTGGAAATTGGACGAACCGGCATACTGTTGTGATCTCGAGACTGAGTTGGTGACTGAGAAGCCTTGGTACCATGAGGTGAAGAGATATCTGGAAACTCAGGAATACCCTGAAGGTGCCTCTATCAATGATAAGAAATTCCTGAGAAGGTTCGCGGCAAAGTTCTTCCTTAGCAACGGCATCTTGTACAAGCGAAACCATGATTCAACCTTACTGCGTTGTGTGGATAAAACTGAAGCAGAAAGGAACATGGAAGAGCTACATGAGGGGACCTTCGGTACACATTCCAGTGGACATACAATGGCGAAGAAGATCCTTCGGGCAGGGTATTACTGGTCCACAATGGAAGTTGACTGCTACCAACATTCCAGGACATGTCATAAGTGCCAGATTTATGCAGACAAGGTGCATGTTCCTCCAGTTCCTCTGAATGTTCTGACTGCGCCCTGGCCGTTTGCAATGTGGGGCATAGACATGATTGGCGAGATTAAACCTACGACATCTAACGATCATCGCTTCATCCTAGTGGCGATTGATTATTTTACGAAGTGGGTCGAAGCAGCATCCTATGCTACGGTAACCAAGACTGTTGTGGCACGGTTCATTCGGCATAACCTGATCTATCGATACAGCGTCCCTGAGAGAATTATTACAGATAACGGTACCAATCTGAATAACAAGATGATCGCTGAGCTCTGCGAACAGTTCAAAATACAGCACCACAATTCTTCTCCTTACAGACCGAAGATGAATGGGGCTGTAGAAGCAGCAAATAAAAATATCAAGAAAATCGTGCAGAAGATGACAGTGACTTATAAAGATTGGCACGAGATGTTACCGTTCGCTCTACATGGGTACCGTACCTCAGCCAGGACGTCAACCGGGGCAACTCCCTTCTCTTTGGTTTATGGCATGGAGGCAGTCTTACCGATCGAAGTGCAAATACCCTCTCTCCGGATAATGAAGGATGCAAATCTGACCGAAGATGATTGGATCCAGACACGACTTGATCAGTTAAACCTTATTGATGAGAAGAGACTTGCTGCTATCTGCCATGGCCAGACGTATCAGAAACGGATGATCAGGGCATTTAACAAAAAGGTCAGACCGCAAGAGTATCGAGTTGGGGATCTGGTAATCAAGAGAATCATCCTTCCTCAGAGTGATCCAAGGGGCAAATGGACCCCTACGTACGAAGGGCCATTTGTGGTTAAACAGGTGTTCTCAGGAGGAGCCATGATTCTAACCAATATGGATGGTGACGACCTTCCTCACCCCGCCAATGCAGACATAGTAAAAAGATACTACGCATGAAAAAAGACCCGCTAGGCTGACATGCCTAGGAAAAAATTAGGGCTTCCCGGCGAACCAAAAGGGTTCGGGAAAAATGAAGGGATGAAATAAAAAAAATATGTACACCCGGCAAGTCGAAAACCTGAAAAGGCGGCTTGGGCAAAAATGGGTATCCCGGTGGACTGAAAACCCGAAAGGGCGGTCCAGGAAAAAGTTAGGGATAAAGCGTAATACTATGTCTCATTGGATCACTTTGTATCCAGAATCCGGTATCTACATCAAGATCAGACGGCATCGATCAGTCAGCTTCATCTTCGTTTAGGTCATCAAGTGATGAGACGCTCGGAGATATAACGGCAATAGCAGAGTTGAAACCCAGTGGGATCATTCATTTCACACAGCTATTTTATTTTCTTTTGTATAAAATTTGTATAAACTCTTTTGTTCGGCGACGTTCTCTTACTAGGACGTCAGCCTCTTGTACACAAAACGCCTATTTTACAGGCAATTCAAAATCAATACAAATACACTGCTCAGTTAAAATTGCCAATTGTTGTTCCTTTTTCCGTTTTGTTTTGCGAAGAACGTCCAAGGTTCAATTTGTGATATATGCATTGACAATAATTTGCTAACTCATGAATACTTGCATACAAAACAAAGGGTTAATTACAGGTAACATTAGAAACAGGGACAATAAAGAGTTGTCTAAGCAATCTAATTGTTCTGTCCTCCAAGGTATCCAGGTAGGTTCGGTTGAAGAACACAACCAGCATATCTTAATTCCCCAGAGAGTACGTCAGCGAGTCCACATACTCTTCTTTAGCAAAGTTACAGTCAGTCTTAAGGAAGTTGGGTATACTCCCGCAGATCTCAACATTCCCCAGCAGCATGTATACATATATTCTTAACAAGCATCCCCGGCAATCTTGGTCTAAAGATTGTTCCCCGGCGGCATGTCAAACATTCAAAGGAATCACTTCCCCCGCAGTTCAAAACTTCCCCAAGAGAGTCCAATCCAGTTGGAATTTATCTCCCCAAGCAGTAAGCTTATCCCCAGTAGATTCTGGAAGCTTATCCTCGCAGAACACGAACGCGTCGTCCGGCTTTATTTAAAGAGTTATTTCCTTAACAGGATATAACTGGGTTATCCTCAGCCAAAAGCCACGGAAAGAGCGTCCTCGACGGAGTCTTCTTATCCCCAGCGAAGTCCATTAACACTTCCAATATAACGATGGTATCCACAACAAGTTATCATCAACACTCAGCAAAGTATCTCTCTCCCCACAGAGTATTGCTCCCTAGCAAGATCGTCAGAGTACTTTTCTCCCCGCAAAATATTCCATTCGCCAAGATTATTCCCCAACGGAGTCATCTTCTCCTACCGGTATTCTTGCAATTATCATCCCCAGCGGAAGCAAAATCTATTCTCCAACATCAGCCCAGGAGTGACTTCCCGGCACCCGTCAAGGATTTACTGTCCTAGACAAATGCATTCATAAACATCGCATTTCCATACATCATTATAGCATGCATAGACGCATCATATCTTACAAATCTCATTTATGTTGAGAACATCATTGCTTGGTCCATATCACGCATTACATATGACTGACCTTTACCTTTCAGGAAAGATTCAGTTAAATTCTCAATCATATTTCAAGACCTAGACCGGTTCAGTTAATCGACTCCAAAGATTTCTTATCCAGTCCAAGGCCGTCTCTAGTCCAGCTAAATCGACCCCAAACAGATTTTTCTGATGAAGACTCAGTAGAAGTTATCAAAGGTTTTTCTCAAACGTCCGCTTTTGAGATTATAATTTCCTATGGTTCTCTCCCCAATGTTGCGGAGATGATAATTCCATCCCAGGTTTTTCTCAAACGTCCGCTTTTGAGATTATAATTTCCTATGGTTCTCTCCCCAATGCTGCGGAGACGATAATTCCATTCCAGGTTTTTCTCAATGTTTGCTTTTGAGATTGTAATCGCCTATGGTTCTCTCCCCGATCCTGCGGAGACGATAATTCCATTCCAGGTTTTTCTCAAACGACCACTTTTGAGATTATAATTTCCTATGGTTCTCTCCCCAATGTTGCGGAGATGATAATTCCATTCCAGGTTTTTCTCAATGTTTTCTTTTGAGATTATAATTTCCTATGGTTCTCTCCCCAATGCTGCGGAGACGATAATTCCATTCCAGGTTTTTCTCAATGTTTGCTTTTGAGATTGTAATCGCATATGGTTCTCTCCCCGATGCTGCGGAGACGATAATTCCATTCCAGGTTTTTCTCAAACGTCCGCTTTTGAGATTATAATTGCCTATGGTTCTCTCCCCGATCCTGCGGAGATGGTAATTCCCACCAAGATTTTCTCAACGATTGCTGTTGAAGTTAAAGTCATCCAAGGTTCTCTCACCGTTCCTGCTGAGGTAGTAACCACCCCTGGTTCATTCATCACCGTTTGAAGATCCAGATCCAGCTCCTGTAGCCAGTCAGGACACATCCATACCAAGCATTTCAAAACCAGCTCCTGCAACATGACAGGTACTCATTTTTTCTTTTGCAGGTACGCAGGTTCTCGCTAAGGAATCTCTTATGCGATCAACATCCCGATGGCATCTATAAGCCCATCATCCTATTCATCAATCTCTAAATGGCATCTATAAGCCCATTTCCATCACACTGCTAACATGTGAGCGCAAATTTCTGGGCACTCTAGTGTTCAATCATCTTCTACCCTCGGATTACGAAAGGCACGTCAGCCAATCTGCATCCTCAGGTCTAAGAAGATTGAACAGGGGCAACTGTTGTACCCCAAAATTTGCCCTCCCATATTCTTCAATAAATTGCCAAGTCAAGCTTCAAAATTCCCCAAGGGTTGCACAGTGTAAGGGCCTCCTAAGCAGTCAAAATTAGGGTTTTGGTTCTGATCAAGAAAATGAAGTTTCCAAGGGTCCAATCAAGTCTCACATGCCTATAAATATGCTCAAGCATCCTCATACCAAGTTTCAAGACTTTCAGCACAAAATTGCACAGTCAAAAACCCTAATTGCTCAACAGTCAACTGTAGGGGCAAAATGGTCATTTGACAGTCAAAAGTTCAAATTTTTGGTCAACATCTTATTTTGAAGCCACAAACATCATTTGATCAATGCTTGATCATGATTCTCAAAGTATGGCTCAAAAAGTCTCAAGATGCAAAAGTTTCTATTCTTGGACAGTTGAAAAGTCAACTGTAACTTGACCAAGGCATAACTTTTTCATGGTTCATCAGAAAAATTCCATCCAATGCTCATCTTGAAGGGGAAGACATCTCCTACAACTCACCTTCACACTCCAAGTCCAAGAAATGCTCTCACAAAAAGTTATCAATTTCAACATTATAGGTCATTTTCAAAAGTCAACAAAAAGGGACTTTAAGTCAAAGGCCATAACTTGAGATTGGTAAATCAAAATGACATGGTACCAAAGACATTGGTTAGAGGACTTCAAGACCTTTCTAAAATGTCAAAGAACATGATCAAAGCTTAAAAATTGAGCAAGATATGCATTGGAGAAGTTGGGAAATTTTTGTGAAATGGCCAAAATCATTTATCCTTGAAATTTCATTTTTGACAAAAAAGGGCCCACTTTTTTCACTTGAATTAACTTGGCCATGCTTCCCACGTGTCCCACCTTTTATTTCAGATTTTTTAATTAATTTTTTCATTTTTTATTGATTTTGTTGGATTTAATTAATTTTAAATCTTTTAAAATCAAGAGAAATTCAAAAAAAATTAATTTAAAGGAATATTTGGCTTTGATTAACCTTGAAGCATCATTATGTATATCCCATTTTCGTGCCAAGGCTCAAATAAGGCAAGAATTCAAAAATAGTTCAAAAATGGAAGTTTGGTTATGGAGGTTTATGGAAGATTTTGAAAATTGATTGCTTTGCATTAAGAGGCCATAATTCCTCTTGATTCACATTACCTAATGCCTATACAAGTGATACAGAACGAAATTGAGACCTAAGCTGCGCATAAACACTCAAAGCAAACTCACATTTTTGGCCATTTTTTTGAAAACTGAAAACCTAGTTCTAGGACGATTCAAGGCAAGATTTTGATCTCATTAGCTTCCTGAGGCTTCAAGAGGACTTTTCCAACCAAGAACTTCGTCCCTAACCCTTTGAATCGGTATACAGAAGTCAACTTTTCTTCATAAAAATACATATTCGTGTTTTAATTTTGAGACATTCTCATAGTATTTTGTTTACATATTCATACTAAGCAATGTGTTTTGAAGCTAACCCTATATTCTAATTGCGTTTTTATGCACTATTGGAGAATCTGCCATTTTTGTTTTTTAGGGTTCTTAAGCTTTTGAATTAGGGGTTTTTGAATACAGCAAAATTGGAGAATCACGATGCCATGGTTGCAACCAGCATGCTTGGACGAAGAGATTAGATGCCTCGCGCTCAATTTATGAGCCACTACAAGCTATTCGTTATTTTCTGGAAAGTGACCTTTTAAAACGTTTAAAAACCGTTGCCTGTGTTTGTTATATTTTCAGGAAAGATAAGCCAAGGAAGAAGATGGATGCGTGGCCATCAGTAATTGGCTGGTTCAAAAACGCGCGCTAAAAATCCACTAGCGTGCTGCTTTATTTTATATTGATTGTTGTTTATTTAATTTACAAAGAAACAAAATGGCTCAGTGGCAGGCACAAGCATTGGCAAACTACAGGACCTGGGTTCGAGCCCCAGGCCCCTCACTATTTCCATGTTATTTTTCATGTAATGTTTCCATGCAGTTTCAATGCTGAATACCATCATACGTCCCTCCATCAAGCCGTCCACTTGGTCAGTCTCATTCATCCAAGGGTTCAGATCTAAGGAACATGATGGGTCCTAGTCAAAGCTACCACACGTGGCCTGAAAAAGTCAACAAGGCCTCCAGTAATGGGCCCTAAATTGCTGGGCTATACCTCCATTTGGGGACAACACCCCCCTCCAGTTTGCTTCTTTTTAACTTTTTATATCTTTTCTTTTCTTTGTTTTAATTAATTTTTTTTAATGCTTTAATTTAATATTTTCATATAATATAAAAACACAAAAAAAAAATCAGAAAAGATAAAAATAATAAATATTTTATTTTAGTATTAATTTTGTAAATAAATCCCATAATTAATTTAGATTTAATTTTAGGTTGTTAATTTAATTCTTTTTCACAATAACCAAAAATAATAAAAATAGACCTTTAGCATTTTCTTTTTTTATTAAATATTTTTATTATAAGTATCATTAACCATTAATTTTGTAAATAAATTTTATAATTAATTAGTTTTAATTCTAGGTTTTAACTTTAATGCATTTTCTTTAATAAATTAAAAAAATAGTTAGAACTAGAATTATTTGACTTTTAATTCCAATTTAATTTTTTCTTTAATGTCATAAATACAAAAAAAAAACATAAAAAATAAGTTCTTTCTTTTTATTTAACTTAATTATTTTAATAATTTTATTTTAATTCCTTCAAAGGGTTCAACGCCCTCGCATTCGATTATATGCTCTTTTCGCGCGTTTTATTTATTTCTTTGATGTAAATATAATGTACTTGTTCCAAAGCCCTGTAATAGTTAATTAGGCATTTATTTTCTGCACTTTATTTTAAATCGGGTCTGGATTAATTTGGCGATGTAGACCCGCGCCTTTGTAATAGCGTAGGACCTTTATCTTTTCCGCACTTTAAATTCCCGCACCTTTAACTGTTAAACAATAACATGAAAGAATGAATGCCCAAAAATAAAATCAAAACGTAGATCACCAATGCATGACAAGACAAACAATAAACTGAAAATGACACACAATTCACACACCACCCCTAGGGTACGCTTCACTGTTGCCTTGCCCCTCGAAAGGTGATCGTCGAGTAGAGGATGTCTTAGTAAGTCCTCATGATCCGGGAACCTGGCATGAGGGTAGCTTCTAAGGTGTCTTCCCATTGCTCTGGTGATCACCATGTCCCGAACCTCAAATTGACCCGAACACCTCCAACGGTGGTGCTACCTACCTCTCAATGGTGGGATGGCACTACTTTAAAGGACATTTACACAGCCGAATTCCTTAGGGTAGGTAGATTCTCATAGATACTTGCTCTTTTCAAAAACAAACAAAATACTTTTCACACCTACACTTTCTAAAAGTTTTCAAACAAATTTTTCATACACTCTTGAGGACAGATACAAGAGTTACTTAGAGATTTTTCAAACGAAACTTTTTTAAAACCCACTCACCTTGAAAAGCAAACAAACATTTTGAAAACACAATGAGCAAGTATCTAAGAGCCCATGGATAACCATGGATAGAAAGGGTGCTAACACCTTCCCTTTCTATAATCTACCTCCCGAACCGAGAGCAATCTCTATAAGGAATTTTTCTGTGCTTTTGTCCTTTCCATTTGGAGAAAATAAAAGACGGTGGCGACTCTTGCTTACCGCGACATTTCGCGAAACCAGCTAAAAACAGTCAGTTCCAGATCCACCGATCACAGAATTCTTACCTCTTTCATCTGATATCGTGAATGGAGTTTGAATGAGATTTAGGAAGGCCTGAAGGTTCCTTTAGCTTGCTTGAACCTCCCTGAGTGTGTTCCAATCCTTGCCTTGCTTTGAAAGTGCCTGAAACTCTCTATCCAAGTCAACCTGCAAGCTTGAAAAACAAAAATGGCAGATGGAGAAGGAGGTGTTACAGTGAAGGGGTGATGGTTTGGAACCCTTATATATGAGGTAGGTAAAGTGTTTGAGTGATTAAAACTTGAAACGCATGAGCCAAATTGTGGATTGCTATGCTTGGCCACAAACTGCAAGTTTTTGACAGGTTTTTGGTGATAGGGAGTTTTGGAGTGTTTTAGGTCTTGAGAAATCATGTTCTCAGTTGTAATCTCTTTGTGTATTAGTATAGAGGAAGTTTTAGGTCAACTCCATAACATATTTTTCAGTTGTAGGCTTTTTGCACACTTTCTTGCTTTTGAAGCAAAGTGAAGAGACAAGTCTCCACATGCTTGTAATGACCTGCTTGGAGTTGGTACAAATCCTAGACAAATTGTATTTGGTTTATAGGACTTGTGTGTGTAGAGAAAATAGGTCCAATGCTCAAGAAATGAAAAGTTGCAAAAGTTATGCTTTTCCGAAATGGCAATGGCAACTTTGTGCCATTTATGGAACTAAAGCTTGGACAAAGACTCTTGTGCTTGGATTAAGGCTTTATCATCTGTGTAAGCATTAAATTATGAAGTGTGAAACAAGTTTGAGACCTGTAAAGCAAGGATTAGGCAGCATAGGTTCTGATTTGAATTTTGTTCTCCATGAAATGGCTTGAAATTAAAGTGAGAAATTGCCAACTTCATCTCTTCGATTCTCCCTAATAAAAAATGATATCAAGGAGTTCTTAGACATTTTGGAAAGCTTGCAATGTTATCTATAACTCATATTTGAAATGCATTTCAAGATTCCTCTTGGAACTAGGTGAAAAATTGACATGAAGTTAGGTCAAAAACCTGCCTAAATTAGGGCAAAATTTCACTAAGTTATTTAGTTCATGGGCATGTATTCATAAAATTATATCTTGAGATCCAAGAATCTTTAGGGAAAAATGTGTTAAGCAAAGTTGTATATTTAATGGAGGTCTACAACTTTCATGTTGGGAACTTTCTTTGAATCATCTTGCATCATGGTGGAAATTTGGCTTAAAGTTGAGAAAAAATAAGAAATTTTCTATACTTAGAAAAATTTCTAAGTTAAGAAAATTTCAAACTTTAAAACCAAATCTTCAATGTTTTATTTCTTGATGAACAAGTTTCAAATTTTGACATGTTTTGATGAATTGTGATCCTTGGTACTTGATTTTGACCAAAAAGTCAAAGTTTGACTTTTCAGTATACAATTGACTTTTGATCAGTTGACTGTAAATTTCATCTGTCAATCCAATAAAAATGCAATGTTTTGAACCATGTCATTAGGCCAAGATGATACAAATGAACCCTTGAAATTATGCTTCAAACCAATTGGTCATTTGTTAGGTCAAAAATCAAAAATTGCCCTTTCTCAATCAAAACCCTAATTTTGACCATTTTGCCCTTTTGATGATTTGATCAAATTTCTTAAGGAATTGTGGTCCAAACTTGATCAAATGATACATATGAGTCTAAAATGTTGATGTGGATCAAAAATTATGAATTTTGACTGTAAATTGGCCATGGTTGACTTTTTCCCCAATACAGTTGATTTTTAGGTCAATTGTCCAATTGACTGATCAAAAATGTGATTCAAGGCTTGAAACTTGACATGAGTAAACTTAAGGGTCCATGATGATACTTGAAAGTCATATGAAGCATTGATAGTCCAAAAATCCTTGTGCAAACTCAAACCCTAATTTTGGGTCATCAGTGCAAGATGAGATGTCTTGAGTTGATCAAACCCTAATCCAGCCTTGAGTCAAAGAGATCTTGTGAGAAAATCTTGATAAATGAGAGGGCAGATTTTTGGGTACAACAACAGTTACTAATGGCTTTAAGAAACAAGACAATGTCTGGAGGCCATTCCATAAAATCCCCGTAGGTACTTTCTCCAACAGGAGCAGAGGCAGAGACATCCTGCTACAGGATCACTGTCGTATCTCCAGTATGCAGCCTAATGGTATCAGGTACTCTCATATCCCCGACGAAGCAAAATTTCCAATTATCGCTCCAAAGATTCCCCAGTGAAATCACCGAGCTTCTCAGGATTCTCCAGAAGGATTTCACAAAATCCCCAAACAATGCACGGAGTTTCCGTTACCCAACAGAGTTTATTTCTCTAATAATGGAAACCCATCTATCAACACTTCAACTTCAACAAAATATGAAGACTTACACTCCTCATCCCCAACAGCAGTCAAGGATTTATTTTCCCCAGTCCAGCAACACCGTAGCAAAACAACTGATATGTTCAGGCATTACATTCATACATCATAGCATCGACAACACAAGTGCATATATCGCAATCTCATTTATTTTGAGAACATCATTACTTGATACACATCATGCATCATACTGCACACAGCTAGCTCATTACCCTTTTCAGGAAAGTTGGCAAGCAAACAAGTATCATTACCAATTTTCATTAATTCCATATTAACATCTAACACAAGACAAGACCGCTATATGTGAACAAATTGATTGTAGATCAATTCCTAAAACCAGACGGGATGACTATCTATATAACGAACACTTTATTCAAGACCTTTGTTGGTTCAGTTTATATTGGTTGATGGTTTACCCTGATTCCGTTCTGGTGGACACTTTCTCTAGTTCAAATAAATCGCTCTGAAGATTTATTCTGATTCCTTTCCAGTTAAAGACTTTTTAGACCTCAGCTGGTTCAGTTTAGATCGATCAATGGTTTATCCTAATTCCGCTCTGGTGGACACTTTCTCTGGTTCAAATAAATCACTCTGAAGATTTATTTTGATTCTTTTCTAGTTAAAGATTATTCAAACCTCTGCTGGTTCAGTTTAAATTGATCAATGGTTTACCCTGATTCCATTCTGGTGGACACTTTCTCTGGTTCAAATAAATTTCTCTGAAGATTTATTCTGATTCCTTTCCAGTTAAAGACTTTTCAGACTTCTACTGGTTCAGTTTAAATCGATTAATGGTTTATCCTGATTCCGTTCCGGTGGACACTTTCTCTGGTTCAAATAAATCGCTCTGAAGATTTATTCTGATTCTTTTTCTGTTAAAGATTATTCAAACCTCTGCTGGTCTAGTTTAAATTGATCAATGGTTTATCCTGATTCCGTTCCGGTGAACACTTTCTCTAGTTCAAATAAATCGCTCCGAAGATTTATTCTGATTCTTTTCCAGTTAAAGATTACTCAGACCTCTATTGGTTCACATTAAATCAATCAATGGTTTATCCTGATTCCGTTCTAGTATACACTTTCCCTGGTTCAAATAAATTGCTCCGGAGATTTATTCCGATTCTTTTCTAGTTAAACATTATTCAGACCTGTTGGTTCAGTTTAAATCGATCGATGGTTTATCCTGATTCTGTTCTGGTAGACACCACCTCTGGTTTAGTTTAAATCGACCAAATATTTATTCTGATTCTTTTCCAGTTGAAGTCAAGCTTAGATTAGTCTAATTTTTGTTAGACAATCACTTATGGGTGGTATCTATAAAGCCCATAGCCGACAACTCTCCAAATGGCATCTTTAAGCCCATTCAATACACAATCAACCACCATATCATTGAGTGCAAATTTCTGGGCACTTTAGTGTTCAATCATCTTCCACCTTCAAGTTACGAACCGCATGACTCTCCAATCTAACTCTTCAGGTTTAAGAAGATTGAACAGGGGTGGCTGTTGTACCTCACAATTTGCCATCTCATTTCTCAAGGCATTTCCTTACAAGGATTTTCAAAAGTCCAAATTCGCACAAGTACAAGTGGGCTTTCAAGAATCAAATCAAAGAAGAGCATGCCTGCTTCGATTTCACATCCTTCGATTGGGTTTTTGACCTCTTTCGATACAAGTTTGGTTTACATCCTTCAATTGGGCATTTCTGACATGCTTGCTTTGATTCATAAAGCATTAGCTATTTGCATGCAGCCTTCGATTAAACAATTACATCTTTCCCACATGCTTCGATTCACAGAGCAAGGGATTCCCACCATGATTGGAATACACAAGGCAGAAGCTTCACTATGGCTAGCATTTATATTAGAACCCACAGGGAAACACCTATCTTCATACAAGCTTCGACTGGGCATTTGTTCCCCTTTGAAACAACCTCATTTGATTCAAATAGGAAGGACATCTTGTTCGTGTCCTTCGACTCAGAAAGTAGCGGCTTCATGCTGGTTCCCCTTCGATTCATAGTAAAATGGCTTTCTGAAAGTTTTCCTTTAATTCACAAAGCAGGGACCTCCTGTATGCATCTTTCGTTTGGGTTTGTGGTTTCCTTCGAATGCAAGTTTGGGTTACATCTTTCGTTTGGCCATATGACCTCTTGCAGGTAAGTTTGAGTGGGCAGTGGTTCTTCATGCAAGCTTTCGTTTGAGCAAAGGCCTCTTGCATGTTTGCTTGGTGTCACAAAGCAATAACCTCCTACAGCTTTCCATCGATTCAGAAGCCATTTTCCCTTTGCATGATTCCTTCGATTCATAAAATCCAGGACTCCCTTCAGGCCAGTATGCACAAGGAAAAAAGCTCCCCCATGGATAGCATTCACAAAGCATTGGCTACTTTCACGCTAGTTTCGACTGGGTAGTATATCCCTTGGAAATAGTTTGTTTCAACATACAATTTCTACACTATGACACATTACTGTTGTCACGTTCGAAAGACGTACCATGGTGGCACATTCGAAGGACTTGCCAGACGTACCTGGATGTCCCAATCGAATGACATATTTTGGTGGCCCATTCAAGGGGCATACATTTGGCCCTTTCTAAGGATGCATAAAAAGGGACCATTCGAAAGACACATATTGGGTGAAAATCAAATAGTGTTGTCTGAAGAAGAATTTGGTCGAAGGTTGGACCTAGGTAGTCAAAATGAAAGGTTGAAATAATCCAAAGATGCTTGCTGACCAAAGTCTTATTTGCTGCCAAGTACAAGCCTATTATACTGGCCACAACACTCCAAAACTACTACAAAGAAGTCCTGCAATGCTACCCCTATTCTTACACCAAAATGGCATACAAGACTGCACCTCAATGACTACAAGAACAACATACCCAATTTGTTCAAATTTCCTTTGTTTTCCCTCCCAAACATCAGCCAAAATCATCTATAAATAAGAGTCTCCACCACACATATTAGGGGCCCCTGATAGTTGCAAAAAAAACTCTTGTTGTGAGAAAGTTAGTGTGATACGGTGGGAGAACTTACTTGAGGTTTTCCGTTTTTGTTTGAAAATGTTGCAGTTTAGCAAGAGTCTCCACCGACTTTTCTTTTATCTAAAAGGAAAGGTGAAAAAGCACAGGAAAGGCCTTTAGAGATGTTTTCTTAAGTTCGGGGGGTAGATTATGAAAAGGGAAGGTATTATCACCCTTTTCATCCATGGTTTTCCATGGGCTCTTAGTTACTTGCTAGATCACTTGCTTTTTGTTTGAATGTGCTTGTGTAGTTTTTGAAAGTATTTTTGAAAATGGAACTTCGTAATGGTTCTCGTTTCTATAAGAACGCATACAAAGTGTTTGTTTCAAAAATAGTTCAAAGAGGTGTTTGCGAGATGTTTTTTTGAAAGTGATTTTGAAAAGGTGTCTTTGTAATGGTTCTCATTTCTATAAGAATGCGTACAAAATGTTGTTTTTAAGAATGTTTCAAAATGAGAGTGTTGGTGTATAAAAATGTTTTTGTTGTGAGAAAGCGAGTAACTAGGAGCAAATCTACCTACTCAAAAGATCTTAGATGTTATTTTCCTCCTCCTTTAGATGTTGCTATCTTACCATCATTTTGGTAAGAAGCCCCATCGTTGGATGTGAAGGGATGGGAGTTGGGACGTTTGTATAGTCATAGAAGGCAACATATGAGACGTTTTAGCAATGTCGTTTTAGGGACTATATCATTTACCGAAGGCAACATCGAGGGTCATCGAGGGACTACAATCTTTTATCGAGGGTCTTTTGCTAAAACGCCCATTGTGATCGGTGGATCTGGAACTGACTGTTTACCGCTGGTTCGCGAAATGTCGCGGAAGCAAGAGTCGCCACCGTCTTTTATTTTCTCCAAATGGAAAGGACAAAAGCACAGAAAAATTCCTTATAGAGATTGCTCTCGGTTCGGGAGGTAGGTTATAGAAAGGGAAGGTGTTAGCACCCTTTCTATCCATGGTTATCCATGGGCTCTTAGATACTTGCTCATTTGTGTTTTCAAAAATGGTTTGTTTTCTTTTCAACTGTGGGTTTTAAAAAGTTTCTTTGAAAATTTCAGTTCGACTCTTGTATCAGTCCTCAAGAGTGTTTGAAAAATTGCTTTCGAAAGCTTTTTGAAAAGGTGTCGGTGTGAAAAGTATTTTGTTTTGTTTTGAAATTAGAGCAAGTATCTAGAGTCATCTACCTACCCTAAGGAATTCGTCTGTGTAGATGTCCTTTAAAGTAGTGCCATCCCACCATTGAGAGGTAGGTAGCACCACCGTTGGAGGTGTTCGGGTCAATTCGAGGTTCGGGACATGGTGATCACCAGAGCAATGGGAAGACATCTTAGAAGCTACCCTCATGCCAGGTTCCCGGATCATGAGGACTTACTAAGACATCCTCTACTCGACGATCACCTTTCGAGGCAAGGTGTTGTACCCCAAAATTTGCCCTCGCATTTTTCCCCAAGAAATCTCAGCTTCAGACATTTCCTGACTTTTCAAACTGGCTCAAGAATCGGACAAACGGACTTTTCTTGACAGTCAAGCAAAATTAGGGTTTTTACTGATTTTCAGAGCTCTGGATTGTTTCATACAGTTGGCTTAGGGTTTGGATGATTTTTGGTTCAATTGTGATCAGGCGAGCGTTATTTGGCATTTAATCAGGAGTTAGGGTTTTATGGGCATATTCTCAGAAGAATTTAAATTCCACAGCACTTTGCGGTTTATTCCGAGATTCGGATTAAAATTCGCGTTATCTTGATTTAATCAGTAAAAGAGACAGTGGTTTGAATTCAGTTTGTTTGGGCCAGTCAAAGAAGGTGTGCAGTTTGGATTTACAGTACTTGCAAAGAATCAGTGTTTATGGCAAGTCAGTGAAGAAGGAATGCGTTTGATCAGTCCATTCGGGTTAACTGCTGTTTTGCTTTGGATTTTGAATAAGACAGGTTTAATTGATCAATGTTGTTTTAAGTTATTTATTATTCTAAAATTGAATGATTGAAATTTACTTTTCAATTGTTTTAATTCAAAGAATTTTAAATAAATAAATAAACAATAAATAAAATTAGAATTAATTGGATAATTTAGATTTTATTGATATTTGAATTATTTGTACAAATTGTTGTTTATAATTTAAATTATGAACAATAATATACATTAATTTAAAATATTACATAAAATAAAAACTATCCTATTTCTAATATTCTTCACTCTTCACTCCGCTCCGGTGCTCCATTTTTTATCTGCGAAAAGAAGAAGAAAAGTCAGAAAGCAGTTAATTAAAGACAGTTAAAGTTGCTCATCATTAGGGGCCACTGACTGGGATCAGTTGACCCTCTCTGCAAATCGCGGGATTTCTCCCGGTTCACAAAGAGGGAAGAATTCCATTTTTTATTCATGAATGTCAAATGCATAATTTCTAAAAGTTCAAAATGCAAACTTCCAATTCAAACTAAACTGAAAAGTCCAATTCCCACTTAAATGCCAAAGATATCAAAGAAAATCAAGGAAGTACAATTGCTGCAAAGTCAAAATCCCAAGCTGTCAAAGAAAGATATGGGAGATATCACAAAATCCCAAGATATCAAAGAAATGCAAAAAGTGTAGCAAAGCTGTCAAAAGCAGGATAAAGATGCAGAGAAGTATATGCAAGTAACTTGAATCTAAAATCATCATTTCCCACCAGTAGGGCCCCTTCAGAGGATAGTACACATAAATCATATTATAATATTAATTGTACTATGCAGAGAGAAAAAGAGAGATAAAGTAGCAGTAGGCAGAAGTCCAGGTCTGAGGCTTAAGAGAAGACAACAAAGATAAAGGACAAAAAAAGAGAACTCAGTTCAAAATAGAAAAAGAGAAAAACATATACAAAACTGATACCTGTCTCAAGAGCCATGAAAAAAAACTACACACATAAAAACCAGAACTTCAAGCCTACTGCATGACAAAAAAAGTTAGAAGGCCTGAAACCTCATTTTTCGGTCAAAGCAAAGAACCTGCATCACCCTTACAATATCATACAACTCTGCCTCAATACAAAAGGCACAAGCCAATACAAAGCAGTAAAAGAGGCTAGAAGAGAAAAATATACAATCTGCAAAACCTCCTAATGCCTTAACCTGCCTGCATCATCCAAACACATACACAGAACTACCAACACCCTGCCTTAATCTCAAAAGCCTAACCATCAAAACATGGCCTAGCTTTCAAACCTGATAAACAAAATCCAAATCCCTCAATTATACTGTCAAACTAAACCAGCATAAGCCAAAAGCACACAACCTCAAGCTTCAAACTGATAACCTGAACAACCATCAAACACCACCTAAAACCTTGTTAAGTCCAACAACATAACACATCTCAAAAACCATAACCAGAATGACCAAAAACCATAACCTGAAAATGCCTTAACCTGCCTACTCAAAAAGATCCGAACCAAAGCATAAGAACACACTGAAGCATAACCTACAACAATCAACCAAAAACAGCATCCAGCACTACAGCCTCAGAATTTCTTCATCATTGGCCAAACCTCATAAACCAGTTCCTCAACCTGAGATTCACTGAAATCCCTCAAGCATATCCAAATATTCAAACCAACCAAGTCCTTCAGAATCTAGATTCATCATTAGGCAATAACAAACATTCCCAAAGGCATCCTAATCAAGACAAAGCAGAAGCAACTCAGGGACATAGAAGAAAGCAATATTTCCATAGGCAACACGAGAAAAGAAGAGAAAGTTCATCAAGGCAACAATTCGAAGCATCATAGGCAAAGGCAACAGTGGCATAGAAGAAGAAGATAAAGAAGTGAATTAAAAAAGGGGTTCTCAGCACAAGTCATCATCAAAACCCTAGGGAGCATCATAAAGCCTAAGCAAGAAGTTTAATACGGAAATACCAGGAAAGCTCAAAGATTCATCACAGCACTGCATTCCTCACGCCATCAAAGCCTCCCAAGCATCTTCATCTCCTACCTTCCCTTCTCCAGTAGAGGTAAGGCGTCTCTTTTCTCTCCTCATGTACCTCCAGTAAATAACATACCACATGAGACATCAAACACACAGTTAATCAACAATACGCAGAAAATCACAAAATATGTAAGAACTAAGACAAACCCTAACAAATCAAAGCGATTACCAAGTTCGGCCGCCTCAACAATATCGCTGGAGGGAAGGGGAAACAGAGGTTGCCGGTGGCTGAGGCAAGAAGTTCATGACGGACACTCGAAATCAGACGAAGCAAACAAAACCCAGCAAACGGCGCGCTCGAACCCTAAAGTCCTTTGTCTCAACTGAACACACCAATTCCCTAACCCTAATTTCGTTTCAAGCTTAATGTGGGCCTGACCCGTTTTCTGATTGCCCCCAAAGCCCATAAAAAAAAACACTAACATTGTTCTAACCAAGTCCATTAAACACTAACCCTTTTTTTATTTTATAAACAATATTTACTTTTTTCTTTGTAAAATACTAACTTAATTAAAATACATTTTTGCCTCATATATTAAAAAATTGAAAATACTTTCTTCTTTTATTTATTTACTCTCTTAATCAATACAATTCATTTAGTAAAAAATACATCTCTTCTTTAAGTGTAATTAAATGTTTTTCTATATACATAATTTAATACTTGATTAAAATACATGTTTGTACATAACAATTTAAATGCATTTTTTTCTCTAATATTAAACTCACAAATATTTGATTAAAATACTTTCTTTTTTATGCATAATACAATTTAATTAAAATTTGAACCTACCATTTAATTAAAACATTTTTCCTTTTGTACATAATTAAGCATACATAAATCAAAGATTCATTTAAAATACATATCTAGGTCAAAAAACCCTAATACGATTCAACTTCACAATTCGCACTTGTACATAATTACACATATTCATATACATATACACTTGTGCACTTACACAAATACATTCACGTTGCCCTATACGCATTTTTTATCTTACATCTGTATATTCGATATTTACATTTTGATTGCGAATTCGATTTGGTTGTAACTTATTGGATACTATAAGTCTCATCCCCCTTGTACATTTATAACCCCACTCCCGGACACTATTTTGTAATAGCGTAGATTTTACTTTCCGCAATTTACAGTTTTCCAATTATACCATGGTTAGACCTAGGGTTTGTATGTACATAAAATCAAACGCTAGATAACCTAATACAAGACAAATACATGTAATCAATACACAATCACACCTGCACCCCCTAGGGTAATCCCACATGTTGCCTTCCAAAATGGGCCATGCTTGCACGTCGAGTATCTTTGGCAAAACAAAATCAAATGATCATAAGCCCCTCGATGACGCTTTCGAATGTTGCCTAAATCGGAATGATCATAGTCCCTTCAAAACAAATTGCCAAAGACACTTGGCATCATTGCATTCATGGTCCATACGATGACCCGCGCCCGTCCCGAACAAACTTCCTAAATGCAAGATTGCCTACCAATTTCAATGGTAGAACAAAATTGTTAAAAGGGGTTAAAACATGACAAAAACCTTTGAGTACAATAGGGTAGACAAAACTCTTAGTTACTTGAGATCAAACTTTCAAAAACACTTGCCTAATTTCAAAACCCACTTCACAAACACTCTCAAAATCAACTTTTCAAACCCTTGAAACATCTTTTTAAAAGATAAAACACCTTTTGTAAAACATTCGAGTAAAGAATTGTTACAAGGTTAGCTAGCACAAGGCATCTTTTCAAAACATTTTTCAAAACCACACACAAAGCACCATTTCAAACAATTGAAAACCAAGGCAAGATTGATCTAAGCAAGTACCTAAGAGCCCATGGATAACCATGGATAGAAGGGGTGCTAATACCTTCCCCTTCTATAATCTACCCCCCGAACCCACGAAATATCTCAAAAGGTTTTTGCTGTGCTTTTTTTAACCTTTCCTTTAGGATAAAATAAAAAGTCGGTGGTGACTCTTGCTCAACCGCACAAGTGCGAATACGAACGCAAAACACTAGTCAGTTCTCCCACCGTATCACAGAACTGGCGACTCTGCTGGGGATTCTTTTTAAAGTGGGGTTACCTTAGGGTTTAGATCACCTTTGTTTTCAAATTGATTGCTTTGTTTGCTTTACACTTGTGGGCTTTATATCGGGGTTTTATAGATCCTAACCCGGATCTGGGGAAACCCTTTTAGGTAGCAACAAGGCTGTGAGGGAACTGTGCGGGGTATACCGACATGGTTGAAGCAGTCTGCTACGTTGATGTGGCACTTTGGTGTGTACCGGTAACCCTTGAGTTCAGTCAAGGAGAGTACGGGGCCGCCGCGTGGTGTCGTGAAGCATCAACTGACCATAGAACCTTAATTGACCATCTTGGCCTTTTTAGGGTAGTGAGATAACTGACTTTGGTGCAGTCCGAGGTTGGTTGATACTCGATGCTACACTCGATTGAGGGTTGTTTTCCTGGAATATTTCGGTCGCCAGTTCAGTGGCTAAATCGAAACGATGAACAATGAAAGCAATCTAGTGATATTGGGACCTTTAGAACCCGGTTACTTCTGGTAGGACAGGTTTCAACCAACAAACTGAAAGAGGGTAGTACCTGAACCTCATGCAAGCCTAAACCTAAGGCCTTGTGTGCTTTGTGTGAATATGTTTGCCTGTATATACACTTACTTGCTTTTCGCATACATGCACATAACACCATGACATCATACCATAGCATTTTCAATGACCATTTCAAGGATCTCGAGGGTTCTGTCGATGCAGGATTACGTTGAGCCAGACGTCTATCAAGGGGCAAGAGGTTTCTCCTCTAACCAATCCAGTCAAAGTTCAAGTGCAGCAACTTGAATCAGTGGCTATGACCCACTCGACATGGTGAGCTTGATTCCCGTGGAAAGACATCCACTGATACAAAGTTCTCCAATCCAAGAGCAGAGTTCAACCTCTAACACTTTCTTGTGTTTACCCCAAGAGATCCTTGAAAACATTGCATATATATCACACATATCATTGCATAACAGGTTTCTCCCCTACAGGTCTCCTTATTCTTCCTACTGTTTATTTCAGTAAGATGGATATAGAGCAAACGGTGAAAGATCTCCAAGCTCAAAATGCTCAATTCCAACAAATGCTGCTGGCTATGGGTAAAGGGCAAGAGGATCTGACAGCTCTTCTTCTCAAAGACAAGAAGAAATCCAAGAAGACAGCCCGCATCCTGAACTTGAGGAGAAGGCCTAAGACCCAAGACCTTGCGACCCCATCCAACACAGTGGTTAGTCTTGAGGAAAACCACAATGTGGAGATTGATGAAGAGGAAGCTGATTACTCCGAAGAACAATATCCTCTCACTGATGACAAGTACAAAGAGTTGGAGGATCGCCTCAATGCTATGGAGATCCAACAAATACCTGGCTTGGATTTAGGAGACATGGGGTTGGTTCCTGGATTGGTCATCCCTCCAAAATTCAAAGTCCCTACCTTTGCTCTGTACGATGGTGTCTCTTGCCCTAAGATGCATCTGAAGGCTTATGCCCGCAAGATTCAACCGTACACAGTTGATAAGAGGCTTTGGATCCATTTCTTCCAAGAAAGTCTAGTAGGGGCTCATCTCGAGTGGTTCTATCAATTGGAGAGTTCTCGCATCCACACCTGGGAAGATCTAGCCAGAGCTTTTTACGAACAGTACCAGTACAATGCTGATCTTGCACCAACTCGTGCGCAGTTGCAAAACATGACCATGGGTTCCGACGAGAATTTCAAGGGATATGCCCAAAAGTGGAGAGATTTGGCTGGTAGGGTGCAACCTCCCTTAACTGACAGAGAGTTGATCGACATCTTCATGGAAACTTTGACAGGGCCTTTCTTTAATCACTTAATTGGAAGCTCTTCAGCCGGATTCACCGAGCTAATATTGACTTGCGAGAGGGTCGAGGCTGGCATCAAGAGTGGAAAGATCCAGGGATCCACAACCTCCGATACTCAGATAATTCCCTACAACGGGAAGAAAGAGTCCATTGCTGCGAACAGTCAAAAGGGTCGTCATGACCAACATATAGGGGCAATCCTGATCCCTAATCCTATACCTGCTCAACAAAGACAGGGGCATCAGCATAAGGAGGTTGCACCTAAGAGGCAGTTCACCAAGATCAACATGTCACTGTCTCAGGCACTGCAACACTTGTTGAAGAGGGGTATGATTACTTTGAGGGCTCCTCTCCGGAACCCAAATACTTCTGCTCCTACCTATCACCCCAATGAAAGATGTGAATACCACTCTGATAGCCCGGGGCATGATACCAACAACTGTTGGCCTCTGAAGAACAAGATCTAGGACATGATCGATGCCAAGGAGATTGAGTTTGGTCCCCCAGAGACTCCAACATGATCACTCCTCCTATGCCAAATCATTGAGATTGTGTTTGTTTCATTCTGAATTTTCAAAGTTGTAATTTCTTTTGTTGTCAAACAATTATCTGTTGATGTTAAACTCTGTTTTCATTAATGCATTGCATATGTTTGTCTTGAATTCATCCATTCGTTTCACTACTCTTATGCTTTTCTTTATGATATTTGACTCTTGATAAAAAGCTGTAAGCCTTTAGAGGGAGGATGACGAAACAATACCGTGATCTTATACAATATGCTTTTGAACAGACCGTGCTGATGATGTACAGGCATTTCTTTCAATTCCCAAACACTGGAGTTATAAGGAAGTTAATCCCTAGTCAACCCCTTCGAGCCAAAGAAGTAGGAGTTCCCTGTTCTAAACGATCAAAACCCTTGATATAAACCGGGGGCAGGGTAGTATCTCAGTTAATTCAAGAGAAAATGCACATTGAAGTCGCAAACTCTCAGTTCGTAACACAACGAACGACGTCAAAAAAGAAAGTGTTCCTTTGGAATCAAAAGACCAGGGTGGTTCCCTATCACATAGACAGTCAATCTCTTAAAAGAGAAAAGCCCACTGAGCCAGAACCTATAAAGGAGGCTTAAGAAAGCTGGGGCATCCCGCTGACAGTAATTCCGAAAACGGTAACGGTCAGGCAAAAGTTAGGGATAACAAATCAAAATCAAAATAGTGAGGTCATTACAAAATCCTCAACAACATGAAAAGTGTTGGAAAAGAAAAATGAGAGGATGACTGTCTCCCAAATTCAACTGGTGAACCATCGCCCAAAAGTCGTTCCAAACTCAAAACAGAGTGTGACGCACAATTAACTGAGCTTAGGTTGAAGGACATCACGAAGAGCGGGTGGGTACAAATATACTTTGAGCCTTTATCCTTTGTTTCTTGAACCATGAACCAGGCCACGTTACAACCCTTCAAAAGTCCTAATTGAAGCATGGGTTAGTTCGAAAGCATACTGTTACAAAAGGTATCCTGACTCCTGTAAGGTTCTGCTCTAAATCTTATGTTGACTTGTCTTATAAAAATTTTCTCTGCTAAAAAAAAGGCGCATTTTTCGAAACGAAAAAAAAAAAACTTCTTCGAGACAAACATAAACTTTGCATTATTCGAATATCACTGTCTGCATTTGACCCTTTTGTTTGACAGCGAAGAAATTCATACAGCGAATGTTCGGAGGAACGAAAACTCTCTCAGTAAGTCAAAATCACTTCAAGAGGATAACACTTCCATCAAATCTCCTATCAACAAGGGGCATGGCATGTCACAATTCAATTAACCTGGGGCAGTCCAGTCAAGGTCCAACAGATCTTTCAAAGTTCAATTAACCTGGGGCAGTCCAGTCAAGATTTCAAGAAATCTCTCAATATGCAGAGTAATCTGATTCAAGACTCCTTCATCACCACTTGGGGCATTCGAATGTCAAAAGTGTTCAACAAGTTCCTTATCACCTCAAAAGACAAGATATAGTTCAAGATGTGACCCAGACATAGCGACATTCTATAACTCATTCAGACTTTCAAAGATATAGTTCAGATGTGACCCTGATTTGGCGACATTCTGCAACTCATTCAGAGATTCCTTCCAGATATAGTTCAAGATGTGACCCAGACATGGCGACATTCTATAACTCATTCAGACTTTCAAAGATATAGTTCAGATGTGACCCTGATTTGGCGACATTCTGCAACTCATTCAGAGATTCCTTCCAGATATAGTTCAAGATGTGACCCAGACATGGCGACATTCTATAACTCATTCAGACTTTCAAAGATATAGTTCAGATGTGACCCTGATTTGGCGACATTCTGCAACTCATTCAGAGATTCCTTCCAGATATAGTTCAAGATGTGACCCAGACATGGCGACATTCTATAACTCATTCAGACTTTCAAAGATATAGTTCAGATGTGACCCTGATTTGGCGACATTCTGCAACTCATTCAGAGATTCCTTCCAGATATAGTTCAAGATGTGACCTAGAGATGGCGACATTCAGTAACTTATCCCATACCAACACCTACAGCAATCAAAAAATTCTCCCTATCCCCAGCGGAGTTCATCAAAATTCCCCAGCAGTAACTTATCTTTGCAAATCCCCAGCCAGAGAATCCTCCGGAATTCAATTCCCCTCAGAGTTTAAACTTCAGTATCCCCAGCGGAGTCAGACTTTCAAACCTTCTCCCCAGTAGAGGTCATCAGGAATTCTCTTCCCCAGCGACAGCCAAGGATTTATTTTCCCCGGCAGCAGTCAAGATGCTTTTATCTTCAGCCATCTCGGATTCATGTATCCTTGGCAAGATTAGCTCATCAGCTTACATGCGCATTCATCATAAACATTAATGTCACACGCATTGCATCATGCATCATAACATTGCATACAACTAACCCTTTGCCTTTTCAGGAAAGATCAGTCGACAGACACAGATCATCTCCCAAGATTCATCCAGAAATAGTTCAGATGTGACCCAAATACGGCGACATTCTGATACTTATTCCAGATTCATTCAGACGCATCAGCAGGAACCCTACACCGGTTCCTCTTCAACTTCAAGACTTCTGAAAATAGTTTACGGATTCTTCCCTACAACGGATGTCAATCTACCGACTTATTCAGACTCTTCTCAATTTTTGAAAATAATTTACGGACATGTCCCAACAACGGATACTGCTCTATTGCTTATTCAATCTCAAATAGTTTACAGATTCTCCAAGACATGGACGTCAATCTGTTGCTTGTTCGGACCCCGATTCAGAGATGTTCCAAAACAGGGATGCCCTTCTGATACTTGTCCACTCACCATTGACCTACAGTTCAACATCACCATATGGCATCTATAAGCACATCCTCCTACCAGCAGTCGCCGAATGGCATCTTTGAGCCCATTCTCAGATGGCATCTCTAAGCCCATCCCCCGACAAAAATTCTATCGCACCAGATGGCATCTTTAAGCCCATCACCAAATGGCATCTTTAAGCCCATACAACTCTACCATCACAACGCCGAGTGCAAATTTTCTGGGCACATTAGTGTCCAATCTCCTTTTACCTTCAAGTCACGAAAGGCAAACTTGCCAATCTAACTTTTCAGGTCAAAGAAGATTGGACAGGGGCAACTGTTGTACCCCAAAATTTGCCCTCGCATTTTTCCCCAAGAAATCTCAGCTTCAGACATTTCCTGACTTTTCAAACTGGCTCAAGAATCGGACAAACGGACTTTTCTTGATAGTCAAGCAAAATTAGGGTTTTTACTGATTTTCAGAGCTCTGGATTGTTTCATACAGTTGGCTTAGGGTTTGGATGATTTTTGGTTCAATTGTGATCAGGCGAGTGTTATTTGGCATTTAATCAGGAGTTAGGGTTTTATGGGCATATTCTCAGAAGAATTTAAATTCCACAGCACTTTGCGGTTTATTCCGAGATTCGGATTAAAATTCACGTTATCTTGATTTAATCAGTAAAAGAGACAGTGGTTTGAATTCAGTTTGTTTGGGCCAGTCAAAGAAGGTGTGCAGTTTGGATTTACAGTACTTGCAAAGAATCAGTGTTTATGGCAAGTCAGTGAAGAAGGAATGCGTTTGATCAGTCCATTCGGGTTAACTGCTGTTTTGCTTTGGATTTTGAATAAGACAGGTTTAATTGATCAATGTTGTTTTAAATTATTTATTATTCTAAAATTGAATGATTGAAATTTACTTTTCAATTGTTTTAATTCAAAGAATTTTAAATAAATAAATAAACAATAAATAAAATTAGAATTAATTGGATAATTTAGATTTTATTGATATTTGAATTATTTGTACAAATTGTTGTTTATAATTTAAATTATGAACAATAATATACATTAATTTAAAATATTACATAAAATAAAAACTATCCTATTTCTAATATTCTTCACTCTTCACTCCGCTCCGGTGCTCCATTTTTTATCTGCGAAAAGAAGAAGAAAAGTCAGAAAGCAGTTAATTAAAGACAGTTAAAGTTGCTCATCATTAGGGGCCACTGACTGGGATCAGTTGACCCTCTCTGCAAATCGCGGGATTTCTCCCGGTTCACAAAGAGGGAAGAATTCCATTTTGTATTCATGAATGTCAAATGCATAATTTCTAAAAGTTCAAAATGCAAACTTCCAATTCAAACTAAACTGAAAAGTCCAATTCCCACTTAAATGCCAAAGATATCAAAGAAAATCAAGGAAGTACAATTGCTGCAAAGTCAAAATCCCAAGCTGTCAAAGAAAGATATGGGAGATATCACAAAATCCCAAGATATCAAAGAAATGCAAAAAGTGTAGCAAAGCTGTCAAAAGCAGGATAAAGATGCAGAGAAGTATATGCAAGTAACTTGAATCTAAAATCATCATTTCCCACCAGTAGGGCCCCTTCAGAGGATAGTACACATAAATCATATTATAATATTAATTGTACTATGCAGAGAGAAAAAGAGAGATAAAGTAGCAGTAGGCAGAAGTCCAGGTCTGAGGCTTAAGAGAAGACAACAAAGATAAAGGACAAAAAAAGAGAACTCAGTTCAAAATAGCAAAAGAGAAAAACATATACAAAACTGATACATGTCTCAAGAGCCATGAAAAAAAACTACACACATAAAAACCAGAACTTCAAGCCTACTGCATGACAAAAAAAGTCAGAAGGCCTGAAACCTCATTTTTCGGTCAAAGCAAAGAACCTGCATCACCCTTACAATATCATACAACTCTGCCTCAATACAAAAGGCACAAGCCAATACAAAGCAGTAAAAGAGGCTAGAAGAGAAAAATATACAATCTGCAAAACCTCCTAATGCCTTAACCTGCCTGCATCATCCAAACACATACACAGAACTACCAACACCCTGCCTTAATCTCAAAAGCCTAACCATCAAAACATGGCCTAGCTTTCAAACCTGATAAACAAAATCCAAATCCCTCAATTATACTGTCAAACTAAACCAGCATAAGCCAAAAGCACACAACCTCAAGCTTCAAACTGATAACCTGAACAACCATCAAACACCACCTAAAACCTTGTTAAGTCCAACAACATAACACATCTCAAAAACCATAACCAGAATGACCAAAAACCATAACCTGAAAATGCCTTAACCTGCCTACTCAAAAAGATCCGAACCAAAGCATAAGAACACACTGAAGCATAACCTACAACAATCAACCAAAAACAGCATCCAGCACTACAGCCTCAGAATTTCTTCATCATTGGCCAAACCTCATAAACCAGTTCCTCAACCTGAGATTCACTGAAATCCCTCAAGCATATCCAAATATTCAAACCAACCAAGTCCTTCAGAATCTAGATTCATCATTAGGCAATAACAAACATTCCCAAAGGCATCCTAATCAAGACAAAGCAGAAGCAACTCAGGGACATAGAAGAAAGCAATATTTCCATAGGCAACACGAGAAAAGAAGAGAAAGTTCATCAAGGCAACAATTCGAAGCATCATAGGCAAAGGCAACAGTGGCATAGAAGAAGAAGATAAAGAAGTGAATTAAAAAAGGGGTTCTCAGCACAAGTCATCATCAAAACCCTAGGGAGCATCATAAAGCCTAAGCAAGAAGTTTAATACGGAAATACCAGGAAAGCTCAAAGATTCATCACAGCACTGCATTCCTCACGCCATCAAAGCCTCCCAAGCATCTTCATCTCCTACCTTCCCTTCTCCAGTAGAGGTAAGGCGTCTCTTTTCTCTCCTCATGTACCTCCAGTAAATAACATACCACATGAGACATCAAACACACAGTTAATCAACAATACGCAGAAAATCACAAAATATGTAAGAACTAAGACAAACCCTAACAAATCAAAGCGATTACCAAGTTCGGCCGCCTCAACAATATCGCTGGAGGGAAGGGGAAACAGAGGTTGCCGGTGGCTGAGGCAAGAAGTTCATGACGGACACTCGAAATCAGACGAAGCAAATAAAACCCAGCAAACGGCGCGCTCGAACCCTAAAGTCCTTTGTCTCAACTGAACACACCAATTCCCTAACCCTAATTTCGTTTCAAGCTTAATGTGGGCCTGACCCGTTTTCTGATTGCCCCCAAAGCCCATAAAAAAAAACACTAACATTGTTCTAACCAAGTCCATTAAACACTAACCCTTTTTTTATTTTATAAACAATATTTACTTTTTTCTTTGTAAAATACTAACTTAATTAAAATACATTTTTGCCTCATATATTAAAAAATTGAAAATACTTTCTTCTTTTATTTATTTACTCTCTTAATCAATACAATTCATTTAGTAAAAAATACATCTCTTCTTTAAGTGTAATTAAATGTTTTTCTATATACATAATTTAATACTTGATTAAAATACATGTTTGTACATAACAATTTAAATGCATTTTTTTCTCTAATATTAAACTCACAAATATTTGATTAAAATACTTTCTTTTTTATGCATAATACAATTTAATTAAAATTTGAACCTACCATTTAATTAAAACATTTTTCCTTTTGTACATAATTAAGCATACATAAATCAAAGATTCATTTAAAATACATATCTAGGTCAAAAAACCCTAATACGATTCAACTTCACAATTCGCGCTTGTACATAATTACACATATTCATATACATATACACTTGTGCACTTACACAAATACATTCACGTTGCCCTATACGCATTTTTTATCTTACATCTGTATATTCGATATTTACATTTTGATTGCGAATTCGATTTGGTTGTAACTTATTGGATACTATAAGTCTCATCCCCCTTGTACATTTATAACCCCACTCCCGGACACTATTTTGTAATAGCGTAGATTTTACTTTCCGCAATTTACAGTTTTCCAATTATACCATGGTTAGACCTAGGGTTTGTATGTACATAAAATCAAATGCTAGATAACCTAATACAAGACAAATACATGTAATCAATACACAATCACACATGCACCCCCTAGGGTAATCCCACATGTTGCCTTCCAAAATGGGCCATGCTTGCACGTCGAGTATCTTTGGCAAAACAAAATCAAATGATCATAAGCCCCTCGATGACGCTTTCGAATGTTGCCTAAATCGGAATGATCATAGTCCCTTCAAAACAAATTGCCAAAGACACTTGGCATCATTGCATTCATGGTCCATACGATGACCCGCGCCCGTCCCGAACAAACTTCCTAAATGCAAGATTGCCTACCAATTTCAATGGTAGAACAAAATTGTTAAAAGTGGTTAAAACATGACAAAAACCTTTGAGTACAATAGGGTAGACAAAACTCTTAGTTACTTGAGATCAAACTTGCAAAAACACTTGCCTAATTTCAAAACCCACTTCACAAACACTCTCAAAATCAACTTTTCAAACCCTTGAAACATCTTTTTAAAAGATAAAACACCTTTTGTAAAACATTCGAGTAAAGAATTGTTACAAGGTTAGCCTAGCACAAGGCATCTTTTCAAAACATTTTTCAAAACCACACACAAAGCACCATTTCAAACAATTGAAAACCAAGGCAAGATTGATCTAAGCAAGTACCTAAGAGCCCATGGATAACCATGGATAGAAGGGGTGCTAATACCTTCCCCTTCTATAATCTACCCCCCGAACCCACGAAATATCTCAAAAGGTTTTTGCTGTGCTTTTTTTAACCTTTCCTTTAGGATAAAATAAAAAGTCGGTGGCGACTCTTGCTCAACCGCACAAGTGCGAATACGAACGCAAAACACTAGTCAGTTCTCCCACCGTATCACACAAGGCAACAGTGAGGCGTACCCTAGGGGTGGTGTGTGATTTGTGTGTCAGATTCATTTATTTTTGTCTTGTCAGGTTATGGGTGATCTATGCGTTTGTTTTTATTTTTATCATTCATTCTTGCATGCATTTATTTAACAGTTAAAAATTACGAGAAAGATAAAGTTCTAAACTATTACAAAAGGCGCGGGTCCACATCGCCAAAATTTCCAGAACCCGATTTGACAGAAAATAAAGAAAGTAAAGTAAAAGTACGAGAGATAAATATTTACATGGCTTTGGGAGAGGTACATAAATAATTAAAAGAAAAATAAATAAATACGCGAATTGAATTAAAATTAGAAACGAGGGCGTTGGACCCTTTTTGCGAAATTAAATTAAATGATTAATTAAATGAAATTAAAGAGAAAAAAGAAATTATTATTTTTTTTTGAGTTTTTGGTATTTATGTTTTTTATGTATTTTTATGAGAAAGATTAAATGAAATTAAAATATTAACCCTAATTCTAATTTTTTTTTATTTATTAAGAAAAACATGTTAAAATTAAACCTAAAATTAATCTAATTATTTACATGCAATTTTGATTTATAAAAATAAATAGTTAATTATTAGTGAAATTTATTTACAAAAAATATTAATTAAATAAATATATTTTGATTTTTATGACTTTTCTGTTTTTTACTATTTTTTATATTTTATGAAAATAAGTTAAATTAAAGGAATTAATTAAAAAAAAGAAATAATTGAAATAAATAAAATAAGGAAAAGAAAGAAAATACAATACCTTGGGGGGTTTCTGTCCCCTTTTTGGAGGTGAATTGGAGTGGTTTGGCCATTAGTGTTCTGGCCTCATCATGCATAAGTTGTTCTACTTTGGCCATTTGGCTTTTGGCTTTTGGCCATTTGTGTTTTTGGCCTCAACGTTCCTTAATCTTCTCAGGATGTCTGTCTCGCCATGTATTGGTGTCATGTGTAAAATGTTCTGTTTTGGCCATTTGGCTTTTGGCTTTTGGCCTCAACGTTCCTTAATGAACCTGGGATCCTGTCTAAATCTGCAGTGTTGAACCTCATGAACACATTAAATAAAATCATAAAAATTCAAATAAAACCAACATATGAAGAAATTTAATGTTTAGGCACAATATGGCATGTATGAATGATTATACCCTTTTGATCATGGAGATCAAATCAATCTTACCCTTACTGGAAGATTTGTGACCTGAATGCTTTTATGCCTTACTGGAAAATTAGGATCATGGAGATCAAGCCAGCCTTATCCTTACTGAAGAAGTAGTGAGGTATTGGTTTATAACTGAGATGGCTTGTTTGTAGTGAGAGAGGGATTTGTAATAAGGATTTCAAGATTTTAGGGTTCTTGAAAGAATTTGATATTCTAACAGTGTTGTGGCAAGGTTTTTTTTTCTCTTTTCCTCCTCTTTCTCCTCTTTCTCCTCTCTGGTTTGTGTGAAAAGAAGGTGATTATATAATGGAAATTAGGGTAAAGAAAATGGGCTTTGAATGTGCAATTGGGCCTCCAATGTTCACTTGAGTTCGTCATATTCCAGGCTAAATAGCAGGGACTTAAGTGCAATTTTTGAAGTTGAAATGTGAAGACAAAATGTAGCCGACATCGATAACTAACTCCTGTCCGAAAATTGGCTCAATCGGATAAACGGTGAATTAGTTATGAATTTTTGAAGTTTCAGCTCAGACAAACTTATTTTGGGCTCCAGTGTCGACTCTGACACGTTCTTCAATAAAAAACTGGTATTGATCGGTGCATAATTTGGTCTCGACTTTTGAAGCAAAGTTGTAGATCTATGAGTCAGTGACCTTGTGTAAAAATATGAGCCCAATCCGATAAAAATTGACCGAGTTATGAATTTTCGAAGTTTCGGCCCAGATGAAATAATATTCAGCATTCAGGATTTTCAGCGTGTCACGCACTCTGAGCAAAAAACGAAGGCCTTTTGAATACCGTTTGAACTCAATACCTTCTGTGAAAATGTAGCCAACTCAATTTGTGAAATTTTGGCGCCAGAACTAGCTCGATACGATGAAAATCGACCAAGTTATGATTTTCTGAACATGACGCAAATAAACTTTTGTCACAAATTTTCTGTAAGAAAATACTTGATAAATCCACATTTTTGAAGACCTTATGATCGAAATTGGCTTCCAGCCGTGAGAGATGAAAACGTAGATAATGTCAAGACGGAATTTTGGCCACCGGAACGGGTTCAAAACGAGTCACGATCTTCAAGTTATGAATTTTTAGCGCGTAAAAACTGCACTTTCAGCACACTTTTTCACTATATTTCTTCAAGAAAACTCACACATTCGGATACCTTCTTTAAAGAATTGACTCTTGAGCCGAACCTGAATTTGAGAATATGTTATCAGAGATATCTTGGCGAAAGAACACCTGAATATAACGCGCCGGGTTGGACTTGTGAATTTTCTTGAAATGTTTTGAGAAATATGGGAGGGCAAATTTTGGGGTACAACAGTTGTCCCTGTTCAATCTTCTTAGACCTGAGGATGCAGATTGGCTGACGTGCTTTTCGTAATCCGAAGGTGGAAGATGATTGAACACTAGAGTGCCCAGAAATTTGCGCTCACATAGTAGTGTGACGGGGGAATGGGCTTATATATGCCATTTAGAGATTGATGGATAGGATGATGGGCTTATAGATGCCATGCTAAGAGATGATGGGTAGGTGGATGGGCTTATAGATGCCATCTGGATGTTGATCGCGTAAGAGATTCCTTAGCGAGAACTTGCATACCTGCAAAAAAGAAAAATGATTACCTGACCTGTTATGGGAGCTGGTCTTCAAATTCTTTGTGTAGATGTGTCCTGACTGGTTACAGGAGCTGGATCTGGAACTTCAAACGGTGATGAATGAACCAGGGATGGTTACTACCTCAACAGGAATGGTGAGAGAACCTTGGATGACTTTAACCTCAACAGCAATCGTTGAGAAAATCTTGGGATTACCACCTCCGCAGTATCGGGGAGAGAACCATAGGCGACTACAACCTCAATAGCAATCATTGAGAGAATCTTGGATAACTTCAACCTCAACAGCAATCGTTGAGCGAATCTTGGGATTACCACCTCCGCAGTATCGGGGAGAGAACCACAGGCGACTACAACCTCAATAGCAATCATTAAGAGAATCTTGGATAACTTCACTTCAACAGCAATCATTGAGCGAAATCTGGGATTACCACCTCCGCAGTATCGGGGAGAGAACCATAGGCGACTACAACCTCAATAGCAATCATTGAGAGAATCTTGGATAACTTCACTTCAACAGCAATCATTGAGCGAAATCTGGGATTACCACCTCCGCAGTATCGGGGAGAGAACCATAGGCGACTACAACCTCAATAGCAATCATTGAGAGAATCTTGGATAACTTCACTTCAACAGCAATCATTGAGCGAAATCTGGGATTACCACCTCCGCAGTATCGGGGAGAGAACCATAGGCGACTACAACCTCAATAGCAATCATTGAGAGAATCTTGGATAACTTCACTTCAACAGCAATCATTGAGCGAAATCTGGGATTACCACCTCCGCAGTATCGGGGAGAGAACCATAGGCGACTACAACCTCAATAGCAATCATTGAGAGAATCTTGGGCGACTTCAACCTCAACAGTAATCATTGAGAGAATCTTGGGCGACTTCAACCTCAACAGTAATCATTGAGAGAATCTTGGGCGACTTCAACCTCAACAGTAATCATTGAGAGAATCTTGGGCGACTTCAACCTCAACAGTAATCATTGAGAGAATCTTGGGCGACTTCAACCTCAACAGTAATCATTGAGAGAATCTTGGATGTCTTCTACTGTCTCTTTATCAGGAAAATCTGTTAGGGGTCGATTTAGCTGGACTAGAGAAGGCCTTTGACTGGATAAGAAACAGAAAATCTTAGGGTCGATTAACTGAACCGGTCTAGGTCTTGAAATGTCTTCAACTGGATAAGAAACAGGGAGATCTTAGGGTCGATCTGACTGAACCAGAGAAGGCCTTGGACTGGATAAGAAACAGAAAAGTCTTAGGGTCGACTTAACTGAACCGGTCTAGGTCTTGAAATGTCTTCAACTGGATAAGAAACAGGGAGATCTTAGGGTCGATCTGACTGAACCAGAGAAGGCCTTGGACTGGATAAGAAACAGAAAAGTCTTAGGGTCGACTTAACTGAACCGGTCAAGGTCTTGAATATAGCTGGGAACTTAACTGGATCTTTCCTGAAAGGTAAAGGTCAGTCATATGCGATGCATGATATGGATCAAGCAATGATGTTCTCAACATAAATGAGATTTGTAAGATATGATGCGCGTATGCATGCTATAATGTATGGAAATGCAATGTTTATGAATGTATGCTTTCGTCTTAGGAAAATAAATCCTTGACGGGTGCCGGGAAGTCACATCCTGGGCTGATATTGGAGAATAGATCTTCGCTTCCGCTGGGGATGATAGTTGCAAGAATACCGGTAGGAGAAGAGGACTCCGTTGGGGAATAAACTTGGCGAATGGATAACTCTGCGGGGAGAAAAGTACTCTAGCGATCTTGCTGGGAAGCAATACTCTGTGGGGAGAGAGGTACTTTGCTGAGTTGTTGATAATAACTTGCTGGGGATACCCTTGTTGTGTTGGAAGTGTTAATAGACTTCGCTGGGGATAAGAGGACTTCGTCGAGGACGCTCTTTCCGTGGCTTCTGGCTGAGGATAACCCAGTTATATCCTGGTAGGGAAATAACTCTTTGAATAAAGGCCAGGGGACGCGTTCGTGCTTTGTGGGGGT
The DNA here is from genome assembly GCA_948472305.1 of Vicia faba. Taxonomy (NCBI): domain Eukaryota; kingdom Viridiplantae; phylum Streptophyta; class Magnoliopsida; order Fabales; family Fabaceae; genus Vicia; species Vicia faba. Next base: position 135,063,921 of record OX451741.1, read on the forward strand.
AAGCTTCCAGAATCTACTGGGAATAAGCTTACTACTTGGGGAGATGGATTCCAACTTTCTTGGGGAAACTGGATTGGACTCTCCTAGGGAGGTTTGAGCTGCTGGGGAGGTGACTCCACTGAATGTTTGATATACCGCCGGGGAACAATCTTTTAGACCAAGACTGTCGGGGATGCTTGTTAAGAATGCATGTATACTGCTGGGGAATGTTGGGATCTGCTGGAGGATACCCAACTTTCTTAAGGTTTGATTGTAGCTTTGCTCGGGGAGAGTGCACTGACTTGCTGGCTCACTCTCTGGGGAATCAAGATATACTGGTTATGTTCTTCAACTGAACTCGCCTTGATACCTTGGAGGACAGAACAATTAGATTGCTTAGACAACTCTTTATTGCCCCTGTTTCTGATATGGGAGAGGAAGACCTGTGAGGTGCTGATAGTTGTTGATGGACAAACTTTCTTCTGGTAGGTGACAAGATTACTGGACATAGTCGTACGCTTTGATCCCTAACTTTTGCCTGGACCGCCCTTTCGGGTTTTCAGTCCACCGGGATACCCATTTTTGCCCGAGCCGCCTTTTCAGGTTTTCGACTTGCCGGGTGTACAGATTTTTTTCATTTCATCCCTCATTTTGCCCGAACCATTTTGGTTCGCCGGGAAGCCCTTATTTTTGCCTAGGTATGTCAACCTAGCGGGTCTTTGATTGTGCGTAGTATTTTTTCGACTATGTCCATGCCCTCAGAACACAAGGAGTTGCCCCTGTTAGAAGTGTTTTGTCATGCCACCAGAAGATGTTTGATTAGGCAAGATTCATTGTTGGAATGCCCCAAGTGACTCAGGCGGAGGTTTGCACCAGGCGATTTGGCCTTGAGAGATTCCCTGAATCTTGACTGGACTGCCCCTAGATGATGGACACTGATCATGCTATGCCCCTTGATTGGAAATGCTTTTGTCCACTAGGTATTCATCGTGCGAATTTCCCTGTTGTTCAAACAAATATTCATATGCAAACAAAGTTATGTTAAAAATGCAAAGCTTATGTCTGTTTCGAAGTTTTTTGGAAATGCATTCTTCTTCATAAAACAAGTGAATGTTTGTAAAACGTGATGTCAACTCCGTATTTTATCGCAAGCCTTAAGGAGTCAGGATACCTTTCGTAACAGTATGCTTTCGAACTAACCCATGCTTCAGCTAGGACTTTTAAGGGTTATAACGTGGCCTGGTTCACGGTTTAAGAAATAAAGGATAAAGGCTCAAATTATATGTACCCACCCACTCTTCGTGATGTTCTTCAAACCTAAACTCAGTTGATCGTGCGTTAGACCTTATTTGGGTCTTTGTTTTGATATACCAGTGATGGTCCAGATATTGATGATTTATTTGGAATAGGCAGTCATTCCCCTTTTTTGTCGCGGGTTTGTAAGACCTCTTTCTTTTTTATTTGATTATCCATATTTTTTGCCTGAACTGTTCTTTTGTGATTACAGACAGTGGGATGTCCCAGTTTTGTAAGTCTCCTTCATAGGTTTTGACTTAATGGGTTTTTATTTTGAGAAGTAATGACTGCCTTTCTTTATGGAACCATCACTGTCTTTCTTCATTTTGTAAAGACCTCTTTGGTGCCATTCATTGTGCACTTGGATCAACTGAGAGACTACCCTGCCCCAGGTTATGATAAAGGGTTTCAATTTTCGAAAATAAAAACTCCTACTTCTTTGGCTCAAAGGGGTTGACGAGGGATTATCTTCCTTATAACTCCAGTGTTTAGGGATTGAAACAATGCCTGTACCTCATCAGCGGGGTCTGTTCAAAAGCATACTGTAAAGATCGTGGTATCATTTTCGTCATCCTCCCTCAAGAGGCTTAGAATTATTAATCGAGCGTTGATCATCAGAAAAAATATGAAAATAATTTGCATATAGTGAATACGAATATATTGCTTCAAAACAGACATATGCGATGCATTAATGAAATAACGATGTTTAACATGAGTAAATGTTTGAACAAAAGAAAATTACAACTTGAACATTCGAATGAACAAAAGTTTTCTCTTCTCAGGGCCTGTTACTTCAACTGGTGAGTCTTGGAGGGATGGTAGAAAAATTCAGCCTGACCATCTTGTGTGAACTCCAGTGCCCCTTCATTAATCAGGTCTTGAATTTTGTTCTTCAGAGCCCAACACTCATTTGTATCATGTCCTGGACTGACAGAGTGGTAGGCACACCTTTTATTGGGATCATAGATAGGAGATGCTGTGTTGGGGTTCTGGGGGTGAGCCCTTAATGTGATCAGATTCAATCTCAACAGGCGTTGCAAAGCTTGAAACAGCGACATGTTAAGCTGGGTGAATTGCCTCCTAGGCTTGTCTGGCTGAAGCCGGTGAGGTTGATGCTGAATTTGTGACACTGGAGCCATTTGAGGAGCTCTCCCCTTATCTCGTCCCAAAGGTGGTTGAACGATGACTAACTTTTTACCCTTAGACGTTTGCCCCAGTTGGTTACCCCAAAGCAGTTGGTTGACGAGAATTTCGAGCTCTTCTTGTCTTTGAGCTAACCCTTGAATGGCAGTCACCTGCCCCAGCATCTAGACCTTCAATGCATCCACCTCAGCTTGTAGGTGTTTCAGCCTTTCATCCTCAGCACTGTTCCTGACAAAGGTCCCCATGAGAAGTGTCCTTAGCTCCTCCTGCCCCTTGGATAGATTCAGGAGGGTTTCCCCGAACCGAGTCTCTTGAGCAAGGAGGTCCTGGTTATCTTGTTGGGAAGTCATTGCTGAAATAAACAGCGAGAAAGGTAAGTGACCCGCAACAAGGATACCCGTTATGCAATGATGTATATGACATGCATGTAATGTTTTCAAGGATCTCGCAGGATAAACAAGAAGATTTGTTAAAACTTGGGTCCGGTAGCTTGATCGAAGGAACTGCATGTTGTTGAGAGCCCTTCTTCAAGGGTCAAAGGCTCACCATATCCAGTGGGTCATAGCCCCTGACTTTAGTCATCATGTCTAGTTTTGATTTCCAAACCTTGGCTAGGGGAACCTTCTTCAAGAGTCAAAGCTCACCATATCAAGTGGGTCATAGCCTCTGACAACTTTGTCTAGAGGAAAATAAATCCTCTTTGCCCCTTGCTGGGATAGTTGATTCACCATGACCTGCATCACAAGCCCTTGAGATCCTTGAAATTGGTTAGGATGTATGCAATGGTATGATATTATGCTATGCATGGGGTAATGTAGGTAACCCTGTTATGAGTCCTAATTAAGGACTATAAACAAAACCTGCAAGAAACTTAGTACACTCCGTTATGAGTCCCAATTAAGGACTATAAACAAAACCTGCGAGAAACTTAGTAAGCCCTGTCATGGGTCCAATTAAGGACTAAAACAAAACCTGCAAATAGTTCATGTGTCAGATAAAGCATGCAAGTAGTCAAGTACGAAGGCACACAAGTCACACAAGATAAGCCCTTAGAGTTTTAGGCCAGCATGAAGTTTGGGGTACTACCCTCTTGAAGTTGGTGGGCTCAACCTGTCCTATTAGAAGTAACCGGGTTCTAAGGGTCCCAATATCACTGGATTGCTTTCATTGTTCATCGTTTCGATTTAGCCACTGAACTGGCGACCGAAATATTCCAGGAAAGCAACCCTCAATTGAGTGTAGTATCGAGTATCAACCAACCTCGGACTGCACCAAAGTCAGTTATCTCACTACCCTAAAGAGGCCAAGATAGTTCAATTAAGGTTCCTAAGGTCTGTTGATGCTTCACGACACCACGCGGAGGCCCCGTACTCTCCTTGACTGAACTCAAGGGTTACCGGTACACACCAAAGTGCCACATCAACGTAGCAGACTGTTTCAACCATGTCGGTATACCCCACACAGTTCCCTCACAGCCTTGTTGCTACTTTCTAAGAAGGTATCCCCCAGATCCGGGTTAGGATCTATAGAACTCCCAAGACAGTCCCACAATAATAAAGCAAGCAAGTCAATATAATTGAAAACACAGTTATGAACTACCCTAAGGTACACCTCACTTTAAGTTTGTGTCCCCAACAGAGTCGCCAGTTCTATGATCGGTGGATCTGGAACTGACTGTTTAACGCTGGTTCGCGAAATGTCACGGAAGCAAGAGTCGCCACCGTCTTTTATTTTCTCCAAATGGAAAGGACAAAAGCACAGAAAAATTCCTTATAGAGATTGCTCTCGGTTCGGGAGGTAGGTTATAGAAAGGGAAGGTGTTAGCACCCTTTCTATCCATGGTTATCCATGGGCTCTTAGATACTTTCTCATTTGTGTTTTCAAAAATGGTTTGTTTGCTTTTCAACTGTGGGTTTTAAAAAGTTTCTTTAAAAATTTCAGTTCGACTCTTGTTCAGTCCTCAAGAGTGTTTGAAAAATTGCTTTCGAAAGCTTTTTGAAAAGGTGTCGGTGTGAAAAGTATTTTGTTTTGTTTTAAAATTAGAGCAAGTATCTAGAGTCATCTACCTACCCTAAGGAATTCGTCTGTGTAGATGTCCTTTAAAGTAGTGCCATCCCACCATTGAGAGGTAGGTAGCACCACCGTTGGAGGTGTTCGGGTCAATTCGAGGTTCGGGACATGGTGATCACCAGAGCAATGGGAAGACACCTTAGAAGCTACCCTCATGCCAGGTTCCCGGATCATGAGGACTTACTAAGACATCCTCTACTCGACGATCACCTTTCGAGGCAAGGCAACAGTGAGGCGTACCCTAGGGGTGGTGTGTGATTTGTGTGTCAGATTCATTTATTTTTGTCTTGTCAGGTTATGGGTGATCTATGCGTTTGTTTTTATTTTTATCATTCATTCTTGCATGCATTTATTTAACAGTTAAAAATTACGAGAAATATAAAGTTCTAAACTATTACAAAAGGCGCGGGTCCACATCGCCAAAATTTCCAGAACCCGATTTGACAGAAAATAAAGAAAGTAAAGTAAAAGTGCGAGAGATAAATATTTACATGGCTTTGGGAGAGGTACATAAATAATTAAAAGAAAAAGAAATAAATACGCGAATTGAATTAAAATTAGAAACGAGGGCGTTGGACCCTTTTTGCGAAATTAAATTAAATGATTAATTAAATGAAATTAAAGAGAAAAAAGAAATTATTATTTTTTTTTTGAGTTTTTGGTATTTATGTTTTTTATGTATTTTTATGAGAAAGATTAAATGAAATTAAAATATTAACCCTAATTCTAATTTTTTTTATTTATTAAGAAAAACATGTTAAAATTAAACCTAAAATTAATCTAATTATTTACATGCAATTTTGATTTATAAAAATAAATAATTAATTATTAGTGAAATTTATTTACAAAAAATATTAATTAAATAAATATATTTTGATTTTTATGACTTTTCTGTTTTTTACTATTTTTTATATTTTATGAAAATAAGTTAAATTAAAGGAATTAATTAAAAAAAAGAAATAATTGAAATAAATAAAATAAGGAAAAGAAAGAAAATACAATACCTTGGGGGGTTTCTGTCCCCTTTTTGGAGGTGAATTGGAGTGGTTTGGCCATTTGTGTTCTGGCCTCATCATACATAAGTTGTTCTACTTTGGCCATTTGGCTTTTGGCTTTTGGCTATTTGTGTTTTTGGCCTCAACGTTCCTTAATATTCTCAGGATGTCTGTCTCGCCATGTATTGGTGTCATGTGTAAAATGTTCTATTTGGGCCATTTGGCTTTTGGCTTTTGGCCATTTGGCTTTTGGCCTCAACGTTCCTTAATGAACCTGGAATCCTGTCTAAATCTGCAGTGTTGAACCTCATGAACACATTAAATAAAATCATAAAAATTCAAATAAAACCAACATATGAAGAAATTTAATGTTTAGGCACAATATGGCATGTATGAATGATTATACCCTTTTGATCATGGAGATCAAATCAATCTTACCCTTACTGGAAGATTAGTGACCTGAATGCTTTTATGCCTTACTGGAAAATTAGGATCATGGAGATCAAGCCAGCCTTATCCTTACTGAAGAAGTAGTGAGGTATTGGTTTATAACTGAGATGGCTTGTTTGTAGTGAGAGAGGGATTTGTAATAAGGATTTCAAGGTTTTAGGGCTCTTGAAAGAATTTGATATTCTAACAGTGTTGTGGCAAGGTTTTTTTTTCTCTCTTTTCCTCCTCTTTCTCCTCTTTCTCCTCTCTAGTTTGTGTGAAAAGAAGGTGATTATATAATGGAAATTAGGGTAAAGAAAATGGGATTTGAATGTGCAATTGGGCCTCCAATGTTCACTTGAGTTCGTCACTTTCCAGGCTAAATCGCAGGGACTTAAGTGCAATTTTTGAAGTTGAAATGTGAAGACAAAATGTAGCCGACATCGATAACTAACTCCTGTCCGAAAATCGGCTCAATCGGATAAACGGTGAATTAGTTATGAATTTTTGAAGTTTCAGCTCAGACAAACTTATTTTGGGCTCCAGTGTCGACTCTGACACGTTCTTCAATAAAACACTGGTATTGATCGGTGCATAATTTGGTCTCGACTTTTGAAGCAAAGTTGTAGATCTATGAGTCAGTGACCTTGTGTAAAAATATGAGCCCAATCCGATAAAAATTGACCGAGTTATGAATTTTCGAAGTTTCGGCCCAGATGAAATAATATTCAGCATTCAGGATTTTCAGCGTGTCACGCACTCTGAGCAAAAAACGAAGGCCTTTTGAATACCGTTTGAACTCAATACCTTCTGTGAAAATGTAGCCAACTCAATTTGTGAAATTTTGGCGCCAGAACCAGCTCGATACGATGAAAATCGACCAAGTTATGATTTTCTGAACATGACGCAAATAAACTTTTGTCACAAATTTTCTGTAAGAAAATACTTGATAAATCCACATTTTTGAAGACCTTATGATCGAAATTGGCTTCCAGCCGTGAGAGATGAAAACGTAGATAATGTCAAGACGGAATTTTGGCCACCGGAACGGGTTCAAAACAAGTCACGATCTTCAAGTTATGAATTTTTAGCGCGTAAAAACTGCACTTTCAGCACACTTTTTCACTATATTTCTTCAAGAAAACTCACACATTCGGATACCTTCTTTAAAGAATTGACTCTTGAGCCGAACCTGAATTTGAGAATATGTTATCAGAGATATCTTGGCGAAAGAACATCTGAATATAACGCGTCGGGTTGGACTTGTGAATTTTCTTGAAATGTTTTGAGAAATATGGGAGGGCAAATTTTGGGGTACAACACCCATGTTTGAGGGACATGACTATTTTTTGATAGGCAACAAAGTGGGATTACCCTAAGGGTGCTCGTGTGCAAGTGTGTTTGATTGCATGCATTTAGTCTTGATTAGGGTGATCTATTTGTTGGTTTTAGTCTTTCCATACACACCCTAATTACTAACAATATATGAAAGCAATAAAAGTGCAAAAATGTAAAGTCCTACGCTATTACAATATTTGGGGATGGGGTATACAAATTTACAAATGGGGATTGCAAGGAATTTAAGTCCTAATTATCTATTACAATCATATTGAAATGCATAATATAAGAAATAAATGGACTTGTTTAGAAAATGTTTTTGTCTTAAGGAAATAAATTAAAAGGAAAATATTTTTATGTTAATATAAAAAAAATGATGAAAAGGGAAATAAATGAAAGACAGAAACCGCGTGCTACTGCAAGCAAAAATAAACAAGGATCAGAAGTTCTGAAGCCAGGCGTGTGATGACTCAGAGAGGAACGTCAGTGGTAAACTCTGAGGTCTTGCAAGAAATGTTAGAGGACAGACGCAAAAATTATGGGTTGCATTCAGACAGTGGGCCACAAGTTAGAAGTTTTGTATTACACTAAAACACTGAGTAAACTTCAGAAGTTCTGAATTGCCAGCATGTGAAAATCATAAACTCTGAGTGTTTGAAAATGGCTGATGGAAACATCAGAAGTTCAGTGTATTTGATATGTATGGAGAACTCAGAAGTTCTGAGTGGTATTCAGACGGTGAGCCAAAAGTCAGAAGTTCTGTGTTATGATAAGGAGTGAGTGAAAACCAGAAGCTATGTGTTACATTTTGACTTTTTTCCTCATATTAATCAGCACAACAATAACTTATTCATTTTTTAACAAATATCAAGTCATAAGAATAAAAGCACAACAGTTTATAGAGGTTATGATCCTAATCCTGAGCCTAGCCTTAATCAAGAAGTTCTGATCCACAGTTTTTCTATTCATTCAATGATATAAACAACATTAATATTATGGTATTTACATGTTTAATGATGTTCTGAATAAAAAATGCAAAGGTCAAAAAGACTTACCTTGAATCTGGAGTGTGGGCTTGGAGCTTTGAGTTGCTGCCTTTGAATGTTCTGGAATCAGCAAGAGTGACGGAAGAGAAGAATGCCAAGTTCTTTGGTTCAAAAGGAAGAACAAAAGTTTGGTTTTTTTTGTTTGGGATTTCTGGATTTTTATGAAGGTTTCATAACTTCCTTTTCTCTTCTTTTTTTGGCCAATCTCTCTCTCCAAAATCCAGCTCCTTGAACGTGTGATGGAGAAAAGTATTTATAGGTGAATTTGTTGTGGTTTTGGGGGGGAAACAAATGGGATTCAAACCTTTTTGGTATGTTGTTCCATTGCTTTTTCATCACTGTTTTCGTATGCTAGTTTGGTGCAATTATGGGATGCAGGCGTAGGTTGAACTAGCTATTGGTTATAGGTATGCAGCAAGTTGTATAAACAAGGTTTTGGGATTTGGTCAAGTTCTGACCAAAGCGTTGAATATAGCCTTCATATGCTAAAGTGCTGCCTTGTTCTTGAAGCAAGCATGGTGGTTATCAGCAGGAATTAAGGAAAAGCAAAAAGCAAAGCATGGGCTTAGTATCAAAGTTGTTATCCCAAGATAGTAGAGGTACACGTGGTGAAAATCCTTTGGATAAAGACTCATAAAGTGGTTGTGAGCATTAAATGATGATGAGACTTATCACAACCAGAAATCCTGCCATGTGAAAGTCTGCATCCTTGTGTAACTCTAGATCAGAAGTTCTGCTTCAGCATAGCATCCAACCTCTGATCTTTGTATCTTCTAGCTCCAGCATGTTCTGAAGGAGTTTCCAGACTTTCCAGGAAATTTGTAACACGCTTCTTAACCTTCTTTGAATTACCCTGGCAAACTCTGACTGAACTTTTGTGAAAACTTTCCCAGAAGTTCTGACCAAACTCTGTCTTGAGAATATCCATAATTTGCTGAGCGTTATGGTGATAATATGGTCAGAAGTTCTGAAATTGTCATATTTCCTAAACACTTAGAAAAATTTCTAAGTATTTAGAATTTGACTTTTCCAAAGTAAAATTTGACTTTTGAAATTCTTGATGAAACAAACTTCATATTCCAACATGTCTTGATGAAATGTGATTCTTGAAGCTTGATTTTGATCCAAAAGTCAAAGTTTAACTTTTCAGTATGCAAATGACCATTTTGCCCTTGTGAATGACTTTCTTGGAAAATTGCAGTTCAAGGCTTGGAATTGGATAGAAGCAAACTTGAGGATCCAGGGTGATTACTTGAGAAATGAGAGGGCAAATTTTGGGGTACAACACTTGTCCCTATTCAATCTTCTTACACCTGAAGAGTTAGATTGGTGAGTCCACCATTTGTGACTTGAAGGTGAAAGATGATTGAACACTAGAGTGCCCAGAAAATTTGCACTCGAAGATGTGTTAGTTGATTATGTAGAGAATGGGCTTAAAGATGCCATTTGGAGAGATAATGGATAGTTGTTGGAGATGGGCTTAAAGATGCCATCCAGAAATGATTGTTGGACTGTATATGTAAGCTGGAACTAAAATTATTATCAGCATGGCGTTCATGTTTGGAGCACATCTGAACTGTAACAGAAGGTTGGGTTGTTTGAGTTGGTCGAGTAGATAGTTCTCCTGTCTAGTTTCAGGTATTAATCTTTGACCTGAGAAAGAAAGATAGTTTTCCTGGCTTGTTACAGGTGTTAATCTTTAATCTCTTCATGTAGATAGTTTTCCTGGCTTGTTACAGGTATTAATCTACAATCAGTCGTCCATAGATAGTTTTCCTGGATTGTTACAGGTATTAATCTGGAACTTGAAATGGTTGGTCGATGAGATAGTTGTCCTGTCTAGTTTCAGGTATTAATCTCTGACCTGAGAAAGAAATATAGTTTTTCTGGCTTGTTACAGGTGTTAATCTTCAATCTCTTCATGTAGATAGTTTTCCTGGCTTGTTACAGGTATTAATCTATAATCATTCGTCCACAGATAGTTTTCCTGGCTTGTTACAGGTATTAATCTGGAACTTGAAAAGGTTGGTCGATGAGATAGTTGTCCTGTCTGGTTTCAGGTATTAATCTCTGACCTGAGAAAGAAAGATAGTTTTCTTGGCTTGTTGCTGGTGTTAATCTTCAATCTCTTCATGTAGATAGTTTTCCTGGCTTGTTACAGGTATTAATCTACAATCAGTCGTCCACAAATAGTTTTCCTGGCTTGTTACAGGTATTAATCTGGAACTTTAAAAGGTTGGTCGATGAGATAGTTGTCCTGTCTGGTTTCAGGTATTAATCTCTGACCTGAGAAAGAAAGATAGTTTTCCTGGCTTGTTACAGGTGTTAATCTTCAATCTCTTCATGTAGATAGTTTTCCTGGCTTTTTACAGGTATTAATCTACAATCAGTCATGCACAGATAGTTTTCCTGGCTTGTTACAGGTATTAATCTGGAACTTGAAAAGGTTAATGGTAGCCATCTGTTGATTGACCTTTTCCTGAAAAAGGTAAAACGTTAGTTGTATGCAATGTCATGATGTATGAAATGCATGATGTCATGATGTTCTCAAAAATAAATGAGATTGTGTCGTGTGCACTTGTCATGTATGTAATATGATATATGAAATATGAGATGTTTATTTGAATGTATCTTTATCCGAAAAATAAATCCTTGACAAATGCTGGAGAGTCACTAAATCCCGGACTACTGTTGAAGAGTAGGTGAGTATTCAAACTTTTCTTAGAATATTTCCACCAAGGATTCCTGTTTTGTTGAGGAGAACCCCGTCGGGGAAAGTTGAGAACTTTGTGGAGAGTATTAATTCCTGCTTGGGGAAAAAAGTTCAGGAGTCTCGGTTGTCCGTTGATCTACTAGGGAGTCGAAGTTGAACTAATGTTTGGTTGGGTCCAAGCTTCACGATAACCTGTTGGGGATTGTAGAGTAGTCTACTGGGGAAGAGGAGTTGTGGTCCATTGATTTGTAGTAGCCGGAGAGGCCAACTCAAACTGGGGAATCCTGTCGTTTGTTAGGGAAATAAACCCTGTTGCTTAATCTGTTGGAGAGGCGGCGACTTCACTGGAAGAAATCCTCGAGGATTCTTGAAGTCGACTCAGTTGGGAAGAGGTTTTCAGAGATTGAAAATCTGGCTGGGGAATCATCCTATGAGAAAGATTGTTGGGGAGATTTGTCACTGCCCCTAGTAGCGAGTGTTTATGGCACTGTCAGGAAATGTTTGACTGTATGTAACCCTTTGCTGAGATTGGCGTTTAATGCCCCAAGTAATGGAGATGCAGACCTACCCCTGGTTATTCTGTACTTCTTGAGAGATTTCTTGGAATCTTGACTGGACCGCCTCAGGTGTGCTCGGATAGTGACATGTCATGCCCCCTATTGATAGAAGATTTGTCAATGGGAGTGTCATCCTACTTGAATTGATTTTGTACTGAGAGAGCTTTCGTTCACTGGATATTGTGTGAATTTCTCTGCTGTCAAACAAATAGCCATATGAAAACAGGAATATTCAAGTAATGCAAAGTTTATGTTTGTCTTGAAGTTTTGAAAAATGCATTTTTAGCAAGTAAAGAAGTTTGTAATTCAACTCTGGATTTTGAGTAAAGCCTTATAGGAGTCAGGATACCTTTTGTAACAATATGCTTTCGAACTAACCCATGCTTCAATTAGGACTTTTGAAGGGTTGTAACGTGTCTTGGTTCACGGTTTTAAGAACAAAGGATAAAGGCTCAAAGTGTATTTGTACCCTCTCGTTCTTCGTGATGTTCTTCGGTCCTAAATTCAGTTAATTGTGCGTTTGAACTCCAATTGAGTCTGGAAAGACATTTTAGTGATGGTTCAGACAAGTTAGGTTTGTCGGAAGGCAGTCATTTTTTCAATATTTTTCATGTTGTCGAGGATTTGTAGTGACCTCTTTCTTTTGATTTGTTATCCCTAATTTTTGCATGACTATTCTTGTTTTGAGATTACAGTCAGCGGGATGCCCCAGTTTTCTTTAAGTCCCCTTCGTAGGTTTTGACTTAGTGGGATTTTCTTTTTTTGAGAGATAATGACTACCTATGTGATAGGGAACCATCACCGTCTTTTGATTCTAGAGGAATGTTTCTTGATGTCATTCGTTGTATTACGAGATGAGAGTTTGCGGCTTAACGCGCGTTTGAATTAACTGAGACTACCCTGTGAAGGGTGAGAAAACACTTATAGGGGGGGGGGGTTGAATAAGTTTCTCTTTTTCTTTTTCTTAAAGGCTCAACAATAATGGAAAGACACGGTTATTTTTATCCTGGTTCAGTTGAACTCAAACTACTCCAGTCCACCCGCCAAGGTGATTTTGCCTTTCTCAACAAGGACTTAATTCACTATAATCAACTGATCATAATCACACAACAACTATTGTGACTAACAATGCACAAGTAATCTTATAAGTGACTAACACCACTAAGACTTAAACTAGTCCTAGTCTACTTGATAAATATGACCAAACTTGGTATCTCAAGGAACAATTTCAAGAGTTAAATCTTTACAGATAGTGAAACAAAATTTGCTTCTTAGAAAGCTATATCACAACTGTGATTTTTCACTAAGATTAGTATTGCACAAAGTGTATGTAAAGTAATTTGTGAGCCCAGAATATTTTCACGTAGTTTCTGCTTCTTTTGAATTTGTTGAGTTGTTGGCTTGCAAAAAATGTTCTTCTATATATAGTAAGAAGAAAATGACCGTTGCTGCCTTCAAAAGTGGAGAGCAATAAATGTTTGCGTGTTTGCTTGCAGTATTTCATTTTCCAATAAACTAGCGTACACACTTGAGTGCATGTAGCCGTCTTTGCATTAAATGAGCAAACGACACTTTGTCAGAGCATGTTTCCTGAAACTTGACAAGACTTGTTAGCTTCTTTATTCTTTCAGAACTAGCTTCACGTCTTGAATCAGAACATGCTTGCATATCTTCTTATCAACGCTTTCTTGCTAAGTACTTATGATCAGCGCTTTCTTTCAAAGAACTTCTGAAACATAGCTTACATAGAAACTTGCTAAGCGTTAGAAGATGCATTAAATAATTTCTTATCAGAGTCAGCATTAGTACTTGCGCTAAAACAAATAGTTCTTTCATCAAAAAACTTCTTCATTTATTTTCAGTTCAGCACGTCAAAATGCTTCTGTCAGAACATTATCTGAAACAAGTAAATATGTTCATCAGAGTATCAATTATATAAAATATAATTTATTGTTATCATCAAAACTCTGAGATATGATCAGAACCAATCTTGTTCTAACAATCTCCCCCTTTTTGATGATGACAAAAATATTCAGATTTAGAAATAAAATTTAACAAGAGATAAGAATCTCCCCCTGAAATAAATATTTATGTAAGAAAAACTTCCTGAGAATTTTTATCAGAGCTTTGAAATTTTCTTCTGGGATTTCTTCAGCAAGTCTTTTTGAAGATAATGTTTAGATGAATTAAACTTCCAGAGTTTAAGTGATACCTGCAAAATTCTTTAAAAACATAGAAAGAAATCTTTGTATTTTGTTAGAATGTTTGAGACTTCGTCCCATAACTGTTAATCAGAGATTAGATCAAAATACTCATTTTCTCCCCCTTTTTGGCATAATCAAAAAGTATATAAAAATAGTTGAAGAGCGTAAAAGTTTTAATAAAAGATTCAGAGGTACAAAACAACAAAGAAAAAACAAGAAACATAATGACACTAAGATTTCTTAGAAACAAGGGCCATAAGAAGATTCTTGATCTCAGATGCAGATTCCTCTTGTTTCATCATCCAGTTTCTGATTTCTTGGTTTGTCTGATCTTGCTTATCCAAGCGCTCATGAATATATTTGTTTTCCATCTTAAGCTCATTCAGAGTATCCATAACAAGTGAAGTAGGAGCAGAGGATGAAGAAGCTTCAGCAGATATAGCCTTTGGAGCAGAAACCGTTGAGTCAGAATGAACAAAAGTTGAAAGTAGAGTGCCCAGATCCACCATAAGAGTTGGCACAGGTTCAGGTGCAGCTTTAGCAGAAGGTTGATTAAATAGAACTATTACCAGAGGATTTGAATCTTCAGAGGCATCTTCAGACTCATCTTCTGAAATGTCCATTTGATCAGCTAGAGCATTAGCAATCATCAGAGAATACTTCTTGTTCCAAATATCAGCAGCTTCTGACTTGAAGGCATGCAGATGTTTGGAGAAGTTCTCAAGCACCTGAGAGTGACATAAGTCTTGCAACTTCAGTGAATCAGCATCTAAGGTTCTTCTGAATGTTTCCCATAGAAGATCTGTTGTTGTTGGGTTCACACTTATGGTGCGGTCTTCCTTCAGCAGGTCTAACCAAGCTTGAACTTCTGTTAAAAAATTATGAAAATATACATTTACATTTGGCTGAACAGGTTTGGGAACAACCTTTTTGAAGGTTTTGTTTTTCAGAAATTATAGAGATTCAAAATCAACTACAGTTTTCAAAAAGTCAGTTGGTTCAGGATTTTCTGATTGTTTAGGTGTTGCTGATTGGTCAGGTTGTTCAAAAGGTTCAGGTGTTGCTGATGGATTATGAGGTTCAAATGGTACATGAGTTTCAGAGGGTTCATGTGTTTCTGATGTTTCATGAGTTTAAGTGAGGCTATGTTCTGGAATGTGAGGAGGTGAAAGCATTGGTGAGTTAGGAGTTGGAAGTTGTGGAGATGTGGGTGATGTGATGTCAGGTGAAATGATGATTGTGTTATCAACAGTGAGGGTAGGATTCTGAGGTTGTGTTCTGTTCATGGCAAAGATATTTTCAAAAGGTAGGGTGAATGGTGGCTTTTGTGTGGCCAGAGATACGTTGATTCCTTCTATTCTCCAAGAGCCAGCATCATACCATCCAATAGGTCTGGGTGATAAAGGTCTGGGAGGAGGTCTAGAAAGGTTTTCAGCAAGAATAGTTTGAGAGATAGGTGTTTGAGAGGGTTTTGTTTGAGATGGTTCTGTTTGGGTTTCAGAGGAGTAATCAGAGTCAAAATCACTCAAGTCTGATAAAACTTGATCTCTTTGAGGGTTTTCAGCAAGAGGTTCAGATGGTATGGTTAAGTCTATGTCAACATCTATGTCACCTAAGGTTTGGGGTTCAACAGATGTAGATATATTTACAGAATCATAAATAGAAATAGTTTCAGCAAGTGTACCTGATTTCTTCTTCTTCTTCGGAGGTCTAGCAGATGGTCCTTCAACTACTTTCCTCTTCATTGGTTGCTGAAAGACAACATTTGGAGCAGCTTCATGTCTTCCTTGAAGCCAAGCAGGATCAATTGGAGTTCCACTTTCTTTGCAAATCTGAATGTAATGCAGGATGATGCGAGGGTGATCTCCTGAGTTGAACAGTGGAAAGTCAGCAATTGGTATCCTTCTTCTCTTAACAGTTGCTGAAACATAAGGAGTTGGTTCTATCAGCAGTTTGTCAATAATCTTTCTCTTCACCAAGTTCTTTTTAGTCAGAGCTTTCCCACATGTAGGCTCTAACTCCCCCAGCAGATTTGCTTCATCCAAGTGAGCAATCAGACCATTCTCAGTCAGAATGCTTGAAATCAATCTCCCCATTGGAATCCAATTCCTTTTGGATTTAGGGTTCTTCATTCTTTCCGCTTCCCAAGTTTCTTTGACATGAGTCCAAATATGATCAAACAAAAGATAGGGTAAATCAATCTTAACATTTGTTCCTAGACAGAACAACAAGTATTACTGGTCAGCACTTATACAGCCTGGAGAACTATTTTCCTTCCTATGATGAATGCAACCATGGATGATTCTTGCCCAGATCTTGTACTTATTTTTCAAATCTCTGACTTTTGAAGACGCTTGCCCATTTGTAAAAATTTCT
Source organism: Vicia faba (assembly GCA_948472305.1). Classification (NCBI taxonomy): domain Eukaryota; kingdom Viridiplantae; phylum Streptophyta; class Magnoliopsida; order Fabales; family Fabaceae; genus Vicia; species Vicia faba. Next base: position 135,080,067 of record OX451741.1, read on the forward strand.
GCATAAACTTTTGACATTTCCATTCTGCCACTTGAAATTCCAGTCACTCTAGTTCCTTCAAAACCCAGTAGTTTTCTGATGAGATTTTCAGTTACGGAGATTTCCTTACCCATCACAAATGAGAGGATGACTTTTGGAGAAGCAATAACGTGTATCCAAAATTCCTTAACAAGGTGTGGAAAAACAGGACCAACTAGACGGTCAAAGAAGTTTCCCCATCCTTGAAACTCCACAGTAGGAAGAAGATCAAAACCATTTGCTTTTAGGTTATCAAAAGCCACCATTAATTCACTTATAACTTCTAGACTATCCACTGGAATGAGAGTAGTTCTCTCAGGAATGATGTACTGTTCAGATTGGGTGTTTCCAGAATGAGTAGAGGAGGAAGCCATTTGAGCACTTAGGTTGAGAGAAGAAAAATGGGTTTTAGAGAAAAATACACAGAGACGGTTGAGTTTTTTGAAAGAGAAGGTAAAAAGTGAGAAAGGGTTTTTATAAAGGTATTTATATGAAAACTTTTGAGAAATTGGTTTTTTAAAAAACTGTAAAAAGAGTTTTTTGAAAAAAATAATTAAAAAGAATCTAATCATGACAAGCATTTAATGATAATGAAAATTTAGGGGAAAGCGTGAGATTTGAGCAAATCATAACAGTTATCTAGGGACGGCGTCAATAGCTTAGCACGCGTGACCTTTCAGAAACACACCACGTGTTCATCTCCTGAAGGTTGCATGGGACAACTGTTTGATCTAATGAACTGTTGATCTATACTTAAAATGAAACGTTAGAACATTTCAGAACTTTACATATAGCTTCTGATGTAACTTCTCTTCTAACTTCTGAAGAGTTGTTAATCAGAACATTCATTTCACAATATTCTGAAGTCAAACACAGAAGATAAATACAATTTTATTCAAGACATAATTCTATACAAATATTTTTCAAAATGAATTTAAATCTATCTTCTGAAAGGGGTTTGGTAAAAATATCAGCCCATTGATGGTCTGTTTTTACAAAATTTAAATTTAAGATTCCCTTTTGAATGTAGTCCCTTATAAAATGATATTTAATTTCAATGTGTTTAGCTTTAGAATGTAAAATAGGATTTTTAGAAAAACAAATTGCATAAGTATTGTCACAGAAGATGGGAATCTTACTTTCATAAAGATAAAATCTTCTAGCTGACTTTTCATCCAAATCATCTGAGAACTACATCCAGCAGCAGATATATACTCAGCTTCTGTTGTTGAAAGTGTAATTGTTGCTTGCTTCTTGTTGTACCACGAGATAATATTGTCACCCAGAAACTGGCAGCTTCCAGAGGTGCTCTTTCTTTCAATTCTATCTCCAGCAAAGTCAGCATCACAATAACCTACTAGTCTAAAATCTTTTGATCTTCTGTAACACAGACCCAAATTAGTAGTACCTTTCAGATACCTTAGAATTCTCTTAACAACAGTTAAGTGAGATTCTCTAGGATCTGATTGGAATCTAGCACATAAATATACGCTGAATAATATATCAGGTCTAGATACAGTCAGATAGAGAAGGGATCTAATCATACCTCTCTAGAGCTTCTGATCTACATCATACTTACCTCATTTTTTCCCAGAATGCATGTTGGATGCATTGGTGTCTTAGCATCTTTGCTTTCTGACATCTGAAATTTCTTCAGAAGTTCTTTAACATACTTCATATGATGTATGTAAGTACCTTCTGGAGTCTGGTTAATTTGTATTCCTAGAAAGAACTTCAATTCTCCCATCATGCTCATCTCAAATTCTGCTTGCATGGTCTCAGCAAATTCTTTTCCAAGGGAGATATTAGAGGTTCCAAAAATAATATCATCAATATAAATTTAACAAATTAAGATATCATTTTTAAATGTATTTCTGAATAAAGTTGTGTCCACTTTCCCTCTGGTAAAATCTTTTTCTAAAAGAAAATTACTCAGACGATCATACCAAGCTCTAGGAGCTTGTTTTAAACCGTACAAAGACTTTTTTAATTTAAAAACATGTTATGGATGTTTTGAGTCATTAAAGCCAGGAGGTTGATGGACATAAACTTCTTCTTCTATATAGCCATTTAAAAATTCACTTTTAACATCTATTTGATATAATGAAATGTTATTTTGAACAGCAAAAGAAATTAATAATCTAATAGACTCTAACCTGGCGACTGGGGAAAAGGTTTCATTATAATCAATTCCTTCTTGTTGACTATAACCCTGTGCAACCAGTCGTGCTTTGTTTCTAACCACCTCTCCTTGCTCATTTAGTTTGTTTCTGAAAACCCATTTAGTTCCTATAATGTTGAATCCTTTGGGTCTTGGAACTAGATCCCACACATCGTTTCTGGAAAATTAATTGAGTTCATCTTGCATTGCTAATATCCAATCATTGTCTTCTAGAGCTTCATCAATAGAAGTTGGCTCAATCAGAGATACCAATCCAAACAATGATTCTTTATTGATTCTGAGAGAGGATCATGTTCTGATGGGATCTTCTTTTCTTCCAATAATCACGTCTTCTTTATAAGCTAAAGAGATTCTAGGAAACCTTTCCTGAGTGGGTTGTTCAGAGATTCTGATATTATCCAGAGCATTGTCAAGAGGATGATCTTCTGAGTCTTCCTTTGCTTCTGAGTCTTCCTTTGCTTCTGAAGTTTCAGAGTTTGAGGGATGATCTTCTGTACCTACAGAAATATCAATTTGCTTTGGTTGTTGCTGGACAAACTTATCATCAAACCTGACTTTGATTGATTCTTCAACAATCAGAGTTTCTATGTTGTATACTCTATAACCTTTTGAGCGTTCAGAATATCCAAGCAGAAAACACTTTGTGCTTTAGAATCAAACTTGTTCAGATTTTCTTTAGTGTTCAGAATAAAACAAGTACATCCAAAAGGATGGAAATAAGAAATGTTGGGTTTTCTGTTTTTCCACAATTCATAGGGAGTCTTTTCAAGAATAGGTCTTATAGAGATTCTATTCTAAATATAACATGTTGTGTTCACAGCTTCTGCCCAAAAGTGCTTAGCCATATTTGTTTCATTGATCATGGTTCTGGCCATTTCTTGTAATGCTCTATTATTTCGTTCTACAACTCCATTTTGTTGGGGATTTCTAGGACAAGAGAAATTATGAACAATACCATTTTCTTTAAAATATTTTTCAAAGTAACGTTTTTCAAATTCTCCACCATGATCACTTATGACTTTTATAATTCTAAAATCTTTTTCGTTTTGCACTTGGTTACAGAAGTCAACGAACACAGAATGTGACTCATCCTTGTGTTTTAAAAACTTAACCCATGTCCATCTGCTGAAGTCATCAACAATGACCAATCCATACTTCTTGCCTCTGATGGATGCAGTTTTAACTGGCCCAAACAGATCAATATGAAGTAGTTTTAATGGCCTAGAGGAAGAAACAACATTTTTGGATTTAAAGGAAGGTTTTGAAAATTTTCCTTTTTGACATGCTTCGCACAGAGCTTATGAGTTGTACTTCAGATTGGGAAGTCCTCTGACTAAATTTAATTTATTTAGTTTAGAGATTTTTCTTAAGCTGACATGTCCCAATCTTTTGTGCCATACCCATTGCTCATCGTTAACAGACAAAAGGCATTTAACATTTTGAGATTTAAGATCTGACAAATCAATTTTGTATATGTTGTTCTTTCTCTTGCCATAAAAGAGGATTGTTCCATCTTATTTACTAACAACTCTACAGGAATTTTGAATTAAAGTTAATGTCATAACCGTTGTCACTTAATTGACTTATGGGCAGTAGGTTATGCGCTAATCCTTCTACTAATAAAATATTAGAGATAGAAGGAAGGTTACTGTTTCCAATGGTTTCAGAACCAATAATCTTCCCTTTCTGATTACCTCCAAACTTGATGTCTCCTCCAGCTTTAAATTCCAGGTTTTGGAACATAGACTTTCTTCCCGTCATGTGTCGTGAGCACCTAGAGTCCAGGTACCATGACTAGTGTCTCAATTGAGCTGTTAAGGACATCTACAACAAATATTATTTTATCCTTAGGCACCCATATCTTTTTGGGTCCTCTTGGGTTAGAGTATTCAAAGTTCTGTTTGAACTTTGGATTAGCATAAGAGTTTCCAGAATGTGATGTATATTTTATATCATGTGTGTGTCCAAACTTGAATTGTTTGTTCAGAGGTTTATAAGTGAAAGCCATCTTAGCAACAGGTTTTGGTATATATGTCTCCTTCCCTTTGGGAGGTTCATATCCAATTCCTCTTCTGTTTTTCCCACTAACTCCATAGATCATTGAAGCCATTTTGCTTCTATCTATGCTTTTAGCAAGAAAAGTTTGAAAGCTACAGTCATATTCTTTCAGAATATCTTTTGAACTTGACACAAAATTTGAACTAGAGATTTTTTGAACATTTTGAATTTCTTCTTTAAGTTTAAAATTATTTTCTTTGAGTTCAGATTTTTCTGTTTCATGTTTCTCAAGATCAGATGCAAGACTCTTCTTGAGTTTCTTGTATTTGATTTTGAGCTGACTATAGTTTTCCAGAAGTTCTGATAAAATTTCAGCAAGTTCATCTCTAGTAAATTCAGAGAATACCTCTTTTGGATCTGACTCACAGTCTGAGTCATATGTTGTGGTAGACATCAGAGCTAGGTTGGCATTCTCATCTTCAGAATCAGATTCATCTTCAGAGGATCTGAATCGTCCCAGGTTGCCATCATCCCTTTCTTTCTACCAAACTTTTTCTTTGGTTTTTCTCTTTGAAGTTTTGGATAATCACTCTTGTAGTGTCCAGGTTCTTTGCATTCATAACATATTATCTCTCTTCTGTTTGACTTTTTGTGTCCAGAAGATTCTGGTTTATCTTCTGACTTCTTGAAGTTCCTGAACTTCTTCTGTCTGTGCTTCCACAGCTGATTGATCCTTCTGGAGAGCAAGGATAGTTCGTCTTCTTCTGACGCAGATTCTTCATGGTTTTCCTCTTCAGCCTGAAAAGCGTTAGTTTCATATTTTTTAATTGATTTAAGGGAAACATACTTACCTTTCTTCTGAGGCTCGTGCTCATCAAGTTCTATCTCATAACTTCTGAGAGCGCTGATGAGTTCTTCAAGAGACATGTTGTTCATATCTTCTGATACTTTGAAAGCAGTGACCATAGGTGCCCATCTTCTGAGTAAGCTTCTGATGATCTTTTTAACGTGTTCTGTCTTAGTGTATCCCTTGTTCAAAACTCTCAGACCAGCGATCAGAGTTTGGAACCTTGAGAACATAACTTCTATAGATTCACTTTCTTCTACTTTGAAGGCTTCATACTTCTGGACGAGAGCCAGAGCTTTAGACTCCTTCACTTGTGTGTTTCCTTAATGAGTCATTTTAAGAGACTCAAACATATCATGTGATGTATCTCTATTTGTGATCTTTTCATATTCCATTTTAGAGATAGCATTTAGAAAAATATTTCTAGCTCTATGATGATTTTTTAAATCAGCTTTTTGTTGTCTATCCATATTTTTTCTATCAATCTTGTTTCCTTCCGAGTCTGTAGGATGTGTGTAACCATCCAAGACTATATCCCATAAATCATTATCATTACCTAGAAAGAAACTTTCTAGTCTATCTTTCCAATATTCAAAATCTTCTCCATCAAATACAGGAGGTTTGTTATAGCTATTGTTGTTTTGTTCAGTAGCCATTTGTGTTTTCTTTTGGATCTTTTTCTGACACGGTTAAGTGTTGCGCTCAGAGTCAAGCTCTGATACCAATTGAAGGGTGAGAAAACACTTATAAGGGGGGGGGGGGGGGGGTTGAATAAGTTTCTCTTTTTCTTTTTCTTAAAGGCTCAACAATAATGGAAAGACACGATTATTTTTATCCTAGTTCGTTTGAACTCAAACTACTCCAATCCACCCGCCAAGGTGATTTTGCCTTTTTCAACAAGGACTTAATTCACTATAATCAACTGATTACAATCACACATCAACTGTTGTGACTAACAATGCACAGGTAATTTTACAAGTGACCAACACCACTAAGACTTAAACTAGTCCTAGTCTACTTGAGAAATCTGACCAAACTTGGTCTCTCAAGGAACAATTTCAAGAGTTAAATCTTTACAGGTGAAACAAAATTTGCTTCTTAGAAAGCTATATCACAACTGTGATTTTTCACTAAGATTAGTATTGCACAAAGTGTATGTAAATTAATTTGTGAGCCCAGAATATTTTCATGTAGTTTATGCTTCTTTTGAATTTTTTGAGTTGTTGGCTTGCAATAAATGTTCTTCTATATATAGTAAGAAGAAAATGACCATTGCTGCCTTCAAAAGTGGAGAGTAATAAATGTTTGCGTGTTTTCTTGCAGTATTGCATTTTCCAATGAACTAGCGTAGACACTTGAGTGCATGTAGCCGTCTTTGCGTTAAATGAGCAAACGACACTTTGTTAGAGCATGTTTCCTAAAACTTGACAAGACTTGTTAGCTTATTTATTCTTTCAGAACTAGCTTCACGTCTTGAATCAGAACATGCTTGCATATCTTCTTATCAACGCTTGCTTGCTAAGTACTTCTGATCAGCACTTGCTTTTAAAGAACTTCTGAAACATAGCTTACACAGAAACTTGCTAAGCGTTAGAAGATGCATTAAATAATTTCTTATCAGAGTCAGCATCAGCACTTGCACTAAAACAAATAGTTCTTTCATCAAAGAACTTCCTCATTTATTTTCAGCTCAGTACGTCAAAATGCTTCTGTCAGAACATTATCTGAAACAAGTAAATATGTTCATCAGAGTATCAATTATATAAAATATAATTTATTGTTATCATCAAAACTCTGAGATATGATCAGAACCAATCTTGTTCTAACACCCTGCCCCAGGTTTTGATTAAAGGTTTCAATTTGTGTTAAAACAGAAAACTTCTACTTCTTTGGCTCGAAGGGGTTGACTAGGGATTATCTTCCTTATAACTCCAGTGTTTAGGATTTGAAAAAAACGCATGTACATCGTCAGCAAGGTCTTGTTTAAAAGCATACTGTATGAGATTATGGCATTGTTTTCGTCATCCTCCCTCTAAAGGCTTGTATCTTTTAGCAAGAGATGAATGTCATAAAGAGAGTAAAAGGCATAGTTTAAATATAGAGAAAACGAACGGGTGAATTCAAGACAAACATATGCAATGCATTAATGAAACAAAGTTTGACATTAATAGATAATTTTTTGAATAACAAAAAAGAAATTACAACTTGAAAATTCAAATGAACAAAAGCTTTCAATGATTCGTCATAGGAGCGCTGATTATGTTTGGAGTCTCCGGAGGGTCAAACTCGATCTCCTTGGCATCAATCATGTCTTGGACCTTGTTCTTCAGAGCCCAACAGTTGTTTGTATCATGCCCTAGGCTACCAGAATGATAAGCACACCTTGCACCCGGGTTGTAGTTAGAAGAAGAAGTCTTAGGGTTCGGATGAGGGTTTATCACCGTAATCAGATTCATTTTCAACATGTGTTGCAATGCTTGTGACAATGGCATGTTGATTTGGGTGAACTACCTTCGAGGTCTTTCCACCCTTGGCTGATTGTTTCGTTGTTGTGGTCGTTATGCGTATGCGGAATTAGAGATCAGCATTGCCCCCACAGATTGGTGGTAGTCTGCCTTGCTACGCCCCTTTTGGCTGTGCACAACATTGGCTTCCCTCTTGCCACCAAATGACTTCTTCTCTATACTCGAAGAGGTATTTTTCTGGATCTTACCACTCCGGATCTCGGCTTCTACTCTTTCTCTAGTCAGAATCAGCTCTATGAAACCAGTTAAGGAGCTACTAATCAAGTGATTGAAGAACAGACCAGACAGCGTACCAAGGAACATATCCACCAACTCCCTATCAGACAAAGGGGGTTGGACTCTCCCTGTCAGATCTCTCCACTTCTGTGCATAGTCGTTGAAGCCTTCACTCGCCCCCATGGACATACTCTAGAGTTGAGTACGAGTAGGATCAAGGTCAGCGTTATATTGATACTACTTGTAAAAAGCAGCAGCCAGATATTCCCAGTTTCGGACATTGGCTCTCTCCAGTTGATAGAACCATTCAAGCTGAGTCCCTGACAGACTATCTTGAAAGAAATGAACCCACAGATTTCTATCAGCGGTGTGGGGCTGGAAATTTCTGACAGAAGAGCGGAGATGGAGTTTTGGGCAGGACACCCCATCATACTTAGCGAAAATTGGAGCTTTGAACTTCTGCGGGATGACCACTCCCGACACCAATCTCAATTCTTCGAAATCCAACCCATGTATCCTCTGGACCTCCATAGCATTCAAGCGATCTTCCAGCTGCTTGTATTTATCCTCAGTGGGAGGATACTGCTCATCGTTATAGTCAGTATCATTGTCAGAAACTTTAGGACTAGGATCTTTCTCCCTTGTCTCTTCTTCTTAATTCCTCCTTTCCTTAGATGAAGAGGTCAGATCGACTTGTTGCTTCAACGTCCCTCTAAAACTTCTGCCTATATTCAGAATACCGGCAGCCTTCTTCTTTTTCCTTTTATCTTTCAGGATGAGGGTTTTCAGATCCTCCTGCCCTTTTTCCAGATTTATGAACATTTGCTGGAACTGGGCGTTTTGTGCCTGAAGGTCCTTGGTGCTTTGTTCGGAAGACATTTTTCTGAAATAAACAACGAAGAAGATGAGAAACTTGTAATGGTACCTGTAATGATGTGTATGATATGCATGCAATGTTTTCAAGGATCTCGCGGGATAAACAAGAAGCTGTTAGAATTTGATTGCAGCTTGATTTAAGAAACTTCGTGTCGTTAAGAGTCCTTCTTCAAGAGTCAACCTCACCATATCGAGTGGGTCATAGCCCTTGACTCTGGTTCGTTGTACCTGATTTTGACGGTGTTTGGTTAGAGGAAAATAAATCCCCTTGCCCCTTGATAGACATCTGGTTCAACGTGACCATGCATCATAGGCCCTCGAGATCCTTGAAACGACTATTGAAAATGCTATGGTATGATGTTATGATGTTATGTACAAATATGCGAGGTAAGCAAATTTATATACAAATAATCATATTCACACAAAGCAGACAAATCCTTAGCTTTAGGCTTGCATGGAGTTTGTAGGTGAGTACCCTCTTGAAGTTTAGTTGGCTCAACCTGTCCTAGTTAATAGTAACCGGGTTCTAAGGGATCTCAATATCACTGGCCTTTCTCTTAGGCATTGTCTCAGCACAATCAATCTTTTCTTGCGGCCAAGATATCCCAAAAGTCCAGCCTCAATAAGTGTAGTATCGAGTATCAACCAATTTTCAGCTTTACACCGAAACCGATTATCTCACTACGTCATAATGGCCAAGTTGGTCAAGTAAGGTTCTAAGGTAAGTTAGTGCTTCATGACGCTGCTCAGCGGCCCATATTCTCCTCGTTTCAACACAAGGGATACCGGTACCAACAAATGCGTCACACTAACATAGCCATTGTTTCAACCATATCGGTCTACGCTGTACAATTTCCATATCTATTGCTACTTACCTAAAAAGGTGCCCCAGATCCGGGTAGAGGATCAAAACAAACCCAAGCAAGGAACCAATAATGTAAAGCAAGAAATTCAAATAAATGAAGGCAAGTAAATGTGATCTAACCCTAATGTAACCCCACTTTTAGAATTATTCCCCAGCAGAGTCGCCAGTTCTGTAATACGGTAAGAGAACTGACTTGAGGTTTTGCGTTTGTGTTCGCAAATGTTGCGGTTTAGCAAGAGTCACCACCGACTTTTCTTTTATCCAAAAGGAAAGGTGAAAAAGCACAGGAAAGACCTTTAGAGATGTTTTCTTGAGTTCGGGGGGTAGATTATGAAAAGGGAAGGTATTAGCACCCTTTTCATCCATGGTTTTCCATGGGCTCTTAGTTACTTGCTAGATCACTTGCTTTTTGTTTGAATGTGCTTGTGTAGTTTTTGAAAGTATTTTTGAAAATGGAACTTCGTAATGGTTCTTGTTTCTATAAGAATGCATACAAAGTGTTTGTTTCGAAAATAGTTCAAAGAGGTGTTTGTGAGATGTGTTTTTGAAAGTGATTTTGAAAAGGTGTCTTTGTAATGGTTCTTGTTTTTATAAGAACGCTTACAAAGTGTTGTTTTCAAGAATGTTTCAAAATGAGAGTGTTGGTGTATAAAAATGTTTTTGTTGTGAGCAAGCGAGCAACTAGGAGAAAATCTACCTACTCAAAAGGTCTTAGATGTTCTTTTCCTCCTCCTTTAGATGTTGCTATCTTACCATCATTTTGGTAAGAAGCCCCATCGTTGGATGTGAAGGGACGGGAGTTGGGACATTTGTATAGTCATAGAAGGCAACATATGAGACATTTTTGAAGGGGTCAGAAAACACTTAGAATGGGGGGTTGAATAAGTGACTCTTTTTGCTTAATAACAAAGCTCAACAAGAATGGAAGAACAAGGTTATTTTTATCCTGGTTCGTTTGAACTCAAACTACTCCAATCCACCCGTCAAGGTGATTTCGCCTTTCTCAACAAGGACTTAATCCACTATAATCAAATGATTACAAACACACAACAACTATTGTGACTAACAATGCATAAGTAATCTTACAAGTGACTAACACCACTAAGACTTAAATCTAGTCCTAGTCTACTTGAGAAATCTGACCAAACTTGGTCTCTCAAGGAACAATTACAAGAGTTCAATCTTACAAAGAGTAAAATAGAAATTTTCTTCTAATCAAGCTATACCACAACTATGATTTTTCACTTAAAATAAATTGCACAAGTTGTATGAACAAAGATTTTGTGAGCTTAGAATTTTTCACGTAGTTTCTTGCTTCTCTTTTTGAAAATGTTGATTTGTTAGTGGGCTTGCAATAAATGTCCTTCTATTTATAGTAGGAACAATAAGACCATTGTTGCCTTCAGAAAAATGGAGAGCATTAAATGCTTGCGTGTTTCCTTGCAATATTCCATTTTCCAAGAAACTAGCTTAGACACTTGAGTGCTTTCAGCCGTCTTTGCATTAATGAGAAAATGACAAAATGTAAGAACATGTTTCCTACGCTTGACAAGACAAGTTGGCTTTAACGTTCTTTCAGAACTTGCTTCAACATCTTGAAATCAGAACATGCTTTACTCATCTTCTAGGCAGTGCTTTGCTTGCTAAGAACTTGATCAACGCTTGCTTTCAAATAACTTCTGAACAACACTTGCTTTCAAGTAATCTTCTGAGCAAGGAATCCTGCTAAATGTTAGAAGATGTATTTAAAATAAATTGTCTTATCAGAGTCAGCAGATGCGCTTAAAAACAGAAATGGTTCTTTCATTAAAGAACTTATTCATATAATTTTTGCTTAGCACTTCAAAATGCTTCTGTCAGAACATTATCTGAAATATTCAAATACATTCATCAGAGTATAAATTATCTAGGATATAATTTATTGTTATCATCAAAACTCTGAGATAGATCAGAACTAATCTTGTTCTAACAATCTCCCCTTTTTGATGATGACAAAAATTATTCAGATATAGAATAAAATATGATAAAAGATAAGAATCTCCCCCTGAAATGAATATTTCTATATATAAAACTTCCTGAGTTTATTTATCATAGTATATAAAAAAATCTTCTTGGATTTCTTCAGAACTTTTTTAAGATGATTTTCTCCCTCTTAAAATTTTTAAGTTTAAGTGATACCTGCAAAATAAATTCTTTTGCACAAAAAGAAATCTTGTATTTTGTTAGAATGTTTGAGACTTAGTCCCATAACTGTTAAACAGTGATTAGTTCAAAATACTCATTTTCTCCCCCTTTTTGGCATAATCAAAAAGTGTAAAAATAAAATAGTTGAAGAACTTAAAAGATTTCATAAAAAGGTAAAAGAAAATATCCAGAAGTACAAAACACACAAACAAAAGACAAGAGACAGAAAGAAACTAGGATTTTTTAGTAACAAGAGCCATCAGAAGATTCTTGATCTCAGAGGCATATTCTTCTTGTTTCATCATCCAGCTTCTGATTTCTTGATTTGTTTGGTCTTGCTTGTCCAAGAGTTCGTGTATGACTTCATTCTCCCTCTTGAGCTCATTCAGAGTGTCCCTAATAAGTGAGTTAGGGGCAGAGGATGACGAAGCTTCAGCAGAAACAGGCTTGGGAGCAGCAACCGTTGAGTCAGAATGCACAGAGATGGAAAGCAGAGTGCCCAGATCCATTACAAGGGTTGGCATAGGTTCAGGAGCTGCCTTAACATAAGGTTGATTCAATAGAACAATAGCCAGAGGATTTGAATCTTCAGAGGCATCTTCAGATTCATCTTCTGATATGTCCATTGTATCAGCTAGTGTATCAGTAATCATTAACGAAGACTTCTTATTCCAAATGTCATCAGCTTCTGTCTTGAAAGTATGCAGAAGTTTGGAAAAGTTGTCCAACACCTGAAAGTGGCATAAGTCCTGTAACTTCAGTGACTCAGCATCCAAAGTTCTTCTTAAAGATTCCCACAGAAGATCTGTTACAGCTGAGTTCACGCTTCTGACACAATCTTCTTTTAGCAGATTTAACCATGCTTGAACATCTGTTATAAAATTCTGAAACAAAGTATTCACATCTGGCTGAACAGGTTTTGGGATAACCTTCTTGAAAGATTTATTTTTCAAAAATTGTAGAGATTCATAATCCACTATAGTTCTTAAAAAAACTAGCAGGTTCAGGATTTTTGGTTGGTTCAGGAGTGGGTGAAAGATCAGGTTGGTCAACAAAGTTAGATGGTGTTGTTTGTTCATGGGGTTCAGACGATTCAAAAATTTCAGGTGGTTCAACAAATTGTTGTTCTGGAATATGAGGGGGTGAGAGTGTATGTGAGTTTGGTGTTGGATGTTGTGGTGAAGTAGGTGGAGTGATGTTAGGTGAAATGATTATAGTATTTTCAGGAGTGGGAGTGGGGTTCTGATGTGATGGTTGGTTCATGGCAAAAATGTTTTCAGATGGTAAGGTGAAAGGTGGTTTTTGTGTTGCCATAGGAACGGTGATTCCATGAATTCTCCAAGATCCAGCATCATACCATCCAGAAGGTCTGGGTGATAGAGGTCTAGGAGGATGTCTTAAAAAGTGTTCAGTTGGAATGGGTTGAGAAACAGATGGTTCAGAAGGTTCTGAGTGTGAGGGTTCTGATTGGGAATCAGAGTGTTCATCAGAGTCAAAATCACTCAAATCTGATAAAACTTGATTTTTCTGAGGGTTATCATCAAGGGAGTCGGATGGTAAGGTTAGGTCAATATCTACATCTATATCTCCTAAGGTTTGGGAGGGTTCAGTAGATGTGGATACATTTATAGAATCATAAACATTGATAGTTTCAGCAGGTTTACCTGTCTTCTTCTTCTTCTGAGGTCTGGAAGAAGGACCTTCTACTGCTTTCCTCTTCAAAGATTCCTGAAGAACAACCTCTAGAGCAACTTGATTTCTTCCTTGAAGCCAAGCTGGATCAATAGGTGTTCCAATTTCTTTGCAGATTTCAATATAGTGCAGGATGATACGTGGGTGATATCCTGAGTTGAACAGAGGGAAATTAGCAAGAGGTATCCTTCTTCTCTTCACAGCAGTTGACACATATGGAGTCGGTTCCACCAGCAGCTTGTCAATTATTTTCCTTTTCAGCAAATTCTTCCCAGTCATAGTTTTACCACAAGTTGGTTCTAGCTCCCCCAGAATATTGGCTTCATCTAGGTGAGCAATCAGACCATTCTCAGTCAGAATGTCTGAGATTAATCTACCAATAGGAATCCAATTCCTTTTGGATTTTGGGTTTTTCAACCTTTCAGCTTCCCTAGTTTCTTTTACATGGTTCCGGAGATATTCAAATAGCAAGTAAGGCAAATCAATTTTGACATTAGTTCCAAGGCAGAACAACAAGTATTGTTGATCCGCGTTGATGTAATCTGGAGAGCTGGTGTCTTTCCTGTGGTGAATACATCCATGGATAATCCTTGCCCAAATCTTGTATTTATCTTTCAAGTCCCTGACTTTAGAGGAACCTTGACCATTTGTGAAAATCTCTGAATAGACCCGTGACATCTCCATTCTTCCACTTGGCATACCCGTAACTCCAAGTCCTTTAAACCCTAACAACTTTCTGATTAGGTTTTCAGTAATGGATATTTCCTTGCCCATTACGAAGGAGAGAATAACCTTAGGCGTTGCAATAGCATGAATCCAGAATTCCTTCTCCAAATGTGGAAAGACTGGACCAATGAGACGATCAAAAAAGCTTTCCATCCTTGAAACTTAACAGCGGGAAACAAGTCAAAGCCATTTTCTCTTAGATTCTCAAAGTCTACCATTAATTCACTTAGAACTTCCAAACTGTCTACAGGAATGAGGTCGTTCTTTCAGGCACAATGTATTTCTCAGAGTGGGATGAGGAAGAAGCCATTGAAGTTCTTTGAGAGTTAAGAGATGAAGAAAAAGGGTTTTTAGAGAAAACATACAGAAAACGCTTGAGTTTGAAAGAGACGGTAAAAAATGAAAAAGGGTTTTTCAAAACATATTTATATGCAAAAGTTTCAGAATTAGGTTTAGAAATAATATTAAAAAAAAAGGATTTTTAAAGAATTTAAAACGAATTTAAAACGAATCTAATCATTACGTGCATTTAATGATTTTGCTAAAAATAAGGGAAAACGTGAGATTATGGCTAATCATTAACAGTTACCTAGAACGACATCAGTAGCCTTTGCACGCTTGACCTTTCAGAAACACACCACATGTTCAGCTCCTGAAGGATGCATGTAACAACTGTTTGTTCTAAATGGATTTCTGAACTATACTTAGAAATGAAACGTTAGAACATTTCAGAACTTTTCATATAACTTCTGATGTAACTTCTCTTCTAACTTCTGAAGAGTTGTTAATCAGAACATTCATTTCAGAATATTCTGAGGTCAAACACAGAAGATAAATATTATTTTATTCATGGCATAATTCTATACAAATATTTTTCAAGATGAAATTTAATCTATCTTCTGAAAGGGGTTTGGTAAAGATGTCAGCCCATTGATGGTCTGTTTTTACAAAAATTAAATTTAAAATACCCTTCCGAACATATTGAAAGAGACGGTAAAAAATGAAAAAGGGTTTTTCAAAACTTATTTATATGCAAAAGTTTCAGAATTAGGTTTAGAAATAATATTAAAAAAAAGGATTTTTAAAGAATTTAAAACGAATTTAAAATGAATCTAATCATTACGTGCATTTAATGATTTTGCTAAAAATAAGGGAAAATGTGAGATTGTGGCTAATCATTAACAGTTACCTAGAACGACATCAGTAGCCTTTGCACGCTTGACCTTTCAGAAACACACCACATGTTCAGCTCCTGAAGGATGCATGTAACAACTGTTTGTTCTAAATGGATTTCTGAACTATACTTAGAAATGAAACGTTAGAACATTTCAGAACTTTTCATATAACTTCTGATGTAACTTCTCTTCTAACTTCTGAAGAGTTGTTAATCAGAACATTCATTTCAGAATATTCTGAGGTCAAACACAGAAGATAAATATTATTTTATTCATGGCATAATTCCATACAAATATTTTTCAAGATGAAATTTAATCTATCTTCTGAAAGGGGTTTGGTAAAGATGTCAGCCCATTGATGGTCTGTTTTTACAAAAATTAAATTTAAAATACCCTTCCGAACATAGTCCCTTATAAAATGATATTTAATTTCAATATGTTTGGCTTTAGAATGTAAAATTGGATTCTTAGAAAGACAAATAGCAGAGGTATTGTCACAGAAGATAGGAATCTTACTTTCATAAAGATTAAAATCTTCTTGCTGACTTTTCATCCAAGTCATCTGAGAGCTACATCCAGCAGCAGATATATACTCAGCTTCTGTGGTGGAAAGTGCAGTTGTTGCTTGCTTCTTGCTGTATCATGAGATAAGATTTTCACCAAGAAACTGACAGCTTCCAGAGGTGCTTTTTCTTTCAACTCTATCTCCAGCAAAGTCAGCATCACAATAACCTACTAGTCTGTAATCTTGTGATCTTCTGTAACACAAACCCATATTAGTAGTACCTTTCAGATACCTAAGAATTCTCTTAACTACTGTTAAGTGAGATTCTCTAGGATCTGATTGGAATCTAGCACATAAACACACGCTGAATAGTATATCAGGTCTAGATGCAGTCATATAGAGAATGGATCCAATCATACCTCTATAGAGCTTATAATCTACCTTCATACTTACCTCGTCTTTTCCCAGAATGCAGGTTGGATGCATAAGTGTCTTAGAATCTTTGCTTTCTGACATCTAAAATTTCTTCAGAAGTTCTTTAACATACTTCGTCTGATGTATGTAAGTACCTTCTGGAGTCTGGTTGATTTGAATTCCCAGAAAGAATTTCAATTCTCCCATCATGATCATTTCAAATTCTGCCTGGCGACTGGGGCAAAGGTTTCATTATAATCAATTCCTTCTTGTTGACTATAACCCTGTGCAATCAGTCGTGCTTTGTTTCTGATCACCTCTCCTTGCTCGTTCAGTTTGTTTCTGAAAACCCATTTGGTTCCTATAACGTTGAATCCTTTGGGTCTTGGAACTAGATTCCATACATCATTTCTGGAGAATTGATTTAGTTCTTCTTGCATTGCTAATATCCAATCATTATCTTCCAGAGCTTCATCAATGGAAGTTGGCTCAATCAGAGAAACCAAACCAAACAAGGATTCTTCAAAGATTCTGAGAGAAGATCTTGTTCTGATGGGATCTTCTTTTCTTCCAATGATTACATCTTATTTGTGAGCTGAAGAGATTCTAGGAAACCTTTTCTGAGTGGGTTGTTCAGAGATTTTGAGGTTGTCCAGAGCATTGTCAAGAGGATGATCAGCTGAGTCTTCCTTTGCTTCTGAAGTTTCAGAGTTTGAGGAATGATCTTCTGTACCTACAGAAAAATCAATTTTCTTAGGTTGTTGCTGGCCAAGCTTATCATCAAACCTGACTTTGATTTATTCTTCAACAATCAGAGTTTCTGTGTTGTATACTCTATAGCCTTTTGAGCGTTCAAAATATCCAAGCAGAAAACACTTTTGTGCTTTAGAATCAAACTTGTTCAGAGTTTCTTTAGTGTTCAGAATAAAACAAGTACATCCAAAAGGATGGAAATAAGAGATGTTTGGCTTTTTGTTTTTCCACAATTCATAGGGAGTCTTTTCAAGAACAGGTCTTATAGAGATTCTATTCTGAATGTAACACGCTGTGTTTACAGCATCTGCCCAAAAGTGCTTAGCCATATTAGTTTCATTGATCATGGTTCTGGCCATTTCTTGTAAAGTTCTATTCTTTCTTTCTATAACTCCATTTTGCTGGGGAGTTCTAGGACAAGAAAAATTATGAACAATACCATTTTCTTTAAAACATTTTTCAAAATAATGATTTCCAAATTCACCACCATGATCACTTCTGACTTTTATGATTTTAAAATCTTTTTCATTTTGCACTTGTGTACAGAAGTTAATGAACATAGAATGTGACTCATCCTTGTGTTTTAAAAACTTTACCCATGTCCATCTGCTGAAGTCATCAACAAAGACCAATCCATACTTCTTGCCTTTGATGGATTCAGTTTTAACTGGCCCAAACAGATCAATATGGAGTAACTCTAATGGCTTAGAGGAAGAGACAACATTTTTGGATTTAAAAGAAGGTTTTGAAAATTTTCCTTTTTGACATGCTTCGCACAGAGCTTCTGAGTTGTACTTCAGATTGGGAAGTCCTCTGACTAAATTTAATTTATTTAGTTGAGAGATTTTTCTTAGACTGACATGTCCCAATCTTCTGTGCCATACCCATTGCTCATCACTAACAGACAAAAGGCATTTAACGTTCTGAGATTTAAGATCTGATAAATCAATTTTGTAAATGTTGTTCTTTCTTTTTCCAGAAAAGAGGATTGATCTATCTTTTTGACTTACAGCTCTACAGGAGCTTTGATTGAAGATAATGTCATAACCATTGTCACTTAATTGACTTATGGATAATATTATGAGCTAATCCTTCCACTAATAAAACATTAGAGATAGAAGGAAGGTTACCGTTTCCAATGGTTCCAGAACCAATAGTCTTCCCTTTTTTATTACCTCCAAACTTTACGTCTCCTCTAGCTTTAAGTTCCAGGCTTTGGAACATAGACCTATTTCCCGTCATGTGTCGTGAGCATCCATAGTCCAGGTACCATGACAGGTGTCTCAATTGAGTTGTTAAGGACACCTGCAACAAATATTATTTTATCCTTAGGTACCCATATCTTTTTGGGTCCTTTTGGGTTAGAATGTTTAAAGTTCTGTTTGAACTTTGGGTTAGCGTAAGAGTTTCCAGAATGTGATGTATATTTTATATCATGAGAGTGTCCAAATTTGAATTGTCTATTCAGAGGTTTGTACGAGAAAGTCGTTTTAGCAACAGGTTTTGGTATGTATGTCTCATTTCCTTTGGGAGGTTCATATCCAATTCCTCTTCTATTTTTCCCACTAACTCCATAGATCATTGAAGCCATTTTGCTTCTATCTATGCCTTTAGCTAGAAAAGATTGAAAGCTATAGTCATATTCTTTCAGAATATCTTTTGAACTAGACATAGACTCTGAACTAAAATTCTTTTAAACATTTTGAATTTCCTTTTTAAGTTTAAAATTGTTTTCTAAAAGTTCAGATTTTTCTGTTTCAAGTTTCTCAAGATCAGATGCAATACTCTTCTTGAGTTTCTTGTATTTGATTTTGAGCTGACTATAGTTTTCCAGAAGTTCTGATAAACTATCAGCAAGTTCATCTCTAGAAAATCCAGAAAATACCTCTCTTGGTTCTGACTCATAGTCTGAGTCATCTTCTGTAGTGGCCATCAGAGCTAGGTTGGCATTCTCATCTTCAGAACCAGATTCATCTTCAGATGATTCTGAGTCATCCCAGGTTGCCATCATCCCTTTCTTCTTACCAAACCTTTTCTTTGGTTTTTCTTTTTGAAGCTTTGGGAAATCACTCTTGTAGTGACCAGGTTCTTTGCATTCATAACAAATGATCTCTCTTCTGTTTGAATTTTTGTGTCCAGAAGATTCTGGTCTATCTTCTGACTTTTTGAAGTTCCTGAACTTCTTCTGTCTGTGCTTCCACATATGATTTATTCTTCTGGAGAGCAAGGATAGTTCATCTTCTTCTGACGCTGATTCTTCAGAGTTTTCTTCTTCATCCTGAAAAGCGTTAGTATCAAATTTCTTAATAGATTTAAGGGCCAGAGACTTACCTTTCTTCTGAGGCTCGTGCTCATCCAATTCAATCTCATGACTTCTGAGAGCGCTGATGAGTTCCTCCAGAGACACGTTGTTTAGATCTTTTGAAACTTTGAAAGCAGTGACCGTTGGTGCCCACCTTCTGGGTAAGCTTCTAGTGATCTTTTTCACATGATCTGCTTTAGTATATCCCTTGTTCAAGACTCTCAGACCAGCGATCAGAGTTTGAAACCTAGAGAACATTCCTTCCATTGACTCATTTTCCTCAACTTTGAAGGCTTCATACTTCTGAACTAAAGCCAGAGCTTTAGATTCCTTCACTTGAGTGTTTCCTTCATGAGTCATTTTAAGAGACTCAAACATATCATGCGTTGTATCTCTATTAGTGATTTTTTCATATTCTACTTTAGAGATAGCATTTAGAAAAATATTTCTAGCTCTATAGTGATTTTTAAAATCAGCTTTTTGTTATCTATCCATATTTTTCTATCCATTTTGTTTCCTTCTGAATCTGTAGGATGTTTGTAACCATCCAAGACTATATCCCAAAGATCACTATCATGACCTAGAAAGAAACTTTCTAGTCTATCTTTCCAGTACTCAAAATCTTCTCCGTCAAATACAGGAGGTTTGTTGTAACTATTATTGTTTTGTTCAACAGCCATTGTGTTTTCTTCTAGATCTTTTCCTGACACGGTTAAGTGTTGTGCTCAGAGTCAAGCTCTGATACCAATTGAAGGGGTAAGAAAACACTTAGAAGGGGGGGTTGAATAAGTGACACTTTTTGCTTAATAACAAAGCTCAACAAGAATGGAAGGACAAGGTTATTTTTATCCTGGTTCGTTTGAACTCAAACTACTCCAGTCCACCCGTCAAGGTGATTTTGCCTTTCTCAACAAGGACTTAATCCACTATAATCAAATGATTACAAACACATAACAACTGTTGTGACAAACAATGCACAAGTAATCTTACAAGTGACTAACACCACTAAGACTTAAATCTAGTCCTAGTCTACTTGAGAAATCTAACCAAACTTGGTCTCTCAAGGAACAATTACAAGAGTTCAATCTTACAAAGAGTGAAATAGAAATTTGCTTCTAATCAAGCTATACCACAACTGTGATTTTTCACTTAAAATAAATTGCACAAGTTGTATGAACAAAGAGTTTGTGAGCTTAGAATTTTTCACGTAGTTTCTTGCTTCTCTTTTTGAAAATGTTGATTCGTTAGTTGGCTTGCAATAAATGTCCTTCTATTTATAGTAGGAACAATAAGACCGTTGTTGCCTTCAGAAAAATGGAGAGCATTAAATGCTTGCGTGTTTCCTTGCAATATTCCATTTTCCAAGAAACTAGCTTAGATACTTGAGTGCTTTCAGCCGTCTTTGCATTAATGAGCAAATGACAAAATGTAAGAACATGTTTCCTACGCTTGACAAGACAAGTTGGCTTTAACGTTCTTTCAGAACTTGCTTCAACATCTTGAAATCAGAATATGCTTTACTCATCTTCTAGGCAGTGCTTTGCTTGCTAAGAACTTAATCAACGCTTGCTTTCAAATAACTTCTAAACAACACTTGCTTTCAAGTAATCTTCTGAGCAAAGAATCCTGCTAAATGTTAAAAGATGTATTTAAAATAAATTGTCTTACCAGAGTAAGCAGATGCACTTAAAAACAGAAATGGTTCTTTCATTAAAGAACTTCTTCATATAATTTTTGCTTAGCACTTCAAAATGCTTCTGTCATAACATTATCTGAAACATTCAAATACATTCATCAGAGTATAAATTATCTAGGATATAATTTATTGTTATCATCAAAACTTTGAGATAGATCAGAACTAATCTTGTTCTAACAGTTTTAGCAATGTCGTTTTAGGGACTAGATCATTTACCGAAGGTAACATCAGGGGTCATCGAGGGACTAAGATCTTTTATCGAGGGTCTTTTGCTAAATCTCCCATGTTCGAGGGACATGACTATTTTTAGATATGCAACAAAGTGGGATTACCCTAAGGGTGATCGTGTGCAAGTGTGTTTGATTGCATGCATTTAGTCTTGATTAGGGTGATCTATTTGTTGGTTTTAGTCTTGCCATACACACCCTAATTACTAACAATATATGAAAGCAATAAAAGTGCAAAAATGTAAAGTCTTACGCTATTACAATATTTAGGGATGGGGTATACAAATTTACAAATGGGGATTGTAAGGAATTTAAGTCCTAATTATCTATTACAACCATATTGAAATGCATAATATAAGAAAGAAATGGACTTGTTTAGAAAATGTTTTTGTCTTAAGGAAATAAATTAAAAGGAAAATATTTTTATGTTTTTTTATGTTAATATAAAAAAAATGATGAAAAGGGAAATAAATGAAAGACAGAAACAACGTGCTACTGCAAGCAAAAATAAACAAGGATCAGAAGTTCTGAAGCCATGCGTGTGATGACTCAGAGAGGAACGTCAGTGGTAAACTCTGAGGTCCTGCAAGAAATGTTAGAGGACAAACACAGAAATTCTGGGTTGACTTCAGACAGTGGGCCACAAGTCAAAAGTTTTGTATTACACTAAAACAGTGAGTAAACTTCAGAAGTTCTGTATTGTCAGCATGTGAAAATCAGAAACTCTGAGTGTTTGAAAACAGCTGATGGAAACATCAGAAGTTCAGTGTATTTGACATGTAGGGAGAACTCAGAAGTTCTGAGTGGTATTCAGACGGTGAGCCAAAGGTCATAAGTTCTGTGTTATGATAAGCAGTGAGTGAAAACTAGAAGTTATGTGTTACATTTTGACTTTTTTACTCATATTAATCAACACGACAATAACATTCATTTTTTAACAAACAACAAGTCAGAAGAATAAAAGCACAACAATTTATAGAGGTTCTGATCATAATCCTGAGCCTAGCCTTAATCAAGAAGTTCTGATCCACAGTTTTTTCTATTCATGCAATGATACAAACAACATTAATACTATGGTATTTACATGTTTAATGATGTTCTGAATAAAAAATGCAAAGGTCAAAAAGACTTACCTTGAATCTGGAGTGTGGGCTTGGAGCTTTGAGCTGCTGCCTTTGAATGTTCTGGAATCAGCAAGAGTGACGGAAGAGAAGAATGTCAAGTTCTTTGGTTCAAAAGGAAGAACACAAGTTTGGTTTTTTTTGTTTGGGATTTATGGATTTTTATGATGGTTTCACAACTTCCTTTTCTCTTTTTTTTTGGCCAATCTCTCTCTCCAAAAGCCAGCCCCTTGAACGTGTAATGGAGCAAAGTATTTATAGGTGAATTTGTTGTGGTTTTAGGGGGAAAACAAATGGGATTCAAACCTTTTTGGTATGTTGTTCCATTGCTTTTTCATCACTATTTTCGTATGCTAGTTTGGTGCAATTATGGGATGCAGGCGTAGGCTGAACTAGCTGTTGGTTATAGGTCTGCAGCAGGTTGTATAAACAAGGTTTTGGGATTTGGTCAAGTTCTGACCAAAGCGTTGAATATAGCCTTCATATACTAAAGCGCTGCCTTGTTCTTGAAGCAAGCATGGTGGTTGTCAGTAGGAATTAAGGAAAAGCAAAAAGCAAAGCATGGTCTTAGTATCAAAGTTGCTATCCCAAGACAGTAGAGGTACACGTGGTGAAAATCCTTTGGATAAAGACTCGGAAAGTGGTTGTAAGCATTAAATGATGATGAGACTTATCACAACCAGAAATCCTGCCATGTGAAACTCTGCATCCTTGCGTAACTCTGGATCAGAAGTTCTGCTTCAGCATAGCATCCAACCTCTGATCTTTGTATCTTTTGGCTCCAACATGTTCTGAAGGAGTTTCCAGACTTTCCAGTAAATTTGTAACACGCTTCTTAACCTTCTTTGAATTACCCTGGCAAACTCTGACTGAGCTTTTGTGAAAACTTGCCCAGAAGTTCTGACCAAACTCTGTCTTGAGAATATCTAGAATTTGCTGAGCGTTATGGTGATAATCTGGTCAGAAGTTCTGAAATTGTCATATTTCTTAAACACTTAGAAAAATTTCTAAGTATTTAGAATTTGACTTTTCCAAAGTAAAATTTGACTTTTAAAATTCTTGATGAAACAAACTTCATATTCCAACATGTCTTGATGAAATATGATTCTTGAAGCTTGATTTTGATCCAAAAGTCAAAGTTTGACTTTTTAGTGTGCAAATGACCATTTTGCCCTTGTGAATGACTTTCTTGGAAAATTGCAGTTCAAGGCGTGGAATTGGATGGAAGCAAACTTGAGGATCCAGGGTGATTCCTTGAGAAATGAGAGGGCAAATTTTGGGGTACAACAGTTAACAATTTCTCAAAACTCTCAAACACTATCAAACGTTCTCAAATATTCCTAACATTTCAATTCTAAAAAACTCAACCCCCTTCATACACTAAGTGAACCCTTCGATTCACTCCTCAAACTGTCAGATAACTAACCTTCGACCCATTCCCCAACTACAATATAATAGTCTTTTGATTCACTCCCTTACCTGTTATAGAGTAACCTTCGATTCACTCACCGCTATCACATACCCTCCTTTAATTCAGTGACTGCTCAAATAAAATAGTAACTGAACTAGCTTCAGGAAGATTCCAGTGAAGTTCCATTCACCACTAAGGAAGTCACTTGCAGTTCCTTCGATTAAGCGCTTCAAGAGGTAAATTCTCTCTAAACTTGGAACTCTTTCATTTAAATATAATTTGTACATACCAATAAAAAGAAAATGTAGATATCTTATCTAAGGAGTTAACCATGCCTTAACTTTCGATCCTCACTGCCTGTATGTTGAAAGTCTTAACCCTGACTAGTTAGACTTTGGATTTTGGTGCCCAATAATCTTGTGCTAACCCCTGGCCTGTAGCTTTCAAAAGTTACACTTGAATGTTGCATTTTTAAGTTTAAGACGGGTTCTCTATATCCTTTGATTGGCTAAATATTCAAGCCTTTCGAATCTCAACCTGAGAGCCTAGCCTTCCTGAAATCGAAGAAGGCAGCAAGGAGTTTGAGGCGAAGAGTGCACCTCATGCTGATTTCAGGTCCTAATCGAAAGAAACAAGAAAGGGATGAAATCGAAAGGCGTGTCCTTACTACTTCCAGGCCAAATCGAAAGAAGCCAGGAAGAGCAGAATCGAAGGGTGTTGCTTCCTGAATCGAAAAACTTGTTTTCCTTTCTTTATTTTATTTCGTCTTTATATTTTCTTGCTATTAAATATGGTTGTAATAGTGTATGATATTTATTTTCTACATTTTTATTGCTTTTGTACAAATGTTAGTAATTAGGATGTATGGCAAGATAAAACCAACAAGTATACAACCCAAAAATCAAAGATAAAATGCATGCAATCAAACGCACTTTGCACATATGCACCTCTAGGATAATCTCACTTGTTGCCTCGAAAAATAGTCATGTCCCTCGAATATGGGTGTTTTAGCAAAGACCCTTGATAAAAGATCGTAGTCCCTCGATGTCCCTCGATGTTGCCTCTGGTAAACGATCTAGTCCCTAAATGAAAATTGCTAAAACGTCTCGTAGGTTGCCTTTTATGACTATACGAATGACCCACGCCCGTCCCTTCACATCCAACGATGGGGCTTCTTACCAAATCAATGGTAAGATAGCAATATCTAAAGAAGGAGGAAAAGAACAAAAACCTTTTGAGTAGGTAGGATGCTCATAGTTTCCCACTTGCTCACAACAAAAACATTTTTCACACCAACACTTTCAAATTGAAAGATTTTCAAAAGACAAAGCTCTTTGTACGCATTCTTATAGAGATGATAATCATTACAAAGAAAATTTTCAAAATCACTTTCAAAAACACATTCCACAAACACCTCTTTAAATTATTTTCAAAACCAACACTTTGTATGAATTCTTATAGAGACGAGAATCATTACAAAGACGTTTTCAAAGTATCTTCAAACCCACACAACAAGCACATTTTCAAACAAAAGCAAGTGATCTAGAAAGCAACTAAGATCCCGTAGATAACTACGGATGAAAAGGGTGCTAACACCTTCCCTTTTCATAACCTACCCCCCCTCCCCCCCCCCCCCCCCGAACTCAAGAAATAATCTCGAAAGGTCTTTCATGTTCTTTTCAACCTTTCCTTATTGGATAAAAGAAAATTCAGTGGCGACTCTTGCTATCCGCAATAATTGCGATCAAACACAAAACACCCAAGTCAGTTCTCCCATCGTATTACAAAACTGGTGACTCTGCTGAGGAAAAATTACTTAAAAGTGGGGTTACCTTAGGGCTAGATCACCTTTATTTTCTTTCTTTTGTTTGATTTGCTTACTTTGCATTATGGTTCCTTGTTTGGGTATGTTTTGATCCTCTACCCGGATTTGGGGCACCTTTTAGGTAAGTAGCAATAAGTTGTAGAAACTGTGCGGGGTATACCGACATGGTCAAAGTAATAGCTACGTTAGTGTGACACATTTGTTGGTACTGGTAGCCCTTGAGTAGTCAAGGAGAATACAAGGCTGCTGTATGGTGTCATGAAGCACTAACTGACTTTAGAACCTTACTTGAACAACTTAGCCATTAGGAAGTAGTGAGGTAGCCGACTTTAGTGCAGTCCGAAGTTGGTTGATACTCGATGTTGTACCCCAAAATTTGCCCTCCCTTTTTCACAAGAAATCACAACTTCAGGGTTTTCCCTGATTTTTCAAATTGGCTCAAGAATCGGTCGAACAGACTTTTCTTTATCAAGTAAATCCAGGATTAGGGTTTCCATTGATTTTGTTGAGATTGGCTCAGGAATTGATCAAACAGACTTTTCTTTGACAACAAGTCCAGAATTAGGGTTTCCATTGATTTTGTTGAGATTGGCTCAGGAATTGATCAAGCAGACTTTTCTTTGATGACAAATCTGGAATTAGGGTTTTCGCTCGTATTTCTCAGAAGAAATTGAATCCACAATAATTCAATTGACTGTTACATTATTTTTACGTTTGTTCCAAATTACCGGTTGCTTCTCAAAACCTAAATATCTGGGATAGGAGCTGAGGCTTTGATTGAAACTTTAAGGCATTGGTTTGATCAGTGAAGTGAAAAGTGTATAGAATGCTTGTTTGTTTAACTGTACAAAGCATATGATTAATTGGAATGTCAGGCGTATTGTGGTTAATGCAAGGTTACGAGACGACAAAGTTTGTTGATTATTTATTTCATCTGGGTTAAAGTTATTGGGATGCCTTTCCAGTTTGTTTTAACTTAAGAGATTTAAATAATTAAATAGACAATGCAAAGGAAATAAGGAAATATTTGACAGTAAAGAATTCGTATTTGACAAAGACTTTGTTTATTTATTTATTTCAAATATTGTTACAAATTTTGTTCGAATACTGTAAATTTATAATTTACAGTGTTTATAATAATATTTATTACAATAAATGAAAAGAAAATAAATCTAAAGCCTAAATCTCTTGAAATCTTCTACTTTTACTGCATCCTCCATTATTCAACTGGTACTTACCTGCAAAGGACAAAAGAAAAAAGAAATCAGTGCAGTTAAACTGAAAAAAGCATTTTTAAGCAGATAAATAAAAAAGGTCATCATTAAAGCTTGTTGGCCGGAATCAGATTGTTATTGGGTTCATCATGTTTTACTTGTCCTCTTTGCAAATCACAAGAAGATTTCTCTTCTTGGTTCACAAAGAGGAAAGTAAAAACAATTTGCAAGCATACAATTAACTCAAATTGCAAAGATATAAGGCAGCAAGGCAAAACAAACTGGATTCCCAAACTGCATTAGCCAACTAAGCCAGCATGAGCAAGCATTGACAAACTAACTAATGTCAAACCAAGTTGCAAAGTTGTCAAAGTACACAAGCTG
The DNA here is from genome assembly GCA_948472305.1 of Vicia faba. Taxonomy (NCBI): domain Eukaryota; kingdom Viridiplantae; phylum Streptophyta; class Magnoliopsida; order Fabales; family Fabaceae; genus Vicia; species Vicia faba. Next base: position 135,107,223 of record OX451741.1, read on the forward strand.
TCAACGAAAGAACAATGCAGAAAATATGAAAAGAAAGTACAACAATGCAGCAAGATAAACCAAGTCACAAGCAAGAAGGATTGTCAATTTTCATCATCATGTTCTGCCCAACAAGCTTTTCAGATTAAAATATATTAAGCAAAAATTGCTTTTAAGGAGAGAGAAAGAGAGAACCAGAAAAAGATTTGCAGTTTTGGCAGGCTATTGTTCAAGACATTAAGAGAACACAAAAGATAAAAAAAGAGCAAGACTGCATAGCAGTCCAGGGGAGCCCACAGAAGCTCAACCAGAAAACCTGATATCAAAGCAGAAAACTGCATAAAGCTGTGATGGAACCTGTAAAACAAGGGTGATAGTTCAAGAGGCAAAGCAAAAAACTGCAAGTTACAAGACTGCCTTCAGAAACTGCAAGTTACAGGCCTGCCTTCAAAAACAAAAGGCCAAGCCTGTTTCAAAGGGGAGATGCTGCAAACCTGCCTATAAAAGAGGAAGGGAGATAGAGCCACAAAGAAAAACTTAATTCAAACTTGCCCAAGAACTGCAAGTTATCAAACCTACAAAACTACCTCAAACTGAACCTGCATCTAAGAAGCAAGCCCAAAAACCTGTAGCCTACTTTACAAACACTAAAAAACTGCCTCCAACTGAAGCCTGTTTCCAACCACACAAGATACTAGAAGCAAGCAAGCTAACAACAAGCCTGCCTTCAACAAGCAAACCCAAGCCTGCTTTCAAAACCAAACTCAACCACCTGCAAAAACTGCTATAAAAAAAATCAAACAAGTTCAAAGTTTATCCAAACCATCAAACAAAAGACAAAGTTACAAGCCTGCCTGTACTAACACCCAGGCCTGCCTCACAAACTCAAAACCATTCAAACCTGTCCAAACTGCCTAGCCTGTAAGCCTGCAAACTCACAAACTTACAGCCTGCAACTCAAACAAATCCAAAAACCAAAGAACCTGTTCAAACAACAAAACTTACAGGCCTGTTTCAAAGGCCAAAAAACTGCAACTCAAGGCTAAAAACTGCCTAAGCTGTAAACACAACTTAGTTTCACCATCATCAAATATCCAGCACCCAAAGAAGAAGAAGAATGGAAGAGTGTAAAAGAAAAACAACAAATAAGTTTCAGAACATAAGCTTCATCATCAACAATCAGTAACCAACAACATCATCAACCTAATCATCAGAATATATTCAGCCTCAACTCGAATCAGAATGATAAGAAAATTTCAGTTTCATCATCAACAAATCATCCACCAAGTCAACAACAAAGACCAAATCTCAGAATACTTGTTCATCATTAACCAAAACAAAGAACAAACAGAGTTCATCATCAAAAGCCAACACTCAAAGAAGAGGAAGAAATCCAAAAGTGAAGAACAAAGCAAGTATTTTCAGAGCAACATTCATCATTAAACAGTGTTCAAGCATTCAGAAGTAAAAAGATACAAAGTACCAGATAAGCATCGTCCTCATCTCCTCCACCTCCAGCCACCAAGAGCGCCGCCGTTCCAAGTCCTCTCTCCACCATCCTTTCCAGAGAACAAAACGCCAAGGTATCATTCCCTCAACTTTCCTACATCTCACACCCAAAACATCAAAGATTAAAACACTGTAAAACGATAACATGCAAGAATCAAACCTAAACTGTAAAAATGCGTCAAGAACGAAAACGATACCTTTCAAATCACCATCTTGTATAGTCACAGAGAGGAGAGGATGGAGGCAACATTCTGGTAGCCTGGAGCTTGGAGGGAGGAATCAGAAGCCCCATGGATTAGAGAGAAGATGAGAGACGAAGAAGAAAGGAGCGGCGCCGCTGTACAAACTGTAAACCCTAATTTCCAAACAAATGAAACAACCCTAAACAAACTTGTTCAAACATCATGGGCCTATGCCCAAGCCAAAACCCCTAAGCCCAAACGTTTAACAGCGCCCACCTTTTTTTTTTCATTTTCTGATATTAAATTTGTTCTTCTTCTTAATTCCCTTGGGCCATTCAAGAAAATATTTTGTTTAGGCCCATTATCTTTTCTTTTCTTAATGTTTTTAAAACTAACATTTTTTATCATTTTATCATCATTCTTTATAATCTATTTCTTCTTTTCTTTTCTTTTGTTAGATAAAAAAATATATTAAATTTTTGTACAAATTTTCTTAATAATTTTTCTTAATAATTATTACATTTAATAAATACACATAAATAATAGAATTTTTTAACTTAAATAAATTTTCTTTTCTTTAAAACTCTTTATTTATATAATTAACAAAAAGCACAATAAATAATAATAAACACTTAATCTTTCTTAAGTTAAAATTTTTATTTGATCATTTATAAATAAATATACACATCTCACATCTCTTTGATTTTCATTATCTTATACCTTGTTATAATTTTACATTGAGAATGCGACAGTTCGATTTGGTTGTAATATATGCTTGGACATTACTATTCTGATAAGACTCATCCCCATTTGTAAACATTTGTACCCCCATCCCCGGATACTTATTTGTAATAACTTAGACTTTAAATTCCCGCAATTTATCGCTTTCCATATACTGTATAGTAATTAGGGTTTGTATGCGAAGATTCAAAATCAATCATTAGATGACCTAATACAAGATAAATGCATGAAAATCAATACACAATTCACACCCGCACCTCTAGGGTAACCTCGCTTGTTTCCTCGGAAAATGCAATCATATCCCTCGAGTATGCGACACTCTAGCAAAATGTCCCTTCAATAAACAAAGATCGTAGTCCCTCGATGACCCTCGATGTTGCCTTCGATAAAACGATCTCGCCCCTTACAAAATTGCTAGAACGTCTCACAAGTTGCTTTCAATGATTGTATACGATGACCCGCGCCTGTCCCGTCAACATCCTAACACAAGGTTGTTCACCAAATACAATGGTGAAACAACACTGTTAAAAGGGTTAAAAACATAAGAAAAATATTTGAGTAAAATAGGGTAGACAACTCTTAGTTACTTGATCAAAAACTTGCAAAACATCCTTGCCATTTTCAAACACACTTCACAACACAACTACAAAACAATTTCAAACAACTTTCAAAACATTGAATTATCTTTTCAAAAAAGACACACACCTTTGTATATATTCAAACAAGGATCATTACAAAGGTTTCCTAGACAAGGCATCTTTTTCAAAAACATTTTCAAAACCACACACACAAGGCACCATTTCAAACAATTGAAAAGCAAATGCAAGTGATCTAAAACAAGTAACTAAGAGCCCATGGATAACCATGGATGAAAAGGGTGCTAGCACCTTCCCTTTTCATAATCTACCCCCCGAATCCAAGAAAACATCTCAAAGGTCTTTCCTGTGCTTTTTGACCTTTCCTTAGGATAAAATAAAAAGTCGGTGGCGACTCTTGCTAAACCGAAACATTTGCGAACACAAACGCAAAATCCCAAGTCAGTTCTCCCACCGTATCACACTCGATACTATGCTCTTTGAGATCGGACTTTCGGGATATTTCGGTCGCCAATAAAGAGACTTGCGCTGAAACAATTTCCGATGAAGAAAGATCAGTGATATTGAGATTTCCTAGAACCCGTTTACTTTCTAGGACATGTTGAACCAACTAAACTTCAAGTGGGTACTTACCTATGAACCCCATGCAAGCCTAAACCTAATGACTTGTTTGATTTTCTTGTGCATATACTTGTACATAACATCATAGCATCATACCATAACATTTTAGACTAACCATTTCAAGGATCTTGAGATTCATCTTTGTTCTGTTTTATAGGACATGACTCCCACTCCCAGGAATACAATCCAATTCAATCTCGTACGAGTACCTTTTCAGCTCAAAGAATTAGCATCAAGGGTCCCTGAGAATTCTCCGTTCACCAAAAGACATGGACGACTTCTCAACCTGGTTACCTCAAGCTTTGAGAAGACATGATGAAAGTGCTTTTCCAGTTTTTTGACCCTTTGCACCATTGCTTTACCTTCCTCGATTACCAACTTGTGCCTACTATGGAAGAATTCTCTCAACTCTTGGGAATTTCTATTCTCAATCAATTACCTTTCAACGGTATTGAAAGAGACCCGAACTCTGAAGAGATTTCTCGAGCTTTACACTTGCAACAATCCGACGTCATGGTTAACTTAGAAACAAGAAGTGGTGTCAAAGGGTTTCTAGCCAACTTCCTGTTGGAAAAAGCTCAAGACTGTTGGAACACTCTGGATTTACAAGCCTTTGAAGAAATATTGGCTTTTCTCATCTATGGTATGGTACTATTTCCTAATCCTGACCAACTTATAGATGTGAATGCAATCAAATTTTTTATATCTCGCAATCCAGTGTCTACTTTGTTGGGAGATATCTTGCATTCTCTCCACTCCCGCACCATGAAGAGAAAAGGAACCCTCATGTGTTGCACTCTTCTGTTGGCTAGGTAGTTTGTTTTGCACCTACCCCGATCCATTGTGAAGAACGAGCAAAGTTTGAGATGATCCAATAAATTGATGTTACTCAGACATTCAGATATTCACTGGTGTTCTCGATCCTTATAGGATATTACTATCTCGATCCTTGAACTGACTTACTGCATGTAGCCATCCTACTGTCACTACATACATGGTTTCAATGCAAATTAGCTAGAAGATATACTTTATTATTTTGGTAGGAAACTTTTCCTATACTTAACTTATACACTTTTTATAATACATCCAAACCGTCAAAACTTATAGTAAAGTACAGTTGATTACTATTATGATTGATTTTATAAGAATAGGTACAATCAATCCCTACATATCATGCTGCAGATTTGATAATGTTAGAAATCCACCAAATATCTATGATGAATTTCTATCAATCTTGATGAACAAGATTGATATCACCACACAATGACAATGAACTATGAGAAAAGAAAAGAAAATAAAGAAGATAATTATTTTCTGCAGAGTTTTTCTCTGCCCACAAACTGTGCAAAACTTTATTAATCACTTGCAACTATAAATTATGTGATTACAATGAATTGAGTTAGTTGTCTTGATTACAAAAATAGGGGTTACTCTCTCTATTTATAGATTTAGGTTAGCTTGCTCATAAGCCAAAGCTCAAAACTATAAAAGTCCAAAATACACATTTTAGTACTAAATCAAATATATCTATTTTAGATCTAAATCAAATATATCTAAATCTAATACAAATCAAATTTGTGTGTAGCTTGCTTCAATCCACAAACTTTTCGACTGAACAACCTTCCTTCGACACACGCACTATTTCGCCACAATCGAATTACAATTTAAAAATTAAGGCATCCAATGCTATGAAATATCAATGATAGAAATAACAGGTTGACATTTCTTGGATGCAACATTGCAGTAGGAACTATGTACAGAAACAAGGTCAAACCATAACTATTTCAGAATTGAATCAAAACTATTTATATTAGATTAAATAACAAACGAGACCTAACTCAGCTAATAACATTATGATATACAATACAATTGTTATACAAACTATCCCTATAATGTATTTAAGTCATGGCAACCACTATGTAGTGACCAACCAAGTAGACATAGTATTATATATACTTTAAATAATCATCTAATTAAATTACAAATATGTTTTTTAATTATAATTTAACATGCATAAACAAATGTTGAGCACATGCATAAACAAATGTTGAACACATAAATTACTTTAATTATAATTTATTATATAATCATATATGTGATAAATGTTTTTATTTGAGATTAACGCATAAAATAATTGGTGTTTTTGTTTTTAATATTAATATTAGAGTATGTTATTTTAAGTTTAATTTTATCATGATTTTTTTGGGTAACATGTCCTAAACTATTATAGTTATAGTTACAATGTGATTAAATGTTCTGATTGTATTAATAATTTACATTTGTCTTTAGCAATTTAAACTAACAAAGATGTTTAATGTGATTTAATGTTTTGATTGTATTAATATGCTTAAAACATGGACAAGGATAATACAAAACACCTATTCTAACGGCATATGCTTATGCTAGTATTTTGTTTTTTATATAAACTAAAAAAAGAATGAATTAACTAATCGAATAAAATGAGGATGAGGTTGGTTTAAGTTCAAAACAAGAAAGGTCCCGCGATTGACTCTCAATCAGACTACCCCATGTTCCTCACGAGAATGAGGCGTGACAACGACAACTCTTTGGTGGCCTCGTCGATTCTTATACCAAATCGTTTTCTATTTCTCTATTATTAGGGATCTTCGCAGTTCGGTTTGAATCTGTTTTAAAGTAAAAATTTATCTAATTTAAAGATAAGTTTATTTGTGGTTTAATTTAATTTTAAATAATATATTAAAAAAATTTAATCTGATCCGATCTAATTTTATGCTATTTAATTTAAATCGATTTTTGAATATCTAAATTACACATTATATTTTTATTAATATTATAAAACTACTAATAAATCATAGATTTTATATAATATATAACATATAATATATTAAAATTAAATATTACAAAATAAGAGTTATCGATTATAGTTGAAATTAATAATAAAAATAAATAGATTATAGCAAGTTAATAAATATTAATAAAAAACTTATTATCATCTAATAATAAATTCACATTACATATCATACTAATAAAAAGTAAATAAATATAAAAATATATGTATGCGATTCAGTTTGGTTTGAATCGATTTTGAAAAATTAATCCAAAATTCGATCTGAATCGATCGACTTTTATAAAATGACATCCAAACACATCTAATAAATTTCAGTTTTTTGCGATTTTTATTTTTTAGATCGGTTTTCGATTTTTTATTTAGATTGATTTAGATTAGATTTGAACACTCCTACCTATTACCCCCAACACATATTATACAACATTTTTTTTTATTACAAATTCACACTATCTTTTGATGCTTAATACTTCCTCCTTATTGATAAAACTATTATTTACAATTTATTCTCCTTATTGTTTTATTTTAATTATATAATTTATTTAAATAATTATTGTTTATGGCACAAATTATTAAAACTTATATTTACAATTTTATTAAATCCCATTATAACAAAATAATTTTATTGCAATAAAAAGTAATTTTGATATTATTTGGCAAAATTATTTATTTGTTGTTTTTTTATAGAAAAACTAGTATCATTTGCAATGAAATATAGTATATAATTAAGCACAATTAAAAAAGAAGAAGACAATCGAGCATGTTAGAGGTAGTTTTTTTTACTAATTATTACTAGTTTCTTACTTTAAATCTTCATCCGTGATAAAGATTAGTTTTATATAATTTGTGAACATATAAAAAAACCTTATTTTGGAATAATGGAAGAATGAAATAAACTTTATATTAAAACAAAACAACAAAATAGTAAGTGATCAAAATCCCATAAAAATAGTGTTATGTGAGAGAGGTTGAAAACACTGTTTCAACTCAAAGCTGCAAAATTTTGGATGAGCAAACTCGGTATTTGACTCAGTGAGTCATGAACAACTGCAAAAAGTAAAAGGGTATCTTCTCCTACTTTTGATTTCCCTCTCTTTCTATATCTATTGCATACGTTTCAGTGCTTCACTTGAATTCACCTTTAACTTTCTCATCACTGGATCTGCATTTTTTTTTCATGCAATAGGGTTCCTTTTTCTTTCCGAAAGTTTCAAACTTTTTTTTCAGCTTTGGACAATTCAACTTTTTTTTTTTTTGAAATTAGGGATTTTCTGAGGTTTATTGCTCTTCAGGAGCTGAATTTTTAACTATGAGTTGACTTGGAACAAAAGGGTTTTAACAGTTATTCATTTATTTGCCATTATCTCTCAATTATGGTGAGATCTATTGTTTTTTAGGAAGGTTTATTTTATTCATGATGTTATGAACAATGATTCTTATATGGTATGCAATTAACTCTACATTAGTTGAAAATTTATATTTTCCATGTTTTGTGGAGACAGTTTCTATGTATAACTTGTTGAATTTGTGGAGTATCTTGTTAGTGGTTAGTTTTTTATGCCGGGGAATTTGTTATCCGCGGTGATTGAACCCTGGACCACGTTATTCCCGAACCTCATATCTCGATTAAGTTCACATTTTGGCTGATTAAGACCGTGTTATGTAATTGACTGGTTTGCATTGGGTTGGGCAGAAAATTGCAAGGTTTGTGCTAGATTGAGATAGAGTGAGCGACGACATGGGTGTACCGGGGAAGTGGATTAGAGCATTGGTTGGTCTAAAGAAATCAGAAAAGCGCGAGTCTTCAGAGAAGGATGGAAATGTGAGTTTAGGTTTTTCTGTCTATCTTATCTCTTCTATTTCCCATGTACTATTGCTTACTTAGTAGTAGTTCTTGCATTTGTAAAATCACTTAGTTCTTTATGTTCTTTCTTCCTCCCATGTTGCCAAAAACTAAACTTATAAGTAAAGCGTATAATTTTGCTTGTTATCGTTCACCTTGAGAGCATAGGGTTTTTGTTATCTATTATGTCACCCTATGCTCCATTATGTCACCCTTTTCATGGTTTATGTTCCTGAAATCTGAAGAAAGTGTGTTTGTTTAATTTAAGTGAATTCATTTTATCACTCAAATTTGCTTATTAAGGCTAAATGAGAGAATGGAAAGATTGTATACTATATACAGTTACAGACTTGAAACTTTGATCTATCCATTTGAAATTTGCACTACAAAGCCGTAATCAAACTTTAGGATGGAAAATAATTGGCTATCCATGTTTTGCAGTAGTAGCAAAATAGCCCTTTAGCGGCCGCTTAATGGTTAGGGTTTATATTTCCCTTTTTTACCCTCTGATATATCCAATTTTAAAATTTTTAAGAGCTGTTTTATCATTTCCAATTTATGTATGTTTCCCTACCTCTCTTCCAACTCATTAACGATAAAAACGCTCTGTTCTGCGCTCCATTTCTACAACTTGAAGGACTAAAAATAGCAAGACGACTCTGTTTTTGGTGACAGTAAACTGTGTTTGCCACAGCTGAATGCCACATTCAGGTTCTCGCCCTTGTTTTTCGATGTTTGCATATCTGTGAAGTGCAAAGTCCAACCAGCACCCTACACACTTGCATATCTGCTGTTAATGTTGAAGTTATGGGTTTTTGATATAGAAATAGGGAAGAGAGAGTACAAACTTGTGAATTTTGATATCATACTTCAGATATACAAATGATCAAGCACTAACCCTTATTTATACTGATATCGATTAAATAAAAAAATTCATCACAATAATCACAGGACTCCTTCACCAAATTAAATATATGAAACAGATTATGAAATGTAAAGAAACAAGGAAACAACTCCTAACTAAGAGTTCTTCTAAGATATTAAGAACTACTCCACGATACAAACAATGTAAAGTTATTTTAGACTTTTTGCCTAGCTCTAAATGCATTCCTTGACAAACTTCTGCTTTCTGGCTGTTATATAATTTCATGATACGTACCATAAAAACATATTTTTCAAAATAAAATGATATTTGATATTTTGAATAATCAAAAGGCTAGCAAGTTTCGCCATCGAAGAAAGCATTCCATCGAAATTGACAGTAGCAAACTTCAAAATGAGTTTGGCGATGATGGCGCTACTCCTATTGGAGATGCAGATCATGCAAATACCCAATCAAACCTTGATGCTCATTATTCTCCTTCTACTTCACAACAAGCACCGGATGTTGCACATAATCCTCAAATCACAAGTGAAGAATGGGCCGCAATATGCATTCAAACAGCATTTCGAGGATTTCTGGTAATTGATCACTTCATTTTGGTTTAATTTATCATCACTTTTTGAGGATTTCTTGCTGTATTGATTTGATTACATGTACTGTTTATTTCTCCTTCTTTATACTAAACAGGACACCTTGTTCTTTGTTTTATATCTGCCAGGATTTTATATTAGTCACTTGTTTATGTCAAAATGCAATTCATATCTATATGAAACTTTTATTTTTTTGCGTTAACCCTGTCTTAAACTTATTCTAATCAATTTCTTTATTTCCAAAATGGAAACAACTCTCACAAAACCTGTTGCTATTCTATGTATTAGGCCAGAAGAGCACTACGTGCTTTGAAAGGATTGGTAAGGCTTCAGGCCCTTGTGAGAGGCCATGCAGTAAGAAAACAGGCTGCAATAACTCTCCGTTGTATGCAAGCTTTGGTGAGGGTTCAGGCTCGTGTTAGGGCAAGGCGTGTTCGCTTGGCATTGGAAAGTCAAACAGATCAACAGAAACTTCAGCAACAGCTCGTAAACGAAGCCCGTGTTAGAGAAATTGAAGTAAGCAGTACTATTCCCAAAGCTAATTTGTTTTATTAATATGGACTATGTGTTTTCATCATTATTTTCATTTTTCTCATCTATTTCCCAATCCCGGGTGGTTGAGTATTGAAAAATTGAGCTTTATAGATTTGACGCAGTTGGCAACCTAGACATAAATTGGAAACAAAGAATGAAAGTAAGGAACAAAGTAAAAAAAAAAGGGGGTAAAATAATATCCAAAACTAACAAACCAAATTAAAATTTTATTTTAAGTCATTTGATTGGTTTTAAAAACAAGTCAATTCTTTTGATCTAGCTGCATAAGAATCCAATTTGTGCGGAGCATGTTTTCATATGAAGGATATACGGCGAACTTTTTTCAAACAAAATTAGGAGGCTGCTGTTAACATAATATTAATAATAGTGACCAGCAACTTAGGTTGTGTATTTCCCGTATTTGTTTGTTACAGGAAGGTTGGTGTGACAGTGTGGGATCTGTTGAAGAAATTCAAACCAAAATATTAAAGAGACAAGAGGCTGCAGCAAAACGTGAGAGAGCCATGGCATATGCTCTAGCTCATCAGGTAAATTTACAATTGCATCTTATTGAATTGCAATTTACAATGACAGGCATTAGGCTTTGATTTATCTTTTTCTAACTTGTATGAGTAATTGCTATTTTAGTATACGTAGTATTGTTAATCCTTCTCATCAGGTCCTTAATTGCTATTATCCATTGTGAGATATAAATAATTTCCGTTGACTTTACGACATTTTCATCAACTAAGTCGACTGACCTTCCGGGATCATTTTTTAATTTTGTTAACTTTAGAGACCAATTGTCCAATGCCTGTAATTTCTTTGACTAAATTGGCGACATAGTCTAATTTTTCAATGTATGGTTGTATTTCCAAACTCATTCTTTTTGCAGTTATAACTATGAAGGGTGATCACAAAAAAAAATTGAATTTGATATTGTTATACTGTTATCCATGTTAGTTGTTATTCCATTATTATCTTCGAGAACATTTTTTTCCTTTCGGTTCATCTTTTCATGCCACGAGCTTGGTCATGAGATATTTTTCTTCCTCTTTGCAGTGGCAGGCAGGATCAAGGCAGCCTGCTGCTTCTTCGGGGTTTGAACCCGATAAAAGTAGTTGGGGTTGGAATTGGTTGGAAAGATGGATGGCTGTACGTCCTTGGGAGAATCGCTTTCTTGACATTAATACGAAAGATGGAGTAAAGGTAGACGAAAATGATGTTATGGATGGTAGTAGCAATGGAATCAGACCTCAGTTCAAGCCTACTAATGCGAAATCGAATCTGCCAAACATCCATCCAAGCGTTGTCAGTCACAAAACCGGCCTTTCTCTCTCTGATGGCTGCGAGTCTTCTTCCACTAGCAAGTCAGCAGGTTTGCTCGAGACATCGAACACACAATCTGTTAAACCAAAGTCTAATGCAAATGTTCAAATTCCCGTTGAAGAAAACAACTCAAAATCTGGTTTTCCAAGATCCCAAAGTAATCCAAAGGAGAGAAACTCACAGGTAGATAAAGATAAACAGGCGAAAAAGCGGTTATCTCTTCCTAACAATGGTGAGTTTGTTCTCTTTCTCTGCATTGTTCTAATGTAATTAGATTATCACCTATGCAAGTGCAAAACATCATCAAACTTTGCTCAACATAAAACATGATCACAAATAGTTTCTAATAAGGTAGCCGGATAAGAAGCACTATATTGCCAAATCTTGTTGAATGGTGTGTTAGATTAATGAAAGATGCCATTTATAAGTTTAACTTGTCATGTAATTTTAGCAGGGATTGGTTCCGGGGCTCAAACGACCAGATATCCTACTAGAACTAATGTGAAAGGGACACGTAGCACACAAAAGCCTATAAGGAATAAACCTAAGCTCAATGAAGAAGAGTCTTACTAAATCCGTTCCACAGCAAACGGATGTGTAACTTCTAAGTATTAAGAAACTATTCCGTTGTCCCTTAGAGAGATCATGATATGACATTTGTGTCAAATGTAATGTATGGCACAAAGCGTTGAGGGGTCTCAACCACAAAGTACATGGTCCTCTCTTTTCTTGTACGAAGACACTAGTGTGGTTTGATTGTTGAGATTGGCTTGGGTTTTGTGAGGTGGATACACATATCTGTTGTAATTATATGCATATTTGTTGTTGTGAGCTATGTGATAATGAATGCCGTATAATATTTATGTTCAACCTACAACTTTCAGAGTGCCATTGCCTTCCCATTTCATTGCTATTGCCAAGTTGAAAGGGAGTATTTTTATTTTATCTATTATTGTCTTGTTTCTAGACAGTAGTAAGGATATTTTGTTTATGTAAAATGTACATGATTGTCTTCTTGCAATTCATAATGAAATATGTTTGTTCACAGTTCCATAAATATAAAATTTGACCAGAAGAATATAAGATCAGCTTCATTTTTTCTTACAAATTTAAAGGTGGATATAGTACACTTTATAAGGAATGTCAAAAGTCAATGGGAATGCAGATCTCTTCTCTAGAGGACTTGTAACAATGGCTATTTGACCATGTTATAACATAAAATCTAACAAGAGACGTATGGTTATATACATTAAATAAATATAGTCAAGTATTTATCCATAACAATCCACACTAGTAATCGGATACCCACATTTTGGGCAGATCACTTTGCAATTTTTTTTTAAAAGATTCACATTTAGTATTCGAATATGACATTGCTCTCGATACTTAAAATGTCTTTTTAATGGCAAGGTTTCATGTATGTTTACATATAATGATGCAAGAAAGATTTAGATGAAGTGAGAGATGCAATTTTGAACAATTTAAAGTAGTATATAATGAATTGTAATGAGCACATTAGTTATGTTCACTTGCCTTAAATCTTCACTTGAATTTCAATGTTCAACCTTCTTGATTAATTTTATCATTGATGTGCATTAAATTTTTAATTCTTTTTCTTCTTTGATAATCTTTGTTTTCATCAAAACCAAACTAGATAGAAGATATCTTATTCACACAACTCAAAAAGCACCTTCATGGAATAGTGAAAGACCAGATAAAACTGCACCAAAGGGTCAAACACCTGATTTTGTATGCCCAAGCATCGCACATCGTCAGTTTTGATGAGACATTTTTCTATATTTCACATCGGGTCATACGAAAGAGGTTTAACCACCTCCCGTATAAAATATTCACCACACGCCATTTGCAGGTATGACCTCATTCCCAATTTCAACTTCTCCTCTATCACTTAACTAACTTGGACGTTGGAGGGATATCCTTGCAGGTTTAACCCCCATTCCACTACGCATGACGTTCTCACAGTCGTATCATAAAAAACTCATTTGCCTACATTATATATTTCTTGTTTCATGACAGATCAATATCAAAATCGGTAGGAACTGACTTATGATTCTCACATATCTCCACGATCAAATTCACCTAATTCAAAAGTCATATCACACAATAACAATCTCACTCAGAGGACAATGATAGTCTCTTATTCCACTAGTAAAACCACCGATAATTTATATACCTCAAATTCATCAACCAAACTCTCGTTTCTTCGATCGACGACAAACCATTCAACGAAGGGGGAAAATGTACACTAGAGGATCCTCCAAATCAAAAATGGTGGAAAGAAAAAAGGAAGAAGACACACACATCCTAGGAATTCCCAACGTTATACTCCCATTAGTGGTGTTTGCTGTCATAACTAACCACACCAATATCTTATCCCATTAATCCGAACGTGGGTAAAAGACACTTAAGTACCCTAGGTAGGGCAATAATTTCCTAACCTGCATGCTTTGGGTGTCATGTTTGCGAGGAGAAGGAAAAATTGCTTAGTGGCAAGAAAACATTAAATTCCCTTGTTTCGCACTACGTCTGTGGTAGACTTTAAACCTTTCAATTTTAAAGCAACGGAGGTGAATCTTCGAAAAGCTGAACGTAGTCACTAAAGACTCCCAAGTATTTGAGGTTCCCGATAAGTCTAGAGGACAACTGTTTTGGGCCAACCATATTCATCTTGGACCGACCACCTTGAGGTAACCTATTCTATAGCATAACCTCTTGATCGACTACACAATTATATTTCTAGAATCTTATCTTTTGCATAAGATTATCCTATATCGGCTACACAAGTATATTGTCTTGTATGCATCCAACGGTCCTCCGTATTCCACACCTTAAAAATAACGAGGTCTTTATTTCTCTCCTCCACATATAGGGAATGACACCAAATTAGATAATAAGTTTCAAACAAAATTTGCATACTTTATACTCTTTTATATATTGACTTGAGCTTGAGAGTGATAACCTTGCAGCTACACCACTATTACGTCACATCAGAAGCTCTACTCTACTACAACTTCTGTATCTCTCTTTATTCCTGGTTCTAGAATGGAAAAACTCCCATTGTCCACACTAAAATGAAATACCACAAATACTTCAACCATCACTCTATTGTTCTTCCTGAACTGCACGAAGCCCTTATAATACATAAGACAATACTAAAGAGCCATTGGGAAACTTCCCTTGCTTCTAGAAAGAAAGTAAGGGAGACTTCTACCTTCTCCATCGATACCGTTGGCCTCAATGTGTATGAATATGAGGTCCTACAAGGTGATGAGATCGAGTTACAAGTTGGGACCAAAGTGAAGACCTTGAGGATGGTCTCGAATGAAAACATTTAAATGATATAACTCTATGCAAACTCATCTAGATCAGTCTCTATTGGGGGTTGATTTTTTGATCTCGATCACGAAATGTCTTATTAAATTCCTAAACGCCAATTTTGATATCTTCGCAATCTATCCATACAATCTGCTCGACATCAACCCAAATTTAGCTTATCACCAATTTAATATTGAACCTTCCATCCGATATATGTTTCAAAGAAGGAGACAACAACCCCTTGAAAAGCCCAAATTCATCATGAACACGGTATGAGGCCTATTAAACCCAAACTTTATTTCTGAGGCGAGATACACATAATGGCTGGACATTGTCATCTTAGTAAAAAAGGCATCATGGAAAAGGAGAATATGTTTCACCTACATTGACCTCAAACGAGCTTTCCCGAAAGATTCATATTCGTTCCTAAACATTGATAAGATAAAAGGAAAATATACCGACTATCATAATTGTCATTCACCGATGCATTTTTCTGTTATAACCAAACATCCATGCACGAGTAAGGCAAATATAAAAGTTCCTTCATGACATAGTGTGCTAACTATATGCATGCACAAGTATGGCAAAGATAAAACTTCCTTCATGACAGAGTGTGCTAACTATCGATATAACATTATCCCATTTGACTTGAAGAATTCTGGGGCAATGTACGAGATAATGTTGAACAAATATTTTGAGAAGAAATTGGAGAAATATTAGAAGTATAAATTAACGACATGATAGTGAAGTCAAGCAAAGAAGAGCAGCATGACAGACACCTCACTACCATGTTCTGATGAGCTCAACACTATATATTAGGCTTAACACAGTGAAATAGCCTTCTGGGTAGAGCTAGAAATTTTTTGGGATTCTACCTGACATAAAGAGGCATATAAGAGAACTTGGACAAGTGCAAAACAATAATAAAAATGGAAGTAACAACTGTTGGAAATCCACCAATACACTATGATGAATTTCGACCACCACTTGATGATTAGTTATGAGACAAACAAATAAAAGACAATAGAGATATTTCTGCAGAATTTCTATTCTGCCCACAAACTGTGGAATCTTTATTAATTCACTTTACAACTGCAAAATACTGTGAATGACTTAAATTTCAAAATAGGGATTACTCCCTCTATTTATAGATTTAGGTTAGCTTGCTCCCTAAACTAAACCCAAGCCCAAAATATCTCTTTACTAAATCAAATCTAATCTAGATTTAAATTCAAATCTATTTAAATCTAAACAAATCAAATCTTCTTTTGACACATATGAATTACAATTTAACACACCACCTAATTCATTGTGTCTAAACTGTCTATGTTCATCATGACCCTTAGCTTTCTGAATACTTCGACCTACACTCCCTTCGTCATGATGTCTGCAATCTGATTCTCAGTTCTGCAGTGTTCCAAATTCATCTTCCCATCTGCTACCTGCTCTCGAAGATAATGGAACCTCATTTCGATGTGCTTACTTCGACCATGTGCTATTGGGTTCTTTGCCAAATTGATAGCTGACATGCTGTCTATCTTCATGGTAATTACTCCATGATTTTTCCCTGTTATCTCTTCGACCAAGTTCACCATCCAGGTTGCTTGACATGCACAAAGAGAAGCAGCTATGTATTCTGCTTCGCATGATGATAATGCCACTACTGGTTCTTTTCTCGAACTCCAAGCAATTGTTGCACCACCTAGCATAAACACATATCCTGCTGTTGACTTTCGATCTTCAACATCACTACACCAACTCGAATCAGTGTATCCCACTAACTTGCATTCTTTTCCTTTATCAACTGCAGGAAACAAAATGCCATAATCGAAAGTTCCTTTGAGATACCTTAGTATCCTCTTCACAGCTGCTAGATGTGATACCTTTGGCTTCTGCATGAATCTACTTACCATACCTACGCTGTATGCTAAGTCAGGCCTTGTATGACAAAGGTATCTCAATGATCCAATAAGTCTTCTGTATTGGGTTGGATCAACATCATCTTCATCAGCATCTTTCGACAGTTGCAGTCTTGGTTCTGCAGGTGTCGAAGTTGCGTTGCATTCTTCCATCTCAAAACTTTTGAGAATTTCTCCTGCATATCTTCTTTGATGCATCATCAAACCTCTACTGCTCTTGTAGAATTCGATACCAAGGAAATATGAAATCTCACCCAAATCAGACATTTCGAATTCCTTGCTAAGGTCAACTTTGAAGTCTTCGATCTCACTTTTACAGCTACCTGTTATCAACAAATCATCTACATAGAGACATAGTATAAGCAATTTACTCTTGCTTCTTCTTACATATACTCCATGTTCAGTTATGCACTTCACAAGTTCCTTCTCCCTTAGAAAACTATCAATTTTCTTATTCCAAGCCCTTGGAGCTTGTTTCAAACCATACAGGGATTTATGTAGCCTGTACACCTTTCTTTCTTCGTCATGTTTCACAAACCCAACTGGTTGTTTAACATAGACTTCTTCATCTAAGGGTCCATTTAGGAATGCATACTTCACGTCCATCTGACATATGTGCCAACTGTTGATTTCTGCTAGACCAACAACCAGCCTGATTGTTTCGATCCTAGCAACAGGTGCAAAAACTTCGTCGAAGTCTATTCCTTCTTTCTGTAGAAATCCTTTCGCAATAAGTCTTGCTTTGTGTCGAGTTACTTCACCTTTCGAATTAGTTTTCACTTTGTATACCCACTTGACATCAATTGCCTTCTTTTGCCTTGGGGCAATTCGACAAGTGACCAAGTGTTGTTGTCTTCGATAGACTTTACTTCTTTGTTCATTGCTTTCACCCACTTCGAATCCTTTAATGCTTCAGCTGCATTAACGGGTTCAACATCTGCATAGAAAGCATAATGTACCAGCTCACCTTCATCATCTATCACATCATCTGATGTAATCACACAATCTTGCAATCTTGCAGGCACGCGTCTTGTTCTTTGAGGTCTGCTTGTACTGGGTATATTTGCTGGCTCCTCTTGTCGAACTTCTCTTTCGACTTGAGTTTCTGGCTCTTAGAATAAGATTCCCACTGAATCTTTCTTGACATTTGTAGTCCAATCCCATTCTTTGAACTCATCTATGATCACGTCCCTGCTGATCACAATCTTCTTGTTCTCTGGATCGAACAACTTGTAGCCTCCTGTCGAATGATATCCAACTAGGATCATTTGACTTGACTTGTCATCAAGTTTCTTTCTCAACTGATCTGGCACATGTCTATGTGCAATAGATCCAAATACTTTTAGATGACTTAAGCTAGGCTTCACACCAGACCAACATTCTTCTGGAGTAATTCCTTCTAGCTTCTTTGTAGGACTTCTGTTCAAAATGTATGTTGCAGTCGAAACAGCTTCACCCCAGAACTCTTTGGGTAAATTCTTGCCTTTCAACATACTTCTCACCATGTTCATGATGGTTCGATTTTTCCTTTCTGCAATTTTGCTGTGGAGTATAGGGTGGCACCACCTCATGCACAATCCCTTCTTTTTCACATAATCTGTCGAAGTCTTTCGACACATATTCTCCTCCACCATCAGTTCTCAAAACTTTGAGCTTTCGACTACTTTGTCTTTCGACCATGGACTTGAACTTGGTAAATACTTCGATCACTTCACTTTTCTTCTTGATCAGGTAAGTCCATAGCTTTCGAATGAAATCATCTATGAATGTAACAAAGTATTTGTTACCTCCCATCGAATCCACTTGGATTGGTCCACATACATCAGAGTATATGATTTCGAGACTAGCCTTCGATCTGCTTCCTGCATCCTTGCTGAAGCTATTCTTGTGTTGCTTCTCCTGCACACATTCTTCACATACTTCATTTGGAATATCAATTTTAGGCAATCCTGAAACCATATTTCTTCTCTTCAAATTTCTGATATCTCTGAAGTTGAGATGACCTAGTCTATAATGCCATATCCATTCATCTCTGCTAGCTGCAGTCGAAAGGCACTTGTGCTCCATCACATTTAGTTCAATCTTGAAGGTTCGATTCTGAGACATAGGAGCCTTCAAGATTACCCTCCCATTTGCATCAACAACTCTCATCAACTTATCTTCGATTGACACTTTATAATTCTTTTCGACCAACTGCCCTATACTGAGCAAATTGCTCTTCATGCCTGGTATGTACAACACATTCGAAATTACTGACTTCTTTCCATCTTTCCTCATGATCATAACATCACCAATACCTTCAGCTGCTAGGGTGTTGTCATTTGCAAATTTTACCAAATTTTTCGTTGAGGGTTTTATATTGACGAACCAGTCTTTCCTTCCAGACATATGTGATGAACATCCTGAATCCAAGTACCATTGGTCCTTGAATCTATCTTCATCTCTTGTTGTGACCATTAGCATCATCTCTTCTTCTTCTTCATGTTTTGTAAGCTTTGCATCACTTTCTTGATTCTTTCGTTTTTCTGGACAATCACTTGAATAGTGACCATACTTCTGACAATTGTAACATTGAATGTGACTCTTATCAGGTTTTCGACCACCACCTCTTCCTCTGTTTGCAGCACCACCTCTTTGGTTGCCGTGGTGTGGTCTTCTTTGATTCGACACGTCTCCTTCGATTTGGTTTCCTCTACCATTCGATTTGTTGTAGCCACCTCTACTTCTGTCGAAATACTTTCCTTTGCCTTTGGTTTCTTTTGCTGAATGTGCCTGCAAGGCTACATCACTCTTCGATTTTCCTGCAGCTCTTTCGTTCATTCTTTGTTCATGAGATTCGAGCGTCCCTTGAAGCTCTTCCTTTGTCAATTTCGACAAGTCTTTCCCTTCTTCGATCGCCACCACTATGTGGTCGAACTTAGGAGCTAAGGATCTCAGGATCTTCGAAACAACAGCTCTTGTTGTTAATGTTTCTCCACATGTCTTGATTTGATTCACTAGTTTTGTAACTCTAGTGAAGAAATCAGATATGTTTTCACTGTCTTCCATCTGAAGCAGTTCATAGGTCCTTTTGTGAGTTTGTAACCTCACTTCTTTCACCTTCTCAGCGCCTCCAAAAGATTTCTCCAGGATCTCCCAAGCTTCTTTTGCAGATTCTGAATCACTAATCTTTTCGAAGTTGTCTGGGATGACACATTGATGAATTATAAACAATGTTTTATAACTCTGTTTCTCAGATTCTGTGTATTTCTTCTTTTCTTCTTCTGAAGCGTTTTCGCCAAGCGCTTCGACTCCATCTTTTACAAGGTCCCAAAGGACTTGACACCTTAATAGGACTTTCATCTGCTTGCACCAATTCTCATAGTTGTCAACTTTCAGAATTGGCAGCGTTGCTGGATAGTTTGCATTCCCATAACTTGTCATCGTGAATTCTTCAATCGTTCTTGATTGATACTTCCCTTTAATCGTAACACAAGCTCTTGATACCAGATGTTGGAAATCCACCAATACACTATGATGAATTTCGACCACCACTTGATGATTAGTTATGAGACAAACAAATAAAAGACAATAGAGATATTTCTGCAGAATTTCTATTCTGCCCACAAACTGTGGAATCTTTATTAATTCACTTTGCAACTGCAAAATACTGTGAATGACTTGATTACAAAATAGGGGTTACTCCCTCTATTTATAGATTTAGGTTAGCTTGCTCCCTAAGCTAAACCCAAGACCAAAATATCTCTTTACTAAATCAAATCTAATCTAGGTTTAAATTCAAATCTATTTAAATCTAAACAAATCAAATCTTCTTTTGACACATATGAATTACAATAGTGTCATCCGCATCCGAGAAGCATGCTCTAGCCAGAGCCCAGTGTATCCAAATTGTTGGCCAGACCAGAAATGCAATACAATAATATAGAAAAGACGAAACTGGAGCTAATGAGTGCCTTTAGGAAGTTACGACTTTTAAAAGCCCATGAATCATTTTTCTTTCTGAGACATATTTTCTCTTAAAAATAGAGGACTTATCCTCACTTAGTTTCATTCTAGAAAACATATTTCAATAATACTTTCTCACTTTCTACTCTCTCTACTTCAACTTTCTTTATTTCTTCACGAAGTTGCGTTAGGGTTTTGAGAGTGAAAATTATCTATGATATTTTTATTCTAGTGTTATGGTTAGTTTGCAATTTACTAAAAAATGTTCGTCTATTGCGTAATTCCTTTGAAAGAAGTTATTGTTTGGTTTGTGAGCTAAACTAGTTAAAAGCTCTTGTTTGGTCTATGAGATTAGCCAGGTAAATTCTTCGCTTGGTTCCAAGCTAACCCTGTGAAAATATCTTTGTTGGTTCGTGAGATTAGCCACTTAAAATCTCCCGTTTGGTTCCTGAGCTCAACCTAGTGTAAAAGCTCTGTTTGATTTTGAGACTAGTATTGTGTAATATCTCGTATTTAGTTTAGGGATTAGCCAGTGTATAATCTCTTTTTTGGTTGTAAGAAACTTCATGGTGCAACCTATGAAAAGTTCACATTTCATTAATTGAAAACTCTCAAGAAGAAAGTCTTCCGGACAAGAGTAGGACAAATAGTTAGGTCGAACCTGTATAAATTATTGGTGCATTTATCTCCTCCCTGATCTCTTTACATTCCCGTTCTTTATTTATTTTCGCTGTATTTCCATCTCGTAACCTGTCTAGTTTCTTCCTTGTAATTATTCCACTATATTATCTCTATTTTTTTTATAAAATCAAGTTAATCATTTTTATAACTCAATATTTTCATAATTGGACCATAATTTTTGAACTACACAATTCACCCATCCTCCCCTTTGTCTTTGTAGTCACTTGTCAAATAAATGACATTTGAGTCTAACTCATATTATAAGACTAATCGTCTCAAGATGTAGAATGATAACTTCAAATAAATATTTTAATATGAAGTTTTTCTTGAATACACCTCCATCGTTTGATGGTAAAAATTTTAATATATGGAAAGCTATAATGAAAATGTTTTTAAATGCTATTGATTTTGATTTATCGAATCTTAATATTAATGGTCCGTTTATCCCTACTCGTGTTGTTAATAGTGAAGTAGTAGATAAAGCGAGTAATCCATGGGCCAAAGAGGAAAAGATAAAAGTCAAACTTGGTTTTGAAGCTAAGTACTTAATGATAAGTGCTTTAAGCACTAAAGAGTATTTTTCTGTTTCTAATTGTAATTCTACCAAGAAAGTATGAGACACTCTTGAGATGATCCAATGAGATTTCTGCGAGACGAGTAAGAAATTGTGAACATAAATATCCAGTAAAATGAGACACCAAGTGAAAGTGAATATCATTTTCACAAACGGTTCTCAAACATTGAAATCCTTGAAAGTTGTTTTAGAAATTTTGTATCTAACAAATATCTCAAACTCAAGAATCGATATCAAGAATTTGAACTCACACTTAATTTAAAGAATATAAAGATTCGTGCTGAATTTCAGAAAAAGTCCAAGAGGAAATTATCATGAAACTCAAGGAGTTGATCAATCAATTTAAGGATGAAGAAGAAAAGTCAAGCGTATTTGAGGAATCTCCATCCTCTTAGTTATCTTCATCAAAAAGATTATTTGAATAAGTAATTTAAAGATCAACACAAAAAGTATCGTTTGAAAGTACTATCACGATAAATAAACGGTACTCTGAAAAGTTAACATTCAGAAGAATTTTTGAAGAATCAACATCCATAATTTATTTTGAGGGGACAACATTCAGAAGAACTTTTGAAGAGTCAACACCCGAAAGAATTTTTAGAGATCTATCATATCAAGTTTCAAATGAAAAATCAATGAGAGAAACTTCAAGAGAGTCATGAAAAAAATGTATTCAAAGATATATATGATAACTCGTCTGAAATTTCATATGAAATATTTTTTAGAAAAACGACAAAGAAATCAAATAAACAAGAACATGTTTGTTTCAAAACCTCTTATGATGAAGATAATAGTGAGGTAACAAGTCTAACTTATAAGTAAATATTTAAGTTGGGTGTTAAATTTAGAAAGAAGAATAAAAAATTAGAAAGAAACAAGTGTTGAAAGGTTATATTAAGATTCTTGAAAATAGTACTAAATCTCTTTGAAAATGAAATAGCTTATGTTAGAGACAATTGAAAAAAATGTGAAACCTAGTTGAAAAAAAAAGGTAAGTAATTTGCATAAAACTTGTGTCCCTCAGTTTTAGATATAAAATTAAGTCAATATTATATTTTTCTTAATTGATATTTTTAAAATGAATTAAAAAAATTTGATATGTTAAAAATGAATTTAAAATTAATATAATTTTATAAAAATGGTATTTCTTTAAAAAAAAATTCAATTTTTGAAAAAACAAATTCAAAATATTTTGACCTAATTTAATTTTTTTTTTTTGACAATTTATAAAAATGGCACTATAATATAATTTTATTGGATGCATGTATAAAAATAATTTTCATGTATAACAATTAATCTCGTTAATATAATATTCAAAATGGTTTAATAATGAGATTTAAGATTTAATTAGATCTTTCCTTAAACATAGAGATTTAAGATTTAATTAGATCTTTCCTTAAACATAGAGATTTATTTCAAAGTGATTTTAATAGACTTAAACTAGAAAGTAGAAAACCCTATATACTTAAACCACGCTTTGTGTTTTCTTTACGTGCTCTATCTCACTCTTCACTCTCCACCACTTACTCACAACACTTTCTTGTACCCTGCTATTGCGTCATCATCATGGCGAAATCTTGTTCACCTCCTTCCTTTCATAAACTCAGAAACAACAAACAACAATGGTCTTTTGAGAAAGCACATGTTCACAAATGTGAGTTTTGTCACAAAGTATTCACCACTGGCCAAGCACTCGGAGGTCACAAGACTTGTCATCGCTCCAAGAAACAACAGATAGATGATGATGATGAGGTTAATAAGGGTCACAAAACTATAAAGATCACTTTCTCTTTATCTACTTCTCCAAGTTGCAATGCCAAACAGAAAAGATGTTGGCGATTTTATATCACCAATGTATTTTAGTAGTAATGTGATTTCTAAAGGCCGATGCAATTATGCGTTAAGTTCGGAGACGAGTTAGGGAAGTGCGGAGTGCATGCTCGTCGAGCCAATGCATAATTGAATACGAATAATTGAAACAGGGTTCCAAGGGGCGAAGCCCCTGGCGGGGTGCGGGGCAGTGCCCCGCGGGGTCCAAGGGGCGGAAGCCCCTGGCTGGGGTCCCGCTGCCAGGTCAGCGGGCGGGGTGCGGGGCAGCGCCCCGTGCAAAATTTTTGAATCCTTTCCCCAACGGACATAACTGTTCCCCAACGGACATAACTGTTCCCCAACGGACATAACTGTTCCCAACGGACATATTCGTTTCGAACAAATGTGTCTCTTCGTTTTAATTACTGTTCTCCTATATAAGGAGTCGTTCGGCCTCGGTCTCGCATACAGAAAAACACATCCTTCTCTCTATAATTACAATTCGTTTCTTTTGTCGGAAATAGAATTTCTTCGAGAATTATCCCCACAAAGATTTCGTGAACCCAGACAAGAATAGGGTCGAAATACTTTGTTCGGAAAGTGTACGAACACGATTCATCGAAGTTATCCAGGATTATCACACCCTAAATTTCTAACAAACGAACAAAGTAATTTTTCTGATAATCATGGCTGGAGGAAGCACCATCAAGGAGATGACAACAAAGTTCGGAAAATTTGACAAGTTTCAAGGACAAGATTTCAGGCGTTGGCAGAAGAAGATGCACTTCATGTTGACAACGTTGAAAGTGGTACACGTCCTGTCTACACCGATTCCAGAACCTCGTGAGGATGAATCAGTCGAAGATATAAGACGCAGATCAAAGTGGGAGAACGACGACTACATATGCAGAGGGCACATTCTTAACGGTATGTCTGATCCCTTATTTGATATTTACCAAAACGTGGAATCTGCTAAAGAATTGTGGGATCAACTCGAATCCAAGTACATGGCAGAGGACTCATCCAGTAAAAAGTTTCTGGTAACCGATTTTAACAATTACAAAATGGTTGAATCGAGGTCTGTCATGGAACAATTCAATGAACTCCTTCGAATCCTTGGACAATTCACACAACATGGATTGAATATGGATGAAACAATATCTGTCTCAAGCATCATAGACAAATTGCCTCCTTCGTGGAAGGATTTCAAACACAATCTGAAACATGGAAAAGACGAACTGTCTTTGATCCAACTTGGAAGTCATTTGCGCATAGAAGAATCTCTAAGAGCGCAGGAAGATGACAAAGGAAATGGCAAAGGAATTGCTGGACCCTCGGTTAATATGGTCGAAGAGGGTGGTAAGAACGATAACAACAAAAACAAAGGAAAGAAGCGTGCCTTCAAGAACAAACAGGGCGGTTTCGGTAATAATAAGAAACCAAAACTAGAATGCTGGAAGTGTGGCAAAACAGGCCACTTCAAGAGGGACTGCCGTTTCGGTAAAAAGAACGACAACGCGAATGCAAGTGGTTCAGGAAAGGGGTCTAAGGACCACTCCGAAAACCAAGGTCAGAAATCAATTCGTGATTTGAATAGTTTGATTAAACATTCGGTTTCACTAAATTCTGAAGCATTTTATGTGCAGGATGATGCTGCCGCGTGGTGGATTGATTCTGGTGCCACAACACATGTTTGCAAGGATCGTTTCTGGTTCAAGACTCTTGTTCAAGTGGAAGATGGTTCTGTCCTCTACATGGGAGATGATCACTTCACTCCCGTTGAAGGCAAAGGAAACGTGGTGCTAGAATTCAGTTCTGGAAAGACTATTACTTTGTTTAATGTATTGTATGTTCCTAAATTACGTAAGAATTTAATTTCTGGTCCTGTATTAAACAAGCTTGGATACAAGCAAGTGTGTGAATCCGATAAATATGTATTATCGAAGTATGGTGTGTTTGTAGGATTTGGATATTATAATAATGGTATGTTTATGATGAATTTGAATAGAGTTCCTAATGAATCTGGTTCTGTTTTTATGTCCTCGTCAAATGTTATTAATTTTTCGTTATGGCATGCTCGTCTAGGACATGTACACTATAAAAGAATGCATGAAATGTCTAAAAATGATTTAATTCCTAATTTTAATGAAAATGTAGAAAAGTGTAAAACTTGTATGTTAACAAAGATCACTAGGCAACCTTTTAAAAGTATAACAAGGAAATCTATCATTCTTGAATTGGTACATAGTGATTTATGTGATTTGCATGCTACTCCTTCGCTAGGGCATAAAAAGTATTTTATCACCTTCATAGATGATGCATCTAGATTCTGCTATGTTTATTTGTTGCACGCTAAGGATGAAGCCTTAGATAAATTTAGAATCTATAAAACTGAAGTTGAAGTGCAACAGAATGTACTAATTAAAACATTACGTACAGACAGAGGTGGTGAATATTATGATCCTGTGTTTTTCCAGTCCGTAGGAATCATTCATGAAACTACGACACCTTATACACCTCAACAAAATGGTGTGGCTGAAAGGAAAAATAGAGTTCTTAAGGAAATGGTGAACGCCATGTTATCCTACTCTGGTCTGAGTGAAGGGTTTTGGGGAGAAGCTATGTTAACGGCTTGCTATTTGTTAAATAGGGTTCCTAATAAAAGGAACAAGACTACCCCATATGAACTTTGGTATAAGAGACGACCCAACTTAACATTTCTACGTGTTTGGGGTTGTAGGGCCGTGGTTAGACTCCCGGACCCAAAAAGGAAAACTTTGGGTGAAAAGTGTATAACTTGCATCTTTGTTGGATATGCTGAGCACTCCAAGGCCTATAGGTTTTATGTTATAGAGCCTAATGACTCGATTTCTATTAACACAATAATAGAATCAAGAGATGCCATATTTGATGAGAATTGTTTCTCTTCTATACCTAGACCAAAGATTTCTATACCTAATTCAGATGAATCTCCAAGGGATGATCATTCAAATGATGTGCCAAGTGAGACACTTGAACCTCGTAGGAGCAAAAGAGCTAGAAAATCTAGAACTTATGGATCTGATTTTCAACTATATTTGGTTGAGGGATCAAAGGATCAGATTGATACTCAATACTATTATTGCTATAGTATAGAGGAGGATCCAAGAACATATGATGAAGCTGTGAAGTCTCGAGACTCTGTTTTTTAGAAAGAAGCAATTGATGAAGAGATTGGTTCTATCATGGAAAATAATACTTGGGTATTGTCTGATTTACCACCAGGTTGCAAACCATTGGGTTGCAAATGGATCTTCAAAAGGAAGATGAAAGTCGATGGTACAATTGACAAGTTTAAAGCTAGATTAGTTATCCAAGGCTTCAGACAAAAGGAAGGGATCGATTACTTCGATACCTATGCTCCAGTTGCTCGTATCACTACTATTAGACTGTTGATTGCCTTGGCGGCTATTCATAATCTAGTGGTTCATCAAATGGATGTCAAAACAGCATTTCTAAATGGTGATTTGGAAGAAGAAGTGTATATGAAGCAACCTGAAGGATTTGTTATGCCTGGTAATGAGCATAAAGTGTGTAAGCTAGTTAAGTCATTGTATGGGCTGAAACAAGCTCCGAAGCAGTGGCATCAAAAGTTTGATGAGGTTGTTTTGTCTAATGGTTTCATTCTAAACCAAGCTGACAAATGTGTATATAGCAAATTTGATACATCCGGTAAAGGAGTTTTCATTTGTCTATATGTTGATGACATGTTGATCTTTGGCACCGACCAAAATCAAATTGATAAAACAAAGAATTTTCTGTCATCAAAATTCTCCATGAAGGATATGGGAGAAGCGGACGTTATTCTTGGTATTAAGATTAAACGGGAGAATAAAGGGATTGTAATTACTCAATCCCATTACATTGAGAAAATACTCAAGAAGTTCAATTGTGAAAGTTGTTCTCCAGTAAGTACTCCCATGGATCCGGGAGAAAAACTCATGCCAAATAACGGTAAACCTGTGGATCAACTCGAATACTCAAGAGCTATAGGCTCTTTGATGTATGCTATGATTAGCACTAGACCGGATATTGCTTATGCGGTTGGAAAGTTAAGTAGATTTACTAGTAATCCTAGTAGACACCATTGGCATGCAATAACTAGGGTATTCAAGTACTTGAAGGGTACTATGAATTATGGATTGTCGTATATGGGATTTCCTTCGGTGTTAGAAGGTTACTCAGATGCTAGTTGGATAAACAATGCTGAAGATTCATCCTCAACAAGTGGATGGGTGTTCTTGCTTGGGGGAGGTGCCATTTCGTGGGCTTCCAAGAAGCAAACATGTATAACCAGTTCCACAATGGAATCTGAGTTTGTGGCATTAGCTGCTGCTGGTAAAGAAGCGGAATGGCTAAGGAACTTGGTATATGAGATTCCGATATGGCCTAAACCAATATCACCAATATCTATTCGTTGTGACAGTACTGCCACATTGGCTAAGGCTTATAGTCAAATATACAATGGGAAGTCTAGACATTTGGGTGTTAGACATAGTATGATTAGGGAATTAATCATGAATGGGGTGATATCTATTGATTTTGTTCGGTCGCAACAAAACTTAGCTGACCACTTGACGAAGGGGTTAGCTAGAGACTTAGTGAAGAAGTCGGTAATTGGGATGGGATTAAAGTCCATTTAAATCTGTTAGCTATGGTATACCCAATTCCCTTCTAATACAACGTTAGAAGCAAAATTCAATGTGGAAAGATCATAGTTAGGGATTGGAGCACTCGTGTTTATCTTCTCAAGGTATGTGCTCAGACCTGCAAGTAATGACTAGGTTGAAGTATATCTTCTTAATGGTTCTCTTTGGAAAATTGCAAATGCAGGTGCAAGATTAAAGGGATCACCTATGTGAGCATGAAGTTTTGCCGCTTCAGGAAGCTTGGACTTGGCTTTCTATATGCTTATTAATGGATAAGGACACATGGCTTGTAAAAGTGTCAAGAATGAATAGTAGAGTATTGTAAGAAACATATGTGTACTGTATCTTCAGATGTTCAAATGGATTGACGGGTTCAATCTTTATGACACCCCGATTTTCGAGTATTTGGAATGTGTATTTGTACTAAGATGAAAATTCAATCGTAAGACATTTTCGTTTATGCATGTGTTTAATCGTTTTACCTGTAGATTGTACCCTTGTATATAACTATATATACTGAGTTAATCAAGGATTACACTAAAATGGGGGGGATTTGTTGGCGATTTTATATCACCAATGTATTTTAGTAGTAATGTGATTTCTAAAGGCCGATGCAATTATGCATTAAGTTCGGAGACGAGTTAGGGAAGTGCGGAGTGCACGCTCGTCGAGCCAATGCATAATTGAATACGAATAATTGAAACGGGGTTCCAAGGGGCGAAGCCCCTGGCGGGGTGCGGGGCAGCGCCCCGTTGGGGTTCCAAGGGGCGAAGCCCCAACGGACATAACTGTTCCCCAACGGACATAACTGTTCCCCAACGGACATAACTGTTTCCCAACGGACATAACTGTTTCCCAACGGACATATTCGTTTCGAACAAATGTGTCTCTTCGTTTCAATTACTGTTCTCCTATATAAGGAGTCGTTCGGCCTCGGTCTCGCATACAGAAAAACGCATCCTTCTCTCTATAATTACAATTCGTTTCTTTTGTCGGAAACAAAATTTCTTCGAGAATTATCCCCACAAAGATTTCGTGAACCCAGACAAGAATAGGGTCGAAATACTTTGTTCGGAAAGTGTACGAACACGATTCATCGAAGTTATCCAGGATTATCACACCCTAAATTTCTAACAAAAGACATTCATGGACTAGGGTTTTGAAGAGTACCGTTCATCATCCACCTACTGCATCAACCTTGAAACCTACCGACGTTCATCATCCACCTACTGCATCAACCTTGAAACCTACCGAACAAGAATTACCAGATGTTGACTTGTTAAGTTTGCTGCCACCAAGATTGTATAATACCAAGAAAAGGAGCAGGAGATATCTTGTTGATGATGGACTTGCTAACAATACTGCTCCGATACCCTTGTTGGATACGTCTCGCGAATCGGTTGCCGATCTT
Organism: Vicia faba; assembly: GCA_948472305.1. Taxonomy (NCBI): domain Eukaryota; kingdom Viridiplantae; phylum Streptophyta; class Magnoliopsida; order Fabales; family Fabaceae; genus Vicia; species Vicia faba. The sequence continues at coordinate 135,137,220 of OX451741.1, forward strand.
GATTTGAATCATCCTGACCGTAAAAGGATGAAACTTTCAAGCAATGGGAATGATACTGACATGATGCAGAAACAACATGTGCTACCAACAGCGGTGAAGGAGGAGAAGAACCTGAACGGAGGTGAAACAGTATTGGAGCCAAGAGTTGTTCGAAATCTTGATTTGAATGAGGTCCCGACGAATGATGTTGAAACAGAATTAGGGCAACGTGTTGTTCGTGACTTCGATTTGAACGAGCTCCCAACTAATGATGTGGCTGATGAATGATATTCTTCTCTTTTATTTTATGTTTAAGTTGAAACGTACTGGTGGAGGAATATGTAATGACTGATATACTGCTTGCTCTTTGCCTTGACTATTGAAAGAGATTTAATGAGTGGGTGGTTAGTGGTTTTAAAGACTAATAACATGAACTTGTTAAGAAAAAGTAATTACATGATGCGAACACATTAGTCATGTATATAATGAACAACTGAACCAATTTGATTGTTTTGTAAATATTCAACTCACCAATCACCATTCACTCATGACAAAGCCAAAACAAAGTTAGCATTATCTCAAACAATTGATTAAGTCATGTTCTCACAGAGTAAAGCTTATGCTAAAAAAGTATGCTCAAACTTTGTAGATTTAGTGAGCCAGCTATTCAAGATGCGAGTTACCACTGCTTTTTCATTTAGATATTCTTGTTAACTCTTTTTTTTTAATTATTTTTTTCTTTTTATAATTACTTTCTATTTCCATAACTTGATAGAGATTTCTTATTCTTATTATTAAGAATTTGGTACAATAACTTAAACATGTATTGCGATGATTAGACGTTGTTGTTAACTAAGGCCTTTGTATAGGTTGACTCGGAAGGGAGTTGAGTATACTTAGATCACCATTCTTACGGTGACCATGTTGTCTCATATGTTAGTGTATAATAATCAATGATAAACAAAGAAATACATATTTAAGAAAGTAAAGAACGACGACGGTAAAGTTGTTAGAAATAAATATTGTTGTTGTATTTGTGACATTTATAACTAGTCTATTTATACAAAAAAAAATGCCACATAGGCTCTAATAAAATAGACTTAATAACTAAATTATCTAAAACAATTAGAAATACTAAAATACCTTTTAATACCATCATCTCATTTAGAATTTCTAATTAAAATTAACTACACCAATTTCATCCCTTAAGCAAATAAATTGATCCGTCTTGATTGCATTTGTCATGATATCTTCTAGCTGCTTTTGGGTGCTACAGTTAGGGGTGTTCAGATCCAATCCGATCCAAAAAAAAATCCAAAAACCGAACCGAAAAAACCGAAATCCAAAAAAAACCGAATTTTTTTGGATGTATTTGGATCACCATGTAGCATAACCAACCGGTTCGGTTCAGTTTATGGTTGGCTTCATGAGAACCGAACCGGTCCAAACCGAACCGGTATTACTTCCATTTACTTGTCATTTATTATTTAAAATAAATTAATATCGAATCATTTATAGCCATCCTCCCAAATTAATTATGTTAGCCAGCACTAATTTCTCTAGAGAATCTCAATCATTCCTATAATTTCCCTATTCAGATTCTAAATTATCTTAAAATTAAATACAATGAATGCTATTCATTGTTGTAACCGCAAGAAATTCAATATCGCAAGCAAGAAATTCAATAATGCTAAATAGACATTCATCTCAATTAGTTTTCTGAATTATACTATCAGTAAGCAAGCTTCTTAATTTGTTTGATTTTATCTTTTTTGTACTTTGTAGTTTTGTTCGATCAGATTTTCTAAAACTATTCAAATTTTTAGCCTTTTGTAAAGCTGTTCTAATTTATGTTGTTGAAAGCTTATTTAAAATTAATTTACTTATGTTCTCAATTTTATAACAGTAGCTTACTAAAAATTATTTTCATTAGTTTTCTTATGTGAAATCGTTTCATGTTGGTTACTTGGTTATAACAGTAACAAATTTTAGTTAGTTTTTCATAATTTCTTCAAGGTCTGTTCTTTGTTAGTTTTTCATATTTTGTTTCATAATTTTTTCATAATATATTTTTATTAGCTTTTTCTACAACTAGTTGTTTATACTTTGTTCTAATTTTAAGTTTGATCTATTTTTACAGGAATGAGCCAAACTGGTCCTATTACTCAATCTGATATTGTTAACAACCTTATTCAGGTATAAAAAATTAATTTTAAGTAGAGATTTTTACCTTTAGAAATGTTGGTTACTGTTACAATGGTGTAATATTATAGTTGATGTTCAAAAATTTATTTTTTCATGTGTATTTTATAGGGTGAAACAACTGAAGCTCCACCTCTATTGGTACAAAGTAATGAAACAAACAATGATGAAGAAAATGCTAATAAGAAAAGAAAGATTAGAGAAGCTTCAAAATTGGTCACATCCAATGATCCTAATGTTGTAGCTGGAGATTCAGGTAACAGAAAACCTATTAAACCTAGATCTTGGACTTGGGAACATTTTACAAAAATAGGATCAAGAGCTAAGTGTAATTGGTGTGATGTAACATATGCTGCTGATTCACAAAGAAACGGCACTAGTAATTTGAAACACCATTTGTTACATCAATGTAAGAAGTTTCCAAAAGAGTCTCTTGATCCCACTCAACAGACACTTGTTATTCAACAATTGAAAAAAGAAGATGGGAATTGATCTGATAGTGTTCTCACTGGTGTTCATTTTGATGCTGAGGCATGTAGGAAAGCTTTAGCTAGGATGATTATTGTTGATGAGTTGCCTTTTAAGTTTGTTGAGGGAGAGGGGTTTCTTCATTTTATGAGTGTTGTGCAACCTAAACTCTCAATTCCTAAAAGGATTACAATTGCTAGAGATTGTTGGGATTTATACACGAGTGAGAAACATAAGTTAAAAAGTGTGCTAAATAAATCAAATCAATGTGTTTGTCTTACAACTGATTGTTGGACATCTGTGCAAAATTTGAGTTATCTTTGTCTCACTGCACATTTCATTGATCATGATTGGAAAATCCATAAAAGGATTCTGAATTTTTGTCCAATTGTGAATCACAAAGGAGTAACCATCGGCAAAAAAATTGAAAAATGTTTGGAGGAATGGCTAATAGGTAATGTTTTCACCATTACGGTTGATAATGCTAGTTCTAACGATGTTGCTATAACTTACTTGAAAAATACAATGAACGATTGGAATTCTCATCCATTGAAAGGGGAACATATGCATGTTCGCTGTTGTGCACATATTCTGAATCTTGTGGTCCAAGATGGACTAGAAGACTATCATTCTTCAATTAGTAAGATTAGGAATGCTGTTAGATATGTTCGTGCATCTCCAGGTCGTATGGATAGGTTTAAAACTTGCATTAAAGAAGTTAGGTTACAAGAAAAATCAATTGTTCAGTTGGATGTTTCCACTAGGTGGAATTCCACATATATTATGCTTGAAAGTGCATTGAAGTTTCAAAAGGCATTTAAGAGATTGAGTGAGAAGTGTGCTGATTTTGTGCTGATGAAAGATGGTATTCCTAATAAAGAGGATTGGGATAATGCAAAATGCTTTGTTAATTTTTTGAAAATATTTTTTGATATCACAAAGAAGGTTTCAGGTAGTACTTTTGTGACCTCTTCTCAATATTTTAATGAACATATTAAGATATTGACTACATTAAACGGGTGGATAGAATTAAAAAGTTCTGACAACTTGCTTGGAATTATGGCTGAAAATATGAAAGTTAAGTATGATAAATATTGGGGTAAGGTTGAAAAAATGAATATGTTGATCTTTGTTGCTGTTGTGCTTGATCCTCGACATAAGATGCAGTTTGTTAGGTGGGGATTGAACAGGGCATATACAAATGATGTTGCTGTATCTTTGTACAAAAAAACAGAGGAGACATTAAATAAAATATTTGAGAGTTATAGGCCTTTCCTTGGTAACGGTCAAACTGAAAATCTTACACATTCCACTCAAGAAGTGGAATTGGTAGAACTTAAAGCACCAGAGGATGCATTTGCTTTAGAGGTTGAGATGGACATGAATCTTAATGAGAGCATGCAGAAAAATGAATTGGATTTGTATCTCATGGAGAATTTGGAGAAGAAAGGTCCTGGTTTTGATATCTTGAACTGGTGGAAGGTGAATTCTAACAAGTATCCTATTCTTGGTCAAATGGCTAGAGATATATTGGCCATGCCTGTGTCTACTGTAGCTTCAGAGTCCGCTTTCTCTACCGGAGGAAGAGTGCTTACTTGTTATAGAAGCTCTCTTACGCCAAAAACAGTTGAAGCTTTAATTTATACACAAAATTGGTGTAAATCTTCCCCGGTGTCGGTGGATATTGAAGAGCTTGTGGATGAGTTAGAAAATTTGGAATTAGGTAATTTACTTATAACTTATATTATTTTTTGTTGAGCATTGTTAATCTTTTATATTGAGTAATATTTATCTTTATTTTTGTAGAACTTGCTCCAATCCCTCAATTGAATGAAGGTGTATCTGATATAGACTCTGATTAGCTGTTGATATCCGCATTCTAAAAGAATTGGGTAGAATTGTGAAGCTGGAGTGGAGCTATTGCAGGATAATTAGAAAATTTGTTATTTGACTATCAATTATGTTGCAGGCTCTGATTTTGAAACTATCAATTATGCTGTCATATATAAAGCAGATCTTCTCTCTATATATAATGCAGTTTGTCATATTATTATTATATATTCCTTGTGATGCAACTTTCGCATGTCCACTGTTATTGATATTTTTCTTGCAATTTTATTATTATATTCGCTTTAATATAGCTTTGGAATCTTCATTTGTTCACTGTTTTATATATTTGTCATATATTTAATTTATAATACAAATCTCCATATAAGAACTAAGCATATCTCCATATATATTATATATTATAGCCATGTCTATTTTGTTGGGATAGATATTATACATATATTATAATGAAACTTTGCAATAATGACATCAAATAGCCATATGAACATAGCAATTAGATATTGTCTCAATAGACGTTGGTGGCATAATTGTAACTGGTATTAAAATATATTCTTTTTAAATTTCTAAATAGTGTTGGTTTAAAAACCGAATAAAACCGATTCAACCGAACCGAAGTAAACCGTATAAATTGGATTGGATTGGATTGGATTTTTCTTGTTTTCATCCAAAAACCGAACCAAACCGTATGCTTTATATATTTTTGGATCGGATGATATTTTGTCTCAAAACCGATCCAAATCGGACCACGAACACCCCTAGCTACAGTGCATAATTTCTAATACTCCGTCCTGGACTTAACTTCTGAGAAAATGATACGTTGTCCCACTTCTCCCACGTAGTACCAAATTCTTGGCAAGATTGATTGCAGACTTGTTATCAATCATCAACTTCAGAGGCTTATCTGCGTTGATCTTCAGATCCTGCAGTAAATTCAGAAGCCACATAGCTTGACATGCAGCTATAACACCTGCAATATACTCAGCTTCACACTTTGATATAACAACAACAAATTGCTTCTTGGAACACCAAGAAATAGGACCTCTCAGAAACTTAAACAAGTATCCAAAAGTACTTTTGTATCAATTCTATCTCCACACCAATCAGAATCAGAATAACTCATCAACTCTGAATATGTTTTTCTTCCAGAAGGGAATAATACTCCAAACTTCAAAGTTCCCTTGATATACCTCAGAATCCTAACAGCAGCTTGGTAATGAGACCACTTTGGTTTACTCATGAACCTACTAACTATTCCAACTGCATAGCAAATATCAGATCTGGTATTACACAAATACCTTAGAAAACCAATCAAGTGTTTGAAGGTTGTAGCATCCACATCTTCACCATCAGAGTTATAATCCAATTTATGATCGATTTCTGATGGTGTAACAACGACCTTACAATTCTCCAGCTTGAATTTCTTCATAATCTCAAGTATATATTTCAGATAATACAAAATTATATTCTTCTCAAAGTACAATACCTTCATCCCTAGAAAATAAACCAGCTTTCCTAGGTCAGTCATCTCAATTTCATTCATCACATTCTTCTTGAACTTGACAACTTCTTCATAACAGCTTCCCATCAGCAGTATGTCCTCAACATAAAGACATACCAGAATTATATTGCTTTTAGAATGCTGAACATACACATCATACTCCATCTCACACTTCTGAAAATCTTGTTTCTTGAAAAATGAATTAATCTTCAAATTTCAAACTCTGGGCGCTTGCTTCAATCCATACAGAGCTTTATGTAATTTGTACACCATTCCTTCCTGATTCTTTTTCATAAATCCAGGAGGTTGTGACTTGTCTGTCTGAGTACTGGTTGAACGTATTATTGCTTCTATTTCTACTCTGGAGGCTCAGATGCATGACATGGTGGTTGCCCTAGTAGTAGTTGAAACTATTATCCTGATCACGGATCATAAAGTGGGTCAGTCAGCCACTACAGCGATTGGTTTTTATCCTCGGGAACTTTTACCGTCTCCTTCCCCTTCCAAGAGGAGTCAGGGTAATGGTCTGTATACTCCTGTTGAAGGAGGTTCTTTTAGACAAGCTCACTTTGTCGGAGGGTGTTGAGTAAGAGATTTTTACTCCTTTCTTCCAACTTTCTGCTACTCTATCATCCCGGGTAGCTAGCACTCCAGAGGAGTCTCCTGTTGTCGTGGCTTCTGAAGACCTAGATTTTGTCAGGGACTTTTTTGTAACTGTCAAGAGGATCCTTTTTTGCAGATACTTCCCTTACTTTGTTTAGGGCCGATTCCCTTGTTTCTATGGTAGCTGCTGACCAGGATAATGTTCTGGGCTCTGGCGACCTTTCAAGAGAGCAGGATGAATTAGGGGAGAGGTGTGAAGCCCTTGAACATAGAAATTATGATGGTGAGAATGAATTGAATGAATTGTAGGAGAATGATGAATGTTATTAACTCTTTATTGGAAGAAGTAGGTCTGTATAATCAACTGTCTACTTTGGCTACTCAGATAGAGAGGCTGAAGGCTTCCCTTGCCGACGAAAAGAAACGTTGCAAGAAGGTTTCTAAGGATGCGACTGAAGCGTTCCGTTGTTTGAAGAGGGTCAAAAATTTATTCATCAAAAGAAGAGTAAACTATTCAATGCTTGAAAGGTATTGAGAAGGAGGTGGCTGTTGCATAACAAAAATCTCGGGAATCCCTTCAACGGGCTGTAAAAGTTGTGTGTATAGTCCAAGATGAAATGTCAGAGCAAGCACGAGAACTTTGTTCCTGCCTTCCCATTACCGCTGACCAGCTGGATCCTTTGGAAGATCCTTCTAGAAAGGATACTGTAAGTGCCTTGGAGCTTCGAAGTTGGGTGTCGATGTTCGAGAGCCTTTTTGTTCCTCTTTCTTTATTTTATTTCTTCTATAGGATTTGGCTCAGACTTCGTGCCTCAGATTGTAAACAATATATTTATATATGTATTTTAGTTGTTACCTTTACCCTTCTTGTGCTTTTTAACATGTCATTAATCTTTATTCAACCATTGTTTCTGTCCGGCTAGGATCCAAGGATAACTAGGATCTTAGGAGAGCTAGGGCTTGCTTTGGAATCTTGCAATTCATATAATTGTTTTGCTACAAAGATTAGTAAATGATATTTTTATCAAAGTGTAATGTCTTTAAGTCTTTTATGAACCCGTGTATGGTTGTTTCTCTCAAGATTTCACTATGTTAAGATGTACACATTACCTTAATGGAATGTTGAGGTAATATAGTGTGGCTGTATTTGGAATGTGTTTGCACAGAGGAAGCATCACTACAGTTTGATGTGTCCATATGTTTGATCAGAACTGGTGAAATGTGAGCTCGACTTTGGGTGTTTATGCCCACAATTGTATCTATAAGTATTTCATGTCAAACTAGGTAGACACGACTATTCCTTAATCACATTTATATGGATAAGGTATGCATTTGATTAATTATGGTTATATTTAAAATTATACTTACAGACGAGGGACATGAAACTGGCTATATGCAACTATTATCTGAACTCCACTCCATGACACCTAGGATCATACCCGGGAAAAGGCAGAGGATCCCTGTACCTACCCCGAGGTGTTAGATTAGATCGAGGTGGATGTCTCTAGACTTCACCATGCCCGCCCTTGGATTGGCTAGATCCGAAAGACGGGGGTGCGCTAGCTATGCTTGAAAATGCATTTTTCTTTGATAGGGGTATTTGAACGTTGTATTCAGACATATAAAGTGTCTCTGATAGCACCCATGGAGGAATTGTTTGTTGTAGTCAGGCGTGTAAATCATCTCTAATAGCTTCTATGGATTATGAAGTTGCATAAGTCATTATGGTAAATTTATTGCTTTAGAGGGGCATACAAAGTGTTTCCAAAATCACCTCTGAATTCTGAAGGTGCACAAGGCACTATGGGGAATTGATTGCTGTAGTTAGGCGTACAAAGCATTTTCTACAGAATCTATGAATATTTACATAGGAAATTTGTATAAGGGTGTTAATTGATGTAGTCGAACAGGAAAAGTGTCTCCAACAGAACACCATGATCTTTACGTTTGGCATCAACTATGGTGGTTATTTCCCAATTTACTGCTACATGCATTCACGTTTTTGGTTCCCTAAGAGGGGACAAGAAAGAAAGTAGAACAACAAGAGTATACACTACGCCAAAAATAAGTTTTAGCAGCACACATACGAAAGCGCTTTTAGGAAAAAGCGCTGCTGTAGGTTTTAAAAAAAAATCGCTTAAAAAAAGCGCTTTCAAAGGGTGCCTTAAGAAAGCGCTTTTCAAAAGCACTGTTAAAGGTCACCCTTAGAAAGCGCTTTTGGAGAAGCGCTGCTAAAGGGTGCCTTTCAGAGGGTACCTTAAGAAAGTGCTTTTCAAAAGCGCTGCTAAAGGTTAGCCTTAGAAAGCGCTTTTACAAAGCGCTGCTAAAGCTGGCCTTTAGAAAGCGCTTTTAAACGCGCTGCTATAAGATATGCTATGAAAGCGCTTTTACATTAAAAAGCGCTGTTATAGGTGACCTTTAGAAAGCGCTTTTAAAAGAGCTTTCGTAGGTAGTTTTATAATAAATATCAAAAATTCGTATCATCACTTTTCTATTGTTCTTCACGATATCATCAAAGCCCTAAACCAGAGCTCTGCCGCCGTTATCATCTGCAGATTTTCGTCACGATCACCACTTGCCACTTTTCTATTCGTCATCAGGACCTCTGCCTCCGTCTTCTTGTCAGGACCACCGGGGCAGTTTCAGGACTTATTCATCAGGACCTCCGCCTCCGTTAGCATCTGCAGAGAGAACAACGACCACCACTTGTCATAGGAGAAACGCAAGGTGAAATCACAAAGTTTGCTGCATCAGAAATCACAACAATATACAACACAAAGTTACACAACTCAGCTCTAGGTATTTCAATTTCTAGTATAGTTTTGTATGAATAAATTGTTCTATGCTTGCTTTGATTCTAATTTATTATATTTACATACAATTAATTTGCTTCCTTACGTGCTGTTCTAATCCGTTTAAATTCTATGGTCCTGATATTAGTAGAAAACAACACATTTTCATGTGCTTTTTATTTTATCAAACATCATTTATATTAACAAGTTGTGCATTGGTAAAACAAGCTAAGAGAGAAATAATAGAGAGCGTAACAAAATATTTAATAAAGGTAGCCATATATATATTGTTAACTCTATTAATATATTGTTTTTTTCGTGTGCTTTTTATGATTGATTTTGAGCAATGATAGTTTCTTGTTAATGGTTTCTTGTGTTATACTTGTGTACTAAAGTAGTTGATAGAATAAAATGAATTTAGTGAAAAGTATTGAGTATTGGTTTTGTTATATTGTTGTGCAAGAGCAAGTGCAAGTTTTGAGTATTGGTTTTGTTTTCTAATTTATCATTTAGCTCAGATTGACTCAGAAACCGTAAACCATGGATAAGACATGGATGTATTCCAACCGATTGTCGAAAGAGTACGAGAACAGGGTATCGGAATTCGTTAAGTTTTCTATTGCGCACGCCGAAGACCCCAGTCGAATGACATGTCCTTGTTTGTGTTGCTGTTATGGGAATCGGGTTGACGCGGTTCAGTTGGCATCGCATTTAATACGGTATGGAATTGATAGAAGTTATACATGTTGGAATATGCATGGTGAGAAAAGTGACGGGAATGATGAATCGGGGGATAATAGGACCTATGCTTCAAACGACAATGGCACAGATACATACAATTATGATCGAGTTGAAGAGATTGTAGAAGCGCTTGAAGAAGATCTTAATGATTGTCCCAAAATGTTCGAGAGGTTGGTAAGCGATGTAGAGAAACCGTTGTATAATGGTTGTACAAAATTCACAAGATTGTCTGTGGTATTAAAGTTGTACAACTTAAAGGCGGGCAATGGATGGTCGGATAAAAGTTTCACAGAGTTATTAGCCCTTATGAAAGATATGCTACCAGAGGATAATGTTCTCCCCAATCGAACGTATGGGGCCAAAAAGATGTTGTACTCTATTGGCATGAGCTATGACAAGATACATGCCTGTCCAAAAGATTGCGTTTTGTTTCGAAACGAGTATGCATCGTTAAATGAGTGTCCTAAATGCGGTGCCCCTCGATATAAGAAAAAGTTGTCTCCGGTAAAAGTCTTATGGTATTTTCCTATAATTCCGAGATTTAGACGGATGTATCGTAGTGAAACCGATTCAAGACACTTAACTTGGCATGCAGATGAAAGAATTGTTGATGGAAAGTTTCGACATCTGGGAGATTCACCACAGTGGATGAAAATTGATAATGATTATCCTGAATTTGGAAAAGAAGCAAGAAACCTTCACTTGGCATTGTCTACTGATGGAATGAACCCACAAGGTATTCAAAGTATCTCGCATAGCACATGGCCTGTGATTCTTATGATTTATAACCTACCTCCGTGGCTATGTATGAAGCGTAAGTACATGATGTTAGCTATGTTAATTTCTGGGCCTAAACAACCAGGAAATGACATAGACGTATATTTGGAACCTTTAATCGAAGATTTGAAGATTTTATGGGAGAACGGTGTGGAGGTTTATGATGGGTATAGGAAAGAAAATTTCCACTTGAGGGCGATGTTGTTTGGAACAATTAACAATTTTCCAGCCTACGGAAATCTATCCGGGTATAGCATTAAAGGTGAAAAACCGTGTTCTATCTGTGAAGATGGAACCGATACGATGCGATTGAAACTTTGTCAGAAGAATGTCTTTCTCGGTCATCGTAGATTCTTAAATTCTAAACATCAATATCGTGGATGGAGAAAAGCGTTCAACGGAGATACCGAACAACGTAGAGCTCCGCTTGGATTGACAGGTGACCAATTATTTGAAAAGGTGAAAGATGTGAGTGTTCAGTTTGGCAAGCCTTTTGCACATAAAGTTGTTACAGGTGGGTGGAAGAAGAGGTCGATTTTTTTTGAATTGCCATATTGGAAATCTTTGTACGTAAGACATTTTCTTGATGTTATGCATATTGAAAAAAAATGTATTTGACAGTGTTATTGGTACGTTACTCAATATAAAAGGGAAGTCTAAGGATGGTCTTAAAGCAAGGGAGGACATGGTAGATATGGGAATAAGAACTGAATTGGGACCCGTGAAAAAAGGAAGACGAACATATCTACCACATGCTGTTTACACTCTATCCAGAAAGGAGAAAAAATATTGTGTAAGTTCCTAAGTGAGGTTAAAGTTCCAGAAGGCTACTCATCAGATATTAGAAGACTTGTGTCTATGCAAGACCTCAAGTTAAAGAGTTTAAAGACGCATGATTGCCATGTTATAATGGAACATTTTCTACCGATAGGTATACGTTCTATTCTTCTAGAAAAAGTAAGAAGCGCAATAACTAAACTGTGTTTTTTCTTCAAGTCAATTTGCAGCAAGGTGATCGATCCTGAGATCTTACCAACATTGCAAAAAGAAATAGTTGTTACTTTGTGTGATCTTGAAATGTATTTCCCTCCCTCGTTTTTTGACATAATGGTTCATCTTGTCGTTCATCTTGTCAAAGAGACACAACTGTGCGGACCAGCTTATATGAGATGGATGTACCCTATTGAACGTTATATGAAAATATTAAAAGGGTATGTGAAAAACCGAAGTCGACCAGAGGGTTGTATTGCTGAACGATATATTGTTGAAGAAGCGGTTGAGTTTTGTACTGAATATCTGTCAAATGTTCAATCAATTGGACTCCCCAAATCTCATGTTGTTGAAAAAAAGAAGGTAAGAAGCTAATTGGAAATAAAGTTGTGACAGTATCAATGGTCGAACGAGATCAAGTGCATTTGTATATTCCGCATAATGAGCTTGAAGTTGAGCCGTATGTTGAAATTCACAAGGGTGTTCTTCGAGGTTTAAATCCGAATAGAAATGAGAATTGGATTGTACAAGAGCATAATCGAAGTTTCATACCATGGTTTAAGGAACATATTTATTCAAAGTATCGTTCAGATCATGCTTCAGTAACAGAAAGATTGAGATGTTTAGCATACGGTCCAAGTTTAGTTGTGTTTTCTTATAGCGCATATGCAATTAATGGATACACATTTTATACCAAATAACAGGATGACAAAAGTACTATGCAAAATAGTGGTGTCACCTTGATCGCTGAAGCAATGCATATATCAAGTGTTAAGGACTTAAACCCAAAATTTGCAAATCTGTCATATTTTGGGGTTATCAAGCGCATTTGGATGTTTGATTACGAGAAGTTTCAGATTTCTATATTTGGTTGCAAGTGGGTTGAAAATAATAATGGCATACGAATGGATAAGTCAGGTTTTTTGCAAGTGGATCTTAATATGGTGGGGTACAAAGATGAGCCTTTCATTCTAGCCTCTCAAGCTAAACAAGTGTTCTATGTCAATGATCCGACAAGTACGAAATGGTCTATAGTGCTATTATCTAACAAAGTAATTGATGAAAGCATTGGATATCAAAGGGATATTGGTGTTGACATTGAATCTTTAACTATAACTGATCAAAATGATAATGAATCATGTATTAGAAACGATCATAATGAGGGTATTTGGATCAATCCAACTGTCCGCGTTGTTAAGAGACGAGTAGAACACATTCCTACCAAGAAAAGAAAGAGACCTTAGTGAAAAGGGTAATAGTATATATAATTATAGCCTATATCATTCAATAAAATTTAATTTGTCATTTTATTTTTATTTGTCATTTCATTTTTATATTTGTCATTTCATTTTTATTTGTCATTTCATTTTTATTTGTCATTTCATTTTTATTTGCCATTTCATTTTTATATTTGTCATTTCGTTTTTATTTATTTTTCATTATTACAGGTCAAATGGCTAGTAATCAAGAAAACTCAAAAGATGCAAATGCTCCTGAAAATGCTCCTGAAAATACTCCAGAAAATACTTCAGAAAAGACTTCAGAAAAAGATATTACACGAGGTATAACTATTTTGAGGGGAATCATCCGTGATAGAGATAGAGGAGTAACATATAATGTAGATTGAAATGATAATGACCAACTAATTGGGTCTAATGCTGCAAAGTTGACAAGCTACATTGGTACGCTTGTTCGTATACACATTCCGATCACCACTCCTAGATGGAAAAGAGGAGAGTTGGATGAGGCTAAGGAGAAAGTTTGGACTGAGATAAAGGTACATATATGGTTTTTGTTATTTGCTTTATCTTGACGATAATATGTGTTTAAATTTCTTTTACTAACACACTTTATGCATATGTTTTTTTGTAGAGGTCTTTTAACATTGAAGATACCCGTAAAAAGTATATAATGAGTTTGGCTGGAAAAAGACACAGAGGGTGGAGAATATTTTTAACAAACAAGTATCTTAAAGATGATGAAGGAAATTTTCTTGAAGAGGATCCGGAACGTCCAAAGAAATATGAGAACTTCATTACACCTGAAGAATGAGTTGGTTTTGTAGGCCAAAGAAGAGACGAGAATTTCAAGAAAGTGAGTGCTATCAATCGCGAGAGAGCGTCAAAACCCGCATATCCATACAAAAAAGGGCGTTTGGGATATGCTCGCTTAGAGGAAAAAATTGTAAGTAAATATAAACTCTACGATCTTATTAATTCTCTCAATGTGTTATAATTGATGATCTTAAGACTTGTGTCAATGCGTAGTTAGAAGAGACGAAAAGTGACGCAACATCACTACCGGCACATTTGTTGTGGAAGGAAGCCCGTGTGGGCAAGGATCAAGCTGTTAATCCCAATATTCAACATGTGTATGATGAATGTGTAAGTATAAGATTGTGTCTTTAGTTAAATCAATTAATGTTTATTAATATTTAAATAATTTTTTATCTCCACTAATAATTTTCAATATGTAAATGAATTACAGGAGACCTTGTCGCAATCGGTATCCCCAGGTGAGGATCATCAGGATACCAGGAGCGTACTTAGTCGAGCACTAAATATTGCTGAGTATCCGGGTCGGGTGAGGGGTAAAGGTCATGGTGTGACTCCAACCTCTTTGTATAAGCATCCAAGGAGAAGAAATCCTAGCAATGTAGAAGTGATGCAAACATTGCAGGATTTACAAGTACAAGTCCGTGAATTGCAGAAGGATAAAGAGAGATATATGGAAGAAAAGAGCAGTTCACAATTGAAAGAAACTAGTGACAAAGCTAGTATCAACTGTCCGCATAAATTTCCCGAGGTAATTTTCAATATATATCCGTTATTATTATAGAATATTTTTAGTCACTTCTAACGGTTATTATTGGTTTAGGGCATTTCATCTTGCCAGCTATACCTATCGTCGCCGACTTATCGACTAGTTGGCAAGGGAAAAGTCCATAACACTTTGGGAGATTTACTTCACCATAGACCGCTTCCGGATGGACACATGAAAGTATCGGTTGACATTGCTTTAGATATGGATGCGTTGCTGCCGGTACCCGACATTGTTGCTGAGACCACATTGCTGCGAGATGCAATAGGATCTTTTGTTGCATGGCCATCGGACCTCATTTTCATAGATGATCAGGTATGTTGAAAACAATTATGAATCTTTAAGTATTCAACTATCAGTTCTGACCTCAGTTATTTCCATGGTAATTATAGACTCCTACAACACCCGCATCTAAGGGTAAAGGGATTTTGCGGCACGACGAGTCTGATGTATCACAAAAAGAGGTACGTTTAAAGTGTTAATTATATGATCCGAATAAAAAACTGCATAATTTTATAATATAACTGAGTCTATATGATTTTTAGGTACCTTTTTAAGGGTCACCACAAGTGAGCCAGAAAATCGTTGGCGTACCACCCAAGAAAAGGGTGGCTACTAGATTTTTCCCTCGATACCGGCAGTGTCTTGAAACAATAGTGGGAACAATAAATTTGATGGATGGTGGTATTCGTCAAATGGATATGGGTCAAGGTATCTTTGGTTTTCCTTGCACCGAAATAATTGGACATGAGGACGTGGAACAAATTTTCCGTCATAAAGAATTGGGCGTCAGTATTATGCACGCATACATCCGGTAACCCCCATCTTTATATTATGTAATTAGCTAAAATCTTTTTTAAACATTTCAATGAATATAGTCTAATATTAATTATGTTTTTATTTAAGGCTGTTATATGACAAATTGATGCGCGGGAATCAATTGTCAAAAAGATTCCATTTCGTGTCTTCCTCCCGTGTCAGCGGAGCGACAATTGGTAGGGAACCGGAATCAGTAAGAGAGCACTTAGTCGAAAGATTCATGGCAACTGGCAGTACAGAAAGCTTATATCTTTGGGCGTATAATACTATTCCTACAGGGTTAGATTTTCATTCTAAGTTCATTTTAATATTTGTAATTTTTGCGTAGAAAATTTTCTTCTAAACTGTTGTTTTAATTTATAGACGTCACTGGTTGTTGGTTGCTATCGATCCTATAAAAGAAGTGGTCTATCATCTGAATTCGGTTGACAGTGATTGGACAAATTATCTGGATATAAAGTTAATGATTGATACGTAAGTGAGATTATTCTAAATATTTGTGCGTGTTTATATATTTAATTATTTCTGTGACATTGTTCTAAATATATATTTTTATTTTGTTAGAGCGATACAAGTATTCCGGTGTCAAAGAGAAGCTCGGGTACGACGGTCTAAATCAAACAACATTAATTGGATCAAAGTGCAGGTATATTAATTTCCACTATTTTGCTTATAATATTTATGCTATTTGATAAAACAATACAACTATATATTCTTATTTGTTTTTCTATGTAGTGTCCTCAACAGCAAAACGGTATAGATTGCGGATACTTCGTTATGCGGTTTATCAAAGAAATCATTCAACTGAATCAAATAGAGATTCCAGTCACGGTATGGATTTATAACTTAGGATTTGTTTTATTATTTCTCGGATATTTCATATAATTTTTTACTTTTAACTAAATCATGCATATTATGTTTTGTTATGTAGTACTTCGATGAGTACAAATGTGCATATTACACGAAACTTCAGTTGGAAGAAATCAAAGAGGAATTGTGTCAATATTTTATTAAGCAGAGAATCATATAAGGACTGGTTTAGTTGTTGTTAGGGTTGATTTTGTAAGACTGATTTTGAGTTACAATGCTGATAACAATGGTTTATATATATTTTGAGGTACAAAAATGGTGTATATATATTTTGGATTACAATGGTATACAATGCATTACCGCGGTTTATAAATTATAGGTTATGGCAACTGGTTTATATAAATAATATGCTTCAAACAATGCAGGTATATGAATTATATAAATTATACCTCTAAAAAAAACACCCTATGAAAGCGCTTTTTGAAGAAAAACGCTGCCTTAGGTAGACCTATGAAAGTGCTTTTTCACATAAAGCGCTGTCTAAGGTAAACATATGACAACGTTTTTCCAAGCAAAAGCGCTGCTAAAAGACAACCTATGAAAGCTCTTTTCCAGAAAAAAGCGCCACCAATGAAAGCGCTTCTTCATAAAAAAGCGTTTCCAAAAGCCTACTTAAGAGAGCGCTTTTTAGAAAAAGCGCTGCCAAAAGCCTACTTAAGAGAGCGCGTTTTAGAAAAAGTGCTGCCAAAAGCCTACTTAAGAGAGCGCTTTTTAGAAAAAGCGTTGTCATAGGTAGACCTACGAAAGCGCTTTTCATTAAACAAAAAGCGTTGCTAAAACCTATAGCAACGCCACCTTGGAAAGCACTTTTAAGCACTTTTAAAGGCCAAAAAAAGCGCTTTCGTAGATCTTTTTTGGCGTAGTGATACTAGCAATGAGAGAAAGAGAGAGAAAGTGTGTGTGTGTGTGTGTGTGTGTGTGTGTGTGTGTGTGTGTGTGTGTGTGTGTGTGTGTGTGTTGTACCCCAAAATTTCCCCTCTTATTTCCCAAGAACTCTCTCATAAGATCTCCATTGATTCAACACTACACAAGATTTGATCAGCTCAAGGCATCTCCTCAAACACTAACAAGTAAAAATTAGGGTTTGAGTTTTCACATGGACAATTGGATTTTTAAGGCCTCAAATGACTTTCATGGATCATTAGGTACCCTCAAGATTTTTCATGTCAAGTTTCAAGTCTTGGATCACAAAATTGCTCAGTCATTTGATCAGATGACCTAAAATCAACTGTATTGGAAAAACTCAACTGTGGTCAATTTACAGTCAAACTTCATAATTTTTTATCCATATCAACACTATGAACTCATATATGTCAATTGATCAAGTTTGGATCACAATTCCTCAAAGAAATTTGATCAGAACACCAAAAGGGCAAAATGGTCAAAATTAGGGTTTTGATTGAGAAGACTCAGTTCTTGACTTTTGACCAAGAAAATGACTTATTGGTTTAAGACATGATCTCAAGAATTAAAATGCACCATCTTGACCGAAATTCATAGTTCAAATCACCTCTCAAGATCATTGGATTGACACATGAATTTTAGTCAATTGATGAAAAGTCAATTGTACACTGAAAAAGTCAAACTTTGACTTTTTGATCAAAATCAAGTTTCAAAAATCATATTTCATCAAGACATGTCAAAATATGAAATTTGTTCATCAAGAAATTAAAAAGTCAAAGTTATCTTTGAAAAGTCAAAATTCTAGGACTTGGAATTTTTTTCTAAGTGTTAGAAAGTTAACATTTTTCATAACTTTATGCCAAATTTCCACCATGATGCAAGATGATTCAAGGAAAACTTCCAACATGAAAGTTATAGATATCAAAGATATCTAAAACATTGTAGGGCAGAACTTTTTCTAGAAATGCTTGGATTTCATGTTATGAATTTATGAAGACATGTCCTTGAAACTAAAATACTTAGTGAAATTTTGAGTATTTTAGTCAGGATTTTGACCTAACTTCATGGCAACTTTTCACCTAGTTCCAAATTGAATCTTCAAAAATGTCCAACATATAGGTTGTATAGGATTTTATAAGCTTTCCAAAATATCTAAGAACTCATCAAGACCATACTTGAGCTAAGAGAATCGAAGGCAAGAAGTTAGAGTTTCAAACTTGTTTTGCAAGACATATTTTGTGATGAACATGAACCAAATCCATAGCCATGCTGCATAGTCCTCACTTTGCAGGCCTCAAACTTATTTTTCACTCCATAATTAATAGTTTATTTTCACACCCCCTGATTTTTATTTTTATATTTTATTTTATTTTATTTTTCTTTATTATTTTATTATTATTATTATTATTATTATTATTATTGTTATTACTATTATTTTATTAAATAAAAAATCCAAAAATATATTTTTATTTATTATTTTCATTCTATATACTTATATTTTATTCCTTTAAAAACAAAAAGACAAAAAGCATTTTCTTAAACAAATTTAATTTCTTTTTCTTAATAAATTAATAATTAGATTTAGGTTTACTTATTTTCTTTTTTTAATTAAAATTAACTTAGAATTTAGGTTTTCTTTTAATTAATTAATTTCCATACTATTTTGATTAAACATAAAACCTTTTCTAAAAAACCTAAAAATGATTTCTTGATTAATTTTATTTCTTTTAAACTAGGGTTTAATTTTATTTTTTTTAATTAGTTATTTTCTTTTAGTTAAGAATGTTAAAATCTTTTCCCCAAAATCCAAATGAAAATCCACCTCTTTTCCATTTACATCCTTGCGCATTATATTTATTCATTTCTTGTACATTTTTCAATTCAATATGGTTGTAATATATAATTAGGTTTAATTTCTTGCAATCCCCATTTGTAAATTTGTATACCCCATTCCCAAATAATGTAATAGCGTAGTAAATTTACTTTCCGCAATTTATCGCTTTCATATCAATGCTAGTAAATTAGGGTTTTGTATGGAAAGATAAAATCAATGCTTAGAGAACCCTAATTCAAGATAAACCAAGCATTAAAAAATAAACACTTGCATACTTACACCCCTAAGGTTAACTCCACTTGTTGCCTAAAAAATGGTCATGTTACGCATGTGGGATGTCTTATCAAAATCAATAAAAAATACAAGATCATAGTCCCTCGATGATGCTACGAATGTTGCCTTACAAGTGATCTTAGTCCCTCATGAGAAATGCTAAGATATATCACAATATTGCTATCATGACTATACGATGACCCACGCCCTTCCCTTTACATCCAAAGATAAGGTTTCTTAATGGTAAGATAGCAATATCAAAGGAAAGGAGAGAAATGAACAAAAGACTTTTGAGTAGGTAGAAACGTTCTTAGTTGCTTGATCACTTTCAAAACAAACACACACCAAACATTTAAAAAAAACATCTTTTCAAATACACCAAACACTTTCAAAATAAGAAATATTTTCAAAAGTCCAACACTTTGTATACATTTTCACCGAAACGAGAATCATTACAAAGTTTGCCTAAACGAAGGCCCCTTTTCAAAAATACTTTCAAAACCACCACAAATCACATTTTCAAACAAACCAAATGATCTAGCAAGCAACTAAGAGCCCATAGATAACTATGGATGAAAAGGGTTCTAACACCTTCCCTTTTCATAATCTACCCCCAAACTAAAGAAAATAATCTCAAAGGTCTTTCCTGTTCTTTTCAACCTTTCCTTTTGGATAAAAGAATAGTCGGTGGCGACTCTTGCTAACCACAACATACCAAGTCAGCTCTTCCACCGTATTACAGTGTGTGCGTATATATATATATATATATATATATATATATATATATATATATATATATATATATATATATATATATATATATACTATTTAACTATTATATAATTAATTTTCCAATATATTAATTAAACATTGCGGCCAACCGTGAGTGTATATCGATCGCTCTCCCTGGGATTTGTTGTTCGGATGGTTGACTGACCTGGAAAACCAAGCATTCAACTTGGGACGTGTCAACCTCTATTATGTGTGTCCGAATCTAGTTTATGGGTTGAGGTAATTTGACTCCTCTCATTCCCGAGTCTTCTCTGATGTGTTAGGGTTGACCTGTTGTTCGTTCAGGAAGTGATGGAATCCATCCAAGTTCACTCCTTTTGAGATAAATCCTAGGAGCTTATATGGTGGACGTGTCAATAAGATCGTTGGAGGGTGGCACACTTCAAATATTGACAATTCTTCCATCGGCCGATACATTTGGTATCTTTCACCGACCATCTCCATTTGGCCCCCGCTTCAATGTTCGGTGGGGGAAACTCTTGGTGCATCCAATAGAAACCTATGATATTGATGGGACACACCCCAGTTTTCATTCCCCGATGTTAATTATTAACCTTTTCCACCCGAGCACCATTTACTACAAACTTGTGACATCTTCTTTATGTAGACTATGCAATCATTCGGGCCGAGGTGAAAAGAATTGGTATCTTCGTCTAATCGACGGTCGATGAGATCGATGTTCGTCCTTCGCGGGAACTGTAACACCCTATTTTCCGGTCGGTAAATTATATAAAAATCAGAGTAAATTAATTTTGAAAATACAACATCAAAATAGAATACCACATGCTTCATACATCATGGATGCTCATTAAAAAGATACGCAACATGATCCATATGTTCAAAAGTCTTTGTAATACGGTGGGAGAACTGACTTTTTGGTTTTATCACAAATATTATGGTTAGCAAGAGTTGCCATCAACTTTTCTTTTATCTAATATTTAGGAAAGGTGAAAAGAACAAGAAAGACCTATGATAGATTTTGAGTTCGGGGGATAGGTTATGAAAAGGGAAGGTGTTAGCACCCTCTTCAACCGTATTTATCTACGGGCTCTTAATTTCTTAGCTAACTTTAAAAATTGTTTTGTGCGTGTGTGTGATTTGTTTGAAAATATTTTGAAATGCCAATGTAATGCTAACTTTGTAATAATCCTTGTGTCAGTCCTCAAGAATGTATCAAAGTGTTTTAGAAAATATTTGTTGTTTTGAAAGTGTGATGTGAAAAATGTATTTATTTGTGAAAAAGGTTGTGAGCAAGCATTCAAGAGTTCTTACCCACTAAAGTCTTTCTTATTCTTTTCCTTCTCCTTTGGAGATAGTATTATCCATACCATTAGTTGGTAGGTAATCCTATCTATTGGATGTGAAGGGACAGGCGTATGGTCATCGTATGGTCATCAAAGGCAACATGTAAGGATACTTTAGCAAATCTATCGAATGGACTATCATCATTTTGCTTGTAGGTCATCGAAGGGACTAGATCATTTTGTAAAAAACTCTAAGGGTCATCGAGGGATTATGATCTTTATTCAAAAGGGACCATGATGATATTGTTAAATCGAGGGTCTTTTGCTAAAGCATCCCAACTTTTGAGGGACGTGAGCAAAGTATCATAAGGCAACAAGAGAGGTTACCCTAGAGGTGTGTAATACGGTAGTAGAACTAACTTGGTTATTTTGCATTTGAGCGGAATTGTTGCGGATAGTAAGAGTCGCCACCGACTTTTCTTTTATCCAATAAGGAAAAGGTGAAAAGAACAGGAAAGACCTTTGAGATATTTTCTAGAGTTCGGGGGGTAGATTATGAAAAGGGAAGGTGTTAGCACCCTTTTCATCCATAGTTATCTATGGGCTCTTTGTTGCTTGCTAGATCACTTTTGAAATTTCTTTATTTGAAATGTGTTTGTGGTGGATTTTGAAAGTATTTTTGAAAAGCGCCTTCGTTTAGGAAAACTTTGTAATGATTCTCGTCTCTATAAGAATGCATACAAAGTGTTGGACTTTTTGAAAATATTTCATGTTTTGAAAGTGTTTAGTGTGTTTGAAAAGATGTTTGTTTTTGAAGATGGATTGTGAGCAAGTAACTAAGAACGTTCTACCTACTCAAAAGTCTTTTGTTCATTTCTTCCTTCCTTTGATATTGCTATCTCACTATTGGTTGGTAAGTAGCCTTATATTTGGGTGTGAAGGGATAGTTATGGGTCATCGTATAGTCATAGATAACAATGTTGTGAGATATCTTAGCATTTCTCTTAAGGGACTAAGATCACTTGTAAGGCAACATTTGTAGCTTCATCGAGGGACTATGATCTTATATTTTTGATTGTTTTTGCTAACATGTCTGACATGCATATCATGACCATTTACTCAAGGCAACAAGGTGGAGTAAACCCTAGAGGTGAAAAGTATGCTAGTGTATTGTATTTCATGCTTGGTTTAATCTTGAATTAGGGTTTTCTAAACATTGGTTTTATCTTGCCATACAAACCCTAATTATTAGCATTTATATGAAAGCGATAAATTGCGGAAAATAAATGTTCTACGTTATTACATCATTTGGGGATGGGGTTACCAATATATAAATGAGGATTGCAAGAAATTAAAATCTAATTATCTATTACAACCATATTGAATTTGAATAAATACTGTACAAAAGAAATGTAAATGAATATAATGTACAAGTAATGATATGAATATAATGTACAAGAATGGAATGAATATAGAGTGTATTTTTTTTTTGTATTAAGGATTTTAACCTAATTACAAGAAAATAATTAACTAAAAAAAATTAAGTTAATAAAAGAAATTAATGTATCAAAGAAAAAAACAAGTTTTTGTTTTTAGGGTTTTTTTTTGTGAATTTAATTAAATTAGTAAATAAATAAAATTAATCAAATAAAAGTCCTAAGTTCTAAATTAATTTTTATTAAAATAATCCTAAGTCTAAAAAGGAAACTAGATTTGGTTAAGAAAATATTTATTGTCTTTAGTTTAGAAAGTAATGAAAATAAATATATATTGCTAACTACATAATAAATAAATTTGTTCTTTTTTTATTAATAAAAATAATAATAAAATTAATATTGATAATAGTAAAAATAAATAATAAGAGAATAAAATAAAAAAAATGAAAATGGAGTTTGGGGTGTGAAAATCAGATTGGGGTGTTTGTGTGTAAAAGACAGTTTCTGTTTGCTAAGCATGGCCCAAGTTGTTTTTACAAACAAAAAAAATAAAAAATAAAACAAAGTAGTAACAAAGACTGTTGGGCCTGCGTGGTACTATGAGCAGCAAGGGGGTGTGCGAGTAGAACATCTTTGGGCTTGTGCAGAAAATAATTGTGGATGGACCAATAAGATTTTGTTAATTTTTTGGTGGTTTGATGGAAAGAGAAGGGTGTGGCGCTAGAAGGAGGGGGTGTGCTAGTGGAATCAGTATTGGGCTCGTGTAGAAAAATTTGGGTCTGGCCCAAGTTGTTGTTTAACAAAACAACAAAAACAAAAAGAATATGAGACTAAGTCTCATTTTGACAGAAAAATTCTCTCTCGTGATTTATTTTCTATCTCGTTCTCTCAAACATTCTCTCGTCGGAGAAGAGAAAAGCGCCGCACCAGAAATCGCCCTCGCGGCGGAGACAACGGTGGCTGGGCTCAAATCTTTATTTTTTTTACATTTTCTATTTTGCTTTTCTCCTCTGAATGCTAATCTCGTGGTGGTTTTTGTAGATGGTGCATATTTTTGCATAGATTTAAAAGGGGAAAAATACGTCTGCCAATTCTATACATACGTCTACTCTTACGCACATGTGTACTTCTGCCAATTCTATACATACGTCTATGCTTACGCATGCGCTTATAACATACGAATCTACATGCGTCTACACTTACGTCTACACATACAAAGGCCACACATATGCCAATACACACGTCCACGCCTGCGCTTACAACATACAAATCTACGCATATGCCATTACCTACGTCTACATCTACGTCTACACCCGCGCTCACAATATAAAATCAATGTTCAATTTTTGCTAACATTGTCCATTGTGTTCATGTTCAACAACGCTACAACTCCAGGGGATTGGTAACTCTAAGCCAATGGTTTAAAGGAGAGAATGCCAGAAATAGTCTTCATAACATTTCAAGGCATATACGCATCTTACACACATTTCACACATACATTTTGCATATCTAAAGCATACATACACTATACATTTCAACAATCAATACGAATACACTCAGGGTTCCACACATCAAACATCATAAATTTCACATACATACAACATGAAATACGCATACATACACATGTATCCCATAGCAAACAAACAAATAGTCTCGCCCTTGATCTAGCTATCTAAGGGTCAACCAACAAAATACTTCTCCTACGATTCAACCCGTCACCTAAGTCTTCATGCCGTGACGCGTTCAGCCCATCACCTAAGCCTTCCTGTAGTGATGAGTTCCTTACGAACCCATTACATTGCCTCTAAGCCGCAATGTATTCGCAAAACTCATTACATTTCCTCTAAGCCACAATGTATTTGAAAAACCTAGACCATCCTCAGACTTCATGCAGCGATGTTCGAAAAAACAAATTTAGCTTATCGCCTCAGACTTCACGCAATGATTTGCAAACCTAACCCATTGCCTCAGACTTCATGCAGCAATGTGTTTCTTTATTCCGCGACACAAATCATCGCCTCAGACTTTATGCAGCGATGCTCGAAAACAAAACCTAGCTTATCGCCTCAGACTTCACGCAGCGATTTGCAATCCTAACCCATTGCCTCAGACTTCATGCAACAATGTGTTTCTTTCTCCAAATTCCACACCATAGCCTCAGACTTCAGGAAGCGATGTTCGAAACCAAATTTAGCTTATCACATGAAACTTCGCACAGTGATTTGCGAACCTAACCCATTGCCTTAGTCTTCATGTAGTAATGTGTTTCTTTATTCCGCGACACAGAACATCGCCTCAAACTTCACGCAGCGATTTGCGAAACTAACCCATTGCCTCATACTTCATGCAACAATATGTTCCATGCTCCAGCCTATCGCCTCAGACTTCACACAGCGATTTGCAAACCTAACCCATTGCCTCATACTTTATGCAACAATGTGTTTCTTTATTCCATAAAATCCAGCCTATCGCCTCAGACTTCATGCAGCGATGTCCGAAAACTAAATCTAGCTTATCGTCTCAGACTTCACGCAACGATTTGCAAACCTAACCCATTGCCTCAATCTTCATGCAACAATGTGTTTCTTTATTCCATAACACAGATCATTGCCTCAGACTTAATGCAACGATGCTCAGAATAAAATAAAACTTTAACCCATTGCCTCAGACTTCATGCAACAATGTGTTTCTTTACTCCATAACACAAACCATCGCCTCAGACTTCATGCAGCGATGCTCAAAAATATAAATTTAGTCTATCTCCTCAGACTTTACGCAGTGATTTACAAAGTTAAGCTCACTATCTAAGACTTCATACACCAATATATTTCTCTATTCCGTAACACCGATCATTGCCTCAGACTTCATGCAGCAATTCACGAACATAACCCATGGCCCCAGTCTTCAAGCAACCATGCATCATCAATCATTGTTGTATTCATCCCCCAAATGGATGAATAATAAAAAAAACCAAACCAAGACATACAAAATTACGCTTTTAAGATCAAAGACTATCTGCCTCGTTATCAAACCCTGGTAAGCGATATATCATCGGCTTTGCCTACCTTCCCAAATACACGTAAGGGTATGCTATATTAGTGTAACCTTACTTTTTTCGAACAAATTTTCGGATACTTCAAGTATTCAATAAACTTCCAATCAGAATGTGCAAGACTCGAGTTTTCTCACGCTATTTGACTGAAAGATAATTGAATAGGGGCAACTGTCGTACCCCAAATTTGTCCTACCTCGATGGTTTTATTTTTCGAGGTTTAAATTGAAGAAATATTCAATTAAAGATGGTACATAAGTATCTGATGGCCCGTCTTCATCCGACTAGGGGGTGTACCTTAAATTCAGGAAAGCGGGGCTTTCTAAATCAGAAAGACTCGCGTATCCGTGAACCTATTCGCGTGGCATGTTGGCCAATGGCCCATGCGATTCGAAAATGGAAAACTACTTTAAAAGAATAATAATTAAGTCCTTAATTTGTTAATTGTTGTTGGTAATAAAAACAAGAAGTTGAATTTATAATATGCGAGCCAATTACGTTAGGCCCATTTCTATTTTGCGTGGATAGCCAAAGAGGGGTATTGGTATTAAAAGTAAATTAAAGTTATTTGACATTCTTATTGAACATTTGTTGTATTGTTTTTAATATAAGGCTCAACAATGGGTTTTTACTGTTTTTAAGAGAGGGGTGTGTTTATCATTATAAATTAAAATGGCCCATCCAATGATTAAAAAAGGAAAGAAAGCATTCTTATTAAATTTACTGTTTTTGTTTCAATAAAGGAAAAAACGCAAGGCCCATTAAGTCTTATTTTTATTTAAAAAAGAAAAAAAACTGTTTATAAATAATATATATTTTGAAGGAAAAAACTAAGTGCTTTTTTTATGGTAGGATTTGGGTTGTTAATTTTGTTTGTTTTGGGAAAAAAATCCATATTGGGTCAGTTAGATAATAAAAAAAAAAGAAGAACTGTTTTTTTGCTGTAATGGAATGGGCTGAATACAAAAAATAATAATAATGCAGGCCTAAAGTTAACGCTGGCCCAATCCCCATTAACACTCACTGTATCAATTACAACAGATTTGCGCGTTTTCTTTTGCACTAAACACATACTGTAGAAATTACAAAACATATCAAATCTGAAAAACAATATCAAATTTATAATCAAATCCAGAAAAAGTGCTAAACAAAATCAAAACAACAAATCTCAGAATTACAAATCTTACAGAATCAAATCTCATAAAATTTGGAAATCAAATAAATTTGTATCAATTACGGTTCAATCAAATCATACTACAATCCATAATTCCTAAATTTGTAACCCTTAAATCTTTGTTAATCTAACCTAAATCTGGAACCCTGATAACAAAAACTATAAATACAGAAAAACCAAATATACAAAGGGACCTTGCACGATTACAGAAAGAAGATAGAGACGGAGGAAGAATTCAGAGAACCGAGAAGAAGAGTTGAAGAAGAACAGGAAGGAGTCTTGAATCCGGAAAGTGAAGAAGAGGAAGCTTGATACCCTTCCCTTTGAAGATCCACACAAGGGCCAGTTAGGGTTTCAATCTCTAAAACCCTAACCGTGTGAGCGCCACCACCTTGAGCTTCTCACCGCGCCACCTTCCTCAACCTCAAGCTCCATCGCTGAGTCGTCTTCGCCCTCGTCAATGCACCACCTTCACAGAACCTGCAAAAGAGAGAAAGGGAAGGTCAAAAACGAATCGAAAAAACTCGACGTCAGAAAATCGCGAGAGGGTAAAACATCTTAGCATTTGTTCATGATTATTGTTGTTCTTGTATTATGGTGGGTTTATTGAAAGGGTTTGATTAGGGATTCAACACCATCGGGGTGGTTGTTGGGGATTTAGGGTTTGGGGGAAGGAGAATTTGGGGATGGCGTGAGAGAGAGAGAGAAGAAGACAATTGCTGTTACTGTAAAACAAAAAAGAGGATAAAATAAAATGGATCGTGTAAAAAAATGAATTAAAACAAATTATATAATCCGGTCAATCCCATACACGCACACCACCCTTGATTATCATACTCCCTCGTTTTTCATCCATCAGATCGTGATCAGACAGCCACTAGGCCAAGTCTATGTTAGCTAACATGCACCCTCGCCACACCCGATCACACCCAACCTCAGCTCCAAATGTAGTGGGCCTAAGCCCACTGCTATTTGCACCTCCCTTTCAATTATTTGCCAAATTCAAAATGAAAACACACCCCCTGTTCTGAGTTGTTAATGGGCCTAGCCTAGATTTACTTCTAACACCCCTATTTTTACTTATTAATTAGAAATTTCACCCCTCCTGAATTTAATTTATTTATTCTCTTTTATAATTCATATATTATTTCTAATTTTGTATATATACACATTTATATTATTTATTTACAATAATAATTATTATTATCAAATATTAATTTATTATTATTATTATTATATCCTAATTATTACATTTGCTATTATTATTATTTACTATTCTTATATTTTATTTACTATGTAAATATTGCTTATTGCTTATAAATAATTACATTATTATTTATATACTAACAAATAAATTATTTTATATCAAAATTGCATATATTATTTTATATATTATTTGCATTAAAATATTTTCTAATCATGCATTAATCAAGATCTTCGCAATTAATATGATTAAAAAACACAAACAAATCATCAAACTATTTTTTTCGCAATAAACTAAGCTAATCAACTGTTTTTGCAAAAGGGTTCAAACTAGTTTTGACTTACTACGCATTTAGTCAAAATCTCCGCATTCACTATTCTCGGCCAAGTGCGAGGTGATTCAAAATACGTTTGCAACCCCTAAAAAACACCAAACCCATACGAACTACGAATTGGGACTCTGATTCCTCTTAAGAGGATACGCAGGCATACGATCAAAAATCGTAGCGAGTTCCCCTATTAAAAAATTAAGACACTTTTCCTCCTAACTAAAATGTAAAACCCTGTTTACCCCAAACCTAAACCAAAAACCTGATATCCTTGTGAACACAATAGATGAAAGGTGCCTAACACCTTCCTTTCGTCTAATTGAGTCTAAAACCTAGAATCTTTGTCTGGGAATTAGGGTTTTCTGTTAGATTCCCTTCCCTAGGATAAAAACTAATAGTGGCGACTCTGATTTAAAAAACCAGTCGCAACAGTAATGACTTAACCGGAGGTTAAGGGGTCTTGTCTGTTGATTAGTAGCAGTCTAAAAGGCAAACTAGGGAATTCATAGTTTTGTTGGGAAAATAAACCATATTGAAGAGAATATTCAGGCGAACTTTTTGGTGGAATGAAATCTTTAGGAAGAACATCAACAGGCTTCAAACTCAACTAGGGAGAGGGTTTTCCAAAGATTGAAATTCTAGCTGGGGATTTCACGAATCCAAATCTGTGGGGATAATGTTAATGAGATAACTCTGGGAATATCTCAATTGTATTTAAGAGATTCTTGTTACTGCTTGCAAGCATACATTTGCTAAATAGTTTAATCATGTTCATATGCGTATGTTCATTCAATTTTAGTCATTGGACTTTTTTCACTCAAAATGAAAAAAGAAAAAAGTTTTACACTTCAAATTATTTTTATATTGATGTTTTGCCCATGAATAGGTGTTTTTGTACAAAGAGACGGAGATCCTAGTAAGAGGAAATCGTCGAAAGGGATAAAAGTGGAAACAAAAATAAATAGCCATGTGGAAGTGATCTCATTGTGTTCCAACTCCACTATTGCCCCGATGTCTTCAGACATTCCTTGCCGTTGAAAGAAGTTGATTGGATTGATCTTGGACCATTTGAATCTGTACCTTGGTAGTAAAGCTGGCTATAAAGACCCCACGAGGCATAGTCATACGCTTTCAATCCTTGACTTTTGCCTGGACCGCCCTTTAGGGTTTCCAGCCCACCAAGATACCCATTTTTTCCCAAGTCTCCCTTTCGGGTTTTCGACTTGCCGGGTGTACAATATTTTTCATATATCCCTAAATTTTGCGTGAACCTTTTGGTTCGCCGGGACGCCCTTATTTTTTCTTAGGTGTGTGAACCTAACGGGTCATTTTATGCGCATTATTTTTTAACTATGTCTGTGTTCACAGGATGTGGGAAGTCTTCACCATTCATAGTGGTCAGCATCATGGCACCACCAGAGAAAACTTTCTTTACAATGAATGGTCCTTCGTAAGTGGGAGTCCATTTTCCCCTGGGATCGCCTTGTGGAAGAATGATGCACTTTATTACCAAGTCGCCAGCTTGATACACTCGAAGCTTGATATTTTTGTTTAACACCTTGATCATACGCTTTTTATGCATCTGAACATGACAAATAGCAGCCAGTCGCTTCTCATCAATCAAATTTAGCTGATCCAACCTAGTCTGCACCCACTCGTCTTCACCCATATCTGCTTCTTTCATAATTCTTAGGGAAAGAATCTGAACTTTTATAGGTAATAAGGCTTCCATACCATATACCAAAGAGAAAGGAGTTGCCCCAGTTGACGTTCGAGCTGAAGTACGGTAGCCATGGAGAGAAAACGGTAACATATCATGCCAGTCTTTGTAGGTTACCACCATCTTTTGCACAATCTTCTTGATATTTTTATTGGCAGCTTCCACTGCACCATTCATTTTGGGTCTATGTGGAGAAGAATTGTTATGCTTGATTTTAAACTGAGTGCAGAGTTCCGTAATCATGGCATTGTTGAGATTAGTTCCATTGTTGGTGATAATCCTTTCAGGGATACCGTAACGGCATATGAGATTATGCTTGATGAATCTGGCTACAATGTTCTTCGTAACATAGGCAAATGAAGCAGCTTCGAACCATTTGGTGAAGTAATCAATAGAGACAAGAATGAAGCGATGGCCATTGGAAGCGGCAGGTTTGATCTCTCCAATCATGTCAATGCCCCAAACTACAAATGGCCACGGAGCAGTCGTGCCATTTAGAGGAAAAGAGGTACATGGACCTTGTGAGCATATATTTGACACTTGTGGCAAGTCCTTGAGTGATGATGACAATCAGTTTCTATTGTGGACCAATAGTAACCAGCCCTTAGGATTTTCTTGGCCATAGTGTGTCCACTAGTGTGGGTCCCAAAAAGGCCATCATGTATGTCTTCCATAATTTTCTCTACCTCCTTCTTGTCCACACATCGGAATACAGTAGAATCATGTAAGACTAACTTTGACTGAATTTGACTGAAAATCTACGCAAGAATTTCCTATCATTGATGGAAGCTCCTTCAGGATATACTTGTGCCTCAAGATATGTCCTCACCTCATGGTACCATGGTTTCTCTTCGTCTGTGTCAAGCTCATAGCAGTGTGAAGGTTCGTCAAATCTCTAAATTGTAAACATAGGAGCTTTGTTGTCCTATTTGACTTTGAACATGGAAGACATTGTGGCCAAAGCATCAGCTAACTGATCTTCCTCCCTAGGGAAGTGTTCAAAGGTGATCTCTTCGAAACATGGTGTTGTACCCCAAAATTTTCCCTCTATTTCTCAAAGGATCATCTTGGACCCTCAATTTTGCTTCCGTCCAATTACAAGCCTTGAATTACAAATTTTCCAAGAAAGTCGCTCACAAGGGAAAAATGGTCAATTGCATGCTGAAAAATCAAACTTTGACTTTTGGATCAAAATTAAGTTTCAAGAATCATATTTCATCAAGACATGTTGGAATATGATATTTGTTTCATCAAGATAATCAAAAGTCAAAATTACTTTGGAAAAGTCAAAACTCTAAATACTAAGAATTTTTCTAAGTGTTTAAGAAATATGAGAAGCTCAGAACTTCTGGCCAGATCATCACCATGCTGTAAGCTGATTCTAGAAGAACTTCTAACACAAGAGTTGTAGATCTCAATGAGATCTCAAACATTGCAGAACAAAACTTCTCCTAGAAATGTTGGGATTTCAAGCTACAAATCCTTGAAGATACGTCCATGAAACTGAAGCTTTCAACAAATTCTAGACCTTTCTAAAACAGGATTTGGTTAGAACTTTTGGGCCAGTTTTCATGTAGGTCCAGTCATAATTTGCAAGAGCAATTCAAAAAGGATTTACAAAGTGTGTTACAAGCTTTTGGGAAAGTCTGAGAACTCCTACAGAACATGTTGAAGCAAAGAGATTCCCAAATTAGAAGTTGGATGTTTGTTCTAAGTTGCGCTGATGATGAACTTCTGATCTAGATTAAACTATGGCACATAATCTCATATTGCAGGATTTCTAGTTTGATAAGTCTCATCATCATTCACAACCACTTTTGAGTTTTTATCCAAACGATTTCCCCACGTGTGACATAGAAGTACATTGTTGTCCTTGAAAAAGAAAACTCTTGTACAAAAGTATGATGGGCCCATTCTTTGCTTTTGCCTCTGAGGGTACTTTTCCTTAATTCATGCTTACAAATCCAGCTTAGGCACGGCTAAATGCTGCTAACCACCATACTTTTTTATCTTGCTTCAAGAACAAGCAAGCACGCTAGCATGATGTTGGTACTTTTAACTTCTCCAAGATACAAAGTTCTTGCCTATAAATTGAACTTCATTTGCGATTGTGAAGGGAGCCGGTGAGAAAAATTGAAAGGAAAAGCTTTGAAACCTTGCTAAAAATTCCAAAAATCCAAAACTGCAAACACAAATACAAAACCTGCTAGTTTTTTATTCTTGCATTCAAACTCCAATTTTCCTCAAGTGTTTCTTGACCAAATCATCCATACACCACTCATAACCCAAGTTAAAGGTTGTCCCCGTCTGCTGAGCACGTGAGGAAGCTGATCAGAACATTACAAGTAGTAAGAACCAGACTCCAGTTTACAAGACCTTTTACAGCTGCAAGGTAAGCTTCTGCTGACTCTCATCATATTACTTAGGCATTGTTAGATTTGCATGTTCAAAATACAATATAGACATCCTGGCTTTGATTCTGTACATATTCATAGATTGCATGTATTTTTATCTAAGTAGAGAGAGTTTAAGTTCAAAACTTCTTGAGGAAATTAGGATTCAGAATTAGGATTAGAAAAATTCATACTTGCTTCTGATGTACAGTTTTGGTATACAGTTCTGATACTTTATATTTCTGAAACCATGATGGAACCTGCCATAACTGCTATGTGTGCATTTTTTATTTTTTTGAAATATGACTAAGTTGCAGATGCCCTGACTGGTGTGGAGAAAGAGATGGAATTTATCATTAGAGTTTACTTTATGATACATATTTATGCTTTTGCTTCTGATACTGGATGTACAACCACCCCAGTGGTAGACTGTGTGTGCGCATAAGACATTTGTGCTAAGGGTCCTGGGTTCTAGCCCCAGAAGCACTTTTTTTTAGGTTTATTTAGTGAAATTTTCACCCATTTATCTGTCAAACAATATTCCTAAATCAGAACTTCTAGACAACCTTACTCAACATCATTATCACCTCACTCTCTCAAATAGCCAGAACTTCTGACTTGCCAGTGATATATGAACTTCTAGGTTCCCAGCTATACTATAGCTTCTGAACCCCTTCAACAATAAGAAATTCCAGGTTTTCCTTAATTCTCGGCAACCTCAGAACTTGGTGTACCCAGGCCCAGAACTTCTGACCCTCTTTTTTCCTACTAACATTTCTCTCTTGCAGCGTATCAGAGTCAGAGCTTCTGATTCCTTCTCGTTTCAGCAATGTGCTGATTCTGACTCATTTTTCTCTTATTTATCTTATTTTAGATTTTATTAACCAAAAACACAAATATTTACATACTATATTTTATCTCCTTTTAAACCAAAAGATCACAAATATTTTCTTAAGTAAACTAACTTCTTTGCTTAAACAAAACAAACCCATTTTACATTTCTTATATATTATTTCAATATGGTTGTAATAGATAATTAGGACTTTTAATTTCTTGCAATCCCCATTTGTAAATTTATACACCCCATCCCCCTAATGATTGTAATAACGTAGAATATTTACTTTACGCAATTTATCGCTTTCATAAATGCTAGTAAATTAGGTGTGTATGGCAAGATAAAAACAATAAATAGACAACCCAAAAAATCAGAGACTAAATGCATGCAATCAAACACACTATTCACACATGCTCCCTTAGGGTAATCTCACTTGTTGCCTATCAGAAAATAGTCATGTCCGTCGAACATGGGAGTTTTAGCAAAGACCCTCGAATAAAAGATCGTAGTCCCTCAATGACCCTCAATGTTGCCTTCGGTAAACGATCTAGTCCCTAAACGACATTGCTAAAATGTCTCATAGGTTGCCTTTTATGACTATAAAAACGTCCCGCGCCCGTCCCTTCACATCCAACGATGGGGCTTCTTACCAAAACAATGGTAACATAACAACTTCTAAAGGAGGAGGAAAAGAACATCTAAGACCTTTTGAGTAGGTAGATTCGCTCCTAGTTGCTCGCTTTCTCACAACAAAAAACATTTTATACACCAACACACTCATTTGAAACATTTTCAAAAGATAAACACTTCGTACGTGTTCTTATAGAAACGAGAGCCATTAAAAAGAAGACGCCTTTTCAAAATATCTTTCAAAAACACATTCTACAAACACCTCTTTGAACTATTTTCAAAATAAACACTTTGTACGCGTTCTTATAGAAACGAGAACCATTACAAAGATATTTTCAAAATACTTTCAAGACCCACACCACAAGCACACTTTCAAACAAAAACAAGTGATCTAGAAAGCAACTAAGAGCCCGTAGGTAACTACGGATGAAAAGGGTGCAAATACCTTGCCTTCCTTGTCTGACTTGCATGCTTTACATTTTGGTTCCTTGTTTGGGATTTGTTTTGATCCTCTACCCAGATCTGGGGCACCTTTTTTAGATAAGTAGCAATAGATTGTGGAAGTTGTGCGGGATATACCGACATGGTCTAAATAATAGCTACGTTAGTGTGGTGCATTTGTTGGTACCGGTATCCCTTATGTTGAATCGAGGAGAATACAGGGCCGCTGAGCAGCGTCATGAAGCACTAACTGAACTTAGAACCTTACTTGACCAACTTGGCCATTAAGAAGTAGTGAGATAGCCGGTTTCGGTGTAAAGCTGAAAATTGGTTGATACTCGATGCTGCACTCATTGAGACTTGACTCTTGAGTTTTGTTTGGTTGCGAGTCAATCGCCTATCGAACAAAGCTTGTGGGAAATGTCAGTGATATTGAGATCCCTTAGAACTTGGTTACTATTTATATAATAGGTTGAACCAATCAAACTTCAAGAGGGTACTTACCTATGAACTCCATGGAAGCCTAAACCTAAGGACTTGTCTGCTTTGTGTGAATATGATTATTTGTATGTAAACTTGCTTAATTTGCATACTTGTACATAACATCATGACATCATACTATAGTATTTTCAATAACCATTTCAAGGATCTCGAAGGCCTTTGATGCAGGGTTACATTGAACGAGACGTCTAGCAAGGGTAAATAGGATTTATTTTCCTCTAACCAAACACCGTCAAAGATCAAGTACAACAACTTTTGGTCAAGGGCTACAACCCACTTGACATGGTGAGCTTAATTCTCGTGGAAGGACATCCACCGATACAATGTTCTCTAATCAAAACTGTAAGTGACTACTAACATTTACCCCGCGAGATCCTTGAAAACATGCATCCATATATCATGCATCATATCATAACAGGTAATTTCCAGTACGGGTCTCTCATGTTCTCGCTGTTTATTTCAGCAATGGCTCTCCAACAAGACAACAGAGATCTTCAAACTCAAGAAGCTCAATTCATGGAAATGTTCCTTAACCTATCCAGGTGGCAGGAAGAATTGAAAACACTCCTCGCTGGGAATCTGACCAAGAAACGTCCTGATAACAACAAGGATGACCAGGTTGAACAACTGCAGGTTGAGATGGAAGTAATGAGAATCTAAATGCTGGAGCAGATGGCTCTTATCCAAAGCCTAGCCTGGGGGCAAGAAGAGCTGAGGACCATTGTCAATGAGTTCCATCAAGATGGATACAACCGTATGAAACATATAGTCGAGGTTGGGGACCAAGTCATTGATCAACCTCCAAGAAGACAAGAGGTTAGACCTTTCCAAATTGCTACTACCTCACGGGTCCAACAACAACCTCGCCAACAATAACTGGGCAATCAACATAAGCAGAATACATCTGAAAGATGCTTTACCGAAATCAACATATCATTGGCTCAAGCATTGCAACACATGTTGGAGACCAAGCTGGTTACGTTAAAAGACCCCCCTCAGAATCCCAACACAGCCTCCCCAAGGTACAATCCAAATTCAAGATGTGCGTACCACTCCAACAGTCCTGGACATGACACCAATATCTGTTGGACATTGAGAAATAAAATTCAAGATCTGATTGATGAAGGAACGCTAGAATTTGCACCAGATGGTCAACTGGAATTCTTTTGCCGTCCCTCAAAGGCTCACCACCTAAAGTGACAAGTTCAGACAAAGAGGCTTCTGTTCATTTGAATTTTCAATTGTAATCTCTTTTGTTGTTTAAACAATTATCTATTAATGCCAAACCTTATTTCATTAATGCATTGCATATGTTTGTCTTGAATTCATCCTTTTGTTTTCACTATATTTAAACTATGTTTTTTACTCTCTTGCTAAAAGTTACAAGCCTTTAGAGGGAGGATGGCGAAAACAATGCCTTAATCTCATACAATATGCTTTTGAACAGAACTTGCTGACGATGTACAGGCGTTCTTTCAAATCCTAAACACTGGAGTTATAAGGAAGATAATCCCTAGTCAACCCCCTTTGAGCCAAAGAAGTAGAAGTTTTCTTTCTTACACAAATTGAAACCATTAATCAAAACCTGGGACAGGGTAGTCTCTCGGTTAATTTGAATTCGCATTCACTTTGTATACAACGAGTGATATCAAAAACATTCCTCTGGAATCAAAAGATAGTAATGGTTCCCTACCAAATAGGCAGTCATTATCTCTTGAAAAGAAAAGCCCACTAAGTCAAAACCTATGAAGGAGACTTAAAGAAAGCTGCGGCGTCCCGTTGAACAGTCAGACAAAATTAGGGATAACAAAAGAAAGAGGTCACTACAAATTCTCAATAAAATGAAAAATGTTGCAAAAATGACTGCCTTCTGACAAACTTAACTTGTCTGAACCATTACCAAAACGTTATTCCAGACTCAATTGGAGTTCAAACACACAATTAACTGAGTTTAGGACTGAAGAACATCACGAAGAGCGGGTGGGTACAAACACACTTTGAGCCTTTATCCTTTGTTTCTTAAACCGTGAACCAAGCCACGCTACAACCCTTCAAAAGTCCTAATTGAAGCATGGGTTAGTTCGAAAACATACTGTTACAAAAGGTGTCCTGACTCCTGTAAGGCATTACTCTAAATCCTGAGTTGAATTTTCTTACAAAATTTCTTTACTTGCTAAAAACGCATTTTCAAAATTCCAAGACAAGCATAAACTTTGCATTATTTAAATATCACTGTTTGCATATAGTTATTTGTTTAACAACAGAGAAATTCACACAACGAATATCTAGTGAACAAAATCTCTCTCGGTGAACAAAGTCACTTCCGATGGGATGACACTTCCAATGACAAATCTCCTATAAACAAGGGGGCATGACATATCACTATCCAGCACACCTGGGGAAGTCAAGTTAAGATTCCCAGAAATCTCTCAAGAAATGCAGAATAACCAGGGGCAGGTCACCATATCCATCACTGGGGGCATTGATTGGGTTACGTACAATCCAACATTTCATGGCAGTGCCACAAACACTTGCTACTAGGGGCAGTGACAAGTCTCCCCAGCATCCTTCTCATAGGATGACTCCTAGCCAGAGTTTCAATCTCTGAAAACTTTTCCCCAACTGAGTCGACCTTAAGAATCCTTGAGGATTTTCCCCGGTGAAGTCGCCATCTTCTCCAACAGACTGACAACAGGGTTTATTTCCCTAACAAACTACGGATTCCCCAGCTTGAGGTGGCTTCTCCAACTACTACAAATCAAAGGACCACAACTCCTCTTCCCAAGTAGACTACTGTACAATCCCCAACTAGTTACAGTAAATCCAAGACCCGACCAGATATCAGTTCAACTTCGTCCATCAAGAGATAACTCCTGGTAGAGCAACGGACAGCCGAGACTTCTAACCTCTTTTCCCCAAGTAGGAATCAACACTCTCCAACAGAGTATTCTCAAACAAAGTCAATGTTCCCCAGCGAAGTTCTCCTCAACAAAACAGTAAATCTCATGTGGGAACATTCTAAGTAAAGTTTGAAGACACACCTACTCTTCAACAACAGTCCGTGATTTATTGACTCCCCAACATTTGTCAAGGATTTATTTTTCCAGGCAAAAAATACATTCATTAACATTTCACACATGATAAGTGCATACGACACAATCTCATTTATTTTGAGAACATCATTACGCAATGCATACATCATGACATTGCATACAACTAACTCTTTACCTTTCAGGGAAAAGATCATATCAATAAGCTACGTCTAACGAAGGGCTATCCCAGGATTTTCCATAAAAAGATATCCTCGCAAGTTTTTCTCTAGATCAATCAGATCGACACTAAGATCTCTCTGATTACTATGCCAGTTAAATCAATACTAAGATTTCTATTCTAGTTAAGGAAGCTGCGAAGCCGGGAATCTGACCAGATAGTAGTTCACTTCTTCAAAAAACATTGTGAAGCCTGGATTTTGACCAGATAACAGTATAAGGTGTTGCGAAGCCTATAATCTGACCAGATAGTAGTTAACTTCTTCAAAGACACTGTGAAGCCTTAATTTCGACCAGATAACAATATAAGGTGTTGTGAAGCCTGGAATCCGACCAGATAGTAGTTGACTTCTTCAAAGACACTGAAGCCTGGATTTCGACCAGATAACAGTATAAGGTGCTGCGAAGCCTGGAATCCGACCAGATAGTATTTCACTTCTTCAAAGACACTGAAGCCTGGATTTCGACTAGATAACAGTATAAGGTGTTGCGAAGCCTGGACCTGACCAGATAACAGCTTAATCACCGAAGTCCAGATACGATCCAGATTCTGATGTCATTCTGTCACTCATTCAAATACAATACAGATACGATCTGGATTTGGATGTCATTCTGTCACTCATTCAAATACAGTCCAGATATGATCCATATTCGAATGTCATTCTATCACTCATTCAAATACAATCCAGATACGATCCAAACTCGGATGTCATTCTGTCACTCAAATATAATCCAGATACAATCACCTTCGGATGGCATCTTTAATCCCATCTCCAACAACTCTCCATCATTTCTCCAAATGGAATCTTTAAGCCCATTCCCTACACAATCAACCACCACATCATCGAGTGCAAATTTTTGGGCACTCTAGTGTTCAATCATCTTCCACCTTCAAGTCACGAATGGTAGAATCGCCAATCTAACTCTTCAAGCGTAAGAAGATTGAACAAGGGCAGCTGTTGTACCCAAAACTTTGCCCTCTCATTTCTCAAAGGATCATCTTGGACCCTCAGGTTTGCTTCCATCCAATTCCAAGCCTTGAATTACAAATTTTCCAAGAAAGTCGTTCACAAGGGCAAAATGGTCAATTGCATGTTGAAAAATCAAACTTTGACTTTTGGATCAAAATTAAGTTTCAAGAATCATATTCCATCAAGACATGTTGGAATATGAGATTTGTTTCATCAAGATAATCAAAAGTCAAAATTACTTTGGAAAAGTCAAAACTCTAAATACTTAGAATTTTTCTAAGTGTTTAAGAAATATGACAAGCTCAGAACTTCTGGCCAGACTATCACCATGATGCAAGCTGATTCAGGAAGAACTTATAACACAAGAGTTGTAGATCTCAATGAGATCTCAAACATTTAAGAACAAAACTTCTCCTAGAAATTCTGGGATTTCAAGCTACAAATCCTTGAAGACACGTCCATGAAACTGAAGCTTTCAGCAAATTCTGGACCTTTCTAAAACAAGATTTGGTTAGAACTTATGGGCCAGTTTTCATGTAGGTCCAGTCAGAATTTGCAAGATCAATTCAAAAATGATTTACAAATCATATTACAAGCTTTTGGGAAAGTCTGAGAACTCCTACAAAACATGCTGAAGCAAAGAGATTCCCAGATCAGAAGTTGGATGTTCGTTCTAAGTTGCGCTGATGATGAACTTCTGATCTAGATTAAACTAAGGCACATAATCTCATATTGCAGGATTTCTGGTTTAATAAGTCTCATCATCATTTAATGAGATAGAAGTACATTGTTGTCCTTGAAAAAGAAAACTCTTGTACAAAAGTATGATGGGCCCATGCTTTGCTTTTGCCTCTGAGGGTACTTTTCCTTAATTCATGCTTACAAATCCATCTTAGGCACGGCTAAAAGATGCTAACAACCATACTTTTTTATCTTGCTTCAAGAACAAGCCAACACGCTAGCATGATGTTGGTACTTTTGACTTCTCCAAGCTACAAAGTTTTTGCCTATAAATTGAACTTCATTTGCGACTGTGAAGGGGGCCGGTGAGAAAATTTGAAAGGAAAAGTTTGAAACCTTGCTAAAAATTCCAAAAATCTGAAACTGCAAACACAAATACAAAACCTGCTAGTTTTTTATTCTTGCATTCAAACTCCAATTTCCTTCAAGTGTTTCTTGACCAAATCATACATACACCATTCATAACCCAAGTTAAAGGTTGTTCCCATCTGCTGAGCACGTGAGGAAGCTGATCAGAACATTACAATCAGTCAGAACCAGGCTCCAATTCACAAGACCTTTTCCAGCTGCAAGGTAAGCTTCTGCTGACTCTCATCATATTACTTAGGTATTGTTAGATTTGCATGTTCAAAATACAATATAGACATCCTGGCTTTGATTCTGTATATATTCATAGATTTCATGTATTTTTTATCTAAGTAGAGAGAATTTCAGTTCAGAACTTCTTGAGGAAATTAGGATTTAAAATTAGTATTATCAAAATTCATACTTGCTTATGATGTACAGTTCTTATATACAGTTCTGATACTTTATATTTCTGAAACCATAATGGAACCTTCCATAACTGCTATGTGTGCATTTTCTGTTTTGTTGAGAAATGACTAAGTTGCAGATGCTCTGACTGGCATGGAGAAAGAGGTGGAATCTATCATCAGAGTTTACTTTATGATACATATTTATGCTTTTGCTTCTGATACCGGATGTACAGCCACCCCAGTGGTAGACTGTGTGTGCGCATCAGACATTTGTGCTAAGGGTCCTGGGTTCTAGCCCCAGAAGAATCTTTTTTTTTAGGTTTATTTAGTGCCATTTTCACCCATTTATCTGTCAAACAATATTCCTAAATCAGAACTTTTAGACAACCTTACTCAATATCATTATCACCTCACTCTCTCAAATAGCCAGAACTTCTGACTTGCTAGTGATATATGAACTTCTAGGTTCCCAGCTATACTATAGCTTCTGAACCCCCTCAACAATCAGAACTTCTAGGTTTTCCTTTATTCTCGGCAACCTCAGAACTTGGTGTACCCAGGCCCAAAACTTCTGACCCTCTGTTTTCCTACTAACATTTTCTCTCTTGCAGCGTATCAGAGTCAAAACTTCTGATTCCTTCTCGTTTCAGCAATGTGTTGATTCTGACTCCTTTTTCTCTTATTTATCTTATTTTAGATTTTAATAACCAAAAACCCAAAAAAAACATTTTTATATTTACATACTTTATTTTATCTCCTTTTAAACCAAAAGATCAAAAATATTTTCTTAAGTAAACTAACTTCTTTGCTTAAACAAAACAAACCCATTTTACATTTCTTGTATATAATTTCAATATGGTTGTAATAGATAATTAGGACTTTTAATTTCTTGAAATCCCCATTTGTAAATTTATACACCCCATCCCCCTAGTGATTGTAATAGCATAGAATCTTTACTTTCTGTAATTTATCGCTTTCATAAATGCTAGTAATTAGGTGTGTATGGCAAGATAAAAACAACAAATAGACAACCCAAAAAATCTAAGGCTAAATGCATGCAATCAAACACATTATTCACACATGCACCCTTAGGGTAATCTCACTTGTTTCCTATCGGAAAATAGTCATGTCCCTCGAACATGGGAATTTTAGCAAAGACCCTCGAATAAAAGGTCGTAGTCCCTCGATGACCCCCAATGTTGCCTTCAGTAAACGATCTAGTCCCTAAACGACATTGCTAAAAAGTCCCATAGGTTGCATTCTATGACTATACAAACGTCCCGCGCCCGTCCCTTCACATCCAACGATGGGGCTTATTACCAAAACAATGGTAAGATAGCAACATCTAAAGGAGGAGGAAAAGAACATTTAAGAACTTTTGATTAGGTAGATTCGCTCCTAGTTTCTCGCTTGCTCACAACAAAAAACATTTTATACACTAACACACTCATTTGAAACATTTTCAAAATACAAACACTTTTTACGTGTTCTTATAGAAACGAGAGCCATTACAAATAAGATGCCTTTTCAAAATCTATTTCAAAAACACATTCTACAAACACCTCTTTGAACTATTTTCAAAACAAACACTTTGTATGCATTCTTATATAAACGAGAACGATTACAAAGACAATTTCAGAATACTTTCAAGACCCACACCACAAGCACACTTTTAAATAAAAGCAAGTGATCTAGCAAGAACCTAAGAGCCCGTAGATAACTACGGA
The DNA here is from genome assembly GCA_948472305.1 of Vicia faba. Taxonomy (NCBI): domain Eukaryota; kingdom Viridiplantae; phylum Streptophyta; class Magnoliopsida; order Fabales; family Fabaceae; genus Vicia; species Vicia faba. The sequence continues at coordinate 135,179,850 of OX451741.1, forward strand.
TGAAAAGGGTGCTAATGCATTCCCTTTTCATAATCTACCCCCCGAACTCAAGAAAACATCTCAAAGGTCTTTCCTGTTCTTTTTAGCCTTTCCTTTTTGATAAAAGAAAAGTCAGTGGCGACTCTTGCTAACCGCAACATTTGCGATCAAACGCAAAATAACCAAGTCAGTTCTCCCACCGCGTTACACATGGAATTAGGGTTAAAACAAGATCCTTGTATGGAATCAAGTTAGGATGCTTAGTGTCCCATTCTCCCTTCACTTGGCTAATCACTAGAGCAGAGTCTCTGAATACATCCAAATTCTTTATCCTTAAGTCCAATGGAAGTCTTCAAACCCAAGATGCATGCCTCGTACTCAGCCGTGTTATTCGTACAATCGAAGCACATTCTAGCAGTGTGACAACCTTCAAGATAAATTATCACCGCACCAATTCCATTTCCTAGAGCGTTAGAAGCTCCATCAAAAACCATAGTCCATCGGGATCCTTGTTCAGGTCCTTCATACGGTCCAGGTTTTGAACAGTCAGTCACTAACATGATATTCTCATCCGAGAAGTCAAATTTCATAGATTGATAATCATTAACAACTTGATGGGCCAAATGATCTGCTAATACACTTCCTTTGATGGCCTTTTGTGTTGTATATTGAATATCGTATTCAGTTAGAATCATTTGAGATCTAGCTATCTGTCCGGAGAGAGCGGGCTTCTCGAAGATGTACTTGATAGGGTCCATATTAGAAATCAATAAAGTGGTGTGAGTAAGCATATACTATCTTAGCCGGCGAGCATCCCATGCCAGAGCGTAACATGTTTTCTCTAGCAATGAATATCTGGTTTCACAGTTGGTAAACGTTTTGCTCAGGTAGTATATCACATGCTCTTTTCATCCAGACTCGTCATGTTGGCCCAACACACCCCATGGAATTCTCTAGCACAGTCAAGTACATGATCAATGGTCTTCCTTCCATTGGAGGCATAAGGATAGGAGGTTCTTGCAAATATTCCTTGATTTTATCGAATGCGGCTTGACAATCGTCGTTCCATCTGACTACATGATCTTTCTTCAAGAGTTTGAAGATTGGTTCACAAGTAGCAGTTAAGTGAGATATGAAGCGGGAAATTTCACAAGGTTGATTAGGATGGTGTTTCTTAGTGTGGAAGCCATATCCTACAAAACAACACAAAGATAAATCCCAAAGTCCTTGAAATGGTTAGTGAAAATACAATGGTATAATTTCATGATGTTATGTACAAGTAAACACATACACACAAACCAAACAAGTCTTTACGTTTAGGATTGCATGAGGTTTCATTGGTAAGTACCCTCTTGAAGTTTAGTTGGTTCAACCTGTCCTAGAAAGTAATCAGGTTATAAGGAATATCAATATCATTGATCTTTCTTCATTGGGCATTGTTTCAGCGCAAGCCTCTATTTTGGCCACCGAAATATCCTAAAAGTCCGATCTCAATGAGTGTAGTATCGAGTATCAACCCACTTCGGACTGCACCAAAGTTGGCTATCTCAGTACTTCCTAATGGCCAAGTTGTTCTATTAAAGGTTCTAAGGTTCGTTAGTGCTTCGCGACACCACACAACGACCTCATATTCTCCTTAATTTTCCATAAGGGATACTGGTACCCACAAGTGTGTCACACTAACATAGCTATTGTCTCAACCATATCAGTCTACGCTGTACAGTCTTCACAATTTTTGCTATTTACTTAATGGTGTTTCCAAATCTGGGTAGAGGATCAAAACACACCAAAACAAGGACCCATAAATATAAAGCAAGTAAATCAAACAATGAAAGCATTTTAAAGGTGATCTAGCTCTAAGGTAACCTCACTTTTAATTATTCCCTAGTAGAGTCGCCAGTTTTGTAATACGGTAGGAGAACTGACTTGGTTGTTTTGTGTTTGATCGTAATTGTTGCAGATAGCAAGAGTCGCCACTGACTTTTCTTTTATCCAATAAGGAAAGGGTGAAAAGAACAGGAAAGACCTTTGAGATATTTTCTTGAGTTCGGGGGGTAGATTATGAAAAGGGAAGATGTTAGCACCCTTTTCATCCATAGTTATCTAGGGGCTCGTAGTTGCTTTCTAGATCACTTTTGAAATTGATTTGTTTGAAATGTGTTTGTGGTGGGTTTTGAAAGTATTTTTGAAAAGCGCTTTCGTTTAGGCAAACTTTGTAATGATTCTCGTCTCTATAAGATTGCATACAAAGTGCTGTACTTTTTGAAAATATTTTATGTTTTGAAAGTGTTTAGTGTGTTTGAAAAGATATTTGTTTTTGAAGATGGATTGTGAGCAAGCAACTAAGAATGTTCTACCTACTCAAAAGTCTTTTGTTCATTTCTTCCTTCCGTTGATATTGCTATCTCACCATTGGTTGGTAAGTAGCCTTATCTTTGGATGTGAATGGACGGGTGTGGGTCATTGTATAGTCAAATATAGCAATTTTGTGAGATATCTTAGCATTTCTCTTAAGGGACTAAGATCACTTGTAAGGCAATATTTGTAGCATCATCGAGGGACTATGATCTTGCATTTTTGATTGTTTTTGCTAAGATGTCTCACATGCATATCATGACCATTTACTCAAGGCAACAAGGTAGAGTAAACCCTAGAGGTGAAAAGTGTGCAAGTGTATTGTATTTCATGCTTGGTTTAATCTTGAATTAGGGTTTTTTAAACATTGGTTTTATCTTGCCATACAAACCTTAATTATTAGCATTTATATGAAAGTGATAAATTGCGGAAAATAAATGTTCTATGCCATTAAATCATTTGGGGATGGGTTACAAATATACAAATGGGGATTGCAAGAAATTAAAATAAAATTATCTATTACAACCATATTGAATTTGAATAAATAATGTACAAAAAAAAATGTAAATGAATATAATGTACAAGTAATGATATGAATATAATGTACAAGAATGGAATGAATATAAAGTGTATTTTTTTGTATTAAATATTTTGACCTAATTAAAAGAAAATAATTAGCTAAAATAAAAAAAACTAAGTTAATAAAAGAAATTAATTTATCAAAGAAAAAAATAAGTTTTTGTTTTTAGGGTTTTTTTGTCAATTTAATTAAATTAGTAAATAAATAAAAGTCCTTAGTTCTAAATTATTTTTTATTAAAATAACCCTAAGTCTAAAAAGGAAACTAGATTTTTTTAAGAAAATATTTATTGTCTTTAGTTTAGAAAGTAATGAAAATAAATAATTATATCTATCTATCTATCTATCTATCTATCTATCTATCTATCTATATATATATATATATATATATATATATATATATATATATATATATATATATATATATATATATATATATATATATATATATATATATATATATATATATATATATATATATATATATATATATATATATATATATATATATATATATATATATATATATATATATATATATATATATATATATATATATATATATATATATATATATATATATATATATATATATTGCTAACTACATAATAAAAAAATATTTTGTTCTATTTTTTATTAATAAAAATAATAATAAAATTAATATTGATAATAGTAAAAATAAATAATAAGAGTATAAAATTAAAAAAAATGAAAATGCAGTTTGGAGTGTGAAAATCAGATTGGGGTGTTTGTGTGTAAAGGACAATTTTTGTTTGCTAAGCCTGACCCAAGTTGTTTTTACAAACAAAAAAAATAAAAAATAAAACAAAGTAGTAACAAAGACTGTTTGGCCTGCATGGTACTATGAGCAGCAGGGGGGTGCGAGTAGAACAACTTTGGGCTTGTGCAGAAAATAATTATGGATGGCCCAATAAGATTTTGTTAATTTTTTGGTGGTTTGATGGAAAGAGAAGGGTGCATCGCAAGAAGGAGGGGGTGTGCTAGTCGAATCAGCATTGGGCTCGTGCAGAAAAATTTGGGAAGAGCAAAGCGCCACGTTGGGAATCTCCCTCGCGGAGGCGACGACGACGGCTGGGCTCAAATGTTTATTTTATTTACATTTTCTGTTTTGCCTTGCTCCTCTGAATGCTAATCTCGTGCTTGTTTTTTGCAGATGGTGCATTTTTTTGCGTAGATCTAAAAGGGGAAAAATGAAACCTTAATCGCTCTGATTTGCTTCCTAACGCTATTTTGGTGAGATCTTTCCCCTCTCTTTCTTTTCTTCACAATCTCCGAAGGGTATTGGTTTTTTACGAAAATGATGTGAAAACGGTTGTTAAGGTTTGCGGGTAACACGACTCTGTTTGTATATTTTTATGTAACCGGATTTTTTTTGACAAAGGGTTCGGGTTTGCGAAACTGATGATGTTGGCTTCTTTATATTTTCTGTTGTGTGAAAAAAAGTTGAAAATAATGTTGGGGTTTCGGCCTCTATATATTTGTGTATTTTTATCTGTTGGAAAATTTTTCTGGTGTTGTATATTTTTGTAAAAGAAAGCTGAAAACTATTTGGGAAGTTTGTATAAAAGTTACCTCTTTATGTTGCTTTGGCTTAGTTGCTACATTTCTGTATCTTTGTATATATTCTTTTGCTGGAAAAATTCTCTCCTTTGCAAACAATGTTGCTGCAGTTTGTTTTATGTATCTCCGTGTATTTTCTTTTACTGGAAATATTTCTCTCTTTGTTGTGAACCATGTTCTGTTTTTTATACTGTAACTTATGTTTGTTGACTTTTCTTATTGGGTGCTGATACTGATACAGACTTGGAAGCTTGCCTTGTCACTTTTAATGGTTTTTTGATAAATCAACTTTGTTGTTGGTTGACTTTGCTTGTTGTCTGCTGGGTTCTGTACCTGCTGTACTGACTTTGGTGTTTTTTTGCTGGTTTTGTACTTGCTGTATTTTGGTAACTCAAGTTGCTGTCCTTTTGTTGGATGACTGTGATGTTTGTTGAATTTGTTTTCCTGAGTTTTCAGTGAACAAACATTTGCTTTGAGATTTGTTTGAGATTTGCACTACAGTTAGCCTATGACTTTAATATTGTTGTTTTGATATTTTTTGATTGAGACCAACAAATATGAGGCTTAGTGATTGTTTCCTTGCTGGATTTATGATAGATGTTGTTTTTGCTGCACCCTATGCTTATTGTACTGAATACTTTTTCTGAGTTATTTTTCTCTCTTTTCTGTGAACAAAAGCATGACTTTTTAGATTTTGCAGTAAAGTTGCTTTGGCCTATGATTTGTCATTACAATTTCTAAGTTTTTCCATTGAAGCAACATAACTATGAGGCCTGCTGTTTTTTGCATGAAAACATGATGCTAGGTCTGATTTTTGAAATCTGATTTGATCCTATCTTTTGCCAACCAAATAAATTTGTGATTTGCAATAGAACTACTCCTAGCCAATGATGTAATTCTGACTTTTGTATGAGGCTTTTCTTTTGGGTTTGAATTTTGTTTGAATCCTGTTAGGCTGAATTCTATTGGGCTTGAAATTCTGTTTGCATCTTTCCCTCTATTGTGAACCAAAACACTTTGTGATTTGCAATAGCATTGGCCCATGATAGAAACTAATTTTTTAAGGCCTTAACACGTAAAAAACACCCTATTTTCTGATTCTTAAAAAACCACCCTAATGATGAGTTTAATAATTTTTTCAATTTTTGTTTACTTTTAATTGCTTTGATAAACTTAATTCTTGCTTGATTTTTGTTTCATGTATGATTGATGAAGAGTAGAGGAAGATGGCAAGGAAACCGTGGCATGGCTTGGAGAGGAAGCTTGAAGCCTAGGAGCATGAAGGATCTTTTGCTTGAATGGTGTATTAGAAAAAAAATAGGATAGAATAATGTAATAGGCATTCAAAATGTAATTTAATTTTCTTTTAAATAATTTGGAATTTAATTTGAACAACAATCTTTGAGGAATGTATGGTTTTTTTTTTTGAAAATGGTGAGGAAAATTTGTAGTAATTATTTGATTTGAATGAAAGAATTGAAAAGAAAGAATGATACGAGCTTTGATCCTTTGAATTTAGAATGGATTTTTAGACTTTAGAGCACATAATCAAATGAAACCCCAACTTCAAATCATATCATAAACTTAAGATCCCAAAATGACTTTGCAATTGAAATTTTGCAAGAATTTTAAACCAATCTTAAATGGTGCATTAGAATTGCTTTAAGAATGGTGCTTGAAACGAAATTCAATTTCCAACTTTCTTCCATTTCTCAAAACATCCTGAATTCTTTTGATCTTCAAATAAAAAAACTTAATCTTTTATAAGAACACTTAGATTTGTTGCATTCTTGTAATTAATGAAGTTTGAGAATTTGAGATCCTCTTTTCTTTGCCCTGATGTTTGGTAAAAACAAATTGAAATATTTTGAAAGAATTTGGATTCATATTACTGTTCAATTAAAAACTCCCATCTTTGGAATATGAAATTACTTTAGCAAATTGGATCAAAATAATCACTTTAATGAATAATCCTACCATAGCAAATTCACAATGATCCAAATCTTCAATCTCCATCAGTCAACAAAAAACCTTGCTCTCAACAAATCTCTTGGCACTTATATTTTATTTCAACAAAAGGCATCGTTTGAAGCATGACCATAAGAATATTTAGCCCACTGAATCTTAATAGATGATTGAAAGTATACTCAAACATGACTTAGGATGATAATTCTTTAAAGATCTTTATAAAGGGTAACATCACACGCTTCAACAATCAAACTCATACGCCAGAGCCAATGACAGGGAAAATATGATTCATTCCAAAATACTTGCAAGTTCTAAATCTTCCAATGAAATAGAGAATTGGTTTGAGATGTCACGAGACTTGAGAAGTCTTAGCAGCTAAAATCAATAGGACATGAAATCTATCTCGGACTGACTCTCATCAAATGAATGCATATGAGGAAACAAACAAACCATGTATAACATGAATGGAGAGGGAAAAATTTGGGGTACAACAAGGTGCAAGTGTAAAGAGTGTTTGTTTTCAGTTATTTAGTCTTGAAACCTATGCATTTTGTCTAAGAAAAATAAATAGAAAAAAGATGAATAAGAGAATGTTAGAAAGATGTTTTTAACATTTTTATGTTTTTGTAGAAAATAAGTTAATAATTAATAAAAACCTAATTATTATAATTAATTTTAATATTAAGAAAAGGCTAATTAACTTAATTAATTAATAAATAAAAATTTGTCAAAATTTAATGACTATCTTAAAAACCTAATCCTAATTTGTTATGGTTTTGAAAAAAAATTTAAATTTGTTAATGGTTAATTAGAAAGTAAATTAATTAAGAAAATGGAATAAAACTAGGGTTAGCAAATAAGGAAACAAAATGCATGGGGTGGGAGTTGATCCCACACCCTAAGCCTCAAAGAATGCCCTTCTATCCACTGTGGCATGGTGTTGTTTGTGTTTATGAATGAGAATGAATAAATCTATTTTAAACCTGCGCACTATCCTGAAAAACAAAATAAATTGACAAAAGCTAGGATCGAACCCACACCCTTTGCAATACCGGTCGTCACTCTTACCACTTGGCCAATTATGTTACGTGTTCATATTACCACTACCATTCAATATATAATAAAATTTAATTCAAAAATCATAAGTCAAACAAAATTAAATACGTGCGCGTTAGTAGGGTCTGAGGTTTTGAATGGACTAATGGGGGAATGCCATGCCTAGGTCGCCTGAATCAGGAGGGTCAAGCCACCGTGGAGGGTGGTCAACTTCATCTTCTCTGGTGAGGAGATTTTGAAAACCTGCTATAATCGATCAAAAAATGAAAACAAATAATCCTGATTCACTAATTAGGGTCTTGCGATCTCAACGATAGTGTTAATTTCAGCTAAAACGACCAGTAGCTAGGGTTTCGAAACTTTAAGAGCTCTGAGCCCTAACAATGGCATTTTGTTGTTCCTTCACTAAACCTCAAAGTTAATGGTTCAAAAAAATTCTAAACATGATTATGAACATATGTGAATGCTTAAAAATTATTTATATTGTGAGAATTAAGAGTTTAAAATCGAAAAAAGTTACCAAACTGGAGCAACTTAGTTTCCACGTTCTGGGATGCTTCAAGCTTGAATGATGGTTGGTATGAACTCCTGGGAGTCTCATGAGTGTGATAGAATGCTTGGAGCAGATTGATAAAGGCTGGAGATAAGGGTTTGAGTTTGCCCTAGTTCTTTAAAATTTTGGAATTTTAGGGTTGCTTCTTGAGAGGCAGCACGCGTGTCCCTTGAGGTATGAAGTTGTTGTTTATTTATAGTGGAAGAATTAGGTCAACAAACATGGAAAGGATCTTGTACAATCATGGTCAAGCATTTGATTTGAATTTTGCATGAAAAGTTTTTTTTAAGCTCGATCTTGTGCCAATCAGCCTCACACAGTTTTGGCAAGTTGTCACCAGCTTTTTGAGCTTCAAATTTGATCCAAAACAAAAGCCTTGCACCTTAATCCATTAGTTTTGTATTTTATTTTATTTATTTTGAATTTAATTAGATAAAATGAAAATAAAAAGAAATAAAAACCACAAAATAAATGAATAGATTTAGAGGTCTAATATGAGTCATGAACACGTTTAAACCTAAAAATTATGCCCATTAGCCCAAAAATTCAACTTTGCTCAAAGGGGACTTCATGCATTTTCTCAAAATTGCTTAACTTGCACCAATCGTAACTCTCTTAACTTTTGTCATATTAATATGATCTTTGACTTTTTATAAACTTCAACGTGTCTCCTACAACTCTCATCTTGGTTATTTTTTCATTTGAAGTCTTTAACTTGATGTAAATTGCTTTGAAAAAAGATGTCTTTTTGTTGACTTTCAAAATGACCTGTAATGTTTTGGCTCATATCTCTCAAATGAAGTGTTTTTGGCCTTGAGCTTATAGAGACAAAGTTGTATAAAATTAAATTTCCTTCAAAATGGGCTTTGGTTGAGGAATTTATAATGAAGTATGTGAAAGTTATTCTTGGTAAAATTTCAGTTGACTTCTCCTAAAGAAAACCCTAATTTAGTAACTTTTGACTTTTGATGAATCTTGAGTTTTATTGATGAATCATGATCAACCCTTGATCAAATGATGAATGCGACTTTAAAATCTTGATGTTGACCAGAAATATTGAAATTTGATTTGAGACATATGAGAAACAATGAAGTCCATTTGAGGCATTAGAAAGCAAAACCCTAGTTATAGGTCGGTTGCTTAGGAGGAGAGTCCATCTGATCAATCTTTGATAAGTCTTGGGCAATTGAGACCTTCATGAGCATGAGGATGTGTCTTGAACTATTTTGTATTAAGATGGGAGGGAAAATTTTGGGATACAATAGTCTTAAACTTCCTTTCATTTATTCGTAGCGGAAAACATCAATAAATAATCATCTCAATTCTTGAACCGGAGTCATAATTATCATCTTTCAAAATTCAGCATAGTCATAAATTAAACTCTTGACTTAAGAATAATATTCTTAAGTGTATATGGAGACTCAGCTTTGGTCATCAGTCAAGTTAAAGGAGAGTGGGATACAAAACATCCAAATCTTATCCCACACAAAGAACTTGTGCTAACCTTGATACTGTACTTTGAAGAGGTTACCTTTGAACACATTCTGAGGGAAGAAAATCTGTTGGAAGATTCTTTAGATACCATGTCTTCTATGTTCAAGGTCGGATGGGACAACAAAGCTTCCCAAATTACTATCGAAAGATTTGAAGAACCATTGCACTGCTATGAGATTGACACTGATGGTGTAGAGGAGAAGCCTTGGTTTCATGAGGTGAAAAGACATCTTGAAGCTCAAGAGTATCCTGAAGGGGCGCCAGTCAACGATAAGAAATTCCTGCAGAGGTTGTCAGCTAAGTTCTTCCTGAGCAATGGGATCTTATACAAGCGCAACCATGACTAAATTCTACTCCATTATATGGAAAAGAAGGAAGTAGAGAAGATCACAAAGGATATGTATGAAGGTATCTTTGGTACTCATTCTAGCGGACATACTATTGCAAAGAAGATTCTGAGAGTTGGTTACTATTGGTCGACCATGGAAACCGATTGTCATCACCACTCGAGGAATTGCCATCAGTGCCAAATTTATGCTGATAAGGTTCACGTGCCCCCAATACCTTTTGTGATACGGTGGGAGAACTGACTTGAGTTTTGCGTTTGTATTCGCACTTGTTCGGTTTAGCAAGAGTCTCCACCGAATTTTTATTTTATCCTAAAGGAAAGGTTAAAAAGCACAGGAAAAACCTTTTGAGATGTTTCGTGGGTTCTGGGGGTAGATTATGAAAAGGGAATGTATTAGCACCCTTTTCATCCATGGTTATCCATGGGCTCTTAGTTACTTGGTTTTAGATCACTTACCTTGATTTTTGATTGATTGAAAATGGTGGTACGTGTGTGTTTTGAAAATGTTTTGGAAGAAGATGCCTTGTCTTAGGCAACCAATGTAATGACTCGTGTTTGAGTATATACAAAGGTGTGTATCTTTTTGAAAAGATGTTTCAAATGTTTTTGTTTTGAAAGTGTTTGTGGAGTGTGGTTTGTAAAGTAGGCAAGTGTTTTTGCAAGTTTGTCAAGTAACTAAGAGTCGTCTACCCCTAAATTTACTCAAAGGTTTTTCTTATGTTTTAACCCCTTTAACAATTTTGTTCCACCATTGAATTTGATGGGCAATCTTGCGTTTAGGATGTTTTAACGGGATAGGCGCGGGTCATCGTATGGACCATGAATGCAATGGTGCCAAGTGTCTTTGGCAATTTGCTTGAAGGGACTTGATCATTTTGATAGGCAACTTTCGAAAGCGTCATCGAGGGACTTATGATCATTTGAATTGTTTTGCCAAAGAAAACTCGACGTGCAAGCATGGCCCATTTTGGAAGGCAACACGTGGGATTACCCTAGGGGGTGCAAGTGTGATTGTGTATTGATTTCATGTATTTGTCTTGTATTAGGTTATCTAGCGTTTGATTTTATGTACATGCAAACCCTAGGTCTAACCATGGTATATTTTAAAGCGGTAAATTGCGGGAATTTAAAGTCTACGCTATTACAAATAAGTATCCGGGAGTGGGGGTACAAATTCACAAATGGGGATGAGACTTAAATAATTACAACCAAATCGAATCGATCGCCATGTAAAATATAATGTATAGCAATGTATAAAAATAGCAAATGTATAAGGTATCAATGTAAAATGTATTGTGTATGTGTAAGTGTAAGTGTAATTTATTTACAAGTTGCAGAATATTTAATTCAACGAAAAATTAATTTTTTTGATTATGTATTGTTGTCAATTTGTATTTTTTGTTTAATATGTACAAACAAAAGTTTTAATCTTAAGAAGAAAAATGTTTTAAATTCCTATTTTTTATATGTTAAAAATTAGTATATTTGTATTTAGTATTTTGTGCATAAAAGAGAAAAGAAAAAATGTTCAAGTTTAAGAGAAAAATTAATGTTTTTAATTAGTAATTTAGTATTTTTTTTATATACAAAGTTTTAATTAAAAAAAAGGAATGTTTTAAGAAAAGATTAATGTTTTTGGTGTATTTTAAGGTATTATATACAAATTTAATTAAAAGAAAATAGTATGTTTTATGTATTAATCAAAACAAGTTTTAGTAAGATAAAAGATAAAGAAAAGGGTTAAATGGGCCAAAAGGGGATTAATGGCCCAATCAGAATGGACATGAGGGAGGGGGTACATTCAGGAAAACGAGTGGGCTTAGTCGTTCAGAAAGGGGCAAGGCCCATTTGCTTCACAAATTAATTTTTAGGGTTTGTGAAAGTTGTTTCACTTGGGAAAACTCAGGGTTTGTTAACAACGCAGAGGCGCCGTTGTTCTTCTTCGTTTCATCTTCGTTCCTTCATCTTCTTCGCCTCGCAAGCCAAAACGTCCAGAACAATACCTTTTGCCTCAAAGCCACCAGCGCCATCGTTCATCTTCATCCTCACGCTCACTCAAACAACGGTAAAAAGCGGTACGATTTCCTTCAACACGTTAGGGGTTTTTGTTAGTTCTCTTTTGCATGCTTAGTTTTCGTGATCATTGATTCTGATTAAGCTTCGTTATTGTTTGTTATTGAGGTGTATGAAAGGAAAGAGGTACTACCTTTTGGAGACGGAGGAGGAGATGGGGTCGGAGGCGCTGTGGCGACTTTGACAGCAAGGGGAACGATGACGCTGAAGTTAGCTTGCTGGAACTTGGTATTCTGTGTCTTTACCCCCTTTTTTATGGTTTAATGATGCTTTCTGAAAACCTCTTTGTTACTTCTTTCTTCTTCTTACTCGTTTTGTCTCGTATCTGTTGCCCTTTGAATGCTAGGCTTCTTCTTCTCGTTGCTTCTGAATGCTTCTGTATGCTTTTAGCTTGATGTCTGGAAATGCTTGTTGATTTCTGTATGATGAATATGCTGATGATTCTGAATATGCTTATTGGTATGCTGAGATATGTTGTGATGATTTGGATGGCCCAATGATGAAACTTTTCTGAGGGCTTGATGGGTTTGGAAACGGGTTTAGGCTTAGATTCAGCTTGAGGCTTCAGTTGAGACTATGGCTTTTGGTGAACTTACAGGTTTGAGCTTTGAGGCCACAGGTTTTCTGTTTTTGACAGGGGTTGACAGGTTTTAGGGTTGTTTGTTGATTGTGGCTTTGCAGGTTATGGCCTTGGTGAGGCTTGTTTCAGGTTTGTGAAGGTTTGGACATTGCTGGCTTTGCTTACAGGTCAGGGGTTTAAATGTGAAGCAGGCTATGGCCTTGGGAGTTCTGTTTGTGTTATGCTTATGGTTTTATGGCCTGGTTTGTGTTTTTAGGCTATGCTGGTTTTAAGGCTATGGCTTTTGAAATGTTTAGGCTTTTTGTGCTTTTGGGCGCGTATGGTTTTGAATGCTTTAGGTTTGATATATTCTTGTTTTTTTGTCCTTTAGGCTTTGTGACTTCTATATCATATTATGCAGCTTGTTGGCCTTTTTGCATATCCTTCCTTCGTCAAAATTGTGGACATGTTTGCAAGGCTTGAGGTTTTCCCTCTTTGTGATATTCTGCTACATATGTTCTGCCCCCTTTTGTTGTGCATTCTGATATGCTGTTTTTAGCCTTTAGCCTGCTGTAACATAATCTGCTTTCCTCTCTTTCTCTCTCCGGATTTAAAGAAGCATTTTTTATTGCTTATTTGTCCTTTCTGAAAAAACAAATGGCTGGAAAATGATGAGATTAATGTTGCTTGCACTTGTGTATTTTCCTCTGCATACTTCCATGTTTCTTGCATACTTTATGTACTTTCTCTTGACAGCTTTTGGCTTAGTTGAGATTGCAATTCAGCTTGGACTTTGTGGTTCTAGTTCAGTTTTCCTTTGAACTGTATACTTGCTCATGCTGTTTGAGACTTTTGAAATTATGCAGCTTTGACAAATTTGAATTTGTGCAATTAAATCTTTTATGCATTTCATGTTTTATTGCCAACATTTCATCCCTCTTTGTGAACCGGGAGAAATCCCGTGATTTGCAGAGAGGGCCAAAACTGATTCCGGCCATTTGTTTTTTATGATGAACCTTATTTTTACCTGTCTACTTTTAATTATTCTGCTTTGACTTTTCTTTCTCTTCTTTATTTTGCAGATAAACAGTCAAATGGAGCGAAAGGGGAGGCACTGGATAGAAGATGAAGACTTAGAAATTTAGAACATAGTTTTATTTTAATTTAAATTACTGTAACATTATTATTGTAAACACTTTGTAAACAATAACAAATATACAAATAATTTAAAGATAAATAAAAAGTCCTTTTTGACCAATCAATTCTTTTTATTTCCTTTCAATTATTGTAATCATCATTAGAATACTTTGCAAAATACTGTATTCAAATAACAATTGTAATGAATAATTAAAGATAAATAAAAAGTCCAACTTGATCAATTAATTCTTCTTTCGATTCAGTGTTCATTTAATTATTTGGATTTCTTAAAATTAAAATAACTGGAAGTATCCAATTATTCTGACTTTAGAAAAAATAATTAACAAACACTGTGGCCTTATCATTGAATCAGTAATAAACCTGGCGCTTCAAGTATCCGATGCACAGTTAATCAAACCAATATCCAGATATTTATCCTTTTACTGATCAAATCAATCACTGTAGATTCTCAATTTAAGCGCCTCAACTTTTATCTCATCTCAAATCAAATGCTTTAGCCTTTACTGATTAAACAACAATCTGCAATTTTCTTGATTCAAACGCCTCAATCCAAATCTCAGAGTAAGCTGAAAAGAAACTGTAAAGATAATCCTTTCTGAGAAATACGCGCACAAAACCCTAGTTCTTGATTAAAAGCCAAAAAAGCGTCCGCCTGATTAAAACCTGAGCTAAAATCAACCAAACCCTAAACAAACTGTGTGAACTGTTCCAGAGCCATGAAAACCCTAATTTTGTCTGACTGACGAGAAAAGTCTGTTTGACCGATTCTTGAACCAGTCTAAAAAATCAGGAAACGCCCGAAGCTGTGATTTCTTGTGGAAAAATACGAGGGCAAATTTTCGGGTACAACAGTTGCCCCTGTTCAATCTTCTTGGACCTGAAGAGTTAGACTGGCAAGTTTGCCTTTTGCGACTCGAAGGTAAAAGGAGATTGGACACTAGAGTGCCCGGAAATTTGCACTCGGTGATGTGATGGTAGAGGGAATGGGCTTAAAGATTCCATTTGGTGATGGGCTTAAAGATGCCATCTGGTGACTGCTCTTAGGAGGATGGGCTTATAGATGCCATCTAGAAATGGGCTTAAAGGTGCCATTTGGAAATGTCTGGAGGAGGATGGGCTTATAGATGCCATCTGAAGGTGATTGTTGAACTGTATGCCACTGGTGAGTGGACGAGTATCATAAAGGTATCCATGTTTTGGAACATCTCTGAATCGAGGGTCTGAACAAGCAATATATTGACATCCATGTTTGGAGAATCTGTAAACTGTTTTCAGGAGTTAGGGTTGAATAAGCAATAGAGCAGCATCTGTTGTTGGGAAGCGTCCGTAAACTGTTTTCAAAAGTTGCATCTGAACAAGTGATAGATTAACATCCGGTGTTGGGAAGAATCCGTAAACTGTTTTCAGAAGTCTTGAAGTGGAGAAGGAACCGGTGTAGGGTTTCCTGACGACGAGTCCGTGTGAAACTACGTCTGGATGAATCTGGAATAAGTATTAGAATGTCGCCGTGTTTGGGTCACATCTGAACTAATTCTGGATGAATCTGGAATAAATATCAGAATGTCGCCATGTCTGGGTCACATCTGAACTATTTCTGGAAGAATCTCGGAAGATGATGATTTTTGTCTGTCGATTGATCTTACCTGAAAAGGTAAAGAGTTAGTTGTATGCAATGTCATAATGCATGATGCAATGTATGTTATCAGTGTTCATGATATGAATGTGATGACTGCGTATGTAAGCTGATGAGCTAATCTTGCTGAGGATAGATGAATCCTGGACGGCTGAAGATAAAAGACTCTTGACTGCTGCCGGGGGGAACCATTCCTTGGCTGCTGCTGTGGAGGGCAAGAATCTCTTGATTGTTGAAAATGAGAAACCCTGGGACCACTGTTGGAGAATCAGGAGCTTGGGTTGTATGCCAAGCTACTGGGAAATTCCTGTCTTGAGGAGATCTTCACTGGAGAATATTCGAATATTCTGTGAGAATGAGAGTCTTCACCCTGTTTGGGGATTGATAGTTGGAAGCTTTAGCTCCGCTAGGGATTGACAGTTGGAAGTTTTAGCTCCGCTGGGGATTGACAGTCAGAAGTTTTAGCTCCGCTGGGGATTTTGAAACTTGATTCTGAGGGGAATTGAGTTCTGGAAGGCTCTCTGGCTGGGGAAATCAGCTTTGAGAAAGCTCTTGCTCTGCTGAAGATCCTGAAGTTTAACTCTGTTTGGGGAATTAGGAACTCAGGAGAATCTTCATTCTGTTGGGGGTCAGAAATTGGGAGTGTACCAATCTTCTGGGGTGATGAGAATCTTCATGCTGTTAGCGGTTAACTGCCATCTGGTCGTAATCCAGTCTTCAAAATAACTTGCTAAGCTGTTATCCGGTCAAATACGGGCTTCGCGGCTTGTGCTGAAGATATACCACTATCTGGTCGCAATCCAGGTTTCGTAGTATTCTTGACTGCTGTCTGGTCTTAATCCAGGCTTCACAGAAGCTGTATTGCCATCTGGTCGTAACCCAGTCTTCACAATAACTTGCTAAGCTGTTATCCGGTCAAATCCGGGCTTCACGGCTTGAGCTGAAGATATACCACTATCTGGTCGATTCCAGGTTTCGTAGTATTCTTGACTGCTGTCTGGTCGATAGTCCAGGCTTCACAGAAACTTGTATTGCCATCTGGTCGTAATCCAGTCTTCACAATAACTTGCTAAGCTGTTATCCGGTCAAATCCGGGCTTCACGGCTTGAGCTGAAGATATACCACTATCTGGTCGCAATCCAGGTTTTGTAGTATTCTTGACTGCTGTCTGGTCGATAGTCCAGGCTTCACAGAAACTTGTATTGCCATCTGGTCGTAATCCAGTCTTCACAATAACTTGCTAAGCTGTTATCCGGTCAAATCCGGGCTTCACGGCTTGTGCTGAGGGGATACCACTATCTGGTCGAAATCCAGGCTTTGCGGTAACTTGACACTGTTATCCGGTCGTCGTCCGGTCTTCACAATATGCTGTAGAGATCAAGGTATTATCCGGTCAAATCCGGGCTTCATGACTTGAATTCAGGAGAACCCACTATCTGGTCGTAATCCAGGCTTTACGGTAGTCTGACACTGTTATTCGGTCGTAGTCCGGTCTTCACAATATGCTGTAGAGATCAAGATACTATCCGGTCAAATCTGGGCTTCATAACTTGAATTTTGTGAGAATTTGATCTTTGACGACTGTAGCTTCCAACAGGTGATGAAGGAATCGTTGAACACTTTTGACATTCGAATGCCCCTAGTGAGGATGAAGGAGACTTGTCCCGAGTTCACTGAACTTTGAAAGATCTGTTGAAATCTTGACTGGACTGCCCCAGGTTAATTGGATGGTGACATGTCATGCCCCTTGTTGATAGGGGATTTGTCGTTGGAAGCGTCATCCTTTTTGAAGTGATTTCTGTTCACTGAGAGAGTTTTCGTTCCTCCGAACATTCGCTGTATGAATTTCTTCGCTGCCAAACAAATAGTCAAATGCAAACAGTGATATTCAAACAATGCAAAGTTTATGTTTGTCTCGAAGTTTTGAAAGATGCGTTTTTTAGCAGAAAACTTTGTAAGACAAGTCAACACAAGATTTTAGAGCAAAGCCTTACAGGAGTCAGGATACCTTTGGTAACAGTATGCTTTCGAACTAACCCATGCTTCAATTAGGACTTTTGAAGGGTTGTAACGTGGCTTGGTTCACGGTTTAAGAATCAAAAGGATAAAGGCTCAAAGTATATTTGTACCCACCCGCTCTTCGTGACGTTCTTCAATCCTAAGCTCAGTTAATTGTACGTCGCACTCTGTTTGAGTTTGGAACGACTTTTGGGTGATGGTTCACCAATTGAAATTAGGAAGCAGTCATCATCTCCTTTTTCTTTTGCAACATTTTTCATGTTGTCGAGGATTTGTAATGACCTCTCTATTTTGATTCTGATTTGTTATCCCTAACTTTTGCCTGACCGTCTCTGTTTTCGAGATCACAGTCAGCGGGATGCCCCAGCTTTCTTAAGCCTCCTTTACAGGTTTTGGCTTGGCGGGCTTTTCTCTTTTGAGAGATTGACTGCCTATGTGATAGGGAACCATCACTGTCTTTTGATTCCAGAGGAATGCTTTTCCTTTTGACGTCGTTCGTTGTGTTACGAACTGAGAGTTTGCGACTTCAATGCGCATTTTCTTTTGAATTAACTGAGATACTACCCTTCCCCAGGTTTATATCAAAGGTTTTGATTTGTTTAGAACAGAAAACTCCTACTTCTTTGGCTCGAAGGGGTTGACTAGGGATTATCTTCCTTATAACTCCAGTGTTTGGGAATTGAAAGAAATGCCTGTACATCATCAGCAAGGTCTGTTCACAAGCATACTATATGAGATTATGGTATTGTTTCGTCATCCTCCCTCTAAAGGCTTGCAGCTTTTTATCAAGAGTTAAATATCATAAAGAAAGCATAAGAGTAGTGAAAACGAATGGATGGATTCAAGACAAACATATGCAATGCATTAATGAAACAGAGTTTAACATCAACAGATAATTGTTTGAACAACAAAAGAAATTACAACTTTGAAAATTCAAATGAAGCAAAAGTCTCTCAGCTTGAGCCTTGTTACTTTAGGTGGAGAACTCCTTAACGAAAGATTTTCATCTCGCCGTCTGGCATGAACCTCAGCACTCCAATGTCAATCAGATCCTGAGTTTTGTTTTTCAAGGCCCAGCAGTCCTCGGTGTCATGTCCAGGACCATAGGAGTGGTATGCACACCTCCTATTGGGATGATAGGTAGGAGAAGAAGTATTAGGGTTCGGATGAGGGACCCTTAATGTAATCAGCCCTGCCTGCAACATGTGTTGTAGCACTTGACCCAGTGACATGTTGATTTTGGTGAATTGTCTTTTAGGTGCGACTTTCTCACACTGATGCCCCTGCCTTTGTTGAACAGGCGTAAGATGTGGTTGGGCTTGTGACCCCGCAACAAGTTGAGGAGCTTTTCCCTTGTCTTCTTGTCTCAGAAAAGGTGGAATGATGATTTGATCCTCAACCCCAGTTGTTTGTCCTACTTGGTTGTCCCGAAGCAGTTTGCTGACGAGAGCCCTAAGCTCCTCTTGTCCTTGTGCCAGATTTTGGATAAAATCCATCTGACTCGCCAGTTGTCCCTTCAGTATGGCTACCTCAATTCGTGTCCCCAACCAGCTGTCCCTGTCGTCCTCAGAAAGTCCCATGATCATATCCCTGGTTAGGACCGCCTTGACCTCTTCTAGTCCCTTGGATAGGTTCAAGAACATCTCTTGAAGTTGGGCGTTTTGAGCCTGGAGATCCTTGATATTCTGCTCTAGAGCCATCTCTACTGAAATAAACAGTAGGAGAGTAAGGAAACCTGAAAAGGAAAGATTGTTATGATGCAATGCATGATATGTGAATGCATGCTTTCAAGGATCTCTCGGGGTAAACACAAGAGAATGTTAGAGGTTGAACTTCGAACTTTGATTGGAGAACTTTACACCGGTGGATGTCCTTCCACGAGAATCAAGCTCACCATGTCAAGTGGGTCATAGCCACTGATTCAAGTTGTTGCACTTGAACTTTGATTGGAGAACTTTGTATCAGTGGATGTCTTTCCACGAGAATCAAGCTCACCATGTCGAATGGGTCATAGCCCCTGATTCAAGTTGTTGCACTTGGACTTTGATGGCATTTGTTTAGAGGAGAAAACCTCTTGCCCCTTGGTAGACATCTGGTTCAACGTGACCCTGCATCAACAAACCCTCGAGATCCTTGAAAAGGTTAGTGAAAAATGCTATGGTATGATGTCATGATGTTATGTACATGCATGCAAAAGCAAGTGAGTGTAATCATATTCACACAAAGCAAACAAGTCCTTAGGTTTAGGCTTGCATGGGGTTCGTAGGTAAGTACCCTCTTGAAGTTAGTTGGCTCATCCTGTCCTAGAAATAGAAACCAGGTTCTAAGGAGCTCAATATCATTGGATTATTTTCCGTGTTCATCGTTTTGATTTAGCCACTTAACTGGCGACCAAAATATTCCAAGAAAACAACCCTCAATGAGTGTAGTATCGAGTATCTACCAACTTCGGACTGCACCAAAGCCGGTCATCTCACTACCCCTAATAAAAGGCCAAGATGGTCAAGTAAGGTTCTAAGAGTTCGTTAGTGCTCCGCGACATCACTCAGCGGCCCCGTACTCTCCTTGATTGAACTCAAGGGTTACCGGTACTCACAAATATGTCACACTAACATAGCTTACTGCTTCAACCGTGTCGGTATACCCCGCACAGTTCCCTCACAGTTTTTTTGCTATTTACCTAAGAAGGTGCCCCAAATCCGGGTGTAGGATTTACAATAAACCCACACAAGGACCCAAAAAGTAAAGCAATCAAAGCAAGAATGTAAAGGTGATCTAAACCCTAAGGTAACCCCACTTTTGAATTTGTCCCCAACAGAGTCGCCAGTTCTGTGATACGGTGGGAGAACTGACTTGAGTTTTGCGTTTGTATTCGCACTTGTTCGGTTTAGCAAGAGTCGCCACCGACTTTTTATTTTATCCTAAAGGAAAGGTTAAAAAGCACAGGAAAAACCTTTTGAGATGTTTCGTGGGTTCGGGGGGTAGATTATGAAAAGGGAAGGTATTAGCACCCTTTTCATCCATGGTTATCCATGGGCTCTTAGTTACTTGGTTTTAGATCACTTGCCTTGATTTTTGATTGCTTGAAAATGGTGGTACGTGTGTGTTTTGAAAATGTTTTGGAAGAAGATGCCTTGTCTTAGGCAACCAATGTAATGACTCGTGTTTGAGTATATACGAAGGTGTGTATCTTTTCGAAAAGATGTTTCAAATGTTTTTGTTTTGAAAGTGTTTGTGGAGTGTGGTTTGTAAAGTAGGCAAGTGTTTTTGCAAGTTTGTCAAGTAACTAAGAGTCGTCTACCCCTAAATTTACTCAAAGGTTTTTCTTATGTTTTAACCCCTTTAACAATTTTGTTCCACCATTGAATTTGATGGGCAATCTTGCATTTAGGATGTTTTAACGGGACAGGCGCGGGTCATCATATGGACCATGAATGCAATGGTGCCAAGTGTCTTTGGCAATTTACTTGAAGGGACTTGATCATTTTGATAGGCAACTTTCGAAAGCGTCATCGAGGGACTTATGATCATTTGAATTGTTTTGCCAAAGAAAACTCGACGTGCAAGCATGGCCCATTTTGGAAGGCAACACGTGGGATTACCCTAGGGGGTGCAAGTGTGATTGTGTGTAGATTTCATGTATTTGTCTTGTATTAGGTTATCTAGCGTTTGATTTTATGTACATGCAAACCCTAGGTCTAACCATGGTATATTTTAAAGCGGTAAATTGCGGGAATTTAAAGTCTACGCTATTACAAATAAGTATCCGGAAGTGGGGGTACAAATTCACAAATGGGGATGAGACTTAAATAATTACAACCAAATCGAATCGATCGCCATGTAAAATATAATGTATAGCAATGTATAAAAATAGCAAATTTATAAGGTATCAATGTAAAATGTATTGTGTGTGTGTAAGTGTAAGTGTAATTTATTTACAAGTTGTGGAATATTTAATTCAACGAAAAATTAAGTATTTTGATTATGTATTGTTGTCAATTTGTATTTTTTGTTTAATATGTACAAACAAAAGTTTTAATCTTAAGAAGAAAAATGTTTTAAATTCCTATTTTTTATATATTAAAAATTAGTATATTTGTATTTAGTATTTTGTGCATAAAAGAGAAAAGAAAAAATGTTCAAGTTTAAGAGAAAAATTAATGTTTTTAATTAGTAATTTAGTATTTTTTTTATATACAAAGTTTTAATTAAAAAAAAGGAATGTTTTAAGAAAAGATTAATGTTTTTGGTGTATTTTAAGGTATTATATACAAATTTAATTAAAATAAAATAGTATGTTTTATGTATTAATCAAAACAAGTTTTAGTAAGATAAAAGATAAAGAAAAGGGTTAAATGGGCCAAAAGGGGATTAATGGCCCAATCAGAATGGACATGAGGGAGGGGGTACATTCAGGAAAACGAGTGGGCTTAGTCATTCAGAAAGGGGCAAGGCCCATTTGCTTCACAAATTAATTTTTAGGGTTTGTGAAAGTTGTTTCACTTGGGAAAACTCAGGGTTTGTTAACAACGCAGAGGCACCGTCGTTCTTCTTCGTTTCATCTTCGTTCCTTCATCTTCTTCGCCTCGCAAGCCAAAACGTCCAGAACAATACCTTTTGCCTCAAAGCCACCAGCGCCATCGTTCATCTTTATCCTCACGCTCACTCAAACGGCGGTAAAAAGCGGTACGATTTCCTTCAACGCGTTAGGGGTTTTTGTTAGTTCTCTTTTGCATGCTTAGTTTTTGTGATCATTGATTCTGATTAAGCTTCGTTATTGTTTGTTATTGAGGTGTATGAAAGGAAAGAGGTACTACCTTTTGGAGACGGAGGAGGAGATGGGGTCGGAGGCGCTGTGGCGGCTTTGACGGCGAGGGGAACGATGACGCTGTAGTTAGCTTGCTGGAACTTGGTATTCTGTGTCTTTACCCCCTTTTTTACAGTTTAATGATGGTTTCTGAAAACCTCTTTGTTACTTCTTTCTTATTCTTGCTCGTTTTGTCTCGTATCTGTTGCCCTTTGAATGCTAGGCTTCTTCTTCTCGTTGCTTCTGAATGCTTCTGTATGCTTTTAGCTTGATGTCTGGAAATGCTTGTTGATTTCTGTATGATGAATATGCTGATGATTCTGAATATGCTTATTGGTATGCTGAGATATGTTGTGATGATTTGGATGGCCCAATGATGAAACTTTTCTGAGGGCTTGATGGGTTTGGAAACTGGTTTAGGCTTAGATTCAGCTTGAGGCTTCAGTTGAGACTATGGCTTTTGGTGAACTTACAGGTTTGAGCTTTGAGGCCACAAGTTTTCTGTTTTTGACAGGGGTTGACAGGTTTTAGGGTTGTTTGTTGATTGTGGCTTTGCAGGTTATGGCCTTGGTGAGGCTTGTTTCAGGTTTGTGAAGGTTTGGACATTGCTGGCTTTGCTTACAGGTCAGGGGTTTAAATGTGAAGCAGGCTATGGCCTTGGGAGTTCTGTTTGTGTTATGCTTATGGTTTTATGGTCTGGTTTGTGTTTTTAGGCTATGCTAGTTTTAAGGCTATGGCTTTTGAAATGTTTAGGCTTTTTGTGCTTTTGGGCGCGTATGGTTTTGAATGCTTCAGGTTTGATATATTCTTGTTTTTTTGTCCTTTAGGCTTTGTGACTTCTATATCATATTATGCAGCTTGTTGGCCTTTTTGCATATCCTTCCTTGGTCAAAATTGTGGACATGTTTGCAAGGCTTGAGGTTTTCCCTCTTTGTGATATTCTGCTACATATGTTCTGCCCCCTTTTGCTGTGCATTCTGATATGCTGTTTTTAGCCTTTAGCCTACTGTAACATAATCTGCTTTCCTCTCTCTTTCTCTCTCCGGATTTAAAGAAGCATTTTTTATTGCTTATTTGTCCTTTCTGAAAAAACAAATGGCTGGAAAATGATGAGATTAATGTTGCTTGCACTTGTGTATTTTCCTCTGCATACTTCCATGTTTCTTGCATACTTTATGTACTTTCTCTTGACAACTTTTGGCTTAGTTGAGATTGCAATTCAGCTTGGACTTTGTGGTTCTAGTTCAGTTTTCCTTTGAACTGTATACTTGCTCATGCTGTTTGAGACTTTTGAAATTATGCAGCTTTGACAAATTTGAATTTGTGCAATTAAATCTTTTATGCATTTCATGTTTTATTGCCAACATTTCATCCCTCTTTGTGAACCGGGAGAAATCCCGTGATTTGCAGAGAGGGCCAAAACTGATTCCGGCCATTTGTTTTTTATGATGAACCTTATTTTTACCTGTCTACTTTTAATTATTCTGCTTTGACTTTTCTTTCTCTTCTTTATTTTGCAGATAAACAGTCAAATGGAGCGAAAGGGGAGGCACTGGATAGAAGATGAAGACTTAGAAATTTAGAACATAGTTTTATTTTAATTTAAATTACTGTAACATTATTATTGTAAACACTTTGTAAACAATAACAAATATACAAATAATTTAAAGATAAATAAAAAGTCCTTTTTGACCAATCAATTCTTTTTATTTCCTTTCAATTATTGTAATCATCATTAGAATACTTTGCAAAATACTGTATTCAAATAACAATTGTAACGAATAATTAAAGATAAATAAAAAGTCCAACTTGATCAATTAATTCTTCTTTCGATTCAGTGTTCATTTAATTATTTGGATTTCTTAAAATTAAAATAACTGGAAGTATCCAATTATTCTGACTTTAGAAAAGATAATTAACAAACATTGTGGCCTTATCATTGAATCAGTAATAAACCTGGCGCTTCAAGTATCCGATGCACAGTTAATCAAACCAATATCCAGATATTTATCCTTTTACTGATTAAATCAATCACTGTAGATTCTCAATTTAAGCGCCTCAACTTTTATCTCATCTCAAATCAAATGCTTTAGCCTTTACTGATTAAACAACAATCTGCAATTTTCTTGATTCAAACGCCTCAATCCAAATCTCAGAGTAAGCTGAAAAGAAACTGTAAAGATAATCCTTTCTGAGAAATACGCGCACAAAACCCTAGTTCTTGATTAAAAGCCAAAAAAGCGTCCGCCTGATCAAAACCTGAGCTAAAATCAACCAAACCCTAAACAAACTGTGTGAACTGTTCCAGAGCCATGAAAACCCTAATTTTGTCTGACTGACGAGAAAAGTCTGTTTGACCGATTCTGGAACCAGTCTAAAAAATCAGGAAACGCCCGAAGCTGTGATTTCTTGTGGAAAAATACGAGGGCAAATTTTGGGGTACAACACCTTTGAATGTCATGACTGCCCCTTGGCCATTTGCAATGTGGAGAATCGATATGATTAGAGAAATCAAACCTAAGCTATTACATTTGAGAGTGCAAACCTATGCATTTTGTCTAAGAAAAATAAATAGCAAAAAGATGAATAAAAGAATGTTAGAAATATGTTTTAACATTTTTATGTTTTTGTAGAAAATAAGTTAATAATTAATAAAAACCCAATTATTCTAATTAATATTAATATTAAGAAAATGCTAATTAACCTAATTAATTAACAAATAAAAATATGTCAAAATTTAATTACTAACTAAAAAAACCTAATCCTAATTTGTTATGGTTTTGAAAAAAATTTTAATATTTGTTAATGGTTAATTAGAAAGTAAACTAATTAAGAAAATGGAATAAAACTAGGGTTAGTAAATAAGAAAACAAAATGCATGGGGTGGGAGTTGAACCCACACCCTCAGCCTCAAACAATGCCCTTCTATCCACTGTAGCATGGTGTTGTTTGTGTTTATGAATGAGAATGAATCAATCTATTTTAAACCTGCGCGTTATCCTGAAAAACAAAATAAATTGACAAAAGCTAGGATCGAACCCACGCCCTTGGCAATACCGATCATCACTCTTACCACTTGGCCAATTATGTTACGTATTCATATTACCACTATCATTCAATATATAATAAAATTTAATTCAAAAATCATAAGTCAAACAAAATTAAATACGTGCGTGTTAGAAGGGTCTGAGGTTTTGAATGGACTAATGGGAGAACGCCATTCCTAGGTCGCCAGAATTAGGAAGGTCAAACCACCGTGGAGGGTGGTTGTGATACGGTGGGAGAACTGACTAGCGTTTTGCGTTCGTATTCGCACTTGTGCGGTTGAGCAAGAGTCGCCACCGACTTTTTATTTTATCCTAAAGGAAAGGTTAGAAAAAGCACAGCAAAAACCTTTTGAGATATTTCGTGGGTTCGGGGGGTAGATTATGAAAAGGGAAGGTATTAGCACCCTCTTCATCCATGGTTATCCATGGGCTCTTAGTTACTTGGTTTTTTAGATCACTTGCCTTGATTTTCGATTGCTTGAAAATGGTGTATGTGTGAGTGTTTTTTGAAAATGTTTTGGAAGAAGATGCCTTGTTTTAGGCTAACCTTGTAACAATTCTTTACTCGAATATTTTACAAAGGCGTGTATCTTTTCGAAAAGATGTTTCAAAAATGTTTTGAGAGTTTGTTTTGAAAGTGTTGTGGATTGTGGTTTTTGAAAAGAAGGCAAGTGTTTTTGCAAGTTGATCTCAAGTAACTAAGAGTTTTGTCTACCCTATTGTACTCAAGGTTTTTTGTTATGTTTTAACCCTTTTTTAACAATTTTGTTCCACCATTGAATTTGGTGGACAATCTTGCATTTAGGAAGTTGGTTCGGGACGGGCACGGGTCATCGTATGGACCATGAATGCCATGGTGCCAAGTGTCTTTGGTAATTTGTTTTGAAGGGACTATGATCATTCTTTTTAAGGCAACATTCGAAAGCGTCATCGAGGGACTTATGATCATTTGAATTTATTTTGCCAAAGATACTCGACATGCAAGCATGGCCCATATTGGAAGGCAACATGTGGGATCACCCTAGAGGGTGCAAGTGTGATTGTGTATTGATTTCATGTATTTGTCTTGTATTAGGTGATCTAGCGTTTGATTTTATGTACATGCAAACCCTAAGTCTAATCATGGTATAATTGAAAGCGGTAAATTGCGAAAATGTAAAATCTACGCTATTACAAAATAAGTATCCGGGAGTGGGGGTACAAATTTATGAATGGGGATGAGACTTAGGAACATAGTGTCCAATAAATTAACCAAATCGAACCAATCAAATGTAAATGTAACGAATGTCAACGTAAGCAAATGTATAATGTATCAAAATGCAAGTATATTGTGTAAGTGTACGTGCATATGTGTATTTGTATATGTAATTATTTACAGGTGCGACAATGTGAAATTAATGTGTATTGAGTATTATTTTGACCTAAAGAAAAATTAAATGTCTATTTAATTTAATTAATAATCTTGTATTCTCTTAATATGTATGAAAAGAAAAATATTCTAAGTTTGAAAGTTATTATTTTTCATTTGACATAAGAAAGTATCTTTGTATTATTAGTAAGAATATTTGAATTAAAAAAATGTTTTCAATTTTAGTTATATGATGTAAGAAACTGTATTTTTGTTATTTATGTACAAAGGATATTTAAATAAAATGTCTTAAATTAATTAAACTATGCATATATAAAAAAAAAGTGTCTTTATAATTTGTATATACAAAGAAAATTTGAATTAGATATTTTAAATAAAAAAATGTGTTTTTATGTATTAGTATTAATGTAATATTGTAAAAAAAATATATTAAGTTAGAGAGAAGAAAAAAAAATATTGTTTAAAGATGTTATATATAAAAAAGAAAAGTTAGTATTAATAAAATACTTTTAAAAAAGTTAAGTTAGTTAATTAATAACTTGTTTTATAAAAGAAAAGGGTTTAAACCTCTAAATGGGCCTTAAAGGCATTAAGTTCAAATCAATACTGGAGACAGGGGGGTGCAACAGCAGCTCGTGTGGGCTTGAGTTATTGGAGACACATGCTAGGCCCAAGGTACTGAAACAAATGTTTAGGGTTCTACTGTGTTTTCATTTGGGACATTAGTTTTAGGGTTTGTGAGGCGCGCCGCTCATGGAGGTTTCGTCTTCTTCGCGTGATTCTTCATTCGTTTCTGAGTTCCTCAAAGGCCACCAGCACCTTCTACTCTCCTCTTCCCTCCAGCGATGGAATTAGGGGCGACGGATTCGGTGAGTTCATTTTCCTATTTCTCTTAGGTTTGTTACGATTTTTTGCATGTTCATGATTTCCATGTTCATTGATTCTGAGTTTGTGTTTATGTGATTTTTTGAGATTCTATGAAAGGAAAAAGATGGTGGAAAAGCTACCTGGAGGAGGAGGAGGAGGGAGGTTTGAGTGCGTAGGAGGCCGGGACAAGGAAGTTGAGGCGGAGACACGTGATGCTTGCTTGGACGACACTTGGTATTTCTGTACTTTTCTCTTTTGCCTAGGGTTTCATGATGATTTGTGACGAACTGAAAACCCCTTTTTGAAACTCACTTCTTTCTTCTTCTCTCCTACTATATGCTTGTTGCTTCTTTTTCTGCCCTATGATGGACTTCCTGAGGGCTTTCGTTGCCTTTGTTGCCTGTGTTGGATGCCTATGTTGTTGCCTCTGTATCTTCTTTGCCTTCTTGTGTTGCCTTAGATTTTCTCTCTTCTTCTTCTTCTACTGTATGCTCGAATTAATGGCCCATGATGATGTTTGGTTTGTTCGCCTATGCTGAGACTTTCTCTGAGGCTTGTGATGTTGGATTTTTTAGTGTTGACGAGATATGTTTTGAGTTGTTGGCTTTTGCAACTGGTAAGGTTTTCTGGTTATGGGCATATGCTGGTTTTTTTGTGATATATTTGGCTTTGAATGGTTAAGGTTTTAGGCCATGTATTGCTGGTTTATGCAGTATGCTATGGCAGGTCTGAGGCTTTTTGGTGAGATAGGTTTAGTGCATATGCTACAGGTTTGAGGCTTTTGGAGGTAAAGCTAATGCAGGTTTGGTTTTGACAGTAGGTAGGTTTTGAATGGTTCTTTTTGTGATATTGGTTTGATGGCTCAATCAAGTTTGGGGTTTTTCTGGTTTATGTTAGGCTTCAGGTGAGGTGAGGCTTGAGGCTTCAGGCTTCATGTTAGGCTTTTTGACAGGTTATCTGTCTTTTGAGGTTTCAGCAGGCTTTGGGATTTATGGCATATGCAGGATTTTGTTGCTTGTGAAACTTCACAGGTTGGAGGGCTTTTGTTATGGTTATGACAGTAGGTCCTTTTTGTTGGAGGGCTTATGCAGTTTGTATATATTTTTTTGTGTGTGTCTTTGCTTTTTGATATCCGTCCCTTTATGGCTTTGCTGTTGCAATTTTTTATATTTGTTTTTGTCTTCCAGCCCCTTGGTCCCTTGGCGCCTAGGATCTTTTTGAATATCTCAAACTTTGGCATCTTTTCTTGGGTCAAGCTACTGGGCAGACTTGCAAGGTTTTGGCATTTCCTGTTTTGTGATTACTTCTGCTGTATATCTCTGTCTAATTTGGGTAGCACTGATATATGCTTCTTTTAGCCTTCAACCTCATTGTCTTATTGCAGTTTTGCTTTCTATATTTTCTTTATGCCTAAAGCCAAACAGTAAGCCCACACTTCTCCTCTTTTCTTCTCTCTCTTTCCAATATTTAAGCATATTAAATTGCTTATTATGCATAAATTCTGAAAAAGCAAATTGGCCTAGGGAAATGATGCATTGATATCCTGCTTGCAATACATATTGAATACTGCATATTTTGTCTTCTCCTTTCTATGCTGTACGCTTCTTGATGATATTTGTGTCTTTAGTTAGACCAATTGTTTGCCTTCATGGTTTGATTTGCACCACTGTTTGAAGCTATGCAGTTTGACCATCTTTTTGAATTGTGCAATTTTTATATTTGTGCATTCATCTTTAATTTGCAAATATTTTTCACCCCTCTTTGTGAACCGGGAGAAATCCCGTGATTTGCAGAGAGGGTCAACTGATCCCGGCCGTTTGCTTTTAATGATGAACTCTATTTATCAGTCATTATTTATTTATCTGTTTTTTTGACTTTTTCTCTTTTCTTTTGCAGATGAATACTTGAATGGAGAGGGGTACTAAATGAAGACTGAAGAATTAGAAAAAATAGGATAGTTTCATTTTTTTATTTAAATTTAAATTAGTGTAAAATCATTGTTTGTAAATAAATTGTAAACAATAATTGTACAATTAATTTAACAATAAATAAAAGTCTTCATTATCCAATTAATTCTGTTTTCTCCTTTATTGTTTATTCATTTATTTATAGTTCTTTAAATTAAAATAATTGAAAAATAAATTCCAATCACTTAATTTTAGAATAATAAATAATTTAAATAAACAAAGCTTTAACAAATTGATCAGTTAAACCTAGCCTTTTCAATATCCAAAGTAAAGCAAGAGTTAACC
Organism: Vicia faba; assembly: GCA_948472305.1. Classification (NCBI taxonomy): domain Eukaryota; kingdom Viridiplantae; phylum Streptophyta; class Magnoliopsida; order Fabales; family Fabaceae; genus Vicia; species Vicia faba. The sequence continues at coordinate 135,209,548 of OX451741.1, forward strand.
AAAACAACTGGTCAGGCGCATTCCCTTTTCACTGATTTTTACCAGACACTGTAAATCCAAACTGCATATATCCTTTGACTGGTTCCATCAAACAAACGTGAATCCAAACCAAATGCCTCTTTTCACCTGATTAGGTCAAACAAATGTGAATCCAACCAAACCTCGAAATAACTTGCAAGATGCTGTAGAAATTAAATCCTTTTGAGAACGTGCCCCAAAAACCTAATTCCTGATTAAATTCCAAAGAGCGTTCGCCTGATCAAAATTGAGCTAAAGATCAATCAAAACCCTAAGCCAACTGTGTGAACATTCCGGAGCCCTGAAAATCAATAAATCCCTAATTTCGTCCTGACTGACGAGAAAAGTCTGTTTGACCGATTCTTGAGCCAGTTTGAAAGATCATGAAAAGCCTGAAGTTGTTATTTCTTGTGGCAAAATGCGAGGGCAAATTTTTGGGTATAACAGTTGCCCCTGTTCAATCTTCTTGAACCTGAAAAGTTAGATTGGCGGGTTTGCCTTTCGCGACTTGACGGTAAAAGAAGATTGGACACTAAAGTACCCAGAAAAATTTGCACTCGGCGATGTGTTGGTAGAGGTGAATGGGCTTAAAGATGCCATCTGATACGATAGGATCTTGTCGGGGGATGGGCTTAGAGATGCCATCCGGAAATGGGCTTAAAGATGCCATTTGGAAATGTTGAAGTATATGTCAACGGTGAGTGGACGAGTATCAGAAAGGCCTCCATGTTTCAGAACGTCTCTGAACTGGGGGTCTGAATAAGCCATAGATTGACATCCGTGCCTGGAGAATCCGTGAACTGTTTTCAGAAGTCTTGAAGTCGAATAAGCAATAGAGCAGCATCCGTTGTTGGGAAGCGTCCGTAAACTGTTTTCAAAAGTTGAGAAGAGTCTGAACAAGTGATAGGTTAACATCCGTTACTTGGAGAACCCGTGAACTATTTTCAGAAGTCTTGAGATTGAATAAGCAATAGAGCAGCATCCGTTGTTGGGAAGCGTCCGTAAACTGTTTTCAAAAGTTGAGAAGAGTCTGAACAAGTGATAGGTTAACATCCGTTACTTGGAGAACCCGTGAACTGTTTTCAGAAGTCTTGAGATTGAATAAGCAATAGAGCAGCATCCGTTGTTGGGAAGCGTCCGTAAACTATTTTCAAAAGTTGAGAAGAGTCTGAACAAGTGATAGGTTAACATCCGTTACTTGGAGAACCCGTGAACTGTTTTAAGAAGTCTTGAGATTGAATAAGCAATAGAGCAGCATCCGTTGTTGGGAAGCGTCCGTAAACTGTTTTCAAAAGTTGAGAAGAGTCTGAACAAGTGATAGGTTAACATCCGTTACTTGGAGAACCCGTGAACTGTTTTCAGAAGTGTTGAAGTTGAATAAGCAATAGAGCAACATCCGTTGTTGGGAAGCGTCCGTAAACTGTTTTCAGAAGTCTTGAGAAGAATCTGAACAAGCGATAGGTTAACATCCGTTACTTGGAGAACCCGTGAACTATTTTTAGAAATCTTGAAGTTGAATAGGAACCGGTGTAGGGTTTCCTGATGATGAGCTCGTGAAAAACTACATCTGGATGAATCCGGAATAAGTGTCATAATGTCGCTGTGTTTGGGTCGCATCTGAATTATTCATGGAAAGAATCTTGGAAGATAATGATTTTAGTCTTTCGATTGATCTTACCTGAAAAGGCAAAGAGTTAGTTATATGCGATGTCATGATGCATGATGTAATGTATGTTATGTAGCATGAATGTAAATGGATGCGCATGTAAGCTGGAGAGCTGTCTTGCAAGGGATAGATGAATCCGAGATGGCTTGAAGATGACAGTATCCTGACTGCTGCCGGAAGGAATAACTCCTGGTTGTTGCTGGAGAAAAGGGAGCTTGGGTTGTATACCAATCTTCTGGGGAATTCCTGATGACTTCTACTGGGGAGTTCCACTCTAATAGACTCATGCTGGGGAGGTAAGACTGAGAATCTTCCGCTTGGTGGGAAGTATCTCTGGCGACTTCACTGGGGAACAAAACCCTGTGGGGAGAAGTTTCATTAGTCTGGCTTCGCTGCGGATACCGAAACTTAAATTCCGAGGGGAAATGAGTTCTGGAGGATTCTCGGGCTGGGAATAACAAAGATAAACCCCTCTGGGGATTGTATTGATGAGTCATGTTGGGGAACTCTGATGAACTCTGCTGGAGGTAGGAAGAATTTCGGCGAGTGCGATCTTCCGTGGCAATAAGCTGAGGATAAACCAGTTATAAGCCCTCGTGAGGAATTACTTTGAATAAAACTCCGGAGAGACGTCCGTACTCTGCAGGGGATAAGCTTCTAGAATCCACTGGGGATAAGCTTCAGGGTTTGCTGGGGATATGGATTCCAAATCTCCTGGGGGGTTTCCTTTGAAAGGGCGTCAAGATACCCAACTGTATTTTCAACCTATCTGCAATCTTCTTTCTTGCTTCATAAAGAAATGATTATGTTCGAATGCATATGCCTATTTAACAAAACATTGGACGTTTCTCAAAACAAAACAAATAGTGCAAGAGAAAAGAAAAGGACACAAATTTCTAGGAAAAGTATTTGTATTAACTTTCTCCGAGTATATTTGTACAAAGGAGACAATCATCCTAGTAAGAGGATTTTGTCGTAAATATTGAAAAATTTATACAAAATAAGGATGGCTATGTGAAATAATTCCCTGGGATTCCATTCCTCTATAGCCTTCACAACTCTGAATATCTGTCCATTCAATGCTTCGTTTGCCGATGACTGGATTGATCAGAAGCCTGGGAACTGGTTGATGAAGAGATTGTCTCTAAAGTGATCCGACGAGACATAGTCATACGCTCTAATTCCCTAACTTTTGCCTGAACCGCCCTTTCGGGTTTTCGATCCACCGGGAAACCCCTTTTTGCCCAAGCCGCCCTTTCGGGTTTTCGACTTGCCGGGTGTACAGATTTTTTTGTTTTTTATCCCTAATTTTTGCCTGAATCGCCCTTTCGGGTTTCCGATTCACCGGGATGCCCATTTTTGCCCAAGCCGCCCTTTCGGGTTTTCGACTTGTCGGGTTATTTTATGCGTAGTATCTTTTGACTATGTCTGCGTTCGCAGGGTGCGGCAAATCGTCACCGTCCATGCTGGTCAGAATCATTGCACCACCAGAAAATATGCTTTTGATCACAAATGGTCCTTCATATGTAGGAGTCCATTTGCCCCTGGGATCACTTTGCGGCAAGATAATCCACTTGATTACGAGATCTCCGACTTGATACACTTGACGTCTGACTTTCTTATTGAAGGCCTTAATCATCCGTTTTTGATACGCTTGACCATGGCATATAGCAGCGAGTCGCTTTTCGTCGATCAGATTGAGTTGATCAAGTCGGGTCTGCATCCAATCATCTTCACTCAAACCTGCATCCTTCATAATCCTTAGAGAAGGAATCTGAACTTCCACAGGCAGGACAGCTTCCATGCCATATACCAAAGAAAATGGGGTTGCCCCGGTTGAAGTACGTGCCGTCGTACGGTATCCATGCAGAGCAAATGGTAACATCTCATGCCAGTCTTTGTAAGTGACTGTCATTTTCTGAATGATCTTCTTAATGTTTTTGTTCGCAGCTTCAACAGCACCGTTCATCTTCGGCCGATAGGGAGATGAATTATGATGATAAATCTTGAACTGTTCGCACAAAGCGGTGATTCTGTCTGGAACACCATACCGACATATGAGATTTTGCTTGATGAAGCGGGCAACCACATTCTTAGTGACAGAAGCGAAGGAAGCCGCTTCGACCCATTTGGTGAAATAATCAATGGCAACTAGGATGAAGCGATGTCCGTTGGAAGCCGTGGGCTTGATCTCTCCAATCATGTCAATACCCCACATTGCAAATGGCCAAGGAGCAGTCAGAACGTTGAGAGGGACCGGAGGGATATGAACTTTGTCAGCATAGACTTGACATTTGTGGCAAGTACGGGAATGTTGATGGCAGTCTGCTTCCATGGTAGACCAGTAATAGCCTGCCCTTAGGATCTTTTTAGCCATTGTATGCCTGCTCAAGTGAGTGCCAAATGTACCTCTGTGTATATCAGTCATGATCAACTCTGCTTCAGCTTTGTCTACGCATCGGAGCAATACACAATCATGGCTTCTTTTGTAAAGGATGCCGTTGCTCAGGAAGAATTTGGCAGCAAATTTCCTTAAGAACTTCTTGTCATTTACGGAAGCTCCTTCGGGATAATCTCTAGTCTCGAGATACCTTTTGATTTCATGGAACCAGGATTGTTCCACTACTTCTTCGGTATTAATCTCGTGACAATGCGCAGGTTCATCCATTCGCTCGATGGTGATTTGGGGAGCCTCGTTATCCCAGTTGAGTTTAAACATGGAGGACATTGTAGCTAAGGCATCTGCTAGCTGATTCTCTTCTCGCGGGAAATGCTCGAAGGTAATTTGCTCGAAGTGAGGCAACAATGTCAGGACATGCTCTTTGTATGGGATAAGATTAGGATGCTTGGTATCCCACTCTCCTTTGATTTGACTGATAACCAAAGCCGAGTCCCCAAATACGATCAAAGATTTAATCCCCAAGTCTATAGCAGCCTTGAGACCAAAGATGCAAGCTTCGTACTCAGCCATGTTGTTTGTGCAGCTGAAGCAAAGTCGGGCCGTGAAAGGTGTGTGACAACCCTCCGGAGAAATGAGTACTGCACCGATACCATTTCCAAGTGCATTTGAAGCACCATCAAAGTACAGGGTCCATCGGGATCCCTTTTCGGGTCCGTCATACGGTCCGTTACTTTCAATGCTGTCCAAATTCATGATTTCCTCGTCTGGGAAGTCAAATCTCATGGGTTGATAATCTTCGATAGCTTGATGAGCCAGATGATCAGCTAGTACACTCCCTTTTATAGCTTTTTGAGTGGTGTACTGGATGTCGTACTCAGTTAGGATCATTTGCCATCTAGCTATTCTTCCAGATAAAGCGGGCTTTTCGAAGATATACTTGATAGGGTCCATTTTGGAAATCAACAAGGTAGTATGAGTCAACATATACTGTCTTAGTCGGCGAGCAGCCCATACCAAAGCACAGCAAGTTTTCTCGAGCAGTGAGTAGCGAGTCTCACAGTCGGTAAACTTTTTGCTAAGGTAATAAATAGCATGCTCTTTTCGACCAGACTCGTCATGCTGGCCCAAGACACACCCCATTGAGTTATCCAAAACGGTCAGATACATGATCAATGGTCTTCCTTCGACGGGTGGCATCAGAATAGGAGGTTCTAGCAAATACTCCTTGATCTTATCAAAAGCGGCTTGGCAATCGTCGTTCCATTCGACTACCTGATCTTTCTTCAAGAGTTTGAAGATTGGCTCACAGGTAGAAGTCAGATGAGAGATGAATCTGGAAATATAGTTCAAGCGCCCCAAGAATCCTCTAACCTCCTTTTCAGTGCGGGGAGCAGGCATCTCTTGTATTGCTTTCACTTTTGCGGGATCGACTTCAATGCCTTTGTTGCTTACAATGAATCCTAGAAGTTTACCAGACCTAACTCCAAAAGTGCATTTACTCGGATTCAGCCTGAGTTTGTATTCTTTCAGCCTGGCAAACAGCTTTTCTAGATGTCCAAGGTGCTCCTCCTCTGTTTGTGACCGAGCTATCATATCGTCTACGTAAACTTCAATCTCATGATGTATCATATCATGAAACAGAGCTACCATGGCGCGTTGATAAGTTGCCCCTGTGTTCTTTAGTCCGAATGGCATCACCTTGTAACAGAAAGTGCCCCATTGTGTGACAAAAGTTGTTTTCTCCATATCCTCGGGGGCCATTTTGATTTGATTGTAGCCCTAGAATCCATCCATGAAGGAAAACACTTTATGCTGAGCTGTATTGTCGATTAGAATGTCAATGTGTGGAAGTGGAAAATCATCTTTGGGGCTGGCCCTATTCAAATCCCGGTAGTCCACACACATCCTGACTTTGCCATCTTTTTTAGGTACTGGCACAATGTTAGCGACCCATTGAGGATAGGACGTAACAGCCAGGAAGCCAGCGTCGAATTGCTTCATCACTTCTGCTTTGATCTTTTCAGACATGTCAGGCCTCATTCGGCGGACTTTTTGCTTGATCGGTGGACAATCCTCTCTTGTGGGGAGACGGTGAACCATGATGTCTGTGTCTAAACCCGGCATATCTTCATAAGACCAGGCGAAGATCTCAACGTACTCATTCAACAACTGTATCAGACGTTCCTTGACATTTGGTTCCAGATTGGCACCCACTTGCACTTCCTTCCGGTCTTCTTCGGTTCCCAAGTTGACAGTCTCCAATGACTCTTCGTGAGGTAAGATGGCTCTTTCCTCTTGCTGTAGAAGTCTGGCTAGTTCCCCTGGTACTTCACAACCTTCGTCATCTTCATACTCGGCTTGATTGACCAGATCTTCAGAGTTATTGAAGGATATAGTAGAATAGTCACCCATGGAATCCGGAGTGGATGGGTACCTGCATTTGTAAGCGTGGGTGTGTGTAAGGGATAGCCATCCTTAAACAAAAAATGCAAAAGGAAAGAAAATGAACACAAGCAGTTTATCAAATGAAAAACGTCCAATGAATCATTAAATATGGCATATGGATATGAAAAATAATCAAAACCCTTACAAATGGACCTACATGCCCCGGGCAAGGCATGAGGTGAAAGATAGTGTACGGATTGTTTGAAAATAGATATTACAGACTAAATTGAAATGTTTGACAGATAAATTACTGATGAATAAAAGTGATGGGGACAAAGTCTTTTGCCTCCCAGTTGCTCAATCCTCCTTTGACAGTCGGGTAAATCCACTCTTCGATGTTGCTCTCTTTGTCTTCATCCTCCAAAGCGTTGATTCCGTAGGGAGAAATTTTGACTGGCGCCCTTTCAATCTTCAACCGGCGCATAGCTTTCTGGCCCGCGGCTGTGAACCCTAATCCAAATTTGTCGGTCTTATGTGGGATGTCAGGTAACTGCCCCCATGCTGAATTCTTCCCTTCCTTTATTGCGGCCTTTGCGTCCTCCAGAGATGCCATCCTGGCCATCTGCCTCAGTGTCTCAGCTGCCAACTTTGCTACTGCTATTTCAGGAAGGACTTCTTCAAAATGTTGAAACGGCGTCTCAATGAACTCCCTTCTACCTCCACATACCGGAAGGAATTTAAGTGGCTAATCATGTACTCTTCTTCGCCATGGACAGTAATGATCTTTCCCTTGACAGGATACTTCAACATCTGATGTAAGGAGGAGGTGACTGCCCCAGCACGGTGTATCCAAGGTCTACCCAGCAAGCAAGAGTATGACGGACGGATGTCCATCACATAGAAAGTGGATTTAAACACCTCAGTGCCTATCTTGACGGGAATTTCAACCTCTCCATGGACCATTCTCTTCGACCCATCGAAAGCTCTGACAACAATATCACTCGGCTTCAACTCCAACCCTTCACAATCTAGCCGGTCCAAGGCCTTCTTAGGCAATACATTCAGCGACGAACCAGTGTCGACCAAGACATGCGCGAGGGTGGTTCCCCGGAACTCGACTGAAATGTGCAAAGCATCATTGTGGTTTCTACCTTTAGGAGTTAGATCGGCATCAGAGAAACCTAATCCGTTGTCCGCAGTCAGGCTAGCCACGCAATTTTGAAATTGATCTGCAGAGGTTTCCTGGGGCACATGGGCTGCCTTCAAGAATTTTATCAGGGCTTTAGCGTGCGCTTCTGAGCAAAGTAGTAGTGCCATCATGGAGATCTTTGAGGGGGTTTGCCCCAGCTGTTCTACCACATCGTAATCACTTCTCTTGATTATCCTCAAAATCTCATCCATTTCCTTCTTGGAGGTTTCCGGGATGACCAAGGGTTGAGCCCTCGTCCTGACGGGCTCATCTTGGATTCTCTTACCTTTGTCAGCAGTGGTAGGAGGGACAGTACTAGGAACAACAACGTCTTCAATCAATGGAGTTATAGCAGAAAGTTTTATTGGTGCAGGGATGACCTTCGCAGGTGATGGTCCAAAGATTGCTCTTGGAGGGGAAATCTCTGGAGAAAATATTCTCCCGCTCCGGGTGATTTTGCTCGTGCCTGCAATGTTTCCAATGCTGGCTTGTTCATCATCCAAACTTTCTTCAGTTATTTCGATTTGTTTAATACCATGGTAATAGACGTCACCGCCATAGTTCCATGGGATCGACTTCTCAGAAACATAGGGGACAAGCCCTGACATTGTTATCTTCAAAGGAACAGATTTCGTAGCTGGCGTAATCTTAACAGGCTTTTTGACGGCCTTGGAAAGATTGGCGTGAATGGTTATGATTGAGATATCTTCAGTATGAACTGGAACAGCAGAAACTTTTTCAAACAAAATTTGTCGACTATCCATAAGGCCCTGGATGCCTTTCTTCAGTAACGGACAATCAAACGGCAGAGAGTAACAACAATGGCAGTCTTTCTTACATCCCGGGAAGATCCCGGCCCTTAACAGATTCAACTTAATGGTTAGCAATGGAGTTATCAGATTATTGACATCAGCAACATACAAATCTTCTTCAATGGCATTGACATTTCGGCCGTGCTTCGGCATGGGTGCAAATATTACATTAGGCTTCTCTGGAGCGTCAAACTCCACTTCCTTCGCCTCTATCAGGTCTTGGATTTTATGCCTGAGTGCCCAACAATCATTGGTGTCGTGCCTAACACTGTCAGAGTGGTAGGCGCATTTGGCATTAGGATGATAATGCGGAGAGGACGTATTCACATTCTTTGGTGCCTCCTTGATGGTGGCGAGATTCAACTTTAACAGATGGGGAAGCACTTGCGCTGGAGTCATATTAATACGGGTGAACTGCCGTTGTGGCCGTTCCACCCGTTGTTGATTTGGTCTGGATTGGTTATAGCGAGGCTGCTCACTTGGAGTATTTTGAATCATTACGGCCCCCATAGTTGGCCGGCGCTCAGTCTTCCCTGCTCTTCTCTGAGAATATACCACAGCCGTTTCCTTCTTAAAAGGCTTCTTCTTAACACTTGCGGCGACGCCCTTCTGAATCTTTCCTGACCTGATGCCAGCTTCAATTCTTTCGCCTGTTAAGATCAAATCGGTAAACCCCGCGAAAGAGTTACCAATTAGATGATTGAAAAATGGCCCAGATAGGGTCCCAAGAAACATATCGACAAGCTCACGATCGGTTAAAGGAGGCTGCACCCTGCCAGCCAAATCCCTCCATTTTTGTGCATACTCTTTGAATCCTTCGCCTGTTCCTAGTGACATACCCTGAAGTTGGGTACGAGTAGGAGCAAGGTCAGAATTGTACTGGTATTGTTTGTAAAAAGCGGTGGCCAAATCTTCCCAATTTCTGACACTGGTTCCTTCTAGCTGATAAAACCACTCCAACTGAGCTCCCGAAAGGCTGTCTTGAAAGAAATGAATCCAAAGGTTTTTATCTTCCGTATAGGGTTGAATCTTTCTCACGTAGGACCTGAGATGCATTTTGGGACAGGACAACCCATCATACCTCACAAACACTGGCACTTTGAATTTTGGGGGAATCACGATCCCGGCGACCAAACCCAAGTCTTCAAAATCCAAACCTGGTACTCTTTGTAGCTCCATGGCAGCCAACCTGTCTTCTAAACCCTTGTATTTATCATCAGCTAGAGGGTATTGCTGATCAGAATAATCTTCATCTTCTTCGACCTCCTCTTCTTCTGCATCAGACTCGGAAGGTACCGCAGCTCCACCTCCTTTGCTGGTTCCTTCATCAGAGATAGGAGGAAATTCCAGCACTCTCCTAGCTTCTCCGTCAAATCTTCTCCCCAAAGTAGCCACACCGAGTCTCTTTTTCTTCTTTTTCACTGGGTCCTTGTTCCCCAATTGAGTCTTGATATCCTCCTGACCCTTAGCCAAGGTCATCAGGAGTTGCTGGAATTGTGCATTTTGAGCTTGCAGGTCTTTGACTGTTTGCTCGAGATCCATCCTACTGAAGTAAACAGCAGATAGATAAGGAAACCTGGAGTGAGACCTGCTTATGCGCATGATGAATGGTATGCTTATGTATGCAATGCATTCAAGGATTTAGGACATTCAAAATTGTTTCAGACAAAGAAGAACGCACGTCATATTAATAAGAAGAAGTTTGTTAGTACATAAGTGCCCCATGGGCCAAATATTACAAAATAACTTCTCAAGGCAAAAAGACATTGCGCATCCTCTTTGGTGCGATGTAGGTGTTGAGGGCCTCTTGCTCATGGAGTCGGCGGGTAAGCTCTAGAACCTTCTTCTCACTGGCGTAGAAGCTAGCTTCAAAAGTATTCCGTTCCTCCTTGAGCTGAATCCAACTTTTCTGCATTTCCTCCCATGATGTAGGCAAGTCAGGATGTAGGATGGTGTAGGGAACCTCTCCTTCATTGACGGGCTCTTTGATCACAGGGAGTACATGAGGATAAGGCATCATCAGACTTTGGGCTCGGGCTCGTACCCACTTGAGATAAGGTTCAAGGGGGATGGAATTCTTGTGCCCAGAGTCTTGCTATCAACCTTGTTGAGTTTTCCCCAAGCTCTGATGAATCTTTGGCGAAGTCCTTGCGCATCGTTGTTGAAGTCAAAAACTAGGCCAGGGATCAACATGTCATGAGGGCCATCCCTCCGTGCATACCCAAATTGCCTCAAAGCTAGGCAAGGGTTGTAGGTGATACCTCCCCTGATTCCAAGTAAAGGAACATTAGGAAATTCTCCGCAACGATCGACAATGATGACATTTTCTCTAGACCGAGAACACCAATGCACATCAGAATGAGTAAGAGTCATCAACCGTTGGGACCACCTTGAACCTTGGTCATTCTTTAAGACAGATTGTGGAAGGTGCGAAATAAACCACCTTGCGAGGAGAGGAGTACAGCACATGAGAACACCCCTCTTTCTCATTGTTCGTGTGTAAAATGAGTGAAGGATGTCCCCAAGCAATGTTGGTATGGGATTTCTGGACAAGAAGATTTTGACGGCGTTGACATCTATCAATTGGTCAGGATTTGGGAACAAGACCAACCCATAGATAAGGAGTGCCACAATCTCTTCAAAGGCTTGTAGGTCCAAAGAATTCCAACATTCTTGTGCCTTCTCAAACAAGAATTTTGCTAAGAATCCTTTGACGCCACTTCTGGTTTCCCAATGCCCCTTGATGTCGGATGGTTGTAGATGTAATGCTCGAGCAACATCTTCCGGCTTTGGTTCCTTTTCTGTACCGTTGAAGGGTAGTTGATTAAGGATAGGAATTCTCAAGAGTTGAGAAAACTCCTCCAAAGTGGGCACCAACTGGTAATCAGGGAAAGTGAAACAGTGGTGAAGAGGGTCAAAGAACTGGAATAGCACTTTCATCGTGTCTTCCTCAATGTTGGTGTTGACTAAACTGAGCAGTCTACCGTGTCTTTCACTGAAGGATGAGCTTTCCGGAATTCTTGAGGTGAGCTCCTTGAGTTGAGGAGAGATTCTCACAAGGTTGACTTGAATGGTTTTTCTGCGAGGAACTTCCATGACCTACAAAACAGGAACAAAGATGAAGATCCAAAACCCTTGAAATGGTTAGTGAATGCATATGATGCTTTATGATGTCCATGATGTATGCACAAAACATATGTACAAGCAAATCACACCAACCCTAGTTTCAGGCTTGCATGAGGTTTCATAGGTAAGTACCCTCTTGAGTGTAGTTGGCTTAAAAACCTGTCCTATAAATAGTAACCGGGTTCTAAGGAGCTCAATATCATTGGGTTGTTTTCATTGTTTATTGTTTTGGTTTAGCCACTTAACTAGCGACCAAAATATTCCAAGAAAACAACCCTCAATGAGTGTAGTATCGAGTATCTACCAACTTCGGACTGCACCAAAGCCGGTCATCTCACTACCCCTAATAAAAGGCCAAGATGGTCAAGTAAGGTTCTAGGTCATTAGTGCTTAGTGACATCACTCAGCGGCCCCGTACTCTCCTTGATTGAACTCAAGGGTTACCGGTACTCACAAATATGTCGCACTAATATAGCTATTGCTTCGACCGTGTCGGTATACCCCGCACAGTTTCCACAACGTATTGCTATCTATGAATGTTTCCCAAATCCGGGTATAGGATTTCAAGCCCAAACAAGAGAACCATAAGAGGTAAAGCAAGCAAAGCAAACAATTAATCATGCAAGAAGGTGATCTAAAAAACCCTAAGGTAACCCCACTTTTAAGGAAGTCCCCAGCAGAGTCGCCAGTTCTGGTGATACGGTGGGAGAACTGACTAGCATTTTGCGTTCGTATTCGCACTTGTGCGGTTGAGCAAGAGTCGCCTCTGACTTTTTATTTTATCCTAAAGGAAAGGTTAGAAAAAGCACAGCAAAAACCTTTTGAGATATTTCGTGGGTTCGGGGGGTAGATTATGAAAAGGGAAGGTATTAGCACCCTCTTCATCCATGGTTATCCATGGGCTCTTAGTTACTTGGTTTTTTAGATCACTTGCCTTGATTTTCGATTGCTTGAAAATGGTGTATGTGTGAGTGTTTTTTGAAAATGTTTTGGAAGAAGATGCCTTGTTTTAGGCTAACCTTGTAACAATTCTTTACTCGAATATTTTACAAAGGCGTGTATCTTTTCGAAAAGATGTTTCAAAAATGTTTTGAGAGTTTGTTTTGAAAGTGTTGTGGATTGTGGTTTTTGAAAAGAAGGCAAGTGTTTTTGCAAGTTGATCTCAAGTAACTAAGAGTTTTGTCTACCCTATTGTACTCAAAGGTTTTTTGTTATGTTTTAACCCTTTTTTAACAATTTTTTTCCACCATTGAATTTGGTGGACAATCTTGCATTTAAGAAGTTGGTTCGGGACGGGCACGGGTCATCGTATGGACCATGAATGCCATGGTGCCAAGTGTCTTTGGCAATTTGTTTTGAAGGGACTATGATCATTCTTTTTAAGGCAACATTCGAAAGCGTCATCGAGGGACTTATGATCATTTGAATTTGTTTTGCCAAAGATACTCGACATGCAAGCATGGCCCATATTGGAAGGCAACATGTGGGATCACCCTAGAGGGTGCAAGTGTGATTGTGTATTGATTTCATGTATTTGTCTTGTATTAGGTTATCTAGCGTTTGATTTTATGTACATGCAAACCCTAGGTCTAATCATGGTATAATTGAAAGCGGTAAATTACGAAAATGTAAAATCTACGCTATTACAAAATAAGTATCCGGGAGTGGGGGTACAAATTTATGAATGGGGATGAGACTTAGGAACATAGTGTCCAATAAATTAACCAAATCGAACCAATCAAATGTAAATGTAACGAATGTCAACGTAAGCAAATGTATAATGTATCAAAATGCAAGTATATTGTGTAAGTGTACGTGCATATGTGTATTTGTATATGTAATTATTTACAGGTGCGACAATGTGAAATTAATGTGTATTGAGTATTATTTTGACCTAAAGAAAAATTAAATGTCTATTTAATTTAATTAATAATCTTGTATTCTCTTAATATGTATGAAAAGAAAAATATTCTAAGTTTGAAAGTTATTATTTTTTATTTGACATAAGAAAGTATCTTTGTATTATTAGTAAGAATATTTGAATTAAAAAAATGTTTTCAATTTTAGTTATATGATGTAAGAAACTGTATTTTTGTTATTTATGTACAAAGGATATTTAAATAAAATGTCTTAAATTAATTAAACTATGCATATATAAAAAAAAGTGTCTTTATAATTTGTATATACAAAGAAAATTTGAATTAGATATTTTAAATAAAAAATGTGTTTTTATGTATTAGTATTAATGTAATATTGTAAAAAAAATACATTAAGTTAGAGAGAAGAAAAAAAATATATTGTTTAAAGATGTTATATATAAAAAAGAAAAGTTAGTATTAATAAAATACTTTAAAAAAAGTTAAGTTAGTTAATTAATAACTTGTTTTATAAAAGAAAAGGGTTTAAACCTCTAAATGGGCCTTAAAGGCATTAAGTTCAAATCAATACTGGAGACAGGGGGGTGCAACAGCAGCTCGTGTGGGCTTGAGTTATTGGAGACACATGCTAGGCCCAAGGTACTGAAACAAATGTTTAGGGTTCTACTGTGTTTTCATTTGGGACATTAGTTTTAGGGTTTGTGAGGCGCGCCGCTCATGGAGGTTTCGTCTTCTTCGCGTGATTCTTCATTCGTTTCTGAGTTCCTCAAAGGCCACCAGCACCTTCTACTCTCCTCTTCCCTCCAGCGATGGCATTAGGGGCGACGGATTCGGTGAGTTCATTTTCCTATTTCGCTTAGGTTTGTTACGATTTTTTGCATGTTCATGATTTCCATGTTCATTGTTTCTGAGTTTGTGTTTATGTGATTTTTTGAGATTCTATGAAAGGAAAAAGATGGTGGAAAAGCTACCTGGAGGAGGAGGAGGAGGGAGGTTTGAGTGCGTAGGAGGCCGGGACAAGGAAGTTGAGGCGGAGACACGTGATGCTTGCTTGGACGACACTTGGTATTTCTGTACTTTTCTCTTTTGCCTAGGGTTTCATGATGATTTGTGACGAACTGAAAACCCCTTTTTGAAACTCACTTCTTTCTTCTTCTCTCCTACTATATGCTTGTTGCTTCTTTTTCTGCCCTATGATGGACTTCCTGAGGGCTTTCGTTGCCTTTGTTGCCTGTGTTGGATGCCTATGTTGTTGCCTCTATATCTTCTTTGCCTTCTTGTGTTGCCTTAGATTTTCTCTCTTCTTCTTCTTCTACTGTATGCTCGAATTAATGGCCCATGATGATGTTTGGTTTGTTCGCCTATGCTGAGACTTTCTCCGAGGCTTGTGATGTTGGATTTTTTAGTGTTGACGAGATATGTTTTGAGTTGTTGGCTTTTGCAACTGGTAAGGTTTTCTGGTTATGGGCATATGCTGGTTTTTTTGTGATATATTTGGCTTTGAATGGTTAAGGTTTTAGGCCATGTATTGCTGGTTTATGCAGTATGCTATGGCAGGTCTGAGGCTTTTTGGTGAGATAGGTTTAGTGCATATGCTACAGGTTTGAGGCTTTTGGAGGTAAAGCTAATGCAGGTTTGGTTTTGACAGTAGGTAGGTTTTGAATGGTTCTTTTTATGATATTGGTTTGATGGCTCAATCAAGTTTGGGGTTTTTCTGGTTTATGTTAGGCTTCAGGTGAGGTGAGGCTTGAGGCTTCAGGCTTCATGTTAGGCTTTTTGACAGGTTATCTGTCTTTTGAGGTTTCAGCAGGCTTTGGGATTTATGGCATATGCAGGATTTTGTTGCTTGTGAAGCTTCACAGGTTGGAGGGCTTTTGTTATGGTTATGACAGTAGGTCCTTTTTGTTGGAGGGCTTATGCAGTTTGTATATATTTTTTTGTGTGTGTCTTTGCTTTTTGATATCCGTCCCTTTATGGCTTTGCTGTTGCAATTTTTTATATTTGTTTTTGTCTTCCAGCCCCTTGGTCCCTTGGCGCCTAGGATCTTTTTGAATATCTCAAACATTGGCATCTTTTCTTGGGTCAAGCTACTGGGCAGACTTGCAAGGTTTTGGCATTTCCTGTTTTGTGATTACTTCTGCTGTATATCTCTGTCTAATTTGGGTAGCACTGATATATGCTTCTTTTAGCCTTCAACCTCACTGTCTTATTGCAGTTTTGCTTTCTATATTTTCTTTATGCCTAAAGCCAAACAGTAAGCCCACACTTCTCCTCTTTTCTTCTCTCTCTTTCCAATATTTAAGCATATTAAATTGCTTATTATGCATAAATTCTGAAAAAGCAAATTGGCCTAGGGAAATGATGCATTGATATCCTGCTTGCAATACATATTGAATACTGCATATTTTGTCTTCTCCTTTCTATGCTGTACGCTTCTTGATGATATTTGTGTCTTTAGTTAGACCAATTGTTTGCCTTCATGGTTTGATTTGCACCACTGTTTGAAGCTATGCAGTTTGACCATCTTTTTGAATTGTGCAATTTTTATATTTGTGCATTCATCTTTAATTTGCAAATATTTTTCACCCCTCTTTGTGAACCGGGAGAAATCCCGTGATTTGCAGAGAGGGTCAACTGATCCCGGCTGTTTGCTTTTAATGATGAACTCTATTTATCAGTCATTATTTATTTATCTGCTTTTTTGACTTTTTCTCTTTTCTTTTGCAGATGAATACTTGAATGGAGAGGGGTACTAAATGAAGACTGAAGAATTAGAAAAAATAGGATAGTTTCATTTTTTTATTTAAATTTAAATTAGTGTAAAATCATTGTTTGTAAATAAATTGTAAACAATAATTGTACAATTAATTTAACAATAAATAAAAGTCTTCATTATCCAATTAATTCTGTTTTCTCCTTTATTGTTTATTCATTTATTTATAGTTCTTTAAATTAAAATAATTGAAAAATAAATTCCAATCACTTAATTTTAGAATAATAAATAATTTAAATAAACAAAGCTTTAACAAATTGATCAGTTAAACCTAGCCTTTTCAATATCCAAAGTAAAGCAAGAGTTAACCAAAACAACTGGTCAGGCGCATTCCCTTTTCACTGATTTTTACCAGACACTGTAAATCCAAACTGCATATATCCTTTGACTGGTTCCATCAAACAAACGTGAATCCAAACCAAATGCCTCTTTTCACCTGATTAGGTCAAACAAATGTGAATCCAACCAAACCTCGAAATAACTTGCAAGATGCTGTAGAAATTAAATCCTTTTGAGAACGTGCCCCAAAAACCTAATTCCTGATTAAATTCCAAAGAGCGTTCGCCTGATCAAAATTGAGCTAAAGATCAATCAAAACCCTAAGCCAACTGTGTGAACATTCCGGAGCCCTGAAAATCAATAAAACCCTAATTTCGTCCTGACTGACGAGAAAAGTCTGTTTGACCGATTCTTGAGTCAGTTTGAAAGATCATGAAAAGCCTGAAGTTGTTATTTCTTGTGGCAAAATGCGAGGGCAAATTTTGGGGTATAACAGTGGTCAACTTCATCTTCTCCGTTGAGGAGATTTTGAAAACCTACTCTAATCGATCAAAAAATGAAAACAAATAATCCTGATCCACTAATTATGGTCTTGCGATCTCAATGGCAGTGTTAGTTTCAGCTAAAACGACATGTAGCTAGGGTTTCGAAACTTTGAGAGCTCCGAGCCCTAACAATGGAGTTTTGTTGTTCCTTCACTAAACCTCAAAGTTAATGGTTCAAAAAAATTCTAAACATGATTATGAACATATGTAAATGCTTAAAAATAATTTATATTGTGAGAATTAAGAGTTTGAAATCGAAAAAAGTTCCCAAACTGGAGCAACTTAGTTGGCACGTTCTGGGATGCTTCAAGCTTGAATGATGGTTGGTATGAACTCCTGGGAGTCCCAGGAGTGTGATAGAATGCTTGGAACATATTGATAAAGGCTTGAGATAATGGTTTGAGTTTTCCCTAGTTCTTCAAAATTTTGGCATTTTAGGGTTGCTTCTTAGGAGGCAACACGCGTGTCCCTTGAGGTCTGAAGTTGTTGTTTATTTATAGTGGAAGAATTAGGTCAACAAACATAGAAAGGATCTTGTGCAATCATGGTCAAGTATTTGATTTTAATTTTGCATGAAAAGTTTCTTTTTTAAGCTCAATCTTGTGTCAATCAGCCTCACACAGTTTTGGCAAGTTGTCACCAGCTTTTTGAGCTTCAAATCTGATCCAAAACAAAAGCCTTGCACCTTAATCCATTAGTTTTTGTAATTTATTTGATTTATTTTGAATTTAATTAGATAAAATTAAAATAAAAAGAAATAAAAACCACAAAATAAATGAATAGATTTAAAGGTCTAATATGAGTCATGAACATGTTTAAACCTAAAAACTTAGGCCCATTAGCCCAAAAATTCAACTTTGCTCAAAGGGGACTTCATGCATTTTCTCAAAATTGCTCAACTTGCACCAATCATAACTCTCTTAATTTTTGTCATATTAAGATGATCTTGGACTTTTTAGAAACTTCAACATGTCTATTACAACTCTCATCTTGGTCATTTTTTCATTTGAAGTCGTTAACTTGATGTAAATTTCTTTGAAAAAAGATGTATTTTTGTTGACTTTCAAAATGACCTGTAATGTTTTGGCTCATATCTCTCAAATGAAGTATTTTTGGCCTTGAGCTTAGAGAGACAAAGTTGTATATAATTGAATTTCCTTCAAAATGGGATTTGGTTGAGGAACTTATGATGAAGTATGTGAAAGTTATTCTTGGTAAAAGTCCAGTTGACTTCTCCTAAAGAAAACCCTAATTTAGTAACTTTTGACTTTTGATGAATCTTGAGTTTTATTGATGAATCATGATCAACCCTTGATCAAATGATGAATGCAAATTTAAAATCTTGATGTTGACCAGAAATTTTGAAATTTGATTTGAGACATATGAAAAACCATGAAGTCCATTTGAGGTATTAGAAAGCAAAACCCTAGTTATAGGTCGGTTGCTTAGGAGGAGAGTCCATCTGATCAATCTTTGATAAGTCTTGGGCAATTGAGACCTTCATGAGCATGAGGATGTGTCTTGAACTATTTTGTATTAAGATGGGAGGGAAAATTTTGGGATACAACATTCTTAAAGTTCCCTTCATTTATTCGTAGCGGAAAACATCAATAAAGAATCATCTCAGTTCTCCAACTGGAGTCATAATTATCATCTTTCAAAATTCATCATAGTCATCAATTAAACTCTTGACTTAAGAATAAAATTCTTAAGTGTATATGGAGACTCAACTTTGGTTATCAGTCAAGTTAAAGAAGAGTGGGATACAAAACATCCAAATCTTATCCCATACAAAGAACTTGTGCTAACCTTGATCCCGTACTTTGAAGAGGTTACCTTTGAACACATTCTGAGGGAAGAAAATCAGTTGGAAGATTCTTTAGCTACCATGTCTTCTATGTTCAAGGTCGGATGAGACAACGAAGCTTCCCAAATTACTATCGAAAGATTTGAAGAACCATCAACTGCTATGAGATTGACACTGATGGTGTAGAGGAGAAGCCTTGGTTTCATGAGGTGAACAAATATCTTGAATCTCAAGAGTATCCTGAAGGGGCGTCAGTCAACGATAAGAAATTCCTGCAGAGGTTGTCAGCTAAGTTCTTCCTGAGCAATGGGATCTTATACAAGCGCAACCATGACTCAATTTTGCTCCATTGTATGGACAATAAGGAAGTAGAGAAGATCATGGAGGATATGTATGAAGGTATCTTTGGTACTCATTCTAGCGGACATACTATTGCTACAAAGATTCTTAGAGCTGGTTACTATTGGTCAAGCATGGAAACCAATTGTCATCACCACTCGAGGAATTTCCGTAAGTTCCAAATTTATGCTGATAAGGTTTAAGTGCCTCCAATACCTTTGAATGTCATGACTGCCCCTTGGCCATTTTCAATGTGGGGAATCGATATGATTAGAGAAATCAAACCTACTGCCTCTAATGGACACCGTTTCATTCTTGTCGCCATTGATTACTTTACCAAGTGGGTTGAAGCAGCTTCATTCACCTCAGTTACCAAGAACGTTGTAGCCTAGTTCATTAAGCATAACCTCATCTGTCGGTATGGTACCCTGAGAGGATCATCACTGAAAATGGAATCAACCTCAACAATGCCATGATCACTGAACTCTGCATGCAGTTCAAGATGTAGCATTACAACTCTTCTTCATACAAACCTAAGATGAATGGCGTAGTGGAAGTTGCTAACAAGAATATAAAGAAGATTGTGCAAAAGATGGTGGTGACCTACAAAGACTGGCATGAAATTCTACCATTTTCTCTTCATGGCTACCGTACTTCGGCATGAACATCAACTGAGGCAACCCCTTTCTCTTTGGTTTATGGCATGGAAGTTGTCCTGCCTGTCGAAGTTTATGTAGGTGTTTAGGTATTGGCTTGCATTTTTGGTAAATCCCAAGTGTATGTGTGAATGTCATGACTGATGTCATAACATTCTAGTTCAGTTTGTACTAACTCATTAGGTACCTTTGCAGAAAAATATTGTATTTCAAGTACTGATGTTTATAAGTGTGTATCTGAGCATTTTGCAAAATGATCACATTTTGCTAAATCAGTAGACAGGTTTTCTCAGATGTCATAACAGATGTTGTGACATCCTGTTCTGAACTAACAGGTTTGCAGGATGGATAAGTCTGAGTTTTTTCAGGAAATAACTCAGTCTTTCCTGAACAGAATCCTACGTTTTCTGAGGGGTAACCTAGCTCAACCCTAACCTGGTTAATAAAGTCTTGTGACCTGGTCTTTAGGTCAAACGGAATGAACCCTAGGTTTTTGTGGAAACCCTAACTGAAGTTGCAGCTGCTATATATTCAACAGAGCTGCTGTTTTTCAAGGATCCCTCTTGATTGATCAGAAGATCATTTTGTAATCTGAATAGATTTGATTATTGTACTCCAAGCAATTATCATTGTGATAAGTGCCTTGGAATAGGTTTCTAATTGTAAGGGTTGTGTAGCACTCAAAGCTTTGAAGCAAGAGTGTTTGAATGTTCCTTGACTAAAGCTGTGAAGCAGAGTCAAGTTAGTTGTGTGCATTACTCAAAGCTGTGAAGCACGAGTGATTGTGTTACTTGATTAAAAAGCTGTGAAGCTTAATCAAGTATTTGTTTATGAAGAGTGTCTTCATCAATTCTTAAGTCAAATTGGTTTATGTATCACTGCTGTGATTGAGGGGGAGTGAGTAGGAACTCAGGTTTAAGTTGTACTTAGATTGGAATTGCATTAGGTAGGTCTTAAGTGAAGGAGATAAACTGGTTGGTTTATTCCTGAATTAAAATCTCTTATAGTGGATTTCCTCCCTGGCTTGGTAGCTCCCAGAGTAGGTGTTGTTGCACACTGAACTGGGTGAACAATTGACTGTGTTCTTTATTGCTTTTGTATTTACTGTCATATAGTAAGTCAGATACGGTGTCATAACATTGAACGTGACATTGAGTATCTGCAGCCAGAATTTCAATTGGCATCAGAGCAGGCACCCTGCCTGTATTACTGGGTGAGATCTAGGGATATCACTTTCTGGCACTATGGACAAAGAAGGAGTTTTTGGAAATAGACCACCCATTCTGGATGGAACTAATTATGACTACTGGAAACCTCGTATGATTTCCTTCCTAAAATCTCTGGACAAAAAGGCTTGGAGAGCTGCTGACAAAGGATGGATTCATCCCACCATGACTGAGATAGATGGGACAATCAGTCTGAAGCCTGAGGAAGATTGGAGTAAAGAAGAAGATGAGTTAGCTCTGGGAAACTCAAAAGCTTTAAATGCCTTGTTCAATGGAATTGATAGAAACATTTTCAGACTAGTACATCAATATGAACTGGCCAAGGAAGTTTGGGACACTCTCAAAACTACTCATGAGGGCACTTCCAAAGTAAAAATGTCAAGGCTTCAGATGTTGACTACCAAATTTGAGAATCTAAAAATGATGGAAGATGAAACCATTCATGAGTTTCACATGAACATCTTGGAGATTGCCAACACCTCAGGAGCACTGGGAGAAAAGATGTCAGAAGAAAAACTGGTGAGGAAGATTCTCAGATCCTTGCCTAAAAGATTTGCAATGAAGGTAACTTCCATAGAGGAAGCCCATGACATTAACAAGTTGAAAGTGGATGAACTTATTGGGTCTCTTCAGACTTTTGAGATGGGGATCACTGATAATGGTGATAAGAAGAACAAAAGCATAGCACTTGTATCCAACACTGATGTTGAATACAAGGAGGATGAAGAAGAAAACATATCAGAAGCTATTGCCATGCTTGGAAGACAGTTCAACAAGCTCATCAAAAGAATGGATCCAAAGTCAAGGTCTAATGTTCATAACATTCCCTCTGACATTGACAGTTCCAGCAGAAGACCAAGGTCAGAAGATAAGGGAAACCAAGGCAGAGGTATTCAATGCCATGGATGTGAAGGATATGGACATATTCGAGCTGAATGTCCTACCTTTCTTAAGAAACAAAAGAAAGGAATGACTGTTACTTGGTGTGACTATGATTCAGAAAGTAATTCTGAAGAAGAATCTGCCAAACTAGTTACTGCCCTAACTAGTGTTTGTACTTCTGAAAGTGACACTAGTGATGAAGAAGTGACATTTGAAGAACTGGCTGATACCTACAAGAAATTGTGTATCAAAAGTGCTGAAGTCTGTGTGTAGAATGAGAAACAATCAAAACTCATTATAAAGCTGGAGGCTGAAAAAAGGGCAAATCTTGAAACTATAAGTCATCTAGAAGGAGAAGTTCAATTGCTGAACTCACAACTGAATCAAATGACCAAATCGGTCAAGATGTTGACAAATGGAACAGACAAATTGGAAGAGATCCTTCAGGTTGGACAAAATGTGGGAAATAAATCTGGACTAGGATTTATGGAAGCAAAGAAATCTGGTACTGGTAAGCAAATGTCAAAACAGATGTCTCAACACAACTCTCAACATCAGGAACAGAGACATATGAAGAAAAGGTACCAAAGATGGAAATGTCATCATTGTGGGAGATATGGTCACATAAAGCCCTTCTGCTTCAGACTACATGGATATCCTAATCAGAACTCAGGTGTCAAACCTAAGTCTAAAAAGGTACCACATGCTCCTAAATGGAAGAAAAAGGCTACTGCACTGATAGCTCACACTTCCCTGAGGGTCTCTGCAAAGGAAGATTGGTACTTTGACAGTGGATGTTCCAGACACATGACTGGATTCAAAAATCTCCTCAATAATGTTATGCCTCACACCACCAGTTTTGTGACCTTTGGAGATGGTGCTAAAGGTGAAGTTAAAGGAGTTGGTAATTTGGACTGCCCTGGAGTTCCAAGTCTGAATAAAGTACTGCTGGTAAAAGGGTTGACTGCTAATCTCATTAGTATCAGTCAATTATGTGATCTAGGATTCAAGGTCAACTTCTCAAGATCTGAATGTCTAGTAATTAATGAAAAACTAGAAGTTGTAATGAGAGGAATCAGATCCAAAGATAACTGTTACGTGTGGTAGCCTGAGAACACTGATATCTCCACTATGTGTCAAATAATCAAAGAAGAAAAAGAGATGAGACTGTGGCAGCATAAGCTGGGTCCCCTTCATCTAAGAAGAATGAAGAGAGCTATTACTATGGAAGCTGTCAGAAGAACTCCAAAACTACAGGTTGATAATATCTGTGATGTGGCAAATAAACTTGAAGAAGGATGTGTTGTCAGAACCTTAAGTCATCTTGACAAGGATGTTGGAAATAACAAGTCTAATAAATTCTGTTCTCAAAACATCTGGTCAAAACAGATGCTCCCTGAGTACAATGTTACACAAGATGTTGTGACATTGTGTTGTGACAATCTGAAAACAATCAACATTTCCTTGAACCCTATTGACTTTGAAGAGAAGAAGTCATTTAAACTGGAACATAGTTTCTCTAAGCTTCAGCTGACTGATTCTTCTACCAAGGCTCTTGTTGGAAATAAACTTGAAAATTTGAGGGGCAGGTTGGGTATTCACCAACATAAGAAATTATAGCAATTAATTTTGCTTAAAACAAAGGTTGAAGGAATTAACTTTATTAAGTCTATCATTAGTGGGTTAATCTTATACTTTCACAATTCTTTCAAAATCTTTAAGAAGTTGAAAAGACTCCCTTTTACCCTCTACCTCTCTCGTCCTTGCAACCTGTTTTCTCCTCTCAATCAAAGATCTTTCTCAAACTGCTACCATTACTCAAAGTCAATCAAAATGTCTCAGACATCGCCTTCAACCATGGCAACTTCGTCATCCTCATCATCATCTTCATCTGACCAAGATTCTAGGGCAATCACCACATGCATAGAATCTGAAGTTCTTGAGGTCACTCCTCTCAGAGAGATGGCAACTGACCCAGCCAAAGTCAAAAAGCTCAGAACCAGACATGCAGGAAGAGCTCAAGCTACAGCCTCTGGTAATTCTTCTCATCCTTCATCTTCTGTACCTAATAGAGAAGGATCAGTTCAAGTTCACCAAGCTATTGCTAGGCTGGTTACCAGTATACTGAGTGGCAACCAATCTGTACCGGGGATTTCTGTCCCTTTGAATCAATCAGAAAGTCCAAATGTGGAAGCTTCTGAAAATGTAGATGTCACTGAGAATATTGTGACACAAAAAGACAACATTCAGAACCCCTCAGAAAAGGCTGCTGATCCACCTATCATTGATGTGGATGAGGATTACTCAGATAATGATCTGATTGCTAATGTGAACCCTAGCATAGCTAGGAGATTGATGAAAAGAAAGAGTAGTCAGAATGATAAACTAATGCTAAGAAATCCAAGGCTGAAGGCATGGCTGAGAAAAGTATTCATACAAAAGGGAAGAAGGCCCAGGTGCATACTGCTAGACAACCAATCTCTAAGAAGAGTAAAGAACCTGAATCTTCTGATTCTGATGAGGAATCAGAATTTGAGATTGATATTGAAGAAACTCCCATCAGAAGGAAGCTCCCCTCCAGCAAAATTGCTAGAGTGCCTGAAGTGCCAACAGACAACATCTCTTTTCATCATCCTGACAATGCAAACAGATGGAAGTATGTTTGCTTAAAGAGAATAGCCTTAGAGAGAGAACTCAACAATGATGCCTTGGAGTGCAAAGACATCATGGACCTGATCAAGAATGCTGGACTAATGAAGACAGTGATAAAGTTTAACAAATGTTATGAAAATCTGGTCAAGGAGTTTGTAGTGAACTTGTCTAATGATTGTGCTGATGGAAGGTCAGCTGACTTTGAAAGTGTTTTTGTTAGAGGAAGAAGGGTCAAGTTCTCTCCATCAGAAATCAACAAGTTTCTTGGAAGAACAAATGAGGACTGTCCTGATCTAGAGGCAACTGACAATGAAGTTTGTCTAACCATCACAGCCAGGCAAGTAAAGTGCTGACCATTGAAAGGGAAGCTGAATGCTAGTAAACTCAGCATGAAATTTGCCATCTTGCATAAAATAGGTGCAGCCAACTGGGTGCCTACAAATCACAAATCAACTATCTCCACAGGATTGGGGAGATTTATCTATGTTGTGGGAACCAAGACTGCTTTTGACTATGGGAGGTACATCTTTGAACAAACTTTAAAGCATGCTGGCAGTTATGCTGTCAAAGGACCAATTGCCTTTCCCTCCCTCCTTTGTGGAATCATCCTTGCACAATACCCTGATATCCTTGTGGTAAGAGATACAGTCTGCAAAAGAGCTCCTGCCCTTGGCCTGCACTACAAACTGTTTCAGGGATCTCATGCTCCAGACATTGTCATAACATCAGCTGAGACATCGTCTGTGAAGACCCAGTCCAAGACATCAGATGTCATAGCTGTTTTAAAAGAAACTTGCAAAGAGCTGGATGCTAGAAAAAGGACCCTAGAAATTCTAATTGCCAGGCTAGAAAAGGAGGAAGCTGAAGAAAACAGAAGGGAAGAAGGTGTAGAAGCTGAAGGACATCTCAACATTGAAGAAACTAGCTCCTCTGAGTCTGATGACAGTGCTTGAAGGTTGATTGCTGTTTGGTGGTGTTGCTGGTTGGTGCTGATATCTGGTGGAGTTTGGAAGTTGTTTTCTGCTGCTGCTCTTATTATTTTGTTTTGGATAACTGTATAATTTTATGAACATGTATCTTTGGCCCATTTGTGGCTAAAGAGGGGGAGAATATTTTGGTACTTACTTAATTAGTACTTGACATTCTATTTTTCTGCTGTCACTTATTTCTGCTGCTATCTATCTCTGATTGCTTAGGGTCTTTAGCCAAAAATCTGCCAAAGGGGGAGTTTGTAGGTGTTTAGGTATTGGCTTGCATTTTTGGTAAATCCCAAGTGTATGTGTGAATGTCATGACTGATGTCATAACATTCTAGTTCAGTTTGTACTAACTCATTAGGTACCTTTGCAGAAAAATATTGTATTTCAAGTACTGATGTTTATAAGTGTGTATCTGAGCATTTTGCAAAATGATCACATTTTCCTAAATCAGTAGACAGGTTTTCTCAGATGTCATAACAGATGTTGTGACATCCTGTTCTGAACTAACAGGTTTGCAGGATGGATAAGTCTGAGTTTTTTCAGGAAATAACTCAGTCTTTCCTGAACAGAATCCTACGTTTTCTGAGGGGTAACCTAGCTCAACCCTAACCTGGTTAATAAAGTCCTGTGACCTGGTCTTTAGGTCAAACGGAATGAACCCTAGGTTTTTGTGGAAACCCTAACTGAAGTTGCAGCTGCTATATATTCAACAGAGCTGCTGTTTTTCAAGGATCCCTCTTGATTGATCAGAAGATCATTTTGTAATCTGAATAGATTTGATTATTGTACTCCAAGCAATTATCATTGTGATAAGTGCCTTGGAATAGGTTTCTAATTGTAAGGGTTGTGTAGCACTCAAAGCTTTGAAGCAAGAGTGTTTGAATGTTCCTTGACTAAAGCTGTGAAGCAGAGTCAAGTTAGTTGTGTGCATTACTCAAAGCTGTGAAGCACGAGTGATTGTGTTGCTTGATTAAAAAGCTGTGAAGCTTAATCAAGTATTTGTTTATGAAGAGTGTCTTCATCAATTCTTAAGTCAAATTGGTTTATGTATCACTGCTGTGATTGAGGGGGAGTGAGTAGGAACTCAGGTTTAAGTTGTACTTAGATTGGAATTGCATTAGGTAGGTCTTAAGTGAAGGAGATAAACTGGTTGGTTTATTCCTGAATTAAAATCTCTTATAGTGGATTTCCTCCCTGGCTTGGTAGCCCCCAGAGTAGGTGTTGTTGCACACTGAACTGGGTGAACAATTGACTGTGTTCTTTATTGCTTTTGTATTTACTGTCATATAGTAAGTCAGATACGGTGTCATAACATTGAACGTGACATTGAGTATCTGCAGCCAGAATTTCAGTTTAGATTCCTTCTCTAAGGATTATGAAAGAACCAAACTTAGACGAAGACGAATGGATTCAGACAAGGTTGTATCAGTTGAATTTGATTGACAAAAAGAGGCTGGCTGCTGTCTGTCATGGCCAGATGTACCAGAAATGCATGATCAAAGCTTTCAATAAGAAAATCAAGCATCGGGTATACCAGGTTGGTGACTTGGTAATAAAGCACATCTTTCTACATAAGGCGATCCTAGGGGAAAATGGACTCCCAACTACGAGGGGCCATTTGTTGTTAAGAAAGTATTCTCGGGCGGTGCTATGATGCTAACCACTATGGATGGTGAATATTTCCAGCACCCTGTAAACACAGACATAGTCAAAAAATAATATGCATAAAAATGACCCGCTAGGTTGACACACCTAGGCAAAAATAAGGGATATATACAAAAGATTGCACCTGGAAATTCGAAAACCTGAAAGGGTGGCTTGGGCAAAAAAAGGGTATCCTGGTGGACTGAAAAGCCGAGAGGGCGGTCCAGGAAAAAATTAGGGATTAAATTGGATCACTTACAGCCAGCTTTATTACCAAGGTCAAAGTTCAAATGGTTCAATCAACTTCTTATGATGGCAAAGGATGAGATGTTCGAAGAAATAGGGGCAATAGCAGAGTTGGAACCCAATGAGATCATTTTTTCACATGGCTATATATATATATATATATATATATATATATATATATATATATATATATATATATATATATATATATATATATATATATATATATATATATATATATATATATATATATATATATATATATATATATATATATATATATATATATATATATATATATATATATATATATATATATATATATATATATATATATATATATATATATATATATATATATATATATATATATATATATATATATATATATATATATATATATATATATATATATATATATATATATATATATATATATATATATATTTGTTTTCACTATGTACTCTTTCATTTCACAACGACTTCCTCTTATAAGGATTTTTGTTTCTTTGTACAAACTCGTCTGTTTATAGGAAAATTATCAATACAAATATACTTTAAAGTCCAAACTTTTTGTTTTTTCTGTTTTGATTGCAAAAATGTCCAATGACTAAAATTGAATGAGCATATGTATATGAACATGATTAACCGTTAAAAAATATATACAGGAATGAACATTTACTCAAAACTCTAGGAGCTGGGATGACACTTAAGCTGTCCATAAATTCCCCACAAAATACTTTTCATAAAGTTATCCCCCGTGAAGTTGCTAGAGCCTCCTCTATAAGATTATCCCCATAGAGTAGTCTTCACAAATAAGGGTATATTCCCCATAGTCTCCCCGACATATCACGAAAACAAATAAAGGAATATAATCTCCTCCCCGTGAAATCTTCCCATGGAGTCCCAATCAGTACAATTTATGGAAATTCTATTCCCCAGCTAAGTTTATTCCTCCAAAACTGAAGAAAGAGACCCTACAAAGTTTCTTCTATTTAAGAAAATTTAATTTCCCCAAGAGAGTTAGTTTCCTCAGCAGAGCACTTCTCCATCAACAAGGGTTTATTTCCCCAACAGACTACAAATTCCCCAACTCGAGTCTATTCTTTAGATCACTACAAATCACTGACAAAATTCTTCTCCCTAGTAAAATTGCCACTATCCCTAGAAAGTTGCTGCAAAGTTTGGAATCTGACCAGATACCGTTTAACTTTATCCTCCCCGGACAAGTCAGAAGATTGTCTATCTCTTTTATCCCCAGTCAGGGTATATAAGATTTATCTTCCTCAAACAAGTCAGAAGTTTAACCATCTCTTTTATCCCCAGTAAAGGTATATAATAAATAAATTCCACAATAGAGCAACGAACGACTAATGTTCCCAAACTCTACTCCTCAAACAAAAATCAATACGCCCCCCTGCAAAGTTTCCTCAAACAAGAATCCATAGCGGAAGCATTCTAGACAAGATTGAAGATACACATACTCTTTATCCCGAATAATAGTGAGGGATTTATTTTCCAAGACAAATACACTTCAATAACATTGCACATTCATTCATCATAACATATGCATATGAAACACATATAGCAGAATCTCATTTATTTTGAGAACATCATTACGCAATGCATTTAATACATCATGACATTGAATAAAACTAACTCTTTACCTTTTCAGGAAAGATCAATCAATAGAAGATATCCTTAACAATTTTCCAGATTAATTCCCGAAACAGGACGGGGCAACTATCTACATGACGAGCACTACCTTTATACATCTGCTGGTTTAGTTTAAATCAACCAAAGATTTATTTCTGATGCTTTTTCCAGTAGGCACTTTTTCTGTTTCAGTTTAAATCGACTAAAGATTTATTCTGATTCTTTTCCAGTTAAAGACAACACAAGATATCTGCTGGTTCAGTTTAAATCGACCAAAGATTTATTTCTGATACTTCTTCAAGTAGACACTTTTCTGGTTCAGTTTAAATAGACCAAATATTTATTCTGATTCTTATCTGGTTAACGACAAATACAGACATTTGATGTTTCAGTTTAAATCGACCAAAGATTTATTCTGATACTTTTCCAGTAGATACTTTTTCTGGTTCAGTTTAAATCGACTAAATATTTATCATGATTCTTTTCAATTTAAATACAGACATAGACATCTTATGGCTCAGTTTAAATCAAGCATAGATTTATTCTGATACTCCTCAAATACAGTCCAACGTATATTCATTCTGATATTTCTAAAAACAGTTACTTTGGATGGCATCTTTAAGCCCATCTCTGACAAATCTACATTATCTTTCCAAATGTCATCTTTAAGCCCATTCCCGGTATAATAAACAAACAATTTTACTTCATGCACAAACGAGTGCAAATTTCTAGGCACTTAAGTGTTCAATCATCTTCCACCTTCAAGTCACGAATGACGGATAGGCCAATCTAACTCTTAAGGTTTAATAAGATTGAATAGGGGAAGCTGTTGTACCCCAAAATTTACCCTCTCTTTTCTCAAGACATTTCTCACAAAAGACCTCAAATGCTCAAGGATTCTCAAGAATTGATCAGATAAGCTCACCTCCTAAACATTGGATCCAAAATTAGGGTTTTGGTTTTCTCAAGGATAAATGGACTTTTAATGCCTCAAGTTACTTTCATGGTTCATTATATGTCTTCAATATTGCTCATACCAAGTTTCAAGGCTTGCATCACAAATTTGCTCAGTCAATTGCTCAGATGACTGAAAATCAGCTATATTGGGTAAAAAGTCAATTGTGGTCAATATACAGTTAAACTTCATGATTTTTGGCCAACATCAACATTTTGAGGTCATATTCATAAATTGATCAAGGTTTTCTCACAATTCCTCAAGAAAAGCACTCAAATCACCAAAGGGGTAAAATTGTCAAAATTTGGATTTTGATTAAGAATGATTGATCAATGACTTTTGACCTAGTACATGACCTAATGACTTGAAGAATAATCTCAAGGACTCAAACACAACATGTTGACCTAATTTCATAGATCAAATCATTTCTCAAGATCATTGGATTGATAGTTGAAATTTGATCAACTGATGAAAAGTCAATTGATACACAAAAAGTCAAACTTTGATTTTTTGGTCAACATTGAATTTCAAAGATCAAAATTCATCACAAAATTCAAAAATATCAAACCTGATCATCAAGAATCAAGAAATTCAAAAGTCAACAAAAAGTCAAAATTTCTAATACTTAGAAAAATTCTAAGTGTTTTTAACCTTGATAATTTCACTACTTCATGAAAATTTTTCACCAAGATGCAAGATGATTCAAGAAAAACATTCAACATGAAAGTTATAGATCTTGATGAATTGTAAAACTTGGTCCCTTAGGTTTCATGTCTGAAAAAATGCTTAGATTTGAAGATATAGGCTCATAAAGTCATGACATTTTTGATAAAACACTTCATGAAAATTTTGACAAGTTTAGGTAGATTTTTTACCTAACTTCTTGACCAATTTTCACCTTGTTCCAAGATGATTTAGCCAAAGTGGTAAACATAAAGGTTGTAGGAAATGTTTCAAGCTTTCCAAAATGTCCAAGAACTTGAAGATATCATGCTTGAGCTAGGAGAATCTAAGAGAAGAATTTGGCATGATAAACTTGAATTACAAGGCATTTTCATGAAGAACACATAACCTAATCCCATAACTATGCTACATAATCTTGCTTTGCAGGCCTTTTAACTTGAAAATCACTTCATAATTAAATGTTTACAAAATTGACTGAGCTATTATCCAAGTGTTTGAGCCATTGTCCAAGACAATTTTCCATTTTTGGCACAAAGTTACCATTTCCATTCTTGTAAAGCAAGCTTTATGCACAAGTCAATGCATTGAGCCTCTCACTTATTTTTTCTGATCACACTCCATTATAAAGTGAAGAAGCAACCTCCCTGCACCAAACAAACTCAGACCATGCTTGTACTTGAATCTTGGAACTATGAAAATCCATTCAACTTGATTTCTCATTTTCAACCAAACCATAACATGTTATCTCAAAATTCTGGTTACTTCAAGATGTCAAACCACTTGCCTACAAATAGAGAGGTCATTTTTAACCTAACACACAGATTCATAAGTCTTGAAACACCTTGAAACTCCCTAAAACTCAGAACTGCATCTAAACCTCCATAACTTGTCATTTCTGGCCAAAAACTTCAATCTCACAATCCACTCGTGCTTTTTCCGTCTAAATCATTCTCAGAGATTCCTTACATCAAATATAAATCATCCTCATCCCTGTTTCACAACTGTAACTCCATCTTCATCATCTCCCAAACTCAAAAACAGAGCTTTGCACATTGACTTCTCTAGCACAATTCAAGCACTTTCAGAATAAAGCAAGAGTTGCATTAGCTTCCTAGGAGTCCAGTGAAGCTATCCAAATCATCACCACACTTCTAGAAGTGCTCAAACTCCTTACACGATTTTCAGTTTTGAGGTAAGTTTTCTCAACTTTGAACTCTCTCCACAAGCATCATTAATGGTTACTTTGTGAATAAAAAATGTAGACATCATAACCCTGAAGCTAACCATGCCCTTAGATTTCATTTATGTTGCCTGAGTGATGAGAATTTTGAAGATGAACTTTTTGAAAAACATTAGGTTTTTATTTGGTACCAGTGAAATTCTCATTCATCTTTGTTTATAGCTCCTAAAATTTATATGTTTGAATTCGTATTGAAAAATGGAGCAAGTTTCATGTTTATACTTTTGCAAATGGTTGAGAAATGAGTCAGTTTAGAAACTCAAAAATCTTGTCAATGGAAGTTGGCGCGAGGTTAGGGATGTAATTACATTTAGAACTTAGTTTATTTTATATTTATTACAAGTTGTATAACTCACGGATGAAGCATACATCCAAGTGACAGGAGAAGCGCGCATAACACATTGAACTATAGGGACCTGGGTTCGAGCCCCAATGGTACCCTTTTGGTTTTTTTTTATATTTTCTCCTTGCAGGTTCAATACAAGCAGGCTTTGTACGCATGTCATACACCCTCATTCCATCACCACAGGATCATCACAGGGTCTCATCCAACACACCACAAGGCAAACCCATGGTGCACCTCAAGAAGCCATCCATACTGAATCACAAAATAGGCGTTGGACATGTTGTTTTGGGCCTAAATTATTTCTGATTCTCACCCCACATTTTAATGTTTAAAGCGCAGGCCCATTCACATTTTTTTATTATTTTATTTATTTTTCTCATTACAAAAACATATTGGGCTTTTTCTCTTTGGTTATTTCTAACCCCTTTTACCTTTTAACACCCAACCCATATTTTTTTATATTTATATTTATATTTATTTATTTTATTAAAACCAAAAATACAAAAACATATATTTTCATTAAATAATTTAAGTATTTTATATTATTAAATTAAATTCTATTATTTTATTTTACATTGTAAAACATTTTTCAAATTAATAATAACATTCAAATTATTTTCTAAACAATTTATTAGACTTAGGTTTTATTTTATTCTTAAAATTCAATTGACTTAGATTTTAATTTTTATTAAATAATTAATTAATTTCTTTTGTAAACAAATTTAATTAGTTTAATTAGGTTAATCTTTAAACCTTTTCATCAAAAAACCCTAAAAAGATAATTTCTTTTTCCTCTCAAATCTTTGCATTTTGGTACATTCTATTAGTGTAATTCATATTCAATGATTTGTAATAGTAATTAGGGCTTTATTGCTTTTTTCCCCTATTCCCAAAGTTTTTAATAGTGTAGGACATTTAAATTTCGCAATTTATCATTTTCCTTATTATTGCTAGTAATTAGGGTTTGCATGACAAGACTTAAAATCAACTATTAGACAACCCTAATTCAAAGATAATATATTTGAAAATAAAAAACTTTGCACATTTTTACCACTAGGGTAACCCACACTTGTTGCCTCGGATATAAACAATCATGTCCCTCGAACGTGAGATGTTTTAGAAAAGACCCTCGATTAAAAGATCGTAGTACCTCGATGAACCTTCAAATGTTGCCTTCGGTAAACGATCTTAGTCCCTTATGACAATTGCTAAGATATCTTACAAGTTTCCTTCTATGATTGTACGATGACCCACGCTTGTCCCTCACATCCAATGATACAGATCTCTACCAACTAATGATAGACAAGCACTATCTAAAAGGAGAAGGAAAAGAATTAATACTTTTTGAATAGGTAGATTGCTCATAACTTCTTGCTCAGAAACTAAAACCATTCCCACACCTCACACTTTCAAAAACAAGCATATTTTCAAACACTCTCTTTCCAAATAAATGTTTTTAAAATAAACACTTTATATACATTCTCAACGATACAAGAGTCATTACAAAGTTTTCTGAACTAAGGTGTTTTCAAAATATTTCCTCACAAACATTTTGTATACATTCTCAATGATACGCGAATCATTAAAAAATTACCATTTTCAAAATACCTTCAATCATTTTCAAACATACACAAACACAAAGCGTTTTTAAATGATCAAGCAATTAAGAGCACGTAGATAACTACAGATGAAAAGGGTGCTAACACCTTCACTTTTCATAACCTACCCCCCAAACTCGATAAAAATTCTCAAAGGTCTTTCCTATTCTTTTCACCCTTTCCTTTATTTGGATAAAAGAAAAATCGCTGGCGACTCTTGCTATCTGCAACACTTGCAATCAAACACAAAACACCCAAGTCAGTTCTCCCACCATATTACACTACCTGTCAAAGTTCAGATTCCTTCTCTGAGGATTATGAAAGATGCAGACTTAGACGAAGACGAGTGGATTCAGACCAGGCTAGACCAGTTGAATCTTTGATTGATGAAAAGAGACTTGCGGCTGTTTGTCACAGTCAGATGTATCAGAAACGTATGATCAATACATTCAACAAGAAAATCAAGCATCAGGTACATCAGGCTGGTGACTTGGTAATAAAGCGCATCATTCTACCATAAGATAATCCCAGGGGAAAATGAACTCCCACCTACGAAGGGCCATTTGTTGTCAAAAAAGTGTTTTCGGGCGGTGCTATGATACTAACCACCATGAAAGGTGAATATTTCCCACACCATGTGAATGCAAATATAATAAAAAGATACTACGCATGAAAATGACCGGCTAGGTTGACTGGCCTAGACAAAAATAAGGGCATCCCGGCGAACCAAAAGGGTTCGGGCAAATATTAGGGATACATATAAAAGATTATACACCCGACAAGTCGAAAACCTGAAAAGTAGACTTGGACAAAAAAGGGTATCCCGATGGACTGAAAACCCAAAAGGGCGGCCCAGGAAAAATTAGGGATTAAAAGTGTACGACTATGTCCCATTGGATCACTTACTGAAAGCTTTGTTACCAAAGTCAAAAGTTCAAATGGCATAAATTAGTTCAATTGACTTCTTCCGACAATAAGGGATGAGATATTCGAAGACATATGGGTAGTAGCGGAGTTGGAACCCAACGAGATCATTCCCACATAGCTATATGTTTTGTTTTCACTTTGTAATCTTTTCATTTTATGACAATTTCCTATTACTAGGATTTATGTCTCCTTGTACAAAATCGTCTGTTTATAGGCAAACTATAAATACAAATACACCCTAAAATTCAAAACGTTTTTTTTTTT
This sequence comes from Vicia faba, assembly GCA_948472305.1. NCBI lineage: Eukaryota > Viridiplantae > Streptophyta > Magnoliopsida > Fabales > Fabaceae > Vicia > Vicia faba. The sequence goes on from OX451741.1 coordinate 135,244,720, forward strand.
ACTTTTAATTTTTGTTTTGTTTGAAAAAACGTCCAATAACTAAAATTTAATGAACATATACATATAAACATGATTAACTGTTAACAAATATATGTATAAGAACAAGAATAAACATTTACTCAAGACTCTAGGAGTTAGGATGACGTTCAAGCTATTCACAAATCTCCACAAAGCCACTTCCATGAGATTATCCCCGTAAAGTAATCTTCACAAGGTCATCTTCAATGAAGAAACACTCCCTGCAATTTTCCCGGCAGATTGCTCTTATGATCATTTCCCTGACAATATCACCCACCTACAGAGTCCCAATCAGTACAGTTCATGGAAGTTCTCTTCCCCAGCTGAGTTTATTCTTCCAAAACTGTAAAACCTCCTATAGATTTCTTCTCTCCTGCAAAGCTTGTTTCCTCAGCAAGTATTTCTCCGTCAACAGAGTTTATTTCCCCAACAAATTATAGCCCCCAACTTGAGTCTATTCCTCAGATTGCTACGAATCACCGGAAAAATTCCTCTCCCTAGTAAAGTCGCCACTATCCCCAGAGAGTTGCTACGGAACTTGGAACGGGACCAGATATCAGTCAACTTTATCCTCCTCAGATGAGTCGGAAGGTTATCCATCTCTTTTATCCCCATTCAGGTTATATAAGAATTAAAATCTCCAGACGAGTCGGAAGGTTATCCATCTCTTTTATCCCCAGTCAGGGTATATAAGAATTAAACTCCCAAGTAGAGCGATGAACGACTAATGTTCCTAAACTCTTATTCCCAAACAGAAGTCAACACTTCCTAGTGGAATTTCCTCAAACAACAAGCAGGAATCCCCAGCAGAAGAATTCTAGATAAGTTTGAAGATCACACATGTTATTCATCCCTAGCACCAGTAATGGATTCATTTTCCCCAACAAGATATCATACAGAACTGTTGATACATTTCACATTCACACATCATTCACCAATATCATAACACGTGCATACGAAACACATATAGCACAATCTCATTTATTTCGAGACCATAATTACGCAATACATTTCATACATCATGACATTACATACAACTAAATCTTTACCTTTTCAGGAAAGATCAGTCAACAGACAAACATCATCAACTACTTATATGACCCGACAGTCTTCTCCAAGGCTACATCTGACAAAAGACTATTTCAGCAATTTCCTCAGAGGATCATTCTTAAAAAGACATCTTCTGGCTCAGATTAAATCGACCATAGATTTATTCTGATACTTCTTCCAATAGTCCTTTTCTGGCTCATATTAAATCAAGCATAGATTTATTCTGATACTTCTCCCAGTTAAAGACGGATGCAGATATCTCCCCACTCAGATTAAATCAACCATAGATTTATTCTGATATTTCTTCCAGTAGACATTTTCAGGCTCAGATTAAATCAACCATAGATTTATTCTGATACTTCTTCCAATTAAAGACAAAAAGATGTCTTCTGGATCAAATTAAATCGACCATAGATTTATTTTGACACTTCTTCCAGTAGACCTTTTCTGGCTCAAAATAAATCAACCATAGATTTATTCTTATACTTTTACCAGTTAAAGAATGACGCAGACATCTTCTGGCTCAGATTAAATCAAGCGTAGATTTATTCTGATACTTCTTCCAGTAGACTTTTTATGGTTCAGATTAAATCAACCATAGATTTATTCTGAGACTTCTTCAAGTTAAAGACAAAAAGACATCTTCTGGCTCAGATTAAATCGACCAAAGATTTATTCTGATACTTCTTCCAGTAGACATTTTTTGGCTTAGATTAAATCGACCATAGATTTATTCTGATACTTTTTCCAGTTAAAGACAAAAAGACGTCTTCTGGCTCAGATTAAATGGACCATATATTTATTCTGATACTTCTTCCAGTAGACATTTCCTGGCTCGGGTTAAATCGACCAAAGATTTATTCTGATACTTCTCCCAGTTAAAGACGGACACACACATCTTCTGGCTCAAATTAAATCAAGCATAGATTTATTCTGATACTTCTTCCAGTACACATTTTCTGGCTCAGATTAAATCGACCTTAGATTTATTCTAATACTTCTCCCAGTTAAAGACAGGCATAGACATCCTCTGGCTCAGATTAAATCAAACGTAGATTTATTCTGATACTTCTTCCAGTCGAAGTCAAGCGTAGATGTAGTCTAAGTTCTATCAACAATTACTTTGTATGGAATCTATCAGACTATCTCCGACAACTCTCCATCACCTCTCCAAATGGCATCTTTAAGCCCATTCCCAATATAATCAACCAACAGTGTTACTTCGTGCATATGCGAGTGCAAATTTTTGGGCACTTAAGTGTTCGATAATTTTCTACCTTCAAGTCACGAATGGCAGACATGCCAATCTAACTCTTCAAGTTTAAGAATATTGAACAGGGGAAGTTGTTGTACCCCAAAATTTTCCCTCCCATTTTCTTCAAGACATTCTCATGAGGTCCCCATTTTCTCAAAACTACTCAAGAGTTGACTGGTCAAAACCACCTCCTAAGCAAGGGTCTTCAACTAGGGTTTGATATTTCTCAAAGAATATTGGGTTGCAAGGATATCAAATAATTTCATGGTTCATCATAGGTTCTTAATAATGCTTATGTCAAGTTTCAAGTCTTTCATCACATGGTTGCTCAGTCAATAGCTCATATGATTGAAAATCAAATGTGTTGAGTAAAAAGTCAATTGTGGTCAACATACAGTCAAACTTCAAGATTTTTGGTCAACATCAACATTTTGAGGTGATATTTATAATTTTATCAAGAGTTGATCATGATTCCTCTAGGAAAGCCCTCAAATCATCAAAGGTCAAAAATTGCCAAAAATTAGGATTTTGACTGAAGATGACTAATCATTGACTGTTGGCCTAGTGCATGACCTAATGGTTTAAAGAATGATATCAAGAGCTCAAATACAACATATTTACCTAATTACATGGCTCAAGAAATTTCCAAAGATACAAGTGATTTATAGTTGAAGAATTGAATCAATTGATGAAAAGTCAACAGTCACACAAAAGTCAAACTTTAACTTTTTGGTCAACATTAGAATTCAAAAATCAAGAATTATCAAAACATTCAAAATTATAAAAATTTGTCATCAATAATCAAGAAAGTCAACAAAAGTCAAAAGTCAAGATTTTCAAAAGTTAGAAAAAATTCAAGTGTTTTGTACCTAAAAAACCCTAACATCACAAGCAAGTTTCCTCAAGATACAAGCTGATTCAAGGAAAACTTTCAACATGAAAGTTGTAGGGATTGGTGAATTCTACAACTTTGTTAATGTGGGTTAATCCTCAAAAAGTGCTTGGATTAAGATATATGAGCCCATGAAGTTGTGATATTTTTATCTAACACTTAGAAAAAATTTCAACAAGTTTTGGTCAGGTTTTTGTCCCAACTTCATGGCCATTTTTCACCAAGTTCCCATTTGATTTAGCCAAAGTGGTCAAAATGAAAGTTATAGACCATGTTTCAAGCTTTCCAAAATGTCCAAGAACATAAATTTATCATACATGAGCTAGAAGTTTCAAAGAGATGAAGATAGCATGTCAAACTTGAATTATAGGTCATTTTTATGATGAAATCATAATCAAATCTCATAGCCATGCCTAGTAATCTCCCTTTGCAGGCCTCTAAAGCTCCAAATCTATCCATAATCAGAATATTTCACACACTTTTGATCCATGATCCAAGTGATTAAAGCTTTACCCAATTCATTTTGCCAGTTAAAGGAGAACGACAAGACTTCCATTTTGATAAAGCTTGCTTTATGCATTTTGTCAACTCTCCTTAAGCTCATAAATTGTTTCCTCTGATCACACTCCATTATAAATTGAAGAAGCAACCTCCCTGCACCCAACAACTTCAGAACATGTTTGTATTTGAGCATTGAAACCATGGAATCTCATCCAACTTGGTTTTTCACTTCCAACAAAACCATAACATGGTATCTCAAGATTCTGGTTACTTCAAGCCCTCAAACCTTTTCTCTATAAATAGAGAGACCATTTTCCATCCAAAGCATGAATTAACAGCTCCAAAAACACCTTCAATCCCTCTCAAATCAGAATTGTCTAAAAACCTCCATTTAAAAGCTTTTGAAACCTTTACTTCGAAACTCATCACTCTTGCAACTTTTGTCCAACCAAATCATCCAAATATTTCATATACATCATATATAAGTGATCCAAAGACTTGTTTCATCACTGTAACATCGTCTTCATCATCCACCATTTTCATTGTAACATCGTCTTCATCATCCACCATTCTCAGTACTAAGTGAGTATCCAAAAAGCTTCCTCAGGGTCCAAGCAAGCTCACCAAATCATCATTTCACCTCTGGAAGTCGTGTAGAGGGTATTGAAATTTTACATCAAGAGGTATGTTTTCCAAACTTTGAAATCTTTGTACAAGCATCATTTGCATTTACTTTCTTAAGATAAAATGTAGATATCATGTCTATGAAGCTAATCATGTCCTTAAATCTCATTTTAATTGACTATGTGATAAGAATTTTGGAACTGAGTTTTCTGAAATATTAGGTTTTCAGTTTGGTACCAAACAAAATTCGCGCTCATCTTTAACCTATTACTTTTATAATTTACATGGTTGAATTCGTGGTGAAATTTAGAACAAGTTTGGTGTTTACAGTTTTTGAAATGGTTGAGAAACGAAGGTGTTACAAAATTCAAAAATGTTGATGGTGGTATTGTCTGCGCGACGAAGATGAAGTTCATATTCAAAATTTCAAAAATGAGTTTACTTTATATTTATTGCAACATGTTTTATCACCAGATGTAACAGCCACCCCAATGGCAAGTGTGTGCGTGTGTAAGGTGTTAGTGTGCCAGGACAGGGGTTCGATCCCTGCCTCTGGAATTTTATTTTCTAACATTTCTCTTGCAGATCCCATACAAGCCATCCCAACGCGCACATGGTGTACCTCACCCCCACACCATCAGATCTCAACTATCTTGATCCAGCATTCCAAAATCAGCGCGCTTATGATGAACCTTCCATGGACAGCCACATTGGAACAACACAAATCTGGGCTTTGGCTAGTTTGGGCTTGTAAAATTGGTGTTTTCATACCTCCATTCTGCTTATAGCTCAGGACCATTAAAATTCTTTTGTTGTTTTTTTTAATTAAGTATTTTCTTTTCTTTTGAATAATTTTATTTAAAATCATAAAAAAATCATAAAAATGAAAAAAAAATTAGATTTTGGTTTTTAATTAATTAATTTAATTATTCATAAATAAAAATTAATTTAATTTAGTCACTTTGATTTTATTTAATTAGAATTAGGTTCTATACTTCATATATTTTTATAAATAAAACATCAAAGTTATTTTCTAACAATTCGTTTCTTTTTTAAAATTAAAATTAATTTAGACTTCTTTTTCATTAAGTTAACTAAATTAGATTTCTTTATAATTAATTAAATTAATTGGACTTTTTTTATTATTAAGTTTAATTTAGTTTTTTTAGGTTTTTACTAAACTTTTGTTAATAAAAATTAACCAAATAATTAGGTTAATCACCAAACTTTTTTTATCAAAAATCACAAAACAATTTCCTTTCTCTTTTCTTTATTTTACAAATTTTTGCATATTTTAATTCCCAATTATTGTAACTGCTCAATGGTCTGTAATAGCTTTATATTAGGGTTTACTTCTTTTCATCCCCATTCATAAATTTGTACCCCCATTCTCGAAGGGTTGTAATAGCGTAGGAAATTTAATTTCTGCAATTTATTGCTTTCCTTATTACAATTAGTAATTAGGGTTTGTATGGAAAGATTTAAAATTGACCATTAGAAAACCTAATCTCATTACAAATACTTGAAATCAAAATACTTCGCACACACGCACCTCTAGGATGACCCTCACTTGTTGCCTCAGATAAAAAAACAGTCATGTGCCTTGAACATGGATTGCTTTAGCAAAGACCCTCGGTTAAAATATCATATTCTCTCGATGAACCTTTGATGTTGCCTTTGATAAACGATCTTAGTCCCTTACGACAGTTGTTAAAGCGTCCTACAAGTTTCCTTCTATAATTGTACGGCGACCCACGCCTGTCCCTCACATCCAATGATATAGCTTCCTACTAACTAATTGTAGGATAACACTATCTAAAGGAGAAGGAAAAGAACAAAGACTTTTTGAGTAGGTAGATCGCTCGTAATTGCTTGCTCACAAACTAAAACAAGTTTCACACCTCACACTTTCAAAACAACTACTTTCAAAATGCTTTATAAACACTCTTGAGGATTGATACAAGGGTTATTATAAAGCAAAATGCCTTCCATTGGTATTTTCAAAACACTTTCCAAAACAACACTTTCTTTCATAATATTTTCAAAACAAACATTTTTTATACATTATCAACGATACGAGAATCATTACAAAATTGTCGTACTTAGGCATTTTCAGAATATTTTCAAACATACACAAACACAAAGCATTTCAAAGAGTGAGCTAGCAATTAAGAGCTTGTAGATAAATACAGATGAAAATGGTGCTAACACCTCCCCTTTTCATAACCTACCCCCTTACTCAGAAAAATTCTTAAAGGTCATTCTGTTCTTTTCACCCTTTCCTTTATTGGACAAAAGTAAAGTCGGTTGCGACTCTTTCTATCCGCAACATTTGCGATAAAATGCAAAACCCTAAAGTCAGTTCTCCCACCGTATTACACACCCACATAACTACATCTTGTCATCTTATTATTTAATTACAAATAATTCTAATTAAAATTAGGGTGTTACAACTCTCCCCCACTTAGAATATTTTCGTCCTTGAAAATTACCTGAGGCAAATAACTCTGGATAAGCCTTACCCATCTTGCAAATAACTCTAAGGCAAAGCACTTCACAAGAGAGATCTCTTTGCCTCTCAGCTTCTTTACCTCTCGATTCTCGATCCTCACAAGTACGGTTTCAACAATAATATCATCCCACACTTGTACATCATCCATGGGAATCACATGCGACAGATCAGAAATATACTTTCAGAATTGCGACACATGGAATACATCATGAAAATTCGACAGATTAGGTGGCAAGGCAACTCTATACGCAATTATCCCCATCTTTTATGAAATTTGATACGGACTAATAAACTAAGGAGTCAACTTCCTTGACTTCAAGGCATGTCCCACAATGGTCACCGACGATACTCTCAAGAATACATGATCTTCTTCTTGAAACTTAAGGTCTTTTATCCTCTTATCATGATAACTTTTCTGTCTACTCGGCAAGGCTATCATCTTCTCTGGGATCATCTTCACTTTATCTATAGTTTCTCGTACGATTTCCGGTTCAAGTACGACATTTTCATCGGATTCATACCAATGTAACAACATCCTGTACCTCCGACCATATAACGCCTCGAAAGATGCCATACGAATAATAGAATGGAAAATATTGTTGTAAGTGAACTCAATCAACGGAAGACAACTATCCCATGTACCTCCTTGTTCAAGAACGCAAGCTCTCAACAAACCTTCTAGTGACTGAATAGTCCTCCCCGTCTAACCATCTGTCTCTGGATGATATGTAGAACTAAATTTTAGCTTCGATCCCAACGCATCCTGCAAACTCTTCCAAAAATCAGAAGTAAATCTCGGATCTCTATTTGACACCACACTGGATGGAACACCGTGCAGCTTCACAATTACTAGAATATAAATCTCCTCCAATTTCGGTACAAGAAAATTAATACCGATCGAAATGAAGTGAGCTGATTTTGTTAATCTATCAACAATCACATCGTACCCTCTTGGATTACTTGGAAGCCCTGTCACAAAGTCTATAGATATATTATCCCATTTCCACTCCTGAACGTCTAAAGGTTCCAACAGCTCTGCAGGTTTTTGATGTTTAACTTTCGACTTCTAACAAGTCAAACATGCATACACGAACCGTGCCACATCTCGCTTCAACCCGGACCACACAAAATTAACTTCTTTAAGTCGTGATAGATCTTGGTAGCTCCCAGATGAAGACTTAAACTGCTTCTATGGCTCTCTTCCGGAATCATCTTTCTCATTTCAGCATCATAAGGAATACAAATTTTGTTATGAAATCTCAACACACCTTGGGCATCTACTTGAAAGTCATTGTCTCCAGATTTGTTACTCTCGACCATCAAATCAACCAACTTCACATCTAACTTTTTGAGCTTCTTTAATATTATCTAAGAAGTCATTATTAATATTTAACATCCCCAACATCACACTCTGCAATGTCATTTCACATACCAAACTCAAGTGTCTGAATTGTTCGATCAACTCTAGTTCTCTAACCATCATAGCAAACATGTGCAAAGTCTTTCGACTCAAAGCGTCAGCTACCACATTAGCTTTACCTAGATGATAATTGAAGCCAAAGTCATAGTCCTTCAACAATTTTAACCACCTTCTTTGCCTCATATTCAATTCCTTCTGATCAAATAGACACCATAAGCTTTTATGATCACTAAACACTTAAAACCTAGAACCATAGAGATAATGTCTCCAAATATTCAGTAAAAACACTACTGCAGCTAATTCTAGATCATGAGTAGGATAGCTTCTTTCATGAATCCTCATTTGTCTCGACGCATAAGTGACCACTTTATCATTCTGCATGAGCACACCACCTAAACCCAATTTAGAAGCATCCCAATATACCACAAATGATTCCTCAGGATTATGTAATATCAAGATTGGAGCACTTGTCAATCTCTTCTTTAACTCAACAAAAGTCTCTTCACATTGGATGTCCCACACAAATGCTCTGCCTTTACAAGTTAGTTGAGTTAATGGAAGTGCCAATTTAGAAAAAACTTCAATAAATCTCCTATAATAGCCAGCCAAACCCAAAAAGCTCCTAATCTCCATAACTAATTTTGGAGTTTCCCATTACAACCCTGCATCTACTTTAGACGGATCTACATCAATAACATCACCTGAAATAACATGACCAAGAAAACTGACTTCTGTCAACCAAAACTCACATTTTGACAACTTTGCATATAACCTCATCTCTTTTGACATTTGCAATACAATCCGCAAATGTTCAACATGTTCCTCTTTGGATTTAGAATAAATCAGAATATCATCGATGAATACTACAACAAACTGATCCAAATAAGTGTTAAATATGGGGTTCATATATTCCATAAACACTCCGGACACATTGGTAAAATCAAAAGGCATCACGAAATATCCGTAATATCCATACCGAGTTCTGAAAGCTATCTTCTGAATGTCTCCATCCTTTACTCGAATCTGGTGATATCCTGATCTCAAGTCAATCTTGCTAAACACCTGTGCACCCACCAATTGGTCCATCAAGTTGTCTATTCTAGGAAGTGGATACCTTTTTTTGATTGTCACTTTATTCAACTGCCGGTAATCGACACACAATCTCATACTCCCATATTTCTTCTTCACAAGTAATACCAGAGCCCCCCAAGGTGACACACTTGGTCTCACAAACTTATTTTTAATTAATTGTTCTAATTTCTTCTTCAATTCTAACAATTCAAAGGTTGACATCCTGTATGGTGCCATGGAAACAGGGTTGGTACCAGGCACAAGATCAATTTAAAATTCGACTTCTCTTTCGGGTGGCATGTCTGGAATATCATCAGGAAAAACTTCGGGAAAGTCACACACAACATGGAGCTCATCAATTGCAGCCTGATTCTCAATAGATAAAGATGCCATCAAATAAAAAAACTGAGCTTCGTCCGCAATAACTCCTTCAACTGTCTAGCAGTTAAGAAACTATCTCCCTCTTCCTCTTCAGGAGTGGAAAACCACAACGACTTGTTATAACAGTTAATATGAACATAGTTATATTCTAACCATCCATACCCAAAATTACATCTAGACCACTCAGCGGTAAACAAACTAGGTCAACACGAAAGTCTCTGTCATAGATGGACAAAGGACACTTCAAACATACTAGAGAAGTAGTCACCAACCTCTTGGCTAGAGTATCGATAACCATTTATCCATTCATAGCTGGCAAGACCCAACTTTTTAGCATAATTAGTAGCAATAAAACAATGTGTAGCACCAATATCGATAATAGTAATTAAAGGAATACTATTTATGAGACATATACCTCTAATAGAGTGGTCTCCACCAGATGTCTGAGTCCCAGCTAAAGCAAACACCCTTCCACCAGTCTGAGCTCGCTTCGGTTTCTGACATTGAGTGCTAATATGTCATTCCTAACCACAGTTGAAACATATTGCCGCTTTGTGTTGACACTCTGCCACCTCGTGTCCCGTCTTACCATAGCGAAAACACCTCTTCACCTCCCTGGTACATGCATTACTTTGATGACCTAGTCTTCCACATTTGTGACATACAATAACAGTAGGGGCACCTCCTCTATTAGTCCTCTTACCATCAACTATCCTCTGCTTACCCTTGCCAGTCGAAGCATTATAAAGCTTCCCACGATACTGTTGCTGCTTGCCCCTCTTTTCATTGACAATTTTGTAGTGAGCCTTACTGTCCTCTTCATAAATTCTGCAACTACTCACGAACTCTAGGAACTCACGGATCCTCTTATATCCAATGGTCTTCTTGATCTCAAAATGCAAGCCTTTCTAAAACTTCACACACTTAGAGAATTAAGTTATCTCCTCAGTGTAATGAGGATAAAGGTTCGCCAACTCCATGAATTTGGCAGCATACTCAGTTACCAGCAAATCTCCTTGCTTCAGTTCCAGGTATTTGATTTCCATCTTCCCACGAACATCCTCTGGGTAATACCTCATTATAAATTCCTTGTGAAAAATAGCCCAAGTAATAGCCTCGCCTGTGCCCCCAAGCCTCTGGCGAGTGGAAACCCACCAGTCATCAGCCTCTCTTACCAGTATATGCGTACCAAAACGCACCTTCTGTGCATATGAATAATCCATAACTCGGAAAATTCTCTCAATATCCTTGAGCCACTCCTGCGCTTCTTCAGGATCATGCTTTCCCTTGAACGTAGGTGGATGGTTCCTCTGGAAAGTTTCCAAGGAACGAGTCACATTGTTCCCACCAGTGTTAGGCCGATTCTGCATTACCTGGGCCAAAGTCTACAACGCATTAGTAAGTGCACCATTTCCTCTTCCACCCATTACTCTGCTTCACATTGCAACATCAAACAACTGTTAGATAGAAAAAAATCGACAGTATTCTACTGTCATACTACACTAATGACTCAATAACCTGGCCGGACGGACCGACCTGCTCTTATACCAATTGTGACACCCTATTTCCCAACGGTAAATTTTATAAAAATTAGAGTAAAATAAAACTTTCACATCAACAACAAATAGGATGTCACATTATTCAACATATTTAAATTTGCTCAGTTAAGATAAGACAAATACATAACACACATTTCAGATGAACCGACAACATTTCAACTTAATCTTCAAACTTCAACTTTATTAACACGGCGGAAAGAATTTCATAATTATACTAAAATACTCAACCATTATAAAATAAACAATGAAATCAATTAAAAAGAGTCTACAACACTCCCAAAATCCTCAAAAAGACAAGAATTAAATAAAACAATCGAGCATTTATCCCCCCAATTTTACTTATCAGAGCAATGACACCCACTCAATAAGAGAAAGCGACCTCTTCTAGACTTCGCGACTTCGCACTACTCTTGGCTATCAGCACGTTACCCTTGTGGAGGCAACATTTAAACAGTAAGGGTGAGATATCATAAAAATATAATAGGTTATATAATTATAAGTTAACAACAGATATATCATGGAGAGATTCAGGTTCGAAAATTATCAACCACACCACTTCTACAAGTCCATAATTCAACAATGCCATAACTCAACAATTAAACAATTCAACAATCCAATGATTCGACAATTCTAACAATGCAATGCAACTGACTCCGATGCAAAATACATGTGGTACCATCAGTGCATAAGCCCTCAACAAATTGCCATATAGTCCAAGGCATAAGCCCTCAACAATTTCCATAAAGTCCAAGGCATAAGCCTCAATGATTGCCAATACAGGCCAGGGCATAATCCCTCAAAGATGCATGAAATGCGACATGCTACAATCATAAATATGTAATTCCAAGCATACCATCAACGTTAAGCCAATTTTCAGGCCAACATCATCTTCTTAGTACCGCTACATCACCTGTAATTTCTTTGCACATCATGGTTGCGACAAACACAACATATTCACGACACTTTTGATTTCACGACTCATCCAACATACACATTCATCATAATCATTTCGATAAATTATTAGACCACTGTTATAAAAGTTAATTTCATATTGTTGTACCCCAAAATTTGCCCTATAAATTTTCATACAAGATGCTATCCTAGGGTTTCTTGTACACTCAATTAGCTCGAGAGTCGGTCAGACAGATTCTCTTCCTAGACGGCAAATCAATAATTAGGGTTTGGGATTTCTCAGGGATAATTGAGTCTTCAAAATTTCAAATATTCTTAAATAGAATTCGCTGAAGTTTGTTAATTCTACAAGACTGGCGATTGTTCTTAAAACATGTTTGGTATATGATGAAATCCCGTTTGAATCAAGAATGACATGCGAACTCATTTTTGATTACCAGTTTAGCTTTTGAACAAGAATTGAAGATTAAGACTTTTTGATCATAAGCCTGTGAGGTTAAGTTAATCAAATGGAATTCTCAAACTTTCATTTTTGTTTTAAAGGTTTGATTGGAGTGCAAAGAGTTTTGTTTTGTTTGATCATTTTTGGTGGTTGCTTGAAATACAAGTTACCTAGAATGAGGTTTCTTACTCAAAACATACAAATAATAAGATTCAAAGTTGAAATTGGTACAATATTATTCAGAAGTACTATATTCATTACACTACAAATTTGAATTTTACAAAAGAAATGTCTACCAGTGTAATAAATTACAAAATTTGATTATGAAAAAAGGGGGAAGAGAGAAATCCTAGGTCTTCATCCTCAAGCAATCTCTCCAGCCTTTGCTTGCCATCCGTGCTTCATGTTCATGAAAAGAGAAAAGGAGAAGTTTGTTAGTAGTTTAAATAGTCAGAAATGAACAAAACATACAAGGTAATCCTAAATTCATCATTGTGGTGGTTTCTGCTGAATCAGAAAACAAGGGTTTGTATGCTAAGGCCTCATGAAATCTTTGCTTAATCATTGGCATGAGAGTTTATGGTTTGAAAATCACAAGGTGCAAACTTGGTTCACAAACAATGCAAGCAAACTGCAACAAGCAGCAGGGCAAGCTGCATAACAGGCAGCAAGATATCAAGGCAAGCAAACTGCAACAAACAGCAGGGCAAGCTGCATAACAGGCAGAAAGATATCAATACTGCAACATAAGCAAACTGTAACCAACAACAGGGCACACTGCAAGCTGCCAGAACAAAACCTGTGCAGAATCTAAAGGCAACAAAATACCAGAAGTTCAGAAAAAGAAGGTTTTGTGTTCTAAAGGCCTCCAACAACTTCAGTTTTATCATAGGCTAAAATTATATTGCAAATCTCAAAAGAATTGGTTCACAATAGTGCAAACAGAGTTTCAAGCCCAACACAAGTACAAGCCCAACAAATTTCAGCCCAACATGATTTAAAACAACTCAAAAAGCCTCATACAATTTCAGTTTCATCATAGGCTGAAATTATATTGCAAATCTCAAAAGAATTGGTTCACAACAAACAAAAAGGTGCAAACCAGAATTCATCAAGCAATAAGTGCAGGTTTAATTCAGAAAAAACCAGTATAACCAGCAACATAAAATCAGGATCATACATCATTGGCTAGGGTTAGTCTCTTGCAAATATCAAATCTTGGTTCACAAAAGATAAAGAGCAAATCAGAAAATATCAAATCAACAAGCAAAAGTATCATGTTGTTTCAAATCAGAAAATAGTCTCAACAAGAAAACCAGTACAATCAACAATCAAAGAGCCTCAAAATTTGTAAAGTCATGTCATAGGCCTAGGGTACTTTACCACAAATCTCAAAGCAAAGTTGTTTAGTTCATAGCAAAAGTCCACAAGTGACAAAATACAAAAGCCATAAGAAAATACATGTTTGAAAAGAAGTAATACAAAAAATCACAAAGTCAGCATTTGACATATCAGTAAAGAAGCAAAGTCAAAAGAGGGGGGCCTAGCTGTACAAAATCTCAAGCATTTAAGTCTTGGATCACAAGAGAAGCCAAGGTCAGAAAATATACAACAAGTACAGAAAAAGAAAAGTCGGTACAGCAGGCAATGTACCAACTGCAAACAAGCAAATTCAACCAGCACAACCAGCATTATTTTATCACAAAAAATGGACAAACCAACCAGTATAAAAGGCAGCAATACTGTGCAAGATAGGCAGGGTTTTTTTTGGCAAGCAAGAAGAACATACAGAAAAGATAAAAGTCAAGCCACTATTTTCATCACAAGACCATCAAAGATCACAGTCAACAAGCCACAGGATAACCAAACACAGCAACAAAGTAAAAAGGTAATTTCTCAAACTGTTCTCAATTTCTTTTCATAGAAATATACAAAACTCTTACAAAACATATAGTTTAGGTTCAATTAAAAGCCAAAGGGACAGAAAAACTTGTAATAGAAGTAAACACAAATCCATCATTCATTTACCTCAAGAAAGAATCCGCAATAGCATCATTTTCCTTTTACAGAAAAAACATACAGAGATTCCAAACCCCAAACTGTCAAAACCCTCAAAAATCATTATACAGTTCATACAAACAACACAAACTATCAAAACCCTCAAAATCATTTCAAGTTCTTTTTCTACAAAATATACAAAGCTAGAATCGCAACAGATAGAACCAAAACCCTTAAACATGCAAAACCTTAAGCAAATTTTTTCCATCATTTTCCGAAAACCACCAACCCTTCAAAATATACAAAGAGACAGAAAGATCGTAACACCAGAAACAACAAAACCCTAAACATTTTGTCTCATCATTTTCCAAAAACCTAACCCCTCAGAACTAGCGAAGAGATAAGAAAGGAAAGATCTCACCAAATCATGTAGAAGAAGCAAATTGGAATCCCTAGGGTTCCGGTTGTCCCCTTTTAGATCTAGGCCGAATCTCATGTTTTCTGCAAAATCAAACGCTAAGTTAGTAATGAGGAAGAAGAGAGGAAGAGATTGATGTAAAAAAGTTGAGGTTTTGAACCCAGCCGCCGCCGTCACCGCCGCAAGGCGATTTTCGGCGCGGCCTCTTTTTCTTCTCCGGTGGAGGAACTTCAGAGAATGAGTGAGAGAATCAGAAGTGAGAGAGAGAAACGAATCAACCAAATGAACCACGTCCCTTGAACCTGGTTTTTTTGTTTAAAACAACCAGGCCTTCTTACATCAGGCCCAAAACAAAAACACTGAGCCCAACCCCCCTTTAGATTCGCTACACCCCCCACCCCCTTCATAAAAAATCTGACTTTTGGCCATGAGTTTTGTGGGCTGAAAGCCCAACAGTTTTTATTATTATTTCTTTCTCCAAACAACCTTTTTAATTGTTAACCCCCTTAACCTATTTTATATATTTTATTTTTTCTTTATTTTCTTTTAATTACTATTTTTAATATTATAACAATATTTATTTTTTGTAAATAAAAAATCTCAAAAATATTATTTATGCATACATATTAAATATATTCATATTTTTTTAATAAACTAAAATATTTTCTTGTTAAAATTCATTTTTTTTCCAAAATTAATTAAATAATTAGATTAGGTTTGTGATTATTATTTATTTAGAAATTTGTTTCTTTAAACTAGTTTCTTTTGCTAACTTAATTCTAATATTCTTTTTTAGTTAATTATTCTTTTCTTCTAATTTAATTGAAGTCAAAACAAAATCCATGGCCTTGTCCATTCATACTTGTACATTATATTCATTTCACTTCTTATACATTATATTTACATTCGTTTCTTTGTACATTTGATAAATTCTATATGGTTGTAATAGATAATTAGGGTTTTTACTTTCTTGCAAATCCCCATTCACAAATTGTATACCCTCCCACAAAGTGTTGTAATAGCGTAGTAATCTTTAAATTTCGCAATTTATCGCTTTTACATAACATGTTAGTAATTAGGGTTTGTATGGCAAGATAAAATCAATCAAATAGAAAACCCTAATCCAAGACAAAATCAAGCGCGAAAATAACACACTTGCACACAAGCACCCCCTAGAGTTACTCCACTTGGTTGCCTTACACAAAAATGGCCATATTACGTATGTGAAGTATCTTATCAAAACAAATAAATATAAGATCATAGTACCTCGATGACGCTATCCAAAGTTGTCTTACAAAATGATCTTAGTCCCTCAAAAATGCTAAGATACTTTGAAACATTGCTAATCATGGTTATATGATGACCCACGCCGTCCCGTTCACATCCAAAGATAGGGTTACTTGCCAAATCAATGGCAAGACAACAATATCAAAGGAAAAGAAAAATGAACAAGAAAGACATTTGAGTAGGTAGATTACTTTTAGTTACTTGCTCCATTTCAAAACAAATATCCTTGCTATTTTCAAAACAAACACCTACACACTTTCAAACATCTTACAAACATTGAAAACACTTTCAAAAAGACAAACATCTTTGTATACATTCTTACAAACGAGAATCATTACAAAGATTACCTAAACAATGGACTCTTTTACAAAATACTTTCAAAAAACCACACAAAGCATAATTTCAAACAAAAGTAAGTGATCTAGCAAGTAACTAAGAGCCCATGGAAAACCATGGATGAAAAGGGTGCTAATACCTTCCCTTTTCATAATCTACCCCCCGAACTCAAGAAACAATCTCAAAGGTCTTTCCTGTTCTTTTTACCTTTCCTTTTGGATAAAATAAAAGACGGTGGTGACTCTTGCTAACCTCAATATTTGCGATAAAACGCAAAACAATCAAATCAGATCTCCCACCATATCACAGAACTGGCAACTCTGCTGGGGAAAATTCTAAAAGAGGGGTTACCTTAGAGATATATCACATTTATTTGCTTACATTGTTTGACTTGTATGCTTTACATTATGGTTCTTTGTTTGGGTTTGAATCCTCTACCTGGATTTGGGATACATTATATGTAAGTAGCAATACGTTGTGGAAACTGTGTGGGGTATACCGACATGGTCTAAGAAATAGCTACGTTAGTGCGACATATTTGTGGATACGGATAGCCTTTGAGTTAATCAAAGAGAATACGGGGCCGCTGAGTGATGTCATGAAGCACTAATGAACTTCTAGAACCTTTACTTGACCAACTTGGCCTTTAGGATGTAGTGAGATGACCGGCTTTGGTGTAGTCCGAAGTTGGTAGATACTCGATACTACACTCATTGAGGTTTGGTTTCTTGGGATATTTCGGTTGCCATTAAAGAGGCTTGAGATGAAACAATGACCAAGGAAGAAATCCAGTGATATTGAGCTCCTTAGAACCCGATTACTATTACTAGGAGGAGTTTAAGCCAACTAAGCTTCAAGAGGGTACTTACCTATAAAACTCCATGCAAGCCTAAACTAAGAACTTGTTTGCTTTGTATATGCATACTTGTACATAACATCATGGACATCATGAATATCACATACATCCACTAACCATTTCAAGGATTTTTGAGATTCATCTTTGTTCTTGTTTTGTAGGATATGGATTTACTTCGCAGGAAAACTATTCAAGTCAACCTTGTAAGAATTCCTTCACAACTTAAGGAGCTAGCTTCAAGGATCCCTGAGAACTCTCCATTCACCGAAATATATGGTCGTCTGCTCAACTTGGTCACCTCCAACACAAATGAGGATATGATGAAGGTGCTCTTTCAGTTATTTGATCCTTTGCACCATTGCTTCACATTCCCCGACTATCAACTTGTACCTACTTTGGAATAATTCTCCCAGATCTTGAGGATTCCCCTTCTCAATCAAATACCTTTCAACGGTATGGAAAGATACCCAAAGTCAGAAGAGATTGCTCAAGCTCTACACTTGCACTCATCTGGTGTCACAGCTCATTGGGAAACTAGGAGTGGTGTCAAAGGCTTCTTAGCAAAGTTCCTGTTTGAGAAATCCCAATGCTGTTGGAATTCCCTAGACTTGCAAGTCTTTGAGGAAATTGTGGCTCTCCTCATCTATGGGATGGTTTTGTTTCCAAACCCTGACCAACTCATAGATGTGAACACCGTCAAAATCTTCATGTTACGCAACCCGGTTCCTACATTGCTAGGGGATATCCTACACTCTTTTCACATTTGTACAATGAGGAAAAGAGGTGTCCTTATGTGTTTCACTCCTCTCTTGGCAAGATGGTTTATTTCTCATCTTCCCCAGTCAGTCTTAAAGAATGAGCAATGTTCAATGTGGTCACAAAGGTTAATGACGCTCAAACATTCAGACATTAATTGGTGCTCCCAATCCAAAGAGAATGTTATCATTATTGACCGTTGTGGAGAATTCCCTAATGTCCCTCTACTTGGTATTAGGGGAGGCATCACCTACAACCCTGGCTTAGCCTTAAGACAATTTGTTTACGCTCGAAGAGATGTCCCGCACGAGATGCTGATTCAAGGTTTGGTTTTCGACAACGACAACGACGATCAAGGTCTTTGCTAGAGATTTATCCGAGCTTGGAGGATTCTAAACAAGGTGGATAGCAAGACTTTAGGGCACAAGAATTCCATCCCTCTTGATCCTTACCTCAAATGGGTACGAACCCGTGCTCAAAGTCTTATGATTCCTTATCCTTCCATCCTTCCGGTAATCATTGAGCCTGTTAAGGAGGGAGATGTTCCATAAACTATCCTACATCCTGACATGCCCACATATCTTGAAGACCTACAAAGGGATTGGATACAACTCAAAGGAGAGCGAGATACTTTCGAAGCCCAATTCTATGCAAGCGAGAAGAAGGTTTTGGAACTCACTAGGCTACTTGTGATATGGTGGGAGAATTGACTTGAGGCTTTGCGTTTTATCGCAAATGTTGCGGTTAGCAAGAGTCGCCACCGACTTTTCTTTTATCCAAAAGGAAAGGTGAAAAAGCACAAGAAATACCTTTGAGATTGTTTCTTGAGTTTGGGGGGTAGATTATAAAAAGGGAAGGTATTAGCACCCTTTTCATCCATGGTTTTCCATGGGCTCTTAGTTACTTGCTAGATCACTTGCTTTTGTTTGTTTGAAATTGTGTTTGGTGTGGTTTTGAAAGTATTTTGTAAAAGAAGCCATTCGTTTAGGCAATCTTTATAATGATTCTCGTTCGTAAGAATGTATACAAAGATGTTTGTCTTTTTGGAAATTTTTTCAATGTTTGTAAAATGTTTGGAAATGTGTGTGTTTGTTTTGAAAATAGCAAGGATGTTTGTTTGAAATTAGAGCAAGTAACTAGAAGCAATCTACCTACTCAAATGTCTTTCTTATGCATTTTCTATTCCTTTGACATTGTTGTCTTACCATCGATTTGGTAAGCAACCCTATCTTTGGATGTAAACGGGAAGGGCGTGGGTCATCGTATAACCATAATTAGCAATGTTGCAAATTATCTTAGCATTTTTGAGGGACCAAGATCATTTTGTAAGGCAACCTTGAATAGCGTCATCGAGGGACTATGATCTTATATTTGTTTGTTTTGCCAAGATACTTCGCATGCGTAATATGGCTATTTTTATATAAGGCAACCAAGTGGAGAAACCCTAAGGATGCTTGTGTGCAAGTGTGTTATTTTTCATGCTTTGATTTTATCTTGTATTTAGGGTTTTTTATTTTGCTTTGTTTCGATCTTATCATACAAACCCTAATTACTAATCATGGCATATAAAGCGATAAATTGCATAACGTAAATATTACTAAGCTATTACAACAATTTTATGGGAGGGGGAAATACAAATTTGAATGGGGATTTGCAAAAATATAAACCTAAATAAATTATTACAACCAAATCGAATTTGTACGAATTAGAATAAATAAAATACAATATTTAAAGTTGCAATACAATGTATATGTAAGAAAATATTTTTTTGTTTTGTTTTTAAGTAAAAGAGATTTTAATCTAAACCTAAAAATGTAAGGAAAAGGAGTTAATTTTTAAAAGGGAGACTTAACCCTAATTATTATTTTAAAAGAAAATAAAGTTCTTATATATTATTTTTTATGTATTTTTTATATTAAAAATAATAAATAATATTGAATAAAAAGATAAAGTTTTTATATATGCAAAAATAAATATTTATAAGTATGAAATGAGAAATAAATAAGTAAATTAAACTAAATATACTTTGATTATATTTTACAAGTTATTAATAAAATACATGACATATATATTAAGAATAAAATACATTTCTATGTGAAAAATAAACTAAAATAAAATAAAATGCCATATTATGGAATTTACATTTTTTAAGATTTTTATGTATCAAAGAAAATATTTATTATAGATTAAAAATGAAAATAAAACAAATAAAATAAAAATATAAAAAGTTGACAAAGGGGGTGATGTAGCAGATTAGAGATATCATGCAAGCAAAAAAGTCCATGGCCCAACTATGAAGGCCCAACCTGCAAAAGTATCAAAACTGGAAAAAAAAATAAAATGTCAAAAAACAAAAGTAGCGCGCCCAGGTTCGTACCCAGGACATGGGTCTCACCAGCGCGCTACTTTACCACTGGGGTGGCTGTACATCCATTGTCTTAAGGAAAAAAAAATAATATAACCCAAGACAAGTCCTTGCCCTGTATTTCGTCTTCTTCCTCAAGCTTGGCCAGACACCCTGTAACTCTCTCATACTTTCATGAAAATGAAAACTCATAACATGAAAGTTGTAGTATTTGAACTCACGATTCCAACCATATAAGTTATGCAAAATAACAATCAAAGATCAAATAGAATTTTAACAGCCCTAATTTTAAACCTAATATTTTCAAAAACTTCAAGTTCCAAATTCTCTCAACTTAAGTAAAATCAATGCAAGATAAAGATATGTATAGTTTCGTTATGATGAGGACTACATTTTTTATTCACAAATTGTGGCCTATGGTTGCCTGTACAAGGAGATAGAGTTTGAGATTTTTACCTCCTTCAGTTGAAATCGTGGATGGAACTGGAGTGAGTTTGATGGAGGCCTGATGCTTTCTTGAGCTTCCTTGAACTTCCCTGAGTGTATTCCAACCTTTGCCTTGCTCTGAAAGTCTCTGAAACTCCTTGGCCAAGTCAAAATGCAAGCTCTGAAATCAACAATGGCAGATGATGGAAAAGTGATTACAGAACAGGGATGAAGGTTTGGGTTAGTTTGATATCAAGTATGTAAGATGTTTGAATGATCAAAACTTGAAACGCACGAGTCAAATGGAAGATGGGTATGCTTATGCCAAAACTGTAGGTTTGGACAGATTTTTAGTGTTTTTCTACTTGTGAGTGTTTCAGGCCTTAACTAATCGTGTGCTAAGTTGTATAACGTTTGTATATTAGTATGGAATTGGTTTCATGTCAACCTTCTAACAGCTGTGCCTGTTCTAGCTTTTTTGCAACTTTTCTTGCATTTGAAGTAAAGTGAAGGGACAATGCTTGCCATGCTTGTACTTTCTCCCTTAGGGTTGGTATCAGCTTGTACAATTTTCCTTAGACCTGTGAGGCTTTTATGTGCCAAGGGGACAGGTTCAATGCTCAAGATTTGCAAAGTGCCAAAAGTTGATCTTTTCCAAAATGACAATGGTCACTTTTTGCCATAAATGGAATTGCAAGTTGGATAATGGTTCTAAGGCATGGATCAAAGTTTTGTCAACTGAGTAAGCATTTAATTAAGGAGTGTGGAACAATTTTGGGACCTGTAAATCATGGATTAGGCAGCATAGGTACTGATTGCAACTTTGTTCTTCATGAAATGGCTTGGATAAAAAGTGAGAAATTGCCAACTTCATCCCTTCGATTCTCCCTACTCAAAAATGATCTGGAAGAGTTCTTGGACATTTTAGAATGCTTGAAATGTGATATATAACTCATCTTTGAAATGAATTTTGAGATACCTCTCAGAACTAGGTGAAAAATTGCCATGAAGTTGGGTCCAAAACCTGCCTAAATTATGACAAAATTTCACTAAGTTATTTAGTTCATGAGCATGTATTCACAAATTTATATCTTGAGATCCAAGCATCTTTAGATAAATGTGTGTGAAGAAAAGTTGTATATTTCATGGAGTTCTACAACTTTCATGTTGGGAACTTTCTTTGAATCATTATGCATCATGGTGAAAAAGTGGCCTAAAGTTGAGAAAAAATAAGAAATTTTCTATACTTAGAAAATTTTCTAAGTTAAGAAAAATTTCAAATTCAAACCCTAATCTTCAAACTTGGATTTATTGATGAACAAGTTTCACATTTTGACATGTTTTAATGAATTATGACCCATGACACTTGATTTTGACCAAAAAGTCAAAGTTTGACTTTTCAGTGTACGGTTGACTTTTGATCAGTTGACTGCAAATTTCATCTGTCAATCCAGTGAAATTGAAATGTTTTGAGCCATGTAATTAAGTAAAGATGATGAAATTGAATCCTTGGAATCATGCTTTAACTCAATTGGTCATTTGCTAGGTTAAAAATCAGAAATTTCCCTTCCTTAGTAAAAACCCTAATTTTGACCATTTTGCCCTTTTGATGATTTGATCAAATTTCTTGAAGAATTATAATCCAAACTTGATCAAATGGTACATATGAGCCTAAAATGTTGATGTGGATAAAAAGTTATGAAGTTTGACTGTAAATTGGCCATGGTTGACTTTTCCCCCAATACAGTTGATTTTCAGGTCAACTGTCCAATTGACTGATAAAAAATGTGGTTCAAGGTTTGAAACTTGTCATGGGCAATCTTAGGGATCCATAATGATGTTTGAAAGTCACATGAAGCATTGATATTCCAAAAATCCTTGTGCAATATCAAACCCTAATTTTGGGTCATCAGTGCACGATGAGATGTCTTGAGCTGACCAAACCCTAATCCAGTCTTGAGTCAAAGAAATCTTATGAGAAAAGTCTTGATAAATGAGAGGGAAAATTTTGGGGTACAACACTACTTCATGAGGAGAAGACTTAAATGCCTACATTGCACCAAAGAGGATGCACACTACTTTTTTATCTTAGAGTTTTGTATTATTTTGTCCAAGGGGCATTGATGTACTCAAACTTTATCTTATTAATATAACGTGTGTTTCTTTTTGTCTAAAACAAACTTGAATCTTCGAAATCCTTGAAAACATTTCATATGCACATATCATTCATCATAACATAAATAGGTCTTTTGCAACAAGTTTCCTCATCTCTCTACTGTTTATTTCAGTAAGATGGATCTCGAACAAACAGTGAAAGATCTCCAATCTCAGAACACACAGTTTCAACAGTTGCTCATGACCCTGGCCAAAGGGCAAGAAGAATTGAAGACTCTGCTAGCTGAAGAGAGGAAAAAGAAAACAACCTTTTAGCCATGAGTTTTGTGGGCTGAAAGCCCAACAGTTTTTTTTTATTATTTCTTTCTCCAAACAACCTTTTTAATTGTTAACCCCCTTAACCATTTAATTGGAAGTTCATCTGCAGGCTTCACTGAGCTAATACTGACCGGAGAGAGGGTGGAAGCTGGCATAAAAAGTGGAAAGATTCAGAAGGATTCATCTTCTTCTGTAGCTGTAAGGAAGCCTTTCATCGGGAAGAAAGAGGTAGTTGTTGTATATCCGCAAAGGAACCAAGATAGGGTGGAACGCCAACCAATGGTGGGGGCTGTTATGATTCCAAAGCTTACGTCTGAGCAACAAAGAAGTAATCAACCAAGGGTGGAAAAGCCAGTCCGATAATTCACCAGAATTAACATGACTTTGTCTCAAGTATTACCGCATCTTCTGAGATCCAACTTGGAAACCTTGAAAGAAGCTCCAAAAAACCACAATACAACATCCCCTTATTATCACCCCAATGCCCATTGCGCATATCACTCTGAAAGTCTTGGCCACGATACCAATAACTGTTGGGCCTTGAAGAACAAAATACAAGACCTCATTGAAGCAAAAGAAATTGAGTTTGATGTGCCCGAGAAGCCAAATGTCATTTCTGCTCCGATGCCCAGACATGGTCACAATACCAATGCTATTGAAGAAGATTTGTTTGTTACTACAATTGATGAACTCATGACTCCACTTCCAACCATTAAGATAAACTTGTTGAAAGCCAGTGTGTTCCCTGGCTGTAATGAAGTTTGCCATCTCTGCTTGTCCTCACCAACTGATTGCCCTTTGTTGAAGGCAGGCATTCAGTGCCTGATAGATAACAGAGATTTTGTTTTAAAAAACTCTTGTTTCACCTATTTCTATTGAATATGTTTCTATCATTACCATTTCCGCCAATTCTTTCAGGGTATCCACCAAAAGACCCGTTAGAATTACATCGGTTCCGAAAGCAACTCCTTTAATAATCATAATGCCTGGGCCAGTCCCATATGAATTAGACAAAACTGTGTCATGGAATTACGGAGGGAACATTTACTACCATGGCATCAAACAAGACTGGCCGGCCACCGAAGAGATAAACTCCAAAGAAGAAT
The DNA here is from genome assembly GCA_948472305.1 of Vicia faba. Lineage (NCBI taxonomy): Eukaryota > Viridiplantae > Streptophyta > Magnoliopsida > Fabales > Fabaceae > Vicia > Vicia faba. Next base: position 135,269,338 of record OX451741.1, read on the forward strand.
ATTCCGACATCAGCAATATTGCCGGAACTAGTAAAATTACCCGAAGCGGTAGGATCTTTTCTCCAGAAATTGCTCCCCCAAAAGCAGTTTCTGGACCCGTGATCATCCCTGTGGCTGCTCTAAAGGTTACTTCCGTACCCATAATTATCTCTGTAAGTGCTCCTATTAACAAAGATGTTACAACCCCTGATATCATTCCTACCAATGCTCCTGCTGCTGAAACTCAAGGAAAAAGTATTTTGGTCGAGCCTGTCCGGACCAAGGCCCAGCCTTTGACTATCCCCGAAACTTCCAAGAAAGAAATGGAGGAGATCCTAAAAATTATAAAGAGGAGCGACTACGATGTAGTTGAACAATTGGGTCAAACTCCCTCCAAAATCTCCATGCTGACATTATTACTTTGTTCCGAGGCACATGCGAAAGCCTTGGTGCAGTTCCTAAAAACAACCCATGTACCTCAAGAGACGTCTGCTGATTAATTCCAAGACTGCGTGGCCAGCTTGACAGCAGATAACAGCCTAGGCTTCTCGGGTGATGATCTGACACCGAGGGGAAGAAAGCACAATGAAGCATTACATGTCTCTGGAATGTATGGGCACAACTCTGGCCCATGTTTTGGTGGACACAGGCTCATCCTTGAATGTATTACCGAAAAAAGCTCTTGACAGACTTGACTGCGAGGGACTGACGTTAAAGCCAAGCAACATAGTATTAAGGGCATTTGATAGCTCGAAGAGGATGGTACACGGGGAGGTGGATATCCCCATAAAGGTTGGGACTCAAACTTTCAATTCAACCTTTTATGTAATGGACATCCGCCCTTCGTACTCTTGCCTGCTAGGTCGGCCATGGATCCACAATGTTGGTGCTGTCACCTCTAAATTGCACCAGATGTTGAAGTATCCGGTTCAAGGAAAGATTATCACTATCCATGGAGAGGAAGAATACATGATCAGCCATCTCAATTCCTTCAGATATGTGGAATTGGACGGCGAATTCATTGAAACTCCATTTCAACACTTTGAAGAGGTCCCCCAAGAGGTAGCAGTGACCAAGACCGTGTCCCAAATTCCCAAGATCACAAGACCTCCACTCCAGATGTCATCTCTGAAGGACGCCAAAGTAGTGGTAGAGGAAGGTGGATGCACCATCTGGGGGCAACTTTCAGATATCCCGTATAAGTCTGACAATTTTGGCTTAGGTTTCACTTCAAATGCTCAAAAGGTTGTACGTCGTGCCCGTGCTGGAGGGCCACCATTAAAGATTAGCAACCGTGAAGTAAACGCGGTAGAAGACGGTGAAGATGATCGCAACCTAGAGGATTGGATCTTTTCGACTGTCAACAGAGGACTCAGCAATTGGGAGGCTAGAGACTTCATCCCAATAACCTTTATTCCACAGTAATTTATCTTTACATTTTGTTGGATCTGTAATATTAAAAAACAATCCGCACTTTTAAAACCTTGTGTCTTGCCCGAGGCACAATGGTCCATTTGCAAGGGTTATTATTTCATCTTCATATGACATCAATGAATCATGGACATTTTTCGCATACAAACTTTTGTGCTAATTATTTTTTTCTTTTACATTTTTATTTTCTTTTAAAAGATAGCTATATCCTTACACACACCACACTCACAATGCAGGTATTCATCCATTCTGGATCCCACGGGTAACGATACTGCTATGGACTTTTGTTACTCTGAGAATCTAATCTACCAAGCCGAAGACGAAGGTGAGGAAGATTGTGAAGTACCAGGGGAGCTTGCCAGACTTCTACAACAAGAGGAAAGAACCATTCAGCCTCACAAGGACCCCTTGGATGAAATCAACCTGGGTACCGAAGAATATAAAAAAGAGGTCAAGATGGGTGCCAATTTGGAACTCAGTGTCAAGGAGCGTCTGATTCAGTTGCTACACGACTATGTTGAAATCTTTGCCTGGTCATATGAAGACATGTCGGGACTTGATACAGATATTGTGGTACATCGTTTTCTTACAAGAGAAGATTGTCCGCCAGTAAAACAAAAGGTTCGCCGCATGAGACCTGATATGTCAAAAAAGATTAAAGCAGAGGTCATGAAGCAATTCAATGCTGGATTCTTGGTTGTCACTGTAACACCCGGAAATTCATTAAATTATTTAAATGAATTATTGAGGATTTAAATTATTGGAATTTATTCGAAGAAGGAATTATCGGAATAATTATTAGGAGCATTATTGGATTGTTAGAATTGATAATCGAATAACTAGTCAATTTAGTCAAGAGAAATTAATATTAGATTTAATATTGATTTTAGTAGAATGTTATTTTATTAGTTGGGTCAAGTGGGGTGTGTGAAATAGCAAGATTAAGAATAGAATTAATAGGCCCATTAAAGTTACTAGTAGACCTATTATTATATTAGGTTATAATATATAGAGTTTAGCAACCAAAAGCAAAACAATTATGACGTAGCAGTAGAAGAAGCAAGGGTTTGGAGGCACCAAGTGGGAGGCGAGCAAATTTAGAGAACTCACCGTCAAACCAGTTGCAGTTTCAACCGGAGAATTCGACTGACCAAAAGACCAAAAGGTAAGGGTGGGGTTCGGATTTTATAACCGGGAATATGATGGTTAGTATGTAAGGGTTGGGTTCTGGCTTTATAATTGGGTTCATGATGTTTGATATAAGGGGTTAGATGTAATTGCTGTTTTTGTTATTGAATTGAATGATGTATGATGAAGATTGATGAATTCTTGATGAATAATGATGTTATGATGCTGTGTAAACGATGTAGTATTATAGGTTAATGATAGGTGATGATTTATCATAATCACAATAAGATTTGTAGGGTTGTAGTATGACTCCAGTAGTGAAATTACAGAAGAAACACAAAATTTTTTGCAGAAAATCACAGGATGCGTCGACCTCAAACTGGATGAGTCGATGCAAGGAGGATGTTAGACTCAGGATGAGTCAATGCATGAAGGGTTTGCGTCGATGCATGATGAGTATAAGAATCAGGTTGAGTCGACGCGAAGAGAGGATGTGTCGACACATGAGTGTGTGAGACTCAGGATGAGTCGACCGATGTGATGCATGTGTCGATACATGCTGCATTTTGAAGTCAGGATGAGTCGATCGGTAAGTGCATGTGTCGATACATGCTGTGATTTGAAGCAGGATGTGTCAATCCAAGGAGTTTTGTGTCGATACATAATGCTGGATTTTTGACAGAATTGACTTTTAATTGTTGTAACTTGAGTTTTAGGATGCTGTTTGAGATGCCGTTCGAAGCGTTGATTAGCTAACGCGATGAATATTATTCTAGATGATTTAAATGATGGATAAGAAGTTTAATTCCAGTAACCAATTTAGGATTTAGAATTAATTCCCGTAGATGACCGTTGTGCTGTTTTTGGGACAGATTGACGAATATGAGATGTTAGATACTGCTTTTAGAAATATGACAGTAGGATTAGTGACAGTAACGATATAAATTAGCAGAATAACATGATGGGTTACTGTACTATTATTATACAGTTGAGTATTAGTGAGATTTTATTGATGAAGTTGTGTTCGATGATTTTTGTGATAATAAATTATGTTTAATAAATTATTTTGATGTTATGAGATGTTGTTAATTGAGATGTTTGAGATGATTGAGATGTGATTGAATATGTGAAGTGTTAGGCTTATTTACAGTGATGCAGGGATGTAGGCGAATGCCTCGTAACAAAGTTTGTGGTGAATGATATATATGTGATGTTGTATGTTACATGAGTCTCATACATTTACATTTTGTGAAGGCCTGTATTGGAGGATTTGTGAAGTAGGCTTATGCCTTGTGCCTCTATTAATTGGCAATTAGTGAAGAGGGCTGAAGCCCTATTGGTACCACATGCATATGCACAGTTGTGTCGTATTCGAATTGCATTTTGAATCGCTAATGATAATTGTGAATGTTTATTGATTGTTGTGTGTTGTTAAGAAGCGGTGAAGTTTATAATGCTCTTGTCTAATATATTAATTATCATAATATTATTTATATTATTCGATGTCTCACCCCTTTATTTGTTTCTCCGTTGCCTTTATACTGGTAACGTGCAGGTAACGAGGAGTAGAGACTTAGTAGCTTGTTGTCGTCGCTCTGATACGTAGCACTCGGGGGGGGGGGGGGGATGAACGCTTATTTGATTTTATGATGTTTTAAGTTTAATTAAAGTTGTTGTTTTAAAAAGTTGTTTTCTTTGAATTAAGTTGTTTAAAAGATGCTATGTTTCCCTTGAAGTTTTAAAGTTATGAATCCGCTGCATATTTATGGAATCAAGTTGAAATACTTTTGAAGACTAATACATTGTTATAAGTTCTTTGGATCAATATGTGTTATGTATCTATTATGATAGGTTTTTATGTTGTTGGTTTTTGGAATGAGAATGTAATGCCCCATGTTTGCGGAAATTTTGGCACTCTGATTTTAATATAACTGTGGGGTAGATTTGGGGTGTTACAGTCACTTCCTACCCTCAATGGGTGGCCAACATTGTTCCCGTACCTTAAAAAGACGGCAAAGTACGAATGTGTATGGACTACAAAGATTTGAATAGGGTGAGCCCTAACGATGATTTTCCACTTCCCCACATTGATATCCTAGTTGACAATACGGCATAACACAAAGTGTTTTCCTTCATGGTCGGATTCTCAGGTTACAACCAAATCAAAATGGCACCTGAGGACATGGAGAAAACAACATTTGTCACACAGTGGGGCACATTCTGTTACAAGGTGATGCCATTCGGACTGAAGAATGTTGGGGCAACCTATCAGCGCGCCATGGTAGCTTTATTTCATGACATGATACATCATGAAATAGAGGTCTACATTGACGATATGATAGCCAAATCGCAAACAGAAGAAGAGCATCTTGACCACTTACAAAAACTGTTTGAGAGACTGAAGAAGTACAAGCTGAGATTGAATCCGAACAAGTGTACATTTGGGGTACGGTCTAGTAAACTCCTAGGCCTTGTCGTCAGTAACAAAGGTATTAAGGTCGATCCTGCCAAAGTTAAAGAAATACAAGAGATGCCTTCTCCGCGTACTGAGAAGGAAGTCAGAGGATTCTTGGGACGCTTGAACTATATTTCCAGATTCATTTCTCACATGACAACTACTTGTGAGCTAATCTTCAAGCTATTGAAGAAAGATCAAGTAGTCAAATGGAATGACGAGTGCCAAGTTTCTTTTGAAAAAAAATCAAAGAATACTTACAAGAGCCTCATGTGTTGATGCCACCAGTCGAGAGAAGACCATTGATCATGTATCTGACTGTTTTAGAAAACTCAACAAGGTGTGTATTGGGGCAGCATGACGAGTGTGGCCGAAAAGAGAACGCTATTTACTACCTGAGGAAAAAGTTTACCAACTGTGAAACCAGATATTCACTGCTCGAGAAAACTTTCTGCGCTATGGCATGGGCTGCTCGCCGGCTAAGACAGTATATGCTGACTCATACTACTTTGTTGATATCTAAAATGGTTCCAATAAAGTACATCTTTGAGAAGCCTGCTCTTTCTGGGAGAATAACAAGATGGAAGATGATCCTAACAGAGTACGACATACAGTATACTACCCAGAAAGCTATAAAGGGAAGTATACTAGCTGATCACCTCGCTCACCAAGCTGTAGAAGACTACCAGTCCATGAAGTTCGAATTCCCGGATGAAGACATCATGACATTAGACAACTGCAAAGAAATCAGGCCATATGACAGACCTGAACAAGGATCCCGATGGAACCTGTTCTTTGATGGAGCATCCAATGCACTTGGTAATGGTATCAGTGTTGTACTCATATCTCGGGAAGGGTGTCATACTCCCTTTACTGCCAGACTTTGCTTCAACTGTACAAACAACATGGCGGAATACGAAGCGTGCATCTTCGGTCTCAGAGTTGCCATAGACTTGGGAATCAAATCCTTAGATGTGTTTAGAGATTCAGCTTTGGTCATCAGTCAGATCAAAGGGGAATGGGACACCAAGCACCCAAACCTTATCCCTTACAAAGAACATGTTTTGACATTGCCACCACATTTTAAGAATATTACCTTCGACAATTCTAACCACCTTATTTGCCTCATATTTAATTCCTTCTGATCAAATAGATACCGCAAGCTTTTATGATCACTAAACACTTCAAACCTAGAACCATAGAGATAATGTCTCAAAATCTTCAGTACAAACAATACTGCAGCTAATTATAGATCATGAGTAAGATAGTTTCTTTCATGAATCCTCAATTGTCTCAACGCATAAGTGACCACTTTATCATTCTTCATGAGCACACCACCTAAACCCAATTTAGAAGCATCACAATATACCACAAGTGATTCCTCAGGATTATGTAATATCAAGATTGAAGCCATCATCAATCTCTTCTTTAACTCAACAAAAGTCTTTTCACATTCGATGTCCCACACAAATGCTCTGCCTTTACAAGTTAGTTGAGTTAATGGAAGTGCCAATTTAGAAAAAAATTCAATAAATCTCCTATAATAGCCAGCCAAACTCAAAAAGCTCCTAATCTCCATAACTGATTTTGGAGTTTCCCATTGTAACACTGCATCTACTTTAGACGGATCTACATCAATACCATCACCTAAAATAACATGACCAAGGAAACTGACTTCTGTCAACCAAAACTCACATTTTGACAACTTTAAATATAACCTCATCTCTTTTAACACTTGCAATACAATCCACAAATGTTCAACATGTTCCTCTTTGGATTTAGAATAAATCAGAATATCATCGATGAATACTACAACAAACTGATCCAAATAAGTGTTAAAGATGGGGTTCATAGATTCCATAAACACTCCCGACGCATTGGTAACACCGAAAGTCATCACCAAATATTCGTAATGTCCATACCGTGTTCTGAAAGCTATCTTCTGAATGTATCCATCCTATACTCGAATCTGGTGATATCCTGATCTCAAGTCAATCTTGCTAAACACCTGTGCACCCACAAATTAGTCTATCAAGTCGTCTATTCTAGGAAGTGGATACCTGTTTTTGATTGTCACTTTATTCAATTGCTGGTAATCGACACACAATCTCATACTCCCATCTTTCTTCTTCACGAGTAATACCGGAGCTCCCCAAGGCGACACACTTGGTCTCACAAACTTATTTTGAAGTAATTCGTCTAATTGCTTCTTTAATTCTGACAATCAGATGCTGACATCCTGTATGGTGCCATGGAAATAGGCTTGGTACCAGGCACAAGATCAATCGAAAATTCCACTTCTCTTTCGGGTGGCACGTCTGAAATATCATTAGGAAAAACTTAGGGAAAGTCACACACAACCTGCATCTCATCAATTGCAGCCTGATTCTCAATAAATAAAGACACCATCAAAGAAAACAACTGAGCTTCGTCCCGCAATAACTCCTTCAATTGTCTAGTAGTTAAGAAATTATCTCCCTCTTCCTCTTCAGGAGTGGAAAATCGCACCAACTTGTTATAACATTTAATATGAACATAGTTATATTCTAACCATCCATACTAAAAATTACATCTAGACCACTCAACGATAAATAAACTAGGTCAACACGAAAGTATCTGCCACAGATGGACAAAGGACACTTCAAACATACTAGAGAAGTAGTCACCGACCCCTTGGCTGGAGTATCCATAACCATTTCTCCATTCATAGATGGAAACACCCAACTTTTTAGCATAATCAGTAGCAATAAAACAATGTGTAGCACCAGTATCAATAATAGTAATTAAAGGAATACTATTAATGAGACATATACCTCTAATCAAGCGGTCTCCACCAGATGTCCGAGTCCCAGTTAAAGCAAACACCCTTCCACCAGTTTGAGCTCGCTTCGGTTTTTGACATTGAGTGCTAATATGTCCTTCCTCACCATAGTTGAAACATATTTCCGCTTTGTGTTGACACTCTTCCACCTCGTGTCCTGTCTTACCACAGCGAAAACACCTCTTCACCTCACTGGTACATGCATTACTTTGATGACCAAGTCTTCCATATTTGTGACATACAATACCAGTAGGGGCACCTACCCTATTAGTCCTCTTACCATCATCTATCCTCTACTTACCCTTGTCAGTCGGAGCATTGTAAAGCTTCCCACAATACTGTTGCTGCTTGCCCCTCTTTTCATTGGTAATTTTGTAGTGAGCCTTACCGTCCTCTTCATAAATTCTCTAACTATTCTCCAACTATAGGAACTTACAGATCCTCTGATATCCAATGGCCTTCTTGATCTCAGAACGTAAGACATTCTCAAACTTCACGCACTTAGATAATTCAACTATCTCCTCGGTGTAATGAGGATAAAGTTCACCAACTCCATGAATTTGGCAGCATACTCAGTTACCGGCAAATCTCCTTGCTTTAGTTCCAGGTATTCGATTTCCTTCTTCGCACGGACATCCTCTGGGTAATACCTCATCAGAAATTCCCTATGAAACACATCCCAAGTAATAGCCTCACATGTGCCCTCAAGCCTCTGGCGAGTGGCAACCCACAAGTCATGAACCTATCTTACCAGTATATGCGTACCAAAATGCACCTTCTATGCATCAGAATAGTCCATAACTCGAAACATTCTCTCAATATCCTTGAGCCACTCTTGCGCTTCTTCAGGATCATGCTTTCCATTGAAAGTAGGTGGATGGTTCCTCTAGAAATTTTCCAAGGAACGAGTCTCATCGTTCCCACTAGCGTTAGGCTGATTCTGCATTGCCTGAGCCAAAGTTTGTAACTCATTAGCAAGTACACCATTTCCTCTTCCCCCCATTACTCTGCTTAACATCGTAACATCAGACAACTATTAGATAGAAAAACATCGACAGTATTATACTGTCATACTACACTAATGACTCAACAACCTGGCCGGACGAACCGACCTGCTCTGATACCAATTGTGACACCCTATTTCCCAACGGTAAATTTTATAAAAATCAGAGTAAAATAAAACTTTCACATCAACAAAAAATAGGATGTCACATTATTCAACATATTAAAATTTTCTCAGTCAATATAAGACAGATACATAACACACATTTCGGATGAACCGACAACATTTTAACTTAACCTTCAAAATTCAACTTTATTAACACGGCGGAAAGAATTTCATAATTATACTAAAATTCTCAACCATTATAAAATCAACAATGATATCAATTAAAAAGAGTCTACAACACTCCCAAAATCCTCAAAAGACATCAATTAAATAAAACAATCGAGCATTCATCCCCCATAGTGTTACGTGTCAGTGCAATTACACCCACTCAATAAGAGAAAGCAATCTCTTCTAGGCTCCGCGACTTCGCACTACTCCTGGCTATCAGCACGTTACCAAAGTGGAGGCAACATTCAAACAGTAAGGGTGAGATATCATAACAATATAATAGGTTATATAATTATAAGTTAACAACATATATATCATGGAGAGATTGAAGTTCAACAATTATCAATCACACCACTTCTACAAGTCCACAATTCAACAATGTCACGACTCAACAATTCCATAATTCGATAATCCAATGATTCGACAATTCAACCAATGAAATGCAATTGAATCCTATGAAAAATGCATGTGGTACCATCAGGGCATAAACCCTCAACAAATTTCCTTATAGGTCAGGGCATAAGCCCTCAACAATTTCCATAAAGGCCATGGCATAAGCCTCAACGATTGCCAATACAGGCCATATCATAAGCCCTCAACGATGCATGAAATGCGACATGCTACAATCATAAAAATGTAATTCCAAGAATACCATCAACATTAAGCCAATTTTCAGGCTAACATCATCTTCTTAGTACCGCTACATCACCTGTAATTTCTTTGCATATCATAGTTGCAACAAACACAACTTATTCACGACACTTTTGGTGTCACGACTCATCCAACATACACATTCATCATAATCATTTCGATAAATTATTAGACCACTGTTATAAAAGTTAATGTCATATTATAGATAATATTTTTAGCTTTCCAACGGTTCAAACGGTGCGTCAAACAGACACCCGTGGCGAAAGTTATGATTTTTAAGAGTTTTCCAAAAATTCTGTCAACTTCAGTGGTAATCGATTACCCAGTTACGGTAACCGGTTACCCAGTTATGGTAACCGGTTAGTGTAAGACAGTAACCCAGTTTTCTTCAAAATTCTTCGCGGTAATCGGCTACCCAGTTACGGTAACTAGTTACTGCAAGTCAGTAACCAATTGTTTAAAAACACAAACAATGGTAACCTGTTACTCATATATGGTAATCGATTACCCATCGCGAACAGACCCAGAAACTTGATTTTTCTACTACGAAATCTCATCTTCTTCACCCAAAAACCTATTTTCATGAAAGATCCAATATATCAATTATTTTAAATCATCAACACACATCGTATACCACCAATCTAACACAAACAACACATCTATTTCATCAATTATAAGCGATTTCAACAAACAATCTAACAATTAACCTACACCCAAAACCCTACATTCAAACCTTCATCTACCCACAATTATACCACTTATTAGAGAGTAAGAAACCCACCCTTATCTTAGGTTCTTGGTTGATTCTTGATCTGTACGGTGAAATCCTTTGCCCTAGCTTCCCAGTGTTCTTCTCTCTTCTACACTTCTCTTTCTCTGTTTCTACATACTGACCTATTCTCTTGTTCTTACTCTAATATATATTCCAATAATAATATTACTATCCCAATTAATTAAATATTTAATTATTATTATAAAATAATAATAATCCTAATAATATAATAATAATAATAATAATAATAATAATAATAATAAATATTATTTCACGCATCCCCATGTTTCTACGCATTTAGCCATACACCCACATAACTACACCTCATCATCTTATTATTTAATTAAAAATAATTCTAATTAAAATCGGAATGTTACATACGGTGTTTAAAAGTCCATGAATCATTTTTCTTTCTGAGACATATTTTCTCTTAAAAATAGAGGACTTATCCTCACTTAGTTTCATTCTAGAAAACATATTTCAATCATACTTTCTCACTTTCTACTCTCTCTACTTCATCTTTCTTTATTTCTTCACGAAGTTGCGTTAGTGTTTTGAGAGTGAAAATTATCTATGATATTTTTATTCTGGTGCTATGGTTAGTTTGTAATTTACTAAAAAATGTTCATCTCTTGCGTAATTCCTTTGAAAGAAGTTATTGTTTGGTTTGTGAGTTAAACCAATTAAAAGCTCTTGTTTAGTCTATGAGATTAGCAAGGTAAATTCTTTGCTTGGTTCCAAGCTAAGCCTGCGAAAATATCTTTGTTGGTTCGTGACATTAGCCACTTTAAATCTCACGTTTGGTTCTTGAGCTCAACCCAGTATAAAAGCTCTATTTTGTGTTGAGATTAGTATTGTGTAATATCTCGTGTTTAGTTTAGGGATTAGCCAGTGTATAATCTCTTTTTTGGTTGTAAGAAACTTCACGACGTAACCTATGAAAAGTTCACATTTCATTAATTGAAAACTCTCAAGAAGAAAGTCTTAGGGACAAGAGTAGGACAAATGGTTAGGCCGAACCTGTATAAATTATTGGTGCATTTCTCTCTTCTATGATCTCTTTACGTTCCCGTTCTTTATTTCTTTTTGCTGTATTTCCATCTCATAATCTGTCTAGTTTCTTCCTTGTAATTATTCCACTACATTATCTCTATTTTTTTATTTATAAAATCAACTTAATCATTTTTATAACTCAATATTTTCATAATTGGACCACAATTTTTGAACTACACAATTCACCCCTCCCCCCCCTTTGTGTTTGTAGTCACTTGTCAAACAAATGGCATTTGAGTCTAACTCATATTATAAGACTAATCGTCTCAGGATGTAGAATGATAACTTCAAATAAATCATTTAATATGATGTTTTCTTGAATACACCTCCATCGTTTGATGGTGAAAATTTTATTATATGGAAAGCTATAATGAAAATGTTTTTAAATGCAATTGATTTTGATTTATCGAATCTTAATATTAATGGTCCGTTTATCCCTCCCCCCTATATACTGTTCCAATACCGTTGTTGGACATGTCTCGCAAATCATCTGTTGTGAATCTTGATTTGAATCATACATGTGAGTGTAAAACGATGAAACTTTCAAGGAATGGGAATGATACTGAAATGATACAGAAGGCACTTGTGCCGCTAACAAGTGATGGTATTGATGAAACAGTGGTGAAGGAGAAGAAGAACCTGAACGGAGGTGAAACAGTATTAGAGCCAAGAGTTGTTCGAAATCTTGATTTGAATGAGGTCCCGACGAATGATGTTGAAATAGAATTAGGGCAACGCGTTGTTCGTGACTTCGATTTGAACGAGCTCCCAACTAATGAATGATATTCTTATCTTTTTATTTTATGTTTATGTTGCAACAAAATGACTGATATACTGCTTGCTATTTTTTTTATGTTTAAGTTGAAACGTACTGGTGGAAGATTATGTAATGGTGAGTTTACTGTCAAAGAGTGCCTTCTTTTATGTTACCTATCCTATTTAGTTATTATATATGTAATTGAATTGAATGAATGTATATACTTTTATCTTATAATAACTAGTTTTGTTTGGAACTTTCAGTTTAATATATGCTCCTCTTGCTACTTGTGTTTACAATTCAATTACATCCTTGTGCTATTTTTTCATTGTTTGACAGAAGATTATTCTTTGCTTTGACTGTTGAAAGAGATTTAATGGGTGGTTAGTGGTTTTAAGGACTAATAACATGAACTTGTTAGGAAAAAGTAATTACATGATGCGAACCCAATAGTCATGTATATAATGAACAACTGAACCAATTTGATTGTTTTGTAAATATTCAACTCACCAAACACCATTCGCTCATGACAAAGCCAAAACAAAGTTTGCATTATCTCAAACAATTGATTGAGTCATGCTCTCATAGAGTAAAGCTTCTGCTGAAAAAGTATGCTCAAACTTTGTAGATTTAGTGAGCCAGCTATTCAAGATGCGAGTTACCACCACTGCTTTGTAGATTTTTTTTTAATTTTTTTAATTTTTTATAATTACTTTCCATAACTTGATAGAGGTTTCTTATTATTAAGAATTTGGTACAATAACTTAAACATGTATTGCGATGATAAGATGTTGTTGTTGTTAACTAAGGCCTTTGCATAGGTTCACCATTTCTACGGTGATCATGTTGTCTCATATGTTAATGCACAATAATTAATGATATACAAAGAAATACATATTTAAGAGAGTAGAGAACGACGATGGTAAAGTTGCTAGAAATAAATTTTGTTGTTATATTTATGACATTTACAACTAGTCTATTTATACACATAAAAAAAAAGAATGTCACATAAGCCCTAATAGAATAGACTTAATAACTAAATTATCTAAAATAATTAGAAGTACTAAAATACCCTTTAATACCATCCCTTAATTTAGAATTTCTAATTAAAATTAACTACACCAATTTCATCCTTTAAGCGAAGAAATTGATCCGTCTTGATTGCATTTGTCATGATATCTGCTAGCTGTTTTTGGGTGCTACAGTGCACAACTTCTAGTACTCCGTTCTGGACTTAACTTCTGAGAAAATGATACTTTGTCTCACTTCTCCCATGTAGTACCAAATTCTTGGCAAGATTGATTGCAGACTTGTTATAATCCAATTTATGATCGGTTTCTGACAGTGTAACAACGGCCTTACAATTCTCCAGCTTGAATTTCTTCAGAATCTCAAATTTATACTTCAGCTAATAAAAAATTATATCCTTCTCAGAGTACAATACCTCCATCCCTATAACTTGAACTTCTAGAACTAGACAACTTCTTCATAACAGCTTCCCATCAGCAATATATCATCAACATAAAGACATACCAGATTTATATTGCTTTCAGAATGTTGAACATACACATCATACTCCATGTCACACTTCTGAAAATATTGTTTCTTGGAAAATGAATCAATCTTCAAATTCCAAGCTCTGGGCACTTGCTTCAATCCATACAAAGCTTTATGTAATTTGTACACCATCCCTTCCTAATTCTTTTTCATAAATCCAGGAGGTTGTGACTTGTATGTCTGAGTATTGGTGGAACGTATTATTGCTTCTACTTCTACTCTCGAGGCTCAGATGCATGATGTGGTGGTTGCCCTAGTAGTAGTTGAAACTATTATCCTGATCACGGATCATAAAGTGGGTCAGTCAGCCACTACAACTATTGGTTTTTCTCCTCGGGAACTATTACCATTTCCTTCCCCTTGCAAGAAGAGTCGGGGTAATAGTTTGTATACTCCTATTGAAGGAGGTTCTTTTAGACGAGCTCACATTTTCGGAGGGTGGTGAGTAAGAGGTTCTTACTCCTTTCTTCCAAGTTTCTGCTACTCTATCATCCCGGATACCTAGCACTCCAGAGGTGTTTCCTGCTGTCGTGGCTTCTAAAGACCTAGATTTTGTCAGGGACTTTTTTTGCAACTGTTAAAAGGATCCTTTTTTGCAGATACTTCCCTTACTTTATTTAGGGTCGAATCCCTTGTTTTCATGGTAGCTGCTGACCAGGATAATGTTCTGGGCTCTGGAGACCTTTCAAGAGAGCAGGATCAGTTAGGGGAGAGGTGTGAAGCCCTTGAACATAGAAATTATGATGATGAGAATGAATTTAATGAATTGTATGAGAATAGTGAATGTTATTAACTCTTTATTGGAAGAAGTAGGTTTGTACAATCAACTGTATACTTTGGCTACTCAGATAGAGAGAATGAAGGCTTCCCTTGCCGATGAAAAGAAACATTGCAAGAAGGTTTCTAAGGATGCGACTGAAGCGTGCCGTTGTTTGAAGAGGGTCAAAAAGTTCTTCATCAAAAGAAGGATAAACTATTAAATGCTTGAAAGGTATTGATAAGGAGGTGCTATTGCATAACAGAGATCTCGGGAATCCCTTCAACGGACTGTAAAAGTTGTGTGTATAGTCCAAGATGAAATGCCGGAGCAAGCACGAGAACTTTGTTCCAGCCTTCCTATTACCACTGACCAGCTGAATCCTTTGGCAGATCCTTCTTGAAAGGATACTGTAAGTGCCTTGGAGCTTCGAAGCTGGGTGTCGATGTTCGAGAGCCTTTTTGTTCCTCTTTCTTTATTTTATTTCTTCTATAGGCTGGGTGTGGATGTATTTGGAATGTGTTTGCACAGAGGAAGCATCACTACTGTTTGATGTGTCTGTATGTCTGATCATAACTGGTGAAATATGAGCTCGACTTTGGGCGTTTATATCCACAATTGTACCTGTAAGTATTTCATGCTAAAATGGCTAGACGCGACTATGCCTTAATCACGTTTATATGGATAAGGTATGAGTCTGATTAATTATGGTTATATTTAAAATTATACTTACAAACGAGGGACATGAAACCGGCTAGATGCAACCATGATTTTAACTCCACTCCATGACACATAGGATCATACCCAGGAAAAGGCAGAGGATCCCCGTACCTATCCCGAGGTGTTAGCTTAGATCGAGGTGGATGTCTGTAGACTTCACCATGCCCGACCTTGGATTTGCTATATACGAAAGACGGGGGTGCGCTAGATATGCATGAAAATGCGTTTTTCTTTGATAGGGGGTATTTGAACGTTGTATTCGGACGTGTAAAGTGTCTCTGATAGGACCCCGGGGCCCAGAATTGATGCTCACCCCCCCCCCCCCCCCCCCCAAACTACTTTCTTAGGCCCATATCTCTTTCTCTTTTTTATTTATTTATATTTCTTTATTTAATTCATTTATTTATTTTTATAACCTAAAAAAATTAATTCTTTTTTTATAAAATCACAAAAATAATATTATTTTCACTCAATTAGATTTAGGATATTTCATTTTAGGTAACTTTAATTATTTTGTAAATAAATTAAAATTAATTAGAACAATTAGGGTTTTTGTTTCTACCTAAATTCTATTTTCTTTTTTCTTAAAAATAACCAAAAATACAAAATAGGCCATGTAAATTATTTTCATTAATTTAATTTAATTACTAATTAATTTTTTATTTAATTTAAAAACCTAATTCTTTTTTTTTCTTAAAAATAATCAAAAACAACAAAAATAATTTTTTCTTTTAATTAGGTTAGACAGGGTCAAAACCCTAATTTCTTATCGTTCTTAATTTCGTCGCGCGCGCTTTATTATCTTATTTTTACCATATTAATGTAATTGCTCACAAGTTGTAATAGATTAATTAGGACTTTTCTCTATTTCATTCATCATTTTGATGGGTTTGTTTTTGGCTATGTAAATACCCGAAGCCTTGTAATAGCGTAGCTTTACTTTCCGCACTTTAAATTCCGCAAATATTATCTGTTAGATGTATGGATATTAGGGTTGCATGACAAGAATGTATGTAAGCTTTAAAACAGTTAGCAAACCCTAAATGTGCAAAGATAATAAACTTGAAATTGAATCACTCGCACATGCGCACTCCTAGGGTATACTCCCACTCCGGTTGCCTTCGGTAAACGGTCATTAAGTATAGGGTGTTTTAGCGGTCGCTCTCTTATCTCAAAGATCAAAGTTGCCTCAGATAGGTTGCCTCGGAATTGTTGCCTCGATTATTGATATTAAGACATTAGGGTTATTACTAAGACGTCCTAACATTGCTTTAGTGATCGTACGTCCCTTTCTAATTGACCCTCAAAACTCCAACGATGATGCTACCTACTCACTAATAGTGGGATAGCGCTGTCTAAAGGAAACGAACATATAACAATTCTTTTTTCGAGTAGGTAGATTAGCTCTTAAGTACTTGCTCAATCCAAATAAACTTTTTTACACCTACACTCTTTTTTAAACAAAGTTTTCAAAACGACTTCATAACACTCTTGAAGATAGAAGCAAGGGTTAAATTGAAGTAAAAAAAAACTTTTTTTTCAAATCAAACACACACAAGCAATTCTGAAAATGATGAGCAAGTACCGAAGAGCCCGTGGAAAACTACGGATAGAAAGGGTGTTAATACCTTCCTTTTCTATAATCTACCCCCCGTACTCAAAATCTCAAAAAAGGAATTTTTCTGTTCTTTTTTCCTTTCCTGTTGGATAAAATAAAAGTCGGTGGCAACTCTTGCTTACCGCAACATTTTGCGAACACAAACGCAAACCACATTCCTAAAATAGTCCAGTTCTGGCCACCGTATCACAAACACAAACAACTGTTAGAACTCAAAATAACAATACTCGATTGGACGACAAGGTCGGACCAACCTTTTGCTCTGATACCCACTTTGTAACACCCCAATTCTACCCTAAGTAATTTTATGCAAAATAAATCAGAGTTATAAAATTTCAATCATACAAATGAATCAGGACGTCACAAATTCTTCTAACAAAACTCATTGCATTCATCGTGGATATATAACACTTTCAAAACATCGGATGAACCATCATAACATCTTTAATAAATAGTTCAACATCTACGCAGCGGAATTCTTCAATAACATCTTTAAATAAAACAGCAACTTCGAAACATCTCATATTTAGTAAATAAACAATTTAAAGTTCAATAACTAAAAAATCAGCACTCAAAAATCAATAAGCGTTCATCCCCCGAGTGTTACATATTAGAGCAATGACACCAACTCGATCTATTGAAGGTATATTGCCTTCACTCTCGATTACCTGCACGTTATCAGCATAGGGGCAACATTCAAACAGAAGGGGTGAGATATCTAACAATATAATACTGCGCATGATAATTAATATATTAAATTAGATAAATATCATCACTACTTATCATCTCATAATCATTAACAATTACAACATATATACATATTCATCAACATCAAAATACACTTCATCATTAACTCATATAATGCGACTCAATATAATGCTAGTGCATGTGGTACCATTGGAGTAGAACTCCCATCTCAAAAATCTGTCAATTAATAGAGGCATCAACAAGGCATAGCCTTCATCTCAGAATTTTCCAATCCAGGCCATCTCAAGGAGCATAAGCTCCATCTCAAAAATTCAATGTATGCGACTCATCATGAATGTAATAACAACACCCAAGTCAACAGCGTCTCAAATCATCTCAACATTTCAACATAAGGACATCTCAAAAATAACAATGTCTCAATCATCTCAAAAAAACAAAATCTCAATCATCTCAAAACATTTCAATTACAACATCTCATAAACATCTCAAAATAATTTATTAAACATCGTTTATTTATCGACGTCACTTATTCATCATAAATTATCAAACACCACTTTATTAACCATATCTCATTAATAACTCAGTTGTATATCAATAGTACAGTAATCCATATTGTTATTCTGCAATTTTACATTTTTACTGTCACTAATCCTGCTGTCATAATTCTAACAGCAACCTCTAAACATCTACTATTCATCATTCTGTCTAAAAATCAGCACAACGATCATTTACGGGAATTAATCCTAAATCCTAAATTAGTTACTAGGATTACACTTCTTATCCATCATTTTAATCATCTAGAGTAAAGTTCATCGTGTTAGCTAATCAACGCTTCGAACGACGTATCAAACAGCATCCTAAAACCCAAGTTACAGCAATTAAAAGCCAATTCTGTCAAATACCAGACATTATGTATCGACACAAAACCCTATGGATCGACTCATCCTACTTCATCTATACACTATGTGTCGAAACAAAACCTTATGGATCGACTCATCCTGACTTCAAAACACAGCATGTATCGACACATTCATCTCACCGGTCGACTCATCCTGAGCCTCACACACTCATGTATCGACAAATCCTCTCTTCGCGTCGACTCATCCAGCGACAGTCTGCATAATTTTCTGCGTTTTCTTCTGTAATTTCACTACGGGAATCATGTTACAGTCCTACAAACCTCATTATCATCATGATGAATCATCACCTAACCTTAATCTATAATATTACATCGGTTAAACAACATCATAGCATCATTATTCATCCAAAAATCATCAATCTTCATCATACATAATTTATAATACATCCAATTCAAGAACAAAACAGCAATCCTCTAACCCCACATATCAAACATCATGAACCCAATTATAAAGTCAGAACCCCACCTTTACCTTGGATTGAAGGTCGCTTTACAATTTTCCGGGTTGAATTCTTCGTTCTTGCCGTCTTCCACTATTTCCAGCAGCTTCACGTTCTTCTCAATACTTATTCTCTTCTTACTGCTTCTTTCTTCTATTCCTCTAGCAAATAATAAAATAACCTAATATTCTATTATTCCTTATTGGACTCAAAGCCTACACCCTCTTATTACTCCTACTCTCTCAAAATAAGCCCACATCAAAATAATATTACACTTCTAATATTATTTCACCACATAATAATATAATACCTCTAATATATTATTATTTCTCCACTTAATAAAATAAATCCAATTTAATTATAACACATCTTTATAAATATTCCAAAAATAATTTAATTAAATAATTAATTAAATTACGGGTGTTAGAGTACAAGGAGAGAAGTTTGGATTTTTCAAAATTTGAGTTGTGACGTGATTTTCATGTCACTAATTTTTGACGTGAAAATCACGTCACAACTTTATGATCATTATTAAGTTGCGTTTGATTTTCATGACACTAATTTGTGACGTGAAAATCACATCACTAAAGTGTGTAAAAATAAATAAAAAATCATTGAGTTACATAACTCTTTCTTCTTCATCATCTCTTCAATTAATTTCTTCTCTCCTTCTTCACTCCACAACTAGAAACCTCATCTTCATCTCTTCTACTATCCTAATTTATTTATTTCATCCTCTAATTTAACTCAAAAGTATAATACTTCTTCCATCTCACTTCTTAGTTGTTTATTTTTTTTTTAATTTTAATTTTTAATTTAATTCTAATTTTTTATTTTCTGATTTTTAATTTTAGGTTTGAAGGAAAATTTTGTTTCAAACTAATTTAATTTATTTTTGTTTTCAAATTATATATATATATATATATATATATATATATATATATATATATATATATATATATATATATATATATATATATATATATATATATATATATATATATATATATATATATATATATATATATATATATATATATATATATATATATATATATATATATATATAATTGTTGGATTGTTGTTGTTGATTTTTATACTTGTTATTGTTGTTTTGATATTGGTATATAATAAAAATAGATTTTATTTTTTTCATATTGTTATATTTTAGTATAAAATAAATATATAATATTTTAATTTAAAATATTTTTTTATAAAAAAAAATTTAGTAACGTGATTTTCATGTCACAATTTAGTGACATGAAAATCACGTCACAACACACTGACAATAGTTGATATTTGTGCAAAATTTTGCGACGTCAATTTCACGTCACTAAATTGTGAAGTTAAAATCACATCACTAATTAGTTGTCACACGCTCTCCTGCGACGTATTCATTTACGTCACTAATAGCACGTTGTGACGTGATTTTTCACGTTGCGACGTGAAAATCACGTCGCAAATGAGCTTGTTTTTTGTAGTGCCTCTTCTTCATGATTTGTTTTTTGCTATCTCGGTTCATTTCTCTAATCTTCCTTTTCTTTCTAACAGTAAAACGATTTCCTATAGTTCTGCTTCCATCCTATACTCTCAATTTCTCTCATATCTCACAGTAGACATGATAACAAACATGAAATACAAATCAAACCAAGAGAATCGAAAAAACAAAATCAAGGAGGAAAGATAAAGTTACGGGCCAGCGCGATGATGTTGTAGAGATTTTTTCGGCGCGACGTGAGTATGGTGGTTGAGTGCGTTACGTACACGTTGTCGCGTGGTCATGGGAGAACTCGAAGATGTCATAGGGAAGGCTAGACATGAATCACGTATTTGCCGATGTGGGTGACTTGAGGTAAATTATTTTTTATTTGCTTTTAATTCAGATTTGTTGATGTTATGGCGTTATTGCAGCATGACAGTAAATATATTCATTGTAGATGCTGAAACATTAGCATTCTGATTATGCTTCTGGAGTGCGATGAAGATGGTGGAATGAAACGATGCTACAGATGCAGTGTGAACTATTTTTGTGCTGATATAATTTTGAAGTTTAACCGAGGTAAGTTTTTGTCGTAGGGTTTAAGTAATGAAATAATGAATTTGGGGATGAACTTTCGTGAAGCTTTTTTTGTTAGATTTTCTATGCGATTTTTCTTCCCATTGTTGGTGTTCTAAGTAGTGGCTATTTGTATGTGTTAGTATCTTAAATGTGTATGTAGTGAAGGTATCGTAAGGTTTAAGTGAAAATGAAGAACAAAAGCATGGTTTTTTTTTGTTATGTGAAATTTTTCTGGTTTTTTCTTAACAAAGATTTTTTCTATGTTGATTTAATGCAGACAGAGGTTGAGATGTTTTCAGGGATGATTGTGTTAAAAATTTTCTGTTGTCTAATTGCTTCTGTTATATATGTGAGATAGATGAATTTTTGGGGGAAAAGTATAGCTTTTGAACTGTATTATAGTATACTTCTTTGTAACTTTTATGGGAAGCCTTTTGATTTTGCTAATTTTGTGTATGAACAACATATTTTTTACTGATATGGTGTAGTTTTTTGGACTGTTATTGGACAGGTTTGGACAGCAATGGAGCAGTTTTTTAGCAGCTAGTGCAGGGATATGGCACAACTTATTTTAGTGAGTGCAGGCTTGGAGTTGGTTTAATGTTTGATGCAGGGCTTATAGTTTCAATTGGTGAGATGCAAGGTATTGCATACTGCAGACTACAAGTATTGTGAAGCAGGATTGGTCTTGGATCTGTTTTGGAGGGTTTAGGCTTAGAAACATTGTTTTTGTTGTAAAGTTTCTCTTTTATCCAATGCTTAGGATGTGAAGACAACATGAATTATATATGATGCTTGTAAACTTTTGAGTGAATGAAATTGCTTGTAATTTAATTGCCCATTCAAATAATTGACCTTGTTAGATCCTTGCTTGTAATTTTTATAGCTTGAAACTTGAATGAAGTCGAATGGAATTGAACGGTAGTGACCTTCGAAAGTGGACTTTCAAATGATGAATGGATAATGATACATGCCTTGAAACTTTTAATGCTCTTGGATTTCCTTGAATTAACATTGATGAACTTGTATCTTGAAGTTTGAATCCAATTCTCGAATGGAATAAGAACTTGACGTCTTGAATGATGATGAATGTCTTAAGTAAAAATCGATGAATAAAGGAAATATGCCCTGCACATTCAATATAACCTTTGAATTCTAAAGGATACAAACTCCAAGACTTATTGATAGATTCCTCTCCCAAAATGGACTGAATTCAATCATATCATGAAATTCACCTTTCTTTTCAAAACTCAAAGAATTTTCAAATATGAAGTTTTTGCAAACCCACTTTGAATACTTAAAAGGCATGTCTTGTACCGATCGTTCACAAATATTAAATCAACTCATCTTGCATCGTAAATCAAGCCAAACCTAAAAGGCCTTGACTGGTTAATACAAGTGGGTTTCAAGATAAAAGTTGTTGCGTTGAGAAGTTGGCACCATGAATTGAAATTAGAAATCGAGAAACTTCTAAATCAGGAAAAATGACCTACAACGCTTCACTAAAATTCAAAGCCTTCTAAACACAATTTGACTTCGATTTTTAAAGTAAACTTGTAAATGATATCGCTTATTACATTCTTCAAAAATAATCGTCTCGAGATCTTTGAAAATTGAGGAAATTACGATTCTTTGGAATTCAGGCAACAATCACTTGAGATTAGGTCAAAAATCCAGAAAGTGACCTCTAAAATATTCGAATTTTTTGATGATCATTCGCATACAATCAGATCTTGACTTTAAAGATAAGTTGGAGATGATGTCAAGGAGAGTCATACGCAAAAAGAACCACTCAAAAATATCGAGTAATGAAGAAGTTACAATCGTTTGAACATGATCTTGGAAAGGTCGATTTTGGGTTAATACAGTTGATTTTCAATCATCTGAACCATTGACTGAGCAAACTTGCAATGCAAGGCTCGAAACATGGCACGAGCATCCATGAGAATACGTGAAGAACCATGAAGACCATTTGAAACCTTGGAAACTCAATTTTTCTTGATAAGTACCAAACCCTATTTATTGACTCAATGCATAGGAGCAGAATCTGTCTGATTAAATCCTGAGCCATTTTGAGTATTTGAGAAACCCTAGGATAACATCTTGAATGAAAAATGGGAGGATAAATTTTGGGGTACAACAGTTTCCCCTGTTCAATCTTCTTAAACTTGAAAAGAGAGATTGGCATGTTCGTTGTTTGTAGCTTGAAAGTGGAAGATGATTGAACACTAGAGTGCCCAAAAATTTGCACTTACTTGTGCACGAAGCAACGCTTTAGGTTTATTGTATTGTGAATAGGCTTAAAGATGTCATTCGGAGAGTGACGTGATATATTCAGAGATGGGCTTATAGATGCCATAAGAAATGGTTGAGAATCTTCGGAGATGGGCTTATAGATGCCATCCAAAAATGAATGTTGATAGAGAAATTAGATTAAGTCTAATGCTTGACTTCAGCTACGAGAAGTATCAGAAATAAATCTTTGGTCGATTTAATCTGAGCCAGTAGATGTTTACTGAGAGAAGTAACAAAATAAATCTTTGGTCAATTTATACTGGAACAACAGATATCCTTCACCTGTCTTTAACTAGAAGAGGTAAATCTAAACCAGAAGAGGTCTTTGTGCGCCTGTCTTTAACTGATAGAAATAAATCTGATCAAAAGAGGTCTTGTGATTGGTGACTTCACCGGGGAAACAATTATAACCAGAAGAGGCTTGTTGATTGCCTATTATTAACTAGAAGATGTGAATCTATCCAGAAGAGGACTTTTGTTTTGTTGATTGACTTTTCCTGCAAGGCAGAGGGTTAGTTGCATGCAGATGTATGCATGGATTGATGATGTTCTCAAAATAAATGAGATTATGATGTATGCATTTGTCATGTAGGTAATATGATGTATGAATGTGAAATTTTGTTGAAACGTATCTTTGTATGGGGAAAATAAATCCTTGACAAACATTAGGGAGCCTTGGGAAGTTAAACCCCAGGCTGCTATTGAAGAGTATGTGTATCTTCAAACTTTGTTTAGGTTATTTCCGCCGAGGATTCCTGTTTTCTTGTTTGAGGAAAAATCCGCTGGGGAATATTGACTTTGCTTGTGGAGAGCATTGATTTCTTCTTGGGGGAAAGAGTTTAGGAGTTTTAGTTGTCTATTGCTCTACTGGGGATTTATGTCTTGATTGGAGAGAATAGAAGTTAGTTGTTATCTGGTCGGATCCAGGCTTCACAACAACTTGTTGTGGATAATAAAGTTAACTATTATCTTGTCGAATACCAGGCTTCGCAACAACTTACTGGGGAATATGAAATTAATTGTTATCTGGTCGGATTCCAGGCTTCACAGTAACTCAAACTGTTATTTGGTTGGACTCCATACTTCGTAGTAACTGAAGAAGTTAAACTGTTATCTGGTCGGATTCCAGGCTTTACAGCAACTTAAATTGTTATCTGGTCGAATTCCAAACTTCGTAGTAATTTGTTTAGAGAGATGAAGTTGAACTAACATCTGGTCGGATTCCAGGCTTTGCAGTAACTTAGATGAAATTAAACTGTTATCTGGTCGAGTCCAGTATTCAGAGTAATTTTCTTGAGAGGATAAAGTTGAATTGTTATCTGGTCGGGTCCAGGCCTCACAGTAACTTGCTGTTATCTGGTTAGATTCCAGGCTTCACAATGATTAAAGAAGTTAAACTTTTATCTGGTCGGATTTTAGGCTTCACAACAACTTAGATGAAATTAACTGTTATCTGGTCGGATTCCAGACTTCACAGCCACTTTCGAGGATAATAACGAATTCGTTAGGGATTTTAATAACTCTTCCGGGGGTTAAGGGGTTTTGTCCGTTGATTTGTAATAGTATGATAAGCAAAATCAAGTTGGGGAATTTGCAGTTTGTTAGGGAAATAAACCCTGTTGAAGATAAAATTTGACGACCTACTGGAGAGGTGTTTCCTTTAGGGAAAAATCCACAAGGCCCTTTTTTAGACCAACTCAATTGGGGAGAGGGTTTTCCGGATATTGAAACTCTAGCTGGGAAGTGCATGAATCCAAGTCCGTGGGGATAATTTTATTGAAGTAACTCCATGGGGATACTTGAAATCCTTAAGGAGATTTTTATTATTGTTTTCATATATTTGTTAAAAGTTAATCATGTTCATATGCATATTGATAAACCAGAAATGTATCAAATATTTGGATTAATTTACATGAATTTTATCCGCATTTTATTTAATTAAATTACTCTTTATTCGTATTATGCTGGTATTTTATATGTTTTCAGAAATTTGATGTTTGCAAGGCATGTGCGAAGAAAGTCAAGAAAAGTCAAGCTAATCGTATTTAAAATCCGCACAAAGAAAGAGAAATTATGCAATTAAGGGGTGTGTGGCAAAAATTGGGTGCATTACAAGTAAAAATCCTTGGAAGTCCAAAGAAGAAACAAGCGTTGGCCCAATTCACCCAAGGCCCAAGGGGTGTAATGGCCGTTACACATTCCTTAGCCAAAGTGTAACGACCATTACACCCTGCCACGCTACCCCTTCCTCAAAAGTAGGGGGTGTAACGATTGTTACACCTTACCACGCCATCCCTCCCTCAAAAGAAGGAGTGTAACGACCGTTACACTGAAGCAAATCCGGAGGAGAAAATACCTAAATTCCCTGTGCATCTCCAAGCCTATAAATAGGACCTCAAATTCCCATTTTTAAACACACTTTCTTTTCTATGTTTTTACTGTTACTCTGCCGAATATTTTCCACATTTTTTCCTTTTTGCGTTATTTTCTTTACCAATCTGTGGGAGGCATCCGATATCAGACAAATATTCTGCTGTAATATTTTCGGGTTTAATTTAAGTACTTTATTTATTTATGCCAGGATTGTCTGTAATATTTAGTTTATTTAAATTGCTAGATGGTAATTATTTCTGTTGCGCTGTTATTGAATCGTTTAATATGCTAGGCTAAATTTATTTATCGGTATGAAGGTCATATAGCCAACGGGGTTTAGCAACACCAATTTATCAGTTCCTTTTAAAAAAGAATAATTTTCTGATTTCAATTACTAGTTCTAAATATTAACTGTTTTGTTACGAGAGTAAAGTACAAACAGAAGTTAGGATAAATAAAACGAGAGTTTGAGATGATAATTGGACAATGGTAATTGTGCATCAACTTAAAATACAATAAGAGCGCTTTTAAGTTGATTTGGTTTTGTTTGTTTCCAAAAACTATTTTGAAACTCTTATTGAAATAGCGAGAGCACTCACTTAGGTTTGATCGTAGGATCTGAATCAATAAACACGAGAACGTGAGAAGAGGGTTTTCAAACGAATACTTCCTACTGAAAACTGTCTTGTTAATCCGAGTTAGGTCAATGAGTTGCTAAATCCTCGAAGTCCGACCATTACATACCGATATTCTCCCTTGAATCTAAACTAGATTATAATCAGTTAGGTTCCCTAAACCCCTTATTAATTACTGCAAATCCCCGACAAAATTCTCTTCTCCAGCAAAGTGTAGTCAAGGTTGCTATCCCCAGTGAGTTGCTATGGAATATGATATCAGGCCGAGTATCATTTAACTTTATCCTCCCCAGAAGAGTTGGTATCCATGTTAGAAACTCAGTCAGACAGCGCCTCAGAAGGTTATCCATCTCTTTTATCGCAAGTCAGGGTATATAAGAACTAAATTCCCATTAGAGCGATGAACGACCAAGTTTCCTGAACTCTTCTATCCCCAAGAAGAAGTCAAACATTCCCAGTGGAGTATCCTAAAAATAGAAAGCATGAATCTCCAGCGGAGACGTTCTAAAAAAGATTAAAGATTCATATTCTTCACCCCCAACAGTCGGGGATTTATTTTCCCCGACCAAGATGTAACACGAAGCTACCAATACGCTTCAATGATATATTACACCCATACATCATTTACAAATATCATAACATATGCATACGAAACACATATAACATACTCTCATATACTTTGAGAGCATCATCGCACAATGCATTACATACATCATAAAATTGCGTAAAACTAACTTTGTTTCTTTCAGGTTAGTTCCAAGACAGACGAATATCATCAGCAATTCTAAAATAGGTCGCAGATTAATTCCCAAAACAGGACGGGGCAACTATCTATATGGCCAGGTCAGAGATTAAATCCCAAAACAGGACGGGGCAATTATCCATACGACCAGGCGGTATGACTTCTCGAAATAGGATGGCTTTACCAATGAAAGGTGGGTCAAAGATTAGGGGGGCATGATCCCTAGGAATTTCTAATGTTTTCTATTTTGCAGGGTTGAAAAACATAGTCACTGGAGAAGACGATCGAATCTAGAGCTCCGACACCTCTCCGGTCCATACAATGTTGTTATTTTATATTTTTTTTATTTCATCAATATAACCGAATGTACAACCACCCTAGTAGCAAGTGAACGCTCATTAAGGTCTTAGTATGCAAGAGCGTGGATTTGATCCCTGCCTTTTGTGTTTTTCACATATTTTCTGATTTTCATAGATCACATGCATCGCTCTTCATGACATCAACCGGGTGTTGGCTCCTAAATTCGACACTCTTGTTTTATCAATGTCAACCATTAAAAGCTGAAAGATGCTTTCGACTGGCTAAGCCTGTCGAAGTGCCCGTCGAAAGATGGCAAAATACTTAGAAGATTTCTTCCAAGGAAGAAGGCTGGTTGCCTTCGACGTCGAAGGAGTTTCTCGTCGAAGATGTCTCTTGACGAAAGTGTTCGATGGTTCAGAGTGGAGCAGTTTGAAATTCAAGTGTTTGGAGGGAAAACGGTTTCCAGCAGTTACCACGTGCAAACGTGCAAGGATCTGGAGCGTCGAGCATGGAGAACGTGCCAAGTGGATTGATCTCGAAGCAGTGTAACTGCCCGACGGTTATTTGGGATGTTTTAGTATAAATAGGAGTAGACATGTAGTTTCTCGCGTGTGTTCACAATTCTATACAAAGTCACTCATATAGATTCGAGTACCCAGCGTGTGAGAAAGAATTGTTGAGAAATGTATGTGTGAAACACCAATTTTATCAATTAAAGTCATTTACTTTCCCAGAATTTTACTTGCTTTTCTCTTTACATTTCCTGTCGAACCTTTACCTTAAAGCCTTGTTTATTTTACCAAGTCTTTCCTTTATGCAATTTACTTGAAACCTTTTATTTAAAGCCTTATCCAACTTAATCAAACTTCAAAATCAACCTATGTCCATAGGATCAATCTGATCGATCCTGCGAGTAACCAAATAAGTAACCATTTGGAGGATCAGCGGTTGTTTACCAAAACCCAAGGTAAACACCGGGCACCCTTTCCCTACAGCCGCATGATCGTCATCAGCCAATATCAACGTCCCAGACGCGCAAGCACATGGTGAACCTCATGGATTGACCACACTGGATCCAGCGTTGGCACTATTGGGCTTGGACCATAATTCCAATTTACACCCCTCCTTTTTGCTAACCCAAGCCCAATATGCTTATGTTTATATTTTATTTTCTTATTTTTACTTATTTTTATTATTTATTTTATTTAATTAAAATACATAATTAGTTCTAGGTTTATTCATTAATTAAAATTAATTAGGGTTTAGTTTTCAATTAACCATTTAATAATTTAATTAATTAATCGAATTTTCTTAATTAAAATTAATTAGATTTAATAGGTTTTAATTAATTAATTATAAATTATTTTTCCATAAAAATTTGACAAAAATATTTTCTTTTTCGTTTTCGCTTAATTTTACATTTTTAGATCGATTGTATAGGGTTTGCAAATGTAATAGCCTAGATATTATTTTCCACTTTCCTTTTTTTCATTATTATGTAACTGTTTATGGGTTATAATAGTCATAGGTTTATTTTCTGCTCTGTTATTATGTAACTTCCTCAAGGCCATGCAATAGCGTAGGAATTTTATTTTCTGTATTTTACTTTACCTGCTATTATTTTACTATATTGCTGTTAGTAATTAGGGTTTGCATGAAAAGACTAAAATGAATCGTTAGAAAATTAATTCTATAATTGTGTTAATTCTTAGATGAAGAATTAACACTCTAAAAACTAGTTCTGGAATTTAAAATTACAGTAGGTGTAAAAAAAAAGGGTTCAAAAGCAAGAAAATAGAATAATGCAGGAAAATAGAAATTTGGCTCTGTATAAATTTCTTCGACCCTCATCCATTGAACTACCACATATATATAGAAGAAGATTTTGCAGTTGAGAAAAACTTGGAAAAGCTTGAGTGGAGGAAAACCCGGATGCACGGTTACTGAGTGGAGGAAATATAGGAGAAGAAAAACTGTCCTCAACTTTGCCCACGTCTCCACTAGTTCATAACGTTGCCTTTAGGCGTGTGACGGTCGTCACAAGGGGGTGACGGTCGTCACAAGGGGGTGACGGTCGTAATGCGCTTAAATAGCACATTACGCTCGTCAATGATGTGTGACGAGCGTTCTTTCTAGTTGTGGAGGCGTTACGGTTGTCATAGGGTGTGACGGTCGTCACAGCTACAAAATCTGCAGACTTTGCAGATTTGGTTCTTTCTCTTCTGTTTCTTGGTTAACTTCCTTCATGTGGTCCTTTTTTATTGACTTGAGTTGACAAATGTTGTACCTGGGAAAAGACACAAAACTCGGAATAATCGGGAGTTAAACGACTCAATGTATTATGAAAATCGATAAAAGTGTAGTAATTATATGATACGATTTCTCGTTATCAAATTCCCCATACTTAAACCTTTGTTTGTCCTCAAGCAAATAGTCATTAGAAATATCGGACAAGTTTTGTCAAGCGCATATGCATGACATACCTTCGATTTTTAAAGCAATTTCGGGAAATCCTCGTCGGTTCGGCCAATACTTGAGTGAAACACTAAAGATACGCTAATGACACAAGCAATAAGCTTAGTCGTAGGCTTCCATTACAACGAACTATCCAACAGTTCCGTTATAATTATGCCCAGAGTTCCTCGTATCTATTTCACCCGATTTCGTTCTGGCGCAATCACATTAAGCCCTTTGTCTTAGCACGCACGTAGTGGAGTAACCGGTTAGTGACTTTGATCCTTTTAGCACGGGGTCTGGTACACGAATGTGGCAACCCTACATACGTTATCCAAATTGGAGGTTGTGGGGGATCGAGCCGTAGAACACCCTACCAAGTCTAGAACCAGATACCTCTGAACCAACCAACAGTGGATTCCTTCATTATTTGCTCAGTTCTTATATGTGACCGTATATTTTGGTGCACAAAATTTCTTTTCTTTTAGCAGCGAGATAAGAAGGATATTTCTATGATTCAGGCATCAAACACTTATATTCATCGATTCTCCACGTGGTTTGTGTCAAGACGGTGCTGACTGCTAGTATAAACTACTAGGGGTTACTTTAGAACTAAAACTCAAGATATCGGTATAAAGGTCATTGAAACGGATCGCGTAAGTAGGAAGTCTACAGTGTCATAACCGTATCGATCTTGTTATGTCGTTTTCGGCTTCCTAAACTGAGATTTTGTTAAAATAGGTATGTCGAGCTAATGCGAAGATAAAAATTTTCGGTATGGCAAAATAAAGCGAAGAATTTGGATTGAGACATATCATAAAAATTTACTAGTTTATAGAAGATGGAAAGGGTACCTCTCCCACACTAAATCCGACATTTTCCTCAATGTTGCGGTATATAGGCGGGGAAGTACAATTACAAAAACAAACATAAAGGAAATGAAACAGAAAAAGTAAAATACATAGTAAATAAAGAAAACTACTGGTGACCACGTCCTCTACTCCTGGTGCGAGAGCGCCTAGTGGGAGTGGCTTATGTGTCAGTATCCTGGTAACCAAGGGTGCTGGCGTCCAGCCTTAAGGCGTTGAGTTCCGACAGGGCCTCGTCCAACCTCTCATGCATGTTCCGCTGTCCAGTCAAGATCTGAGTGTTTTGAGCGCATAGATACTCATATTGATCTTGTTGTCTTCTTTCCAACGCCACGCTCATTTGATTTTGCATATGAATGGCGTAGAGGACCTCTTCAAGAGTAATAGGAGGTGGTACAGATGAAGATCTAGGAATTTCGTGGACGGGGGGAGCACTGTCCAGCTCTTCTTGCATTTCGTCTGCGGGGGCATTAGGCTGGTCTTCATGAGTAGGAGCACGCCATGCGGGAGCTGTAGGATCAAACAACCAGTTAGCTCAGTTTCGTGGATCGATTTGGTCCCTGCAAGGCAAAGTGATGTTATGATAAACAATGTTTCTGATCACAGGGTGGGATCTGCCATCCTCCCGCTCATAAATGAGATGTGCAGCCTTGCAGTGATCCAAGGTCAGCAAAGCCGGTGCCATAGAAGGCATATCCGCGAGAGCAGCACCATAGTTCAGAGTTATGGCAAGTGAAGTGACCAGCCCTCCGAAATAAAAGGGTTTTCCGCCTCTAGCACAAATAGAGTGAATGTGAGCCAGTAAAAACGGGGCGGCGTTGATCTTTTGCCCGGTGAATGCGCAATGCATGAAGAAGAGCTCCTTGGAGTTGAGCTTGTGGTTGCTGTCACGGGAGAAGATGGTGTTGCTGAGGATGCGGTGGAAATAGCGGATAGCCGGATTATGAATGTGAGTGGCATTGAGGTGGTCGTAGGATCCGGCACGAATGTTCGTCATACTGTGCCATAAGTTAAAAGCTTCCTCACTGAAATTATCTGGCACCCGGAGATGGACACCATCGTCAGAACAGAAGCCTAAAAGGCGTGCGATGTCGGTTTGGGGAATTTGACGCCCGATGCCAAACATACAAAATTTGGCAAGGCCTGACAGTTGGTTCGTGGCACCTGGGGGAGTGACGTATACAAAGGAACTCAGAAACTCAAGGGTTAGAGTTTCATAAATGGGTTGCGGTTCGCGGCACAGGTTCCATAAATCCACACTCTGCAACAATTTTCGGACACTGTCAAGTAGTCCCAAACTCCTCAAACAGTCAAGATCAACATACCGTGTAGGTTGGAGACCGCGACATTGGAACTTCTGGAATTTGACACGTTGGGTTTCACCTTGTTCGCCGGATCTGAAAGTGAGAGTGGGAGCTTGTTGATTGTTGGCCATAGTGTTTGTAAAACGGATTGAAAAAGTTTCAGAATGAGAATGGAGTAGTGGGTCGATGGTGTTTTTAGTGTTAGAGTGTTGGAAGTTGAGAAAAATGGAGTGGGTAATGTTACCGTTATTTTGCAGCAATGGAGGTTTTGGAAACAAAGATGGAATGGCTCTGTAATAGCAGGTTCTGATATAATGCGCGCGTGACGGTCGTCACGAGGGTGTGACGGGCGTAACACGGTGAAACGCGTGTTACGCTCGTCATGAGGGTGTTACGAGCGTCACACGTTCAATTTCATTATATTAATGAAAAGAATGTGACATTTTTTTGGTTTTTTTATTTTCTAATATTATAATTCAAAATTCTAGCATGTAAAATATGAACAGTAAAATAAAAAATTGAAAAATATACTGAAAATTGAAATAACATGTATGAAATGAAATAATGGCAGTAAGGCAATATAACTTGAAACTTGATAAATAATTGAAATTTCATTAATGAGTAAAAATTGTTTGGAAATAATAACTTAAATAATAATAATAAAAATGATAAAATACTAAAACAAACTAGATTCCTCCCCCACACTTAAACTAAACAGTGACCTCACTGTATGTACAAATGAAAGAGAAGAACAAATCAGTATAACAACGACAATCTCTAGCCACGAGGAGTAGGGAACATATGCTGGTGCATGAAATCCAACTGGTCCGTCACCAAATCCATGAAAGCGATGAAATCCACTCGTAGAGATGTAAGCTTGCCTGCATTTCGGTAATTTCTTCATGCAAAGAGTTGAGAGTGACAGTAGGTGGAGGCGGTGGTGGTATCTCTGGAGCCTGGAAGGTGGTCTCAATAGAAGCTACATGCTGCTCCCATGGGTCGGGAAACTGGTGGTATCCCGGTGGTGTTTCAGGGTCTTCAGCATCGCGAGAGGTATTAGGTACTTCATAGATGTCGACAATGGAAGGAGACGAAGGCGGTGTAGGAGGATGGTGGAGGTCAAAAGGCCAGTTTTCTCTATTGTGGACACTAGTTATAGGGTTCGGGAGCACAAACTGGTGGACAGTCTCATGATTAATTAGCAGCTCGAATTCATCTGGCCCAAGATTTCCTATAAAACAAGTGTTGAAGCAAAATTTAATGTTCATTGGCTTGATTCTATAGTGCAGTGTTGATCCTAACATAGGCCTTCGGAGTCCAATGGCATTAGAGATCATAGTGACTAAACCACCTAAGAGGATTGGGGCATTTGGTGTCTATATAATACGTTCCGTGTTAGCTAGCATATAGGCGGCACCGTTTACTGGACGGCTCTGAGAATCACAGTACATGATGAAGAGCTCATCACGTGACACTGATGTAACATTTTTCTCTTTACCAAAAAGGGTGTGGGCAATGATCTTATGAAAATACTTGTTAGAGGGGTTGTGGATGGACTCAGAATAAAGGTCAGATGGCTCAGGATGGTTATTGCCAGCAATGCTACCCCATAAGAAATCAAGGTCAATATCAAGCAATAGGTCTTCCTGGGTCATAGTAATAACATCAGGGCCATAAGGGAATCCTAACAGGTTGGCAAACTCCCTATGGTTATAGCGGTAGTCCATGTCAAACAGTCTGAAAGTGATCAGCCCACGGTTGAACCCTAACCTATGATTCGGTAGGTAGCTCAGTGTGCTCAGGAACTCAAGGGTCAACTTTCTGTAAGTACAATAACGTCTCCGAATAGGAGCAGTGTCCCAGCCTATCTGGTGTAGCATATACATGACACTCTCACGAATGCCTAAAGCAGTCATAGCATGGTCATCAACATAAATTGTAGGACACATCTCACGCTCAGCCAGATCCTCAAAGCGTC
This sequence comes from Vicia faba, assembly GCA_948472305.1. Lineage (NCBI taxonomy): Eukaryota > Viridiplantae > Streptophyta > Magnoliopsida > Fabales > Fabaceae > Vicia > Vicia faba. The sequence continues at coordinate 135,303,449 of OX451741.1, forward strand.
TTTTCTGGTGCCTACTCCTCAAGGTGATGTTCATGTAGTTTACTCGTGCCATGGAGCTAAATATTAAAGCTAAAGAACTACCCCTGAAAATGTTTAATAAATGCATGAAAAACTAAGTTAGTATTTTCAGGTGAAAAAAATGCTGAAGTTAAATCAAAAAGAAAAAGAAAGTTTAAAAGAAAAATAAAAATAAAAGAAAAATAAAAATAAGAAGGAGTAATGGATGCAACATTAAAGTTTTAAAGATTAAAATAGAAGAAGAAATTAAAAACACATTAAAAAAAATAATTAAAAGAAAACATGGGTTGCCTCCCATGAAGCGCCTTTGTTTTATGTCGATGGCTCGACAGATGGTACCTATTCAGTTAGGTATCGGGATAGGTGGCTCACTTAATTGCAGATAAGCCGAATAGTTTAGATTTCCGACGTTAAAATAGTACTTTAAGCGCTGGCCGTTGACTATGAATGGTTCGATAGAACTTCCTTTAATTTTGATCGCACCACTTGGGAAAACTTTATTAATTTCAAACGGTCCTAACCATCGGGAATGTAATTTACCCGGGAAAAGTTTTAGTCTAGAGTTGAATAGGAGTACGATGTCTCTTTCCTTAAATTCTTTCCGCGAGATACACTTATCGTGCCATTTTTTCGTTCTCTCCTTATAGATTCTAGCATTTTCATAAGCGTCTAAATGAAGTTCTTCTAATTCATGGATATCTAATATTCGTTTCTCTCCAGCAATCTTGTAATTTATGTTAAGGGTTTTAATGGCCCAGTAAGCTTTATATTCTAATTCTACTGGCAAATGACAAGATTTTCCATAAACTAATTTAAACGGCGTTGTTCCGATAGGGGTTTTAAAAGCGGTCCTATATGCCCAAAGAGCATTATTTAGCTTGGAGGACCAATCTTTTCTGGATATGGCTACGGTTTTCTCAAGGATTTGTTTAATTTCCCTATTTGACACTTCCACTTGTCCACTCGTTTGAGGATGGTATGGTGTGGCTATGCGATGTTTAACGCCATATTTTGAAAGTAGTTTTTTGAAAATTCTAGAGATAAAATGGGAACCGCCATCACTGATTACTAGTCTTGGTACACCGAATCGTAGGAAGATAACATGCTTGAATAGTTTAAGTACCACTCGTGTATCGTTTGTGGGTGCAGCGGCGACTTCAATCCATTTCGACACGTAGTCAACAACTACCAATATATACTTATTTCCAAAAGATGCGGGGAACGGTCCCATGAAATCAATTCCCCACACATCGAAAATTTCTACTTCGAGAATCCCTTTTTGTGGCATTTCATCGCGTCTAGATATATTCCTTGTGCGTTGACATCTATCGCAGTTCATAATTGCTACGTGGACGTCTTTCCATAAAGTAGGCCAAAAGAAGTCAGCTTGAAGTATTTTTGCACAAGTTTTTGATGTACTAGCGTGTCCACCATAAGGGGCGGAATGGCAATGGGCAATGAAGTCGTCTATTTCATCTTTAGGAACACAGCGACAGTAGATACCATCGGCGCCTCTTTTAAAGAGTAGTGGTTCATCCCAAAAGTAGTGTTTAAGATCATGAAAGAATTTCTTCCGCTGTTGGTACGTTAAGTCGTGTGGTAAAACACCGGCGGCTAAATAGTTAACAAAATCAGCGTACCATGGTAATGTAGTGTTGGTACAAATGGCTTTTACTACCGCAGTTGTTAAAGGTTCATTGTGTTGATCTAAATTGTCGGTAGGAGCTATCTCTAGTTTAGCAATAAGGCGTTCATATGGGAAATCTTCGTTTATGGGAACATTCTCGGTTTGGATTCCATCTAATCTTGATAAATGGTCTGCTACCACGTTTTCAGTCCCTCTTTTGTCTTTGATTTCCAAGTCAAACTCTTGTAGGAGTAAGATCCATCTGAGTAGTCGTGGTTTGGCGTCTTTCTTACTTAGCAAGTATCGGATTGCAGCATGATCCGTGTAAATAATGATTTTGGCGCCCACTAAGTAGGAACGGAATTTATCCAATGCGAACACAACAGCTAAGAGTTCCTTCTCCGTAGTGGCATAATTCATTTGTGAGGGATCGAGTGTTCTGCTTGTGTAGTAGATAGCGTAAAGCTTTTTATCTTTGCATTGTCCTAGGACTGCGACTACAGTATAATCGCTCGCACCGCACATTATTTCAAATGGTAGGTTCCAATCAGGAGGTTGCATAATAGGTGTTGAAATTAAGGCTTCTTTAAGCGTCTCAAGTGTGTTTAAGCATTTATCGTCGAAAATAAACTCAACTTCTTTCATTAATAATTCAGTTAGCGGCTTAGTGATTTTAGAGAAATCTTTTATAAAATGTCGGTAAAAACCAGCGTGTCCTATAAAACTTCTTATTTCTCTAACTGTTTTGGGTGGTTGAAGGTTTTTGATAATCTCGATTTTTGCTTTATCGACTTCAATCCCTCTGTTTGATACAATGTGACCCAACGCAATTCCTTGTCTCACCATGAAGTGACATTTTTCCCAATTGAGCACTAGGTTGACATTGACACAACGTTTCAGTACTAATTCAAGGTTTGATAAACATCCGTCAAAACTTTCTCCATAGACATAAAAATCGTCCATGAATACTTCCATAATACCGTCAAAAAAGTCTGCGAAAATCGCCATCATGCATCGTTGGAAAGTTGCAGGTGCGTTACATAGTCCCAATGGCATTCTTCGGTATGCAAAGGTACCATAGGGGCATGTGAACGTGGTTTTCTCTTGATCATCAGGATGAATGGGAATTTGGAAGAATCCCGAGTATCCCTCAAGATAGCAGAAATGGGAATGTTTGGCTAAGTGCTCAAGCATTTGATCAATGAATGGTAATGGGAAATGGTCCTTGCGCGTAGCTTTGTTTAGTTTTCTGTAATCAATACACATTCTCTATCCTGTTTGGGTACGTTGTGCCACCTATTCACCTTTTGTGTTAGTTATAACCGTAACACCTCATTTCTTAGGTACTACGTGAACTGGACTGACCCAATTACTATCTGATATTGGGTATATGATGCCTGCCTCTAGTAGTTTCTGCACTTCTTTCTTAATGACTTCACTTAGGATAGGATTTATTCGTCTTTGATGTTCTCTAGAAGTCTTGCAGTCCTCCTCCAGCATAATGCGGTGCATACAGAGAGAAGGGCTTATTCCTTTTAGATATGATATATTATAGCCTAACGCGGTTGGATACTTCCTTAACACATTAAGAAGTTTTTCGATTTCGATCTTCCCTAAATTGGCATTGACTATAACTGGCCGTTCGAGTTCTTTATCTAAAAATTCATACCTAAGATCTTCAGGTAATGTTTTAAGTTCTATACCAGTTTTCTTATCAGTTGGGGTAGGATCGGGTGTTAAGGCGAAACATTCGCTTAGGTTGAAATCTAGATGTTCTTGTTTCCAGTCATCGTCCTTGAGGATAGTTGGTGTCGGAATTTTCAGCATCCCAGAATAGGTGTCTTCTTGGCTTTCTAGTTCTTTGACACATTCGTCAATAATATCTAGGAGACAACATGAGTCATCTATAGCAGGGGCTTTGAAGAATTGGGAAATAATGAATTCTACTTTTTCTTCTCCTACCTCAAAGGTAAGCTTTCCTTTCTTAATGTCAATAATGGCTCCTGCAGTAGCTAAAAATGGTCTTCCTAGTATGATGGGAATGTTTGAATCTTCCTTGATGTCCATTATTATAAAGTCAGTCAGTATGTAAAATTGTCCTATTCGGACAGGAATGTTTTCTAGCATACCAACAGGGAATTTGACTAATCTGTCGGCTAGTTGTAGGGACATCTTGGTAGGTCTCATGTCGCCTAGTTTGAGCTTCTCGCAAATAGATAAGGGCATTAGACTAAAACTTGCTCCTAAATCGCATAGAGCTTTGTCTATGACAGATTTTCCAATTACACATGGTATGGAGAAACTACCAGGATCTTTTAGCTTTGGAGGCATGTTATTTTGAATTATGGTGCTACATTCGGCGGTTAGCATAACGGTTTCATTTTCAACGATTTTTTTCTTATTAGACAATATCTCTTTTAGGAATTTAGCATATGACGTCATTTGGGTTATAGCTTCTGTAAACAGAATAGTAACGTTTAATTGTTTCAGAAGTTCTACAAATTTCTTGAATTGCCCCTTGTTTTTGGATTTTTCAAGTCTTTGAGGGTATGGAATTGGTGGTTTATATGGCGGTGGAGGTACGTAAGGTTTTTCTGAAACCTCTCTGTTCTCATTCACGTCTTCCTCTACATTCTCAGATTGATCTTTCGACTTCTCTGCTTCCTTTTCAGGTTTCTGATACACGGTCAGATTTTGGAGTCTAGGATCTACCGGTCCATCAAGGGCTGTCCCACTTTGTAATGTGATAGCATTAGCGTGTCCTTTAGGATTGGGTTGCGGCTGTCCAGGAAATGTACCGGCAAGTGCGGCAAAACTAGCCTTGTGTTGTGCTACTTGGGAGATTTGGGTTTCTAACATTTTATTGTGAGTTGCTAGGGCATCTACCTTATTTGCTAATAGCTTCAATTGTTCACCGGTGTGAACATTTTTATTGAGGAATTCTTTGTTTTGTTGAGCTTGATTAGCGATAAAATTTTCCATTAGGATTTCAAGGTTAGATTTCTTAGGAATGTTAGGAACATTAAAAACGAGTTTTTGATAACCTGGAGGTACAGCAGGTGCTTGGCAGGTGCATATAAAGCGTTATTGCTCTTGTACGAGAAGTTAGGATGGTTTTTCCAACCAGGATTATAGGTATTAGCATAAGGATTACCTTGAGCGTAATTTACCTGATCAATTGATATTCCTGCTAAGATTTTACATTCGGTTCCAACATGACCAGGAACTCCACAAACTTCGCAGTTTGGGGTAAGTGCAGCCACGGTGGCCGCAAGAGGTAAGGTCAAGCTTTCTATCTTTTGGGTAAGAGCATCTACCTTAGCATTAACTTTATCTAGGCTACTAATCTCGTACATCCCACCTTTGGTTTGAGTTTTCTCCACAGGTGTTCTTTCTCCTCCCCACTGATAGTGGTTTAGAGCCATATTTTCAATGAGTTGGTTAGCTTCGTCGTATGGCTTGTCCATCAGTATACCACCTGCGGAGGCATCTATAGAGAGTCTTGTGTTGTACAAGAGTCCATTATAAAACGTGTGGATGATCAGCCATTTTTCTAGTCCGTGATGTGGGTACATTCGCATCATATCTTTGTAGCGTTCCCATGCATCGAATAGCAATTCAATATCCTTCTGCCTAAATCCGTTGATTTGGGCTCTTAGTGCAGCAGTCTTGCTTGGAGGAAAGTATCGTGCTAAAAATACAATCTTAAGTCCTTCCCACGTAGTGACGGAATTCGATGACAAGGATTGCAACCAAGCCCAAGCTCTATCTCTTAGCGAGAAAGGGAAAAGACGTAATCTTATTGCATCTTTACTAACACCATTTGCTATAACTGTGTCGGCAAATTGAACGAATTTTGTAAGATGTTCGTTTGGATCCTCGGTAGGATCTCTAGAGAATTGGCGTTGTTGGATAGCTGATATCAATGACGGTTTCAACTCAAAATCATTTTGATTTATTGCTGGAGCAGCAATGCTGTTGTGGGGTTCTTATTGTGATGGAGTTGCGTACTCCTTCAGTGGGCGGGTCCTTTATTCTTCGGCCATGTCTACTTTTGGATTGGTTTCGGTTTCAAAGGAAGAATTAGAATCTGTTTCAGAATCAATCTTAATTTGGGGTTTGGGTAAAGGAATATCGTGATTTAAACAGTAATCCATGACTACACGTCTTACGGAAAGGATGCGTTCAGGTTCGTCCGTCGATTTGTTAAGTGGTTCGCCTTGTGAGCGAGTCCTTGGCATACAAATCCAAAAAGGGTTTATGTTGCCTAGTCTAAACGCGCAACAGAAGAATCGTACTTAATTGACTAATCAGTCCCCGGCAACGGCGCCAAAAACTTGATCGGGACATTATGAGTCTATTGGGAATCTAACTACAAGTATACAATTTAGTCGTTCTAGTTTTAAATAATTATCGAACCCACAGAGACTGAGGATCAATCGCATACGATCTAATGCTACAATTGTTTAACTAAGCGATGAATATTTGGTTTTAGGGGGGAAATAGTTTAATTAAAAATAATAGTAATAGCTATACCGGTATGTGATAGTCGGACTTCGGGAATTCGGTGAATCGCTTGGCATATAAAGTATTTCGGTAAAAATGAATTGTTTAAAAACCTGAGACATACACTCTCGTGTTCATGAAATAAATCATGCGACTAAACCTAGTGGATGCACTTTAAATTTAATAACACTTTTTGAAAACAATTTGAGTTTAATTAATTTGTTAAAACACTCTCATGTATTTAAAAATTAATGTCTCGTTACCACTATCTGGGTCAAACCCCAGCTCTCGCATGCAGGTTCTTGCCTTAATTAATTTCCCACTCTCGTGGCAAAATCGTGTTAATTATCCTCTCACTCTCATGACAAGGGTAGTTAAATTAAACATGGAAATTGGAAACCATAAATTATTTGTAAATGTTTTTAGCCAAGTTATCACTGAATTCTTTCGGTACTTAGGAGTCACATATCGGTACAATTAATCTAGTCGGACATAATATATTTAGTAACTATGCAATTTAAAATATAATCCATAAAAATAAATGACATAATACAAGAGTAAATAAATATCAATTGCATAAAAAACCTGGAAATAATGTTGCTATGGTAATCTTGGATGTTTACAAATTCCTTGCAATTCAATCGAAATCTATACTTGTGTTAATTCTTAGATGAAGAATTAACACTCTAAAAACTAATTCTGGAATTTAAAATTACAGTAGGTGTAAAAAAAAAGGGTTCAAAAGCAAGAAAACAGAATAATGCAGGAAAATAGAAATTTGGCTATGTATAAATTTCTTCGACCCTCATCCATTGAACTACCACATATATATAGAAGAAGATTTTGCAGTTGGGAAAAACTTGGAAAAGCTTGAGTGGAGGAAAACCCGGATGCATGGTTACTGAGTGGAGGAAATATAGGAGGAGAAAAACTTTCCTCAACGTTGCCCACGTCTCCACTAGTTCATAACGTTGCCTTTAAGCGTGTGACGGTCGTCACAAAGGGGTGATGGTTGTAATGCGCTTAAATAGCGCATTACGCTCGTCAATGATGTGTGACGAGCGTTCTTTCTAGTTGTGGAGGCGTTACGGTTGTCATAGGGTGTGACGGTCGTCACAGCTACAAAATCTGCAGACTTTGCAGATTTGGTTCTTTCTCTTCTGTTTCTTGGTTAGCTTCCTTCATGTGGTCCTTTTTCATTGATTTGAGTTGACAAATATTGTACCTGTGAAAAGACACAAAAACTCGGAATAATCGGGAGTTAAACGACTCATTGTATTATAAAAATCGATAAAAAGTGTAGTAATTATATGATACGATTTCTCGTTATCATAGAACTCCTTTGTGTTGGCATGAGTCGGGTGAAAGTGTGGTTCTTGGACAAAAATTGGTTAGAGAGACTACTGAGACGGTGAAGATGATTAGAGAAAAGATGAGAATTTCTCAAAGTCGACAAAAAAGTTATCATGATAAAAGGAGAAAAGACTTGGAATTTCAAGATAGTGATCATGTATTTTTGCGAGTTACTCCTACAACCGGCGTTGGGCGAGCATTAAAGTCGAAGAAGCTAACTCCTCGCTTTATTGGTCCTTACCAAATTACTAGTAAAGTGGGAAAAGTGGCTTATAGAGTGGCGTTACCGCCAAATCTTTCGAACTTGCATGATGTGTTCCATGTGTCGCAACTTCGGAAGTATGTTCCGGATCCTTCACATGTGATTGAGATGGATGATACTCAAGTGCGAGACAATCTTACGGTGGAGACGATGCCATTAAGGATCGAAGATCGTGAGATGAAGTCTCTTCGTGGCAAAGAGATCTCCTTGGTTAAAGTTGTTTGGATAGGAGCAGCTGGTGAAAGTGCGACGTGGGAGTTAGAAAGCAAGATGCGAGATTCCTATCCCGAGCTTTTCGAGTTAGGTAATTTCGAGGACGAAACTTTTATAAGTGGGGGAGAGTTGTAACACCCCGTTTTATTTAATATTATATTATATTAATATTTTCGAGTTACAGTTTGATGTTTATTTTTGCGACGAGAATATTTAAATTAACCGGTATATCTGTTAATATATTCGGCAACGTTTTATTCGGACCGATAATTATTTTATTCGGTTCGGTATTTGTTTTGAGGGACCGATAATTATTTTATTCGGTCCGGTATTAATTTTAAGGGACCAGTAATTATTTTGTTCGGTCCGGTATTCTGTTCGGTTCGGTAAAATATTATTCGGACCGATATTTAATTATTTGGAGTTATTTTAATTATTTGGGATAATGATATTATTTAGTATTATTTAGTATTATTGAGTAGTATATTTTACAAGAAGGACTAGTTGGTATTTTGACTTGTGTCTTGCTACTAAACAAAACAAACCCACAATTTCCTTTGTTTTATGTCATAACACTAAAACACACTTTGAGAGAGTTAGAGAGAGCTAGAGGTCTTGGAAGAGAAGAAGAGGAGCAAGAACAAAGCTTGGGTTTTGGATTGGTTGAAATAATCAAGAATCATTTCAAGTATTTAAGGTAAGGGGTTTGATTTTCCAATGCTTATAGTTAGGGTTTGATTTGGTATATTTTGATTTGGGATAAAATTGATGTTAGGGTTCTTGAGATTTGTTGAGATAAATTAGGAGAGTTAATTTAGGTGTTAGTGTTGTGGGATTATTGTTATGTTAATAGAAATTAAATTAGAAAAACTAATTTATATTAATTAAATTATGTTTAGAAAAAACTGAGAACTAGCATACATTACTTGAATTAAGCATACTGAGAACTAGCATATATTACTTGAATTAAGTTTACGGAGTATTAGCATTTATTAATTGAACCAAGTTTCTAAAATATGCAGTATAGAATAAGCTTCTAAAACTAACATATGCAGTATAGAAATAGCAGTATATTACCTTTACTAAAGGATGCAGTATATTACTTGAACTAAACTTATAGAAAACTAAAACGTAAACTAGCAGTAGGTTAATTGAAATTAAGTTTAGAAAATTAATTAATTTATATTTTGTTTTTCTTTTCTTAATTTAATATATTAAATATTTATATTATTTAAATACAAATATGACATAAGTTATCCGATTTAATTTGGAACCTGATTATCTCCGATTTCCCGATTTCGGCAATTTCGGCGACGGAGTTAGTTGCTCCGAATTGAACGAAAATTGACGTGCTAGCTAATTTTGACGTGTAGAACATCGTGGTGAAGTTAGTTTTTTGAGATTACGAGTTTTTAACAGAGCGACCCGAAATAAGTCAATTTACGGTTAATTTGAAATGGGTTGCGTTTTAGTCGGTTTAAGTCGCGTATGGACAATCCGATTGCGACGTTAATGGTTATGATAGATGCCGATTATTATGAATGAATTTCGCAACGATTATTGATGTTTGACTATTTTTACGGGTTTGAAATTTAGTGAATTATTTGATAATGATGTGGTGTGATTAAATATGATGTTTGCGACAGTTTATTTATAATGAATACTTGATGATATATGATGCGATGATATGTTTATCTTGATGTGGATGAATATGGCGACGTGGGTTTTATACAAATTTTGATGTGCGATGATGACGTTTTGTGGTGTCGTGTTTGTGATGTCGTGTTGTCGAGTCACATATATTGCATTTGCGATGAGGGCTTTTATGCCAAGCGACGAGGGCTTTTATGTCAAAGCGATGATGGGCTTTTATGCCGAATGTCCCTAATCACGGATAAAGCGACGGGTACCACATGCATAACATAGTCGTGTCTTATGGAGTGGGTTATGTTTATTTTTGAGTCTTTTGGCGTTGAGTTTTATTTCATGGCTTATGATGAATTGCAATGATGCACGATACTTATTTTGTGATGGTTTTTGTGTTGAACATAAAGTGAATATGATGCGATAATTTCATGATGAGTAAGCGATGAATATAACATGACGGTAAAGAGACGATATGAGTTTATGGTGATGAAGTTTATGTCTTGTTTTGGTATGATTACGATGATTACGTGACGAAATTAAAGTGTTGATTTTATACACTAAAAGTATTTTGAAGATCAACACTAAAAGTATCGTTTGAAAGTAATTTAAAGATCAACACTAAAAGTATCGTTTGAAAGTACTATCACAATAAATGAACGGTACTCTGAAAAGTTAACGTTCAGAAGAATTTTTGAAGAATCAACATCCATAATTTATTTTGAGGGGACAACATTCGGAAGAATTTTTGAAGAGTCAACACCCGAAAGAATTTTTAGAGATCTATCATATCAAGTTTCAAATGAAAAATCAATGAGAGAAACTTCAAGAGAGTCATGAAAAAAATATATTCAAAGATATATATGATAACTCGTCTGAAACTTCTTATGAAGTATTTTTTAGAAAAACGGAAAAGGAATTAAATAGACAAGAACATGTTTGCTTAAAAACTTCTTATGATGAAGATAATAATGAGGTAACAACTCTAACTTATAAGTAAATGTTTAAGTTGGATGTTAAATTTAGAAAGAAGAATAAAAAATTAGAAAGAAACAAGTGTTAAAAGGTTATATTAAGATTCTTGAAAATAGTACTAAATCTCTTTGAAAATGAAAATGAAATAGCTTATGTTAGAGACAATTGAAAAAAATGTGAAACCTAGTTGGAAAAAAAAAGGTAAGTAATTTGCATAAAACTTGTGCTTCGTTTAAAAGGATTCAGTTTTAGATATAAAATTAAATCAATATTATATTTTTCTTAATTGATATTTTTAAAATGAATTAAAAAAATTTGATATGTTAAAAATGAATTTAAAATTAATATATATTTATAAAAATGGTATTTCTTTGAAAAAAAATCAATTTTTGAAAAAATAAATTCAAAATATTTTGACCTAATTTAAAAAAAAAATATTTTGACAATTTATAAAAATGGCACTATAATATAATTTTATTGAATACATGTATAAAAATAATTTTCATGTATAACAATTAATCTCTTTAATATAATATTCAAAATGGTTTAATAATGAGATTTAAGATTTAATTAGATCTTTCCTTAAACATAGAGATTTAAGATTTAATTAGATCTTTCCTTAAACATAGAGATTTAAGATTTAATTAGATCTTTCCTTAAACATAGAGATTTATTTCAAAGTGATTTTAATAGACTTAAACTAGAAACACTTTCTTGTACCCTACTATTGCATCATCATCATGGGGAAATCTTGTTCACCTCCTTCCTTTCATAAACTTAGAAACAACAACAACAAACAACAATATTGGGGCCAAGAGTTGATACAGAAGCCACTTGTGCCGCTAACAAGTGATGGTATTGATGAAACAGTGGTAAAGGAGGAGAAGAACCTGAACGGAGGTGAAACAATATTAGAGCCAAGAGTTGTTCGAAATCTTGATTTGAATGAGGTCCCGACGAATGATGTTGAAACAGAATTAGGGCAACGCGTTGTTCGTGACTTGGATTTGAACGAGCTCCCAACTAATGATGTGGCTGATGAATGATATTCTTCTCTTTTTATTTTATGTTTATGTTGCAACAAAATGACTGATATACTGCTTGCTATTTTTTTTATGTTTAAGTTGAAACGTACTGGTGGAAGAATATGTAATGGTGAGTTTACTGTCAAAGAGTGCCTTCTTTTATGTATATACTTTCAGTTTAATATATGCTTCTTTTGCTACATGTGTTTACAATTCAATTCCATCCTTGTGCTATTTTTGCATTGTTTGACAGAAGATCACCATTTCTACGGTGATTATGTTGTCTCATATGTTAATGCACAATAATTAATGATATACAAAGAAATACATATTTAAGAGAGTAGAGAACGACGACGGTAAAGTTGCTAGAAATAAATTTTGTTGTTATATTTATGACATTTACAACTAGTCTATTTATACACATAAAAAAATGAATGTCACATAAGCCCTAATAGAATAGACTTAATAACTAAATTATCTAAAATAATTAGAAGTACTAAAATACCCTTTAATACCATCCCTTAATTTCTAATTTCTACTTAAAATTAACTACACCAATTTCATCCTTTAAGCGAAGAAATTGATCCGTCTTGATTGCTTTTGTCATGATATCTGCTAGCTGTTTTTGGGTGCTACAGTGCACAACTTCTAGTACTCCGTTCTGGATTTAACTTCTGAGAAAATGATACTTTGTCTCACTTCTCCCATGTAGTACCAAATTCTTGGCAAGATTGATTGCAGACTTGTTATAATCCAATTTATGATCGGTTTCTGACAGTGTAACAACGACCTTACAATTCTCCAGCTTGAATTTCTTCAGAATCTCAAATTTATACTTCAGCTAATAAAAAATTATATCCTTCTCAGAGTACAAGCTCTGGGCACTTGCTTCAATCCATACAAAGCTTTATGTAATTTGTACACCATCCCTTCCTGATTCTTTTTCATAAATCCAGGAGGTTGTGACTTGTATGTCTGAGTATTGGTGGAACGTATTATTGCTTCTACTTCTACTCTCGAGGCTCAGATGCATGATGTGGTGGTTGCCCTAGTAGTAGTTGAAACTATTATCCTGATCGCGGATCATAAAGTGGGTCAGTCAGCCATTACAACGATTGGTTTTTCTCCTCGGGAACTATTACCGTCTCCTTCCCCTTGCAAGAAGAGTTGGGGTAATAGTTTGTATACTCCTATTGAAGGAGGTTCTTTTAGACGAGCTCACTTTTTCGGAGGGTGGTGAGTAAGAGGTTCTTACTCCTTTCTTCCAAGTTTCTGCTACTCTATCATCCCGGATACCTAGCACTCCAGAGGTGTTTCCTGCTGTCGTGGCTTCTAAAGACCTACATTTTGTCAGGGATTTTTTTTTGCAACTGTTAAAAGGATCCCTTTTTGCAGATACTTCCCTTACTTTATTTAGGGCCGAATCCCTTGTTTTCATGGTAGCTGCTGACCAGGATAATGTTCTGGGCTCTGGAGACCTTTCAAGAGAGCAGGATGAGTTAGGGGAGAGGTGTGAAGCCCTTGAACATAGAAATTATGATGATGAGAATGAATTTAATGAATTGTAGGAGAATAGTGAATGTTATTAACTCTTTATTGGAAGAAGTAGGTTTGTACAATCAATTGTATACTTTGGCTACTCAGATAGAGAGAATGAAGGCTTCCCTTGCCGATGAAAAGAAACATTGCAAGAAGGTTTCTAAGGATGCGACTGAAGCGTGCCGTTGTTTGAAGAGGGTCAAAAAGTTCTTCATCAAAAGAAGGATAAACTATTCAATGCTTGAAAGGTGTTGATAAGGAGGTGCTATTGCATAATAGAGATCTCGGGAATCCCTTCAACGGACTGTAAAAGTTATGTGTATAGTCCAAGATGAAATGTCGGAGCAAGCACGAGAACTTTATTCCAGCCTTCCTATTACCATTGACCAGTTGAATCCTTTGGCAGATCCTTCTTGAAAGGATACTGTAAGTGCCTTGGAGGTTCGAAGATGGGTGTCGATGTTCGAGAGCCTTTTTGTTCCTCTTTCTTTATTTTATTTCTTCTATAGGATTTGGCTCGGACTTCGTGCCTCAGTTTGTAAACAATATATTTATATATGTATTTTAGTTGTTACCTTTACCCTGCTTGTGCTTTTTGGCATGTTATTGCTCTTTATTCAACCATTGTTATTGTCCGACTGGGATCCAAGGAGAACTAGGATCTGAGGAAAGCTATGGCATGCTTTAGAATCCTGCAACTCACATAATTTTTTTGCTACAAAGATTAGTAAATAATATTTTTATCAAAGTGTAATGACTTTAAGTCTTTTATGAACCCGTGTATGGTTGTTTCTCTCAAGACTGCCCTATGTTAAGATGTACACATTGCCTTAATGGAATGCTGAGGTAGTATAGTGTGGATGTATTTGGAATGTGTTTGCACAGAGGAAGCATCACTACTGTTTGATGTGTCCGTATGTCTGATCATAACTGGTGAAATATGAGCTCGACTCTGGGCGTTTATATCCACAATTGTACCTGTAAGTATTTCATGCTAAAATAGCTAGACGCGACTATGCCTTAATCACGTTTATATGGATAAGGTATGAGTCTGATTAATTATGGTTATATTAAAATTATACTTACAAACGAGGGACATGAAACCGGCTAGATGCAACCATGATTTTAACTCCACTCCATGACACATAGGATCATACCCGAGAAAAGGCAGAGGATCCCCGTTTTTATCCCGAGGTGTTAGCTTAGATCGAGGTGGATGTCTCTAGACTTCACCATGCCCGACCTTGGATTGGCTATATACGAAAGACGGGGGTGCGCTAGATATGCATGAAAATGCATTTTTCTTTGATAGGGGAGTATTTGAACGTTGTATTCGGACGTGTAAAGTGTCTCTGATAGGACCCCTGGGCCCAGAATTGATGCTCACACCCCCCCCCCCCCCCCCCCCCCACCCCAAACTACTTTCTCAGGCCCATATCTCTTTCTCTTTTTTTTTTTAAATTTCTTTATTTAATTCATTTATTTATTTTTATAACCTAAAAAAATTAATTCTTTTTTTACAAAATCACAAAAATAATATTTTTTTCACCCAATTAGATTTAGGATATATATATATATATATATATATATATATATATATATATATATATATATATATATATATATATATATATATATATATATATATATATATATATATATATATATATATATATATATATATATATATATATATATATATATATATATATATATATATATATATATAATATATATATATATATATATATATATATATATATATATATATATATATATATATATATATATATATATATATATATATATACAAAAATTAATTGAATTAGGATATTTCATTTTAGGTAACTTTAATTATTTTGTAAATAAATTAAAATTAATTAGAACAATTAGGGTTTTTGTTTCTACCTAAATTCTATTTTCTTTTTTCTTAAAAATAACCAAAAATACAAAATAGGCCATGTAAATTATTTTCATTAATTTAATTTAATTACTAATTAATTTTGTATTTAATTTAAAAACCTAATTCTTTTTTTTCTTAAAAATAATCAAAAACAACAAAAATAATTTTTTCTTTTAATTAGGTTAGACAGGGTCAAAACCCTAATTTCTTATCGTTCTTAATTTCATCGCGCGCGCTTTATTATCTTATTTTTACCATATTAATGTAATTGCTCACAAGTTGTAATAGATTAATTAGGACTTTTCTCTATTTCATTCATCATTTTGACGGGTTTGTTTTTGGCTATGTAAATACCCGAAGCCTTGTAATAGCGTAGCTTTACTTTCCGCACTTTAAATTCCGCAAATATTATCTGTTAGATGTATGGATATTAGGGTTGCATGACAAGAATGTATGTAAGCTTTAAAACAGTTAGCAAACCCTAAATGTGCAAAGATAATAAACTTGAAATTGAATCACTCGCACATGCGCACTCCTAGGGTATACTCCCACTCCGGTTGCCTTCGGTAAACGGTCATTAAGTATAGGGTGTTTTAGCGGTCGCTCTCTTGTCTCAAAGATCAAAGTTGCCTCAAATAGGTTGCCTCGGAATTGTTGCCTCGATTATTGATATTAAGACATTAGGGTTATTACTAAGACGTCATAACATTGCTTTAGTGATCGTACGTCCCTTTCTAATTGACCCTCAAAACTCCAACGATGATGCTACCTACTCACTAATAGTGGGATAGCGCTGTCTAAAGGAAACGAACATATAACAATTCTTTTTTCGAGTAGGTAGATTAGCTCTTAAGTACTTGCTCAATCCAAACAAACTTTTTCACACCTACACTCTTTTTTAAACAAAGTTTTCAAAACGACTTCATAACACTCTTGAAGATAGAAGCAAGGGTTAAATCGAAGTAAAACAAAAAAAACTTTTTTTACAAATCAAACACACACAAGCAAGAGCCCGTGGAAAACTACGGATAGAAAGGGTGCTAATACCTTCCTTTTCTATAATCTACCCCCCGTACTCAAAATCTCAAAAAAGGAATTTTTCTGTTCTTTTTTCCTTTCTTGTTGGATAAAATAAAAGTCGGTGGCGACTCTTGCTTACCGCAACATTTTGCGAACACAAACGCAAACCACATTCCTAAAATAGTCCAGTTCTGGCCACCGTATCACAAACACAAACAACTGTTAGAACTCAAAATAACAATACTCGATTGGACGACAAGGTCAGACCAACCTTTTGCTCTGATACCAACTTTGTAACACCCCAATTCTACCCTAAGCAATTTTATGCAAAATAAATCAGAGTTATAAAATTTCAATCATACAAATGAATCAGGACGTCACAAATTCTTCTAACAAAACTCATTGCATTCATCGTGGATATATAACACTTTCAAAACATCGGATGAACCATCATAACATCTTTAATAAATAGTTCAACATCTACGCAGCGGAATTCTTCAATAACATCTTTAAATAAAACAGCAACTTCGAAACATCTCATATTTAGTAAATAAACAATTTAAAGTTCAATAACTAAAAAATCAGCAATCAAAAATCAATAAGCGTTCATCCCCCCGAGTGTTACATATCAGAGCAATGACACCAACTCGATCTATTGAAGGTATATGGCCTTCACTCTCGATTACGTGCACGTTACCAGCATAGGGGCAACATTCAAACAGAAGGGGTGAGATATCTAACAATATAATACTGCGCATGATAATTAATATATTAAATTAGATCAATATCATCACTACTTATCATCTCATAATCATTAACAATTACAACATATATACATATTCATCAACATCAAAATACACTTCATCATTAACTCATATAATGCGACTCAATACAATGCTAGTGCATGTGGTACTATTGGAGTAGAACTCCCATCTCAAAAATCTGTCAATTAATAGAGGCATCAACAAGGCATAGCCTTCATCT